>CAMZMU010000103.1:37177360-37777360 GCA_947311845.1 Poa pratensis
TTAACCACAGGTGCATGTAGCTCACATGGTGTCTCTCCGTGACATCATCCACGGGGTAGTGAGCATCGACTCTATTTGCGTGGAACCCACGCTGCTTCTAAGCTGAGATCGAGCATCCATGAGTTGCTGCTGCTGAGACGGCCCTGGCTGACTATTAATTTTCTCCATGAGTTGCTGCCCTTGAGTTCCAATTCCGTTAGCCCTCTTCAACCAATCTTCTTCTTTCTAGCACGGTTCTATAAGTGTCAGCGTGTTGCGGATACGCTTTCTTATGGTGACACCGCCGGGCATGCCTCGTAAACGTCCCCAGTGTTCAGGTTTCCCTAGGGCCCGTGTCAGCTCGTCGTCCTCTCATAGGGTTTCCACACACCCCGTTTAACTTCCTCTATTACCGATTCAATCTTCGGGACGATTTCTTCTACTTTTTTCTTGAATCTTTCAACCTTCGGGACAATTTTCCCTGTTTCCTCATCCAACGTTGCGCCATGCCGCGAACAACCAGAATTTCGAACCTTTCGGGCCAGTAGTATGTCTGTGGAGTGATACCTTTAGCAAAGATTTTATCTTCTAAGGCTAGCCATAGGAATGGCTGACCTGTAGCCACCTGTCCCAAGTTATGGTGGTGAACTTATTCGTAGCATTTGCCTTATTTATGCTCGATCGGGCCACAGCCGCATCCATTTCTTATACGCCTTAAAGGCTTCCCAGTGATCTCTTATCTCACTGAAATCTGGATCAACTGTTGCATATTTTGCCCATAATGTTTGCTTATATTTCCGAAATGCGTCGCCATCTTGGAGAGAGTCCACTGCTCAGTTTCAACTTCGCTGTGGTGGGTTCAATATCATCCGGGAGGTTAAAATGCTCCAAGAGTGTGTCCAAAGCAGAAATCTTTCAAATGCTTGTGGACATAGCAGGGGTCATCCTCGCAACGCCCGCCGGCTTATTCCCATTCTGGTATGGAGATCAGGACCGAGTCCCTAACAATAACTCCAGCTTGACTTATATATTTTTTGGTTCTCTGGGGGTTCCACCGGATTCGCCCTCTTCACATTTCATAGATCGGTAACTTTGCATCTTTGCCGTCATTCTTTCGTGCGGCCTCGAGGAGCTTGATTCTTAGCCTTTTTATTCGAGGTGGAGGCCTAAAGTAAGAAATATAATGCGTTACTAAGTGCAATACAAATCAGTTAATGCATTTTTGTGATCAACAAAATATAGAATTCATATATATACCTCGAGGTGGAGGGTGTTCGAGGTGGAGGGTGTTTATTTCTTCTTCATCTAAAAGACCTTCACCAGAGTATCATCAGAAATTGTGAGCAAATTCTGTCGGAGAACGACTCCCAGAAACAGGGGCAGTCAGACTCGCGAAGAGGTTCGTGCAGGGGGCTGAACACGTCGACAATCAACCCTCAGCCGGCGCGGCGACGCTGCTCGTCGTGCCTGAAGAGGGACATCACTGCAGAGAGAGAGAGACGCAGCCCGTACCCAGGTTCACGGCCCTCTTGTGGAGGTAAAACCGCTACGTCCTGCTAGTGTATATTGCTGCTTGTGGAGTACACAGTACAGTTGCTTGCCGAAGGCACGGCTATGGCGTGGCGCGTACAAGGGAAGAGAGTTCGTCTTCCTCGCGCCAGGTAGCTAGCTAGGAGTAACAAGAAGAAGTGATCGATCCCCTGCTACGGTGGAGCACTGGCTCCTTTTATAGGCGCCCCGGGCCTCCTCCCTGTCCTTGTGCAGCGGAGGGGCTACCACATGGCGACAACGGTCGGGAGCACGGTGCACAGCTTCGTCTTCGTCCATGGGCGCGGTCCATGGGCACAAAAGCTGAGGCCGCAGCAGAGAGGGCGCCGTCCATCCAGGACGGCCAGCTGCTGCCGCAGAGGAGCGGGGGGCGCCCCCACGGTGACGTCGCGTTTGGAGCGTAGCGCCGGCCTGCTCCCTTATCACCAAAGAGGAAAGCTTGGTGGTCTGCGCCGTCGCCCCGCTTTGTTGACTCCTTTATCACCAAAGAGGGACTGTAGCTCCGTCGTCACCATGCGCAGAGGCGCGGTCACTCTGCGGCCACTGCAGAGGCCATGTGCGCTCTGCAGCGCTTGCTTTACAGCGAAGGAACCCTCGCGTGGGCGGGAACGCCCTGTGGAGGATTCTGCGTTGACTTCCCTTCAGGGAAGGCTTCCCTGGAGAGGGGGCAGCAGATGAGAGGCTCCACAGGCCTCAGCTGCCTCCCCAGGCCCCCGCGAGGCGATTCTGCCTCGGGGCTCCCCAGGCTTGTAGTCTTGGTACTTAGCGAAATTCTCTCGCCAAGTGTTGAGGGTTACAGAGGCCAGGCCCAGTACACCCTGGTTCTTACTGGGCTGACAGTAGCCCCCGGGCCCATGATGGGCACGGCGCGGTCCAGCGGGCGCAGGCGAATCGTCATGGGCCCAAAGTGTCCGGCCGGCCCGAGACACGTGGCATGCCGTTACCGCATCTCGGCTTCTCCGGAGGAGATGGGCATCGTGGGGGGCCCCACCACGTTTTGGAAACTGCCCTGGAGCGACATAAAGCCTGCAACGGCTGCGCGGGCTGCAGTTACTCCGCACTCCCGCGCCTTCCTTCTCGCATACGCCTCCTGCGCTCCTCATCTCCGGCGATTTTTGCCTTCCTCCGCGCTCTTCCGCCGTCCCTTCCTTCGCGAGCCATGGGCCCCAAGAAAGGCAAGGCGGTGGTGGTGGAGGCCTCCGCTGAAGCGCAGCAGGAGGAGGAGCTCCCGCCGGCTCTCATTGGCACGCGCTTCTCCACACCAGAGGCGCTGGATAGGCTGAAGGTCCTCGTCGCCGGGAGGAACAACGAGCATGGTGCCACGGGCATCAAGGCGGCGCGCTTCGGCCGGCTGGCGGCTGGGTGGTATCCCGTTTTGTCCACACGCTGTTCGCCGGCCTGGTGCCGCCGTTCTCCTCCTTCATGGTGGAGGTGCTGGACTTCTACCAGATCCAGCTTCTGCACCTCCACCCGAACTCCATCCTGACCTCGCCATCTTCGCCTACCTCTGCGAGGCGTATCTGGGCGTGATGCCTCGGTGGCCTTCTTCCGGAACTTCTATGCGCTCCGCTCCACGGCGCCCACCGAGCGGTCTGGATGCGTGTCCTTCCGCATCGCGGATGGGATGGGCGCTGTTACATCCCCATGTCGTGGGACGGCGACAAGGCCGTCACGAGGATAACGAAGAAGGTGGAGGACTTCCGCCAGAAGTGGGTCCTCGTTGACGCCAAGGAGCAGAGCGCCTTCTTCGACGAGCCTGTGGCGCCGCCGCTGAAGAACACGAACTGGTCCAGCGAGAAGCTCCAGCACCGAAGATTGCCCCTTGATTTTGCGCATGAGGCTCGTCCGCGAAGCCGGCCTCACAGGGCAGATGGTTGCAGAGGACTTCGTGAGGCGGCGGATTGCTCCCCTCCAGGCGCACACGAAGCCGGTGTGGATGTACTCCGGCCCGGCGGACACGATGCGCCTGCACCACGGCGCCCACACGCCGGACGACGTCACCTCCATCCTGGGCACCCTCTTCGTCGCCCCGGCGATCCCTGTGCCGAACAATGAGCACCTTCTGCCCCTGCATCAGCACACCCCGAAGAAGCGTCTCAGACCTTGGAGCAGATGCCGGAGTTCAATGCTCTGGGCCTGGAGGGGGAAGAGGTGAAGGAGGCCGCGGCGCCTGTGGTGGAGGAAGATTCGTTTGGCGAGTCCTCAGCTGCTTCAGACGCCGAGGCTGACGCCGCCACAGGAGGAGCCAACCCCTCGACAGGGGAGGCGAGCTCCTCGAAGCAAGCGGCTCCTGAGGAAGAGATCCTGGAGATATCGTCCGATGTGGACGAGGATTTTGTGGTGGCCCCGTCTCGACGGCCACAGAAGAAAAGAAGACGAAGACGATGAAGATAGCGGCCCGGAGGCCGCGGCAAGACGACGGGAGCCCCGCTCCAAGGCCATCCATGACAAGGACGCCGGAAGCCCGGCGCGCACTCCTCTCAAGAGGAAAGCCGAGGCGGCCCCTGAGGGGTCCAGCGCCGGAGCCTTGTGGCTTGCGGCGCTCATCTGGCAAGGTTTGGGTTGACACCCGCGCCAAGCCGTCTGGGTGCGTTTTGTCTCCTTGACTCTCTTGCTTTGCTTGAGTTTTTTGCCTCTCTTGAGGGTTTTACTGTTTTGATCAACAGGGACCTGGCTCACGCGAAGCGCCGCAGACTCCGCAAGGCTGCGGACGTGCGGCGCAGCGCTACGCCGTTGTCGGGGCCTACGGCGCCCCTCGAAGAAGAAATCGAAGAGCCTGTGGTGACGCCACCACAGGGCCCGTTGCTGACGAGGCCATGAGGCCTGTGGGGGTGACGCCCCTTGAAGAAACAACTGCCTCGCCACCTCCTGCGGAGAGTCAGGTTGAGGAGGTGGTGAGGACTCCATCGCCGCCGCGCCCCGACGCCCCTCTGCAGCCACTGGAGACACCCGCCGAGGAGACGGCGGGGACCAGCACGCAGGCGCCGGGAGGCGCCGACATCGAGTAGAAGTGGAAGCTCCTCCGCAGCCCCCTCCCAACTCTGAACCTGAGGGGGAGGCCACTTCTTCGGCGGCCGCAGCAGGCGAGGCTGCGGTTGACCTTCTGGCGACCAGGCCGCCGTCGCCAGCCCCCGAGGCTCACGAGGAGGTGATCATGGAGAGCAACGACGCACAGCCTCCTCCTCCTCCCCAGGGACCCCGCGCTGATCCTGGCCCAAGCACCGTGCTTTCGACACCTGAGGCCGGCTCGGGGGCAGATGACGCTGCGCCACCTGCGGGCTCGTGGGCCTTGGTCGTGAGCGACAGGAGCCAGGGCAGCGCGAGCCGTCAAGCCGCCTTTCGCCGGGCAAGGGACGCCCTAGAGGGGCTGGCGGCCCAACTCGCCCTTGAGGAGGCGGAGCTTTGCAGAAGATATGACGCCCTAGCCGCTGACTGGGCCCGCTTCTTCGAGATCAGGGGCGCTGCCGTCAGGAGGATGAAGGCTGCAGGCGAGGCGCGACGAGGCGCTGCGTTCCGCCAAGGAGATCCGCGACAACGCGGAGCGCGAGGCTCTTGAGGCCCTGGCGCCTGTCCAAGCTGAGCGCAAGGCGGCAGCGGAGGACCGCGAGGCGGCTGCCGCGGAGCGTCAAGCCGCCGCCTCCGATCGCCAGGCCGTCGAGACCACGCTCGCCCAGCAGCGCCAAGAGCTGGCTGACCGCGAGCGGAAGATCATTGCTGAAGCCGAGACGGTGCGGAAGAACTTGGAGCAGCATCGCTGTCTCTGGAGGCCCGCGAGCAGGCCATGGCGACCCGCGAGGCGGACGTGCGACAGCGCGAGGAGGTGTTGCAGCAGGCGGAGGTGGACATGAACACTGAGCGCGAGGCCCTCGAGTCCCGCGAGAGCAGCTTGGCGGAGGCCATGGGTAAGCACGACGAAGCCGTGGCGAAATCCAACAAGAAACTCGCCGAGAAGAAGAAAGAGGCTGAGGCGGAGCTCCTTGTCAAGCAGAAAGAATACCGCGCAGCCGTCACGCAGTCCGTCTCCAAGGATATGCTGAGAAGTTCCAGAAGCGAGGAGGAGAACTTCAAGAGGAGGCGCAGAGAGGACGACAGGCTCATCCGCAAGCTGGAGGAGAAGAACGCCACCCTGAACTCCCACGTGAGGCGCGCCAGGGACGACTGTCGCCGCGCAGAGGAGGCCCGCAAGCGTGTCGAGATGATCTTGGCCTCCTTGATGGCCGACATGCAGGAGCTGAACGCGCAAGTGGCCCCTGTCGTGGAGCGTGTCGAGCAGGCTGAGCAGAGCATGGCGGCGGCGCGGGTCTGACGCAGCAGCGGGAGCGTATGTTCCGGTCCTTGGTGAGCGCGGGAACGCTCTTGCGGCGAAGCTTGGGGTGGACGCCCCTGGCGTCCCTGTCCAGGGAACTCTGACGTCGCCACTTATCTGACCTACTTCGACCAGCTCTTTCCGTGCTTGAGGGCCCGGTGGCGGAGCTTGATGACGTCGTCGACGAGGAGTGCCGCAAGCTCCTGCTGGTGGCGATCGAGCGTGTCTTTGTCAACCTCCAGCGCCTTCACGCCGGCTTCGACTACACGTCCGTGACCGAGCCCATGGAGGACGCTCAGATCGAGACGCGCCTCTCCAACTCGCTGCGGGAAGAGATCAATGATTATGTCAACCGCTTCAAGCGGGTCGCAGCGGAGCAGGCCTCTGGCGAGGAGGAGGGTGACGAGGAGGAGGACGCTGAGGAGAAGACGCCGGGGAGACGACGCCGCCACGACGTCTGCTTGAGCTGCTCCTGCCACAAGACGCGCCTGAGGCGCGAGTTATCTTTGTTTAAAAGACTTGTTTTATTGTGATGGTCTGTAAAACACTTTATTGTGCTGCAATGTGTGTGCCCCTCGTCGGGCATTTTATCCTATTCCATGTCTTTTTTGCTTTACGTCTAGGACCCGTCTCTTAGCGCTATGACTCCGCCACTACGGTATGCCAGAGCAATGACTCAGCAAGGCCGGGGGGTGTTTAAGGCTTAGAGAGGTAAGAGCTCTCGAGTCGCGATGCTCGAGGGCTCCCCTTTGACGCTCAAGCAGTCCATGAAATGAGAGGAGAAAATACCCGCCGAGGGACGGAAGTTGCTCGTGAGAGGAAAAACACAACCTGAGGTGTAAGCGCAGGACTTAGCTTAGCGAGGTTCTGGCCTCGTGGAGGGCGTTGATTTCCCTGAAGGTGTGCTTCCCTCTTTGGGTCTGGAGCGTGACTCCACGAGCCTTGGGGGGACTCTTGTTCCCTGTGTAGGTTAGAGGCAACCAAAGCAAAACATGGTAGAGAAACTCATGCGCGCTTATAGGTTTCCTCATGGGTGCCTCGCGAGGAGAGTAAGTACCAAAGGTCCTTAGGTGAGGTGGCAGGTTTGGGAGCAAGCCCCTGGGCCAGAGCTCTTTGGTGAGGTAACAGGCGTGAGAGCGTGCTCACGTGTTAGAGCTCGGATCCTTTTGGATTTTGCGGTGCTGCTGGGATGCTCCCGAGGCACAGTCACCGTACTCAGCCCCCGCTCGCGAGGTGCGCAAGGGGAAAGATATGAGCGCGAATGAAAACAGAGTAATGAAACTAAAACTCACCCCCAAAATATTACATAGCGGCGCCGCAGCGCAATGTTTCACTAGGAAACGAATTGGTTCGTTACACTTGGCTTGCCAAGATAAAGTTTCCATGTCGAGGCATGGGGACCACATTCAGTGGCTGAGACTCTTCACGGCCTGCGGCGGCACGTTACAGGAAGAGCTCAGAGGGACTGGCCCTCAGAGAGAGAAGCTTTTGTGAAGCTTGGAGGTGAAGCTGTGCGCTTTCCTCTAGAGACAAAAAATGCCTGGTGTGATAGAGATCACGGGTAGAACTTGCGTAGATGCGCGATGTTCCAAGGGTTCTTGACCGGGATGCCGTCCTCCGTCTCGAGGCGCACCGCAGGTCTGGCGACATGCGCGACCCTGTAGGGGCCTTCCCACATGGGCGAGAGCTTGTGGAGACCTTCCCTGGAGAGGATCCTCCTGAGGACAAGGTCGCCTGTCTCGAGAGTGCGCGGACGTATGTGGCGGCTGTGGTAGCGTCGCAGGTCTTGCTGGTACTTTGCCGCTCTGAGGGCGGTCGGCGGCGCACCCGTCGAGGAACAGCAGGTCGTCGTTGTGGAGGTCTTCTTGATTGTCCTCATTGAAGGCAAGGACCCTTGCGGACCCGTGCTTGATCTCTGTGGGGAGGACTGCTTCGGCTCCATACACCAGGGCGAATGGCGTCTCACCAGTGGGCTTTGTAGGGTTCGTGCGGATGGACCAGAGCACGGAGGGGAGCTCATCGATCCAGCCCTTGCCGTAGCCCTTGAGGCGGTTGAAACTTCTCGTCTTGAGGCCCTTGAGGACCTCAGCATTTGCTCGCTCGGCTTGACCATTGCTCTGTGGGTGAGCTACCGAGGCGAAGCAGAGCTTGGTGCCGAGGCTCTCGCAGTAAGCCCTGAAGATGCCGCTGGTGAACTGTGAGCCATTGTCGGTGATGATGCGGTTTGGCACACCAAAGCGGCAGACCAGGCCTCTGATGAACTTCACGGCTGCCCTGGCTGGATGGTGCGCACCGCTTCAACCTCTGCCCATTTGGTGAACTTGTCAACAGCCACGAAGAGGAAGCGGTAGCCCCCTTGCGATCTCGGGAAGGGTCCCAAGATGTCCAGCCCCCAGACCGCGAACGGCCAGGAGAGCGGGATGGTCTGGAGTCCCAGTGCAGGCTGATGGACTTGCTTGGCGTGGAACTGGCATGCATCGCAAGACTGAACGATGGTGACGGCATCTTGAAGCACTTGAGGCCAGTAGAAACCGCTCCTGAAGACCTTGCCGGCGAGGGTGCGCGCGCAGGAATGGTGGCCGCACTCTCCACTGTGTATGTCCCTGAGGAGCATGCGTCCTTCCTCAGGAGGCACACACTTGAGGGCAATGCCATTTGGGCGCTTGCGGTATAGGTCTCCCTCAGGATGTAATAGGATTTCGCTTGTCGAGCGACTCGTTCTGCCTCTGCGTCTTCCTCGGGAAGGACTCCTTTTAGCAAGTAGTCCTTGAGCTCGTCAACCCAGCCTGTTTCTTGGTGCACCATGGTCAGCATCAGACGCTCCCCTGAGGTGGGCCACAGTTGGGTGCGCCACCTGTGGAGGTGGTGGGAGTACTTCGTCTGTGCTTGTAGCTGGTGCTTGCAGCGGCTGCTTTATGGATGCCTTGGAGAGCCTCTCTTCAAAGACACCTGCGGGCTGGGCCTCCCTTCGCGATGCGCGCTTGGCGATGTCATCTGCTTCCTGGTTCTCCTTGCGCGGGATGTGCATGAGCTCCATGCCCCTGAAGTGCTTCTCGAGCTTGCGGACCTCTTCAAGGTAGGCAGCCATATGGCTGTCTTTAGGGGTGTAGCTCTTGTTGGAGAAGTTGACCAGGAGCTGGGAGTCGCCTTTGATGAGTAGGTGCTTGACACCGAGGGCAATGCAGCTCTGAGCCCGGCGAGGAGGCCTTCATATTCAGCGATGTTGTTGGAGATCTTGTCCATCGTGAAGCACAACTGGATGGCATGGAGCTTGTCGCCTTTAGGTGAGGTCAGGACAACGCCAGCTCCGTTGCGGCAGGAGAAAGCTCCATCGAAGTGCATGGTCCAGTGGCTTGGCATTGTATCTCCAGGCGGTCAGTTTCTGCTTCAGGAGGCTCTTCAGGAGTTGGGTCTGTCCATTCGGCGACAAAGTCTGCCAGTGCTCTTCCTTTGATGACCCTTGTGGTGTCAAAACGCAAGTTGAAAGGCTGCAGCTCGATGTTCCACCCTGCTACGCGATCAGTGGCGTTGGGGTTGCGCAGGATTTGCTCCAGGGGAATGATGTGACCACCGTGACAGGGTGGCCCTGGAAGTAGTGGCGCAGCTTTCTGGAGGCGATGAGCAGGGCGAGAAGGAGCTTCTGCTGCAGGGTACCGCTCGCGAGCATCTCTTAGCACAGTACTGACATAGTAGACAGGATGCTCGACAAGGGTTGTGGAGGGTGACGCAGCGTTGGCTCCCTCGAGAGACTCCTCAGGCCCTTTGGCGAGGTTTCCTTGTGGAGGAGTCTCAGCAGGGGTGCCTGTAGTAGGCTCGACAGCTGGCTGTGGGTCTGGCTCTGGGCCTGGAGGGACTTTTTCCTTGTCGGGAGGCTCTGGACTTGGAGTGGCAGCACTTTTCTTGGGGAGGACTGGCTCTTCTCTTTCGACCACCAGGACGGCGCTTGCGGTTTGTGGAGTGGCTGCAAGGTACAGCTTTAGATGCTCGCCCGTCCTGGGGGCTACCATAACTGGTGCGCTAGCCAAGTACTTCTTCAAGTCCTCAAATGCCTTGTCTGCCTCTGGAGTCCACTTGAAGGTGCCGGACTTCTTCATGATCTTGAAAAATGGCAGGGCCCTCTCGCCAAACTTGGAGATGAAGCGGCCCAAGCTGGCCATGCACCCAGCTAGGCGCTGCATGTCCTTGAGGCGGCGAGGTGGCTGCATTTCTTCTATGGCCTTGATCTTGTCAGGGTTTGCTTCTATGCCGCGATGGGACACGAGGAACCCGAGGAGTTTGCCTGAAGGTACCCCGAAGACGCACTTGGCGGGGTTTAGCTTGATGTTCACCTTGCGCAGGCTGGCGAAGGTCTCCTCGAGGTCCTTCAAGAGAGTGTCTCCCTCGCGAGACTTGACTACGATGTCGTCAACATATGCCTCTGCATTTCTTCCCATCTGAGCCCCCAGGGCGATCCTCATGAGCCTCTGGAAGGTGGCGCCGGCGTTCTTCAACCCGAAGGGCATGCAAGTGTAGCAATACACGCCACAGGGGGTGAGGAATGCTGTTTTCTCCTCGTCCTCTTTAGCCATTTTGATCTGGTGGTAGCCTGAGAAGGCGTCCAGAAAACAGAGGAGATCACAGCCGGCTGTGGAGTCCACGATCTGATCAATCCTTGGCATGGGGTATGGGTCCTTGGGGCAGGCTTTATTTACATCAGTGTAATCGATGCAGAGCCGGCCTCCCCATTGGGTTTTGGGACAACCACGCCATTAGAGACCCAGGTGGGGTGGGCAACTTCTCGAATAATGTCTGCTGCTTTTAGCTTTTCTACTTCTTTGATGATGAAGGCTTGCTTCTCAGGGGCTTGTTTCCGTGCTTCTGCTTGACGGGGCGTGCGTTTGGACACACAGCTAAGTGGTGCTCGATCACCTCCCTTGGTACGCCGGACATTTCTGACGGAGTCCATGCGAACATGTCAGAATTTGCCCGAAGGAAGGCGACGAGCGCGCTTTCCTATTTGGGAGGCAAGCCAGCGCCTATGGTGACGCTAGCCCCCGAGCCCTCAGCCCCCGGCTGGTGCTCAGCGACACCTTCTTTGTAGCGGCCTGCTCCTGAGAGAACAGCTGCTTCTTCTTCTTGGGCCTCGCGAGGGGCTCCAGGTCTTCGTCAGCAGGGAACGCCATGGCAGCGGCTTTGTAGGCGAGCTCGACAGCGCGTGTAGCGTCCTGTACGTGACCAATGGTGATGGTGCCGCCGCTGCCAGGGATCTTGACCATGTTGTAGGCGTGATGCGTGACGGCCATGAACTTCGCGAGGGCGGGGTAGCCGAGGATGGCGTTGTAGGGCAGGCCAATGTGCGCGACGTCGAAGTCGATGAGCTCGGTGCGTAGTTTTCTGCGTGCCAAAGGTGACTGCAAGCCTCACTTGCCCCAGAGGCGAGATTGAGCCGCTGGTGACCCCTGTGAAGGGCCTGGAGGGCATAAGCCACTCGTAGGGCACTTGAAGCGTCTCAAAGGTCTCGACAGAGATGACGTTCAGGCCTGCACCCCCATCAATGAGCGTTTTGCCGACGGCGATATTGTTGATGGTGGGGGTGCACACCAGCGGGAGGGTGCCTACAGTCTTGGTCGACTTGGGGTGGTCCTTGGCGTCGAAGGCGATGGTGTACTGAGACCACTTGAGGGGACGCGATGTCTCCACCCCAGGCAGCGCTGCGTTGAGCTCGCGGGCGAACTGCTTGAACTGTTGTTGGACTTGGGCGCCTGACCCGCCGAGGATGCACGCCATGGCGCCTCTAGGGGCCTGGTAGCCCCCAGGCTCCTCGTCAGGGAGGTTGTTGTTCTTCTCAGCGGCGTTGGCCTGAGTCCCTTGAGGCTTCTGGTAGCCACCTTTGCGTCCGCCCTTGCGGTAGTTACGGCCTCTGCCGCGACCACCGCTGCCTTCTTCCTGCTCGCGCTTCTTGCTCAGCTGCTTGAGGTCGTAGCAGTTCTCTGTCGCGTGGCCGCGCCTGTTGTGGTAGATGCAGAAGGGCGGTTGTCATCTTCTTCTCGCCTCTCAGAGTCTCGAGCGTGCTTAGCGCCGGGCTCAGCAGCCAGCACAGCAGTAGGCTTGCGCTTGGTCTCGTCACGCTTCTTGTGGGCCTTGGATCCCTCTGGAGGGTCGTCTGCAGAGGCCACCTTGGTGAAGAGGAGACCCTCTTCAGCCTTGGCACACTTGTCTGCGATGTCGAAGAGCTTCACGACAGAGGAGAGGGTATCGTGGATGCCGAGCTTCTCAAGCATCCTGCGGTTGGTGACGCCCTCTCTGAAGGCAGCAATGACGTGCGAGTCAGGGATGTTGGGGATTTTGTTGCGGACTTGGCTGAAGCGCTGGATGTACTTGCGGAGAGTCTCGCCAGACTTCTGGCGTACGGCGCGCAGGTCGTTGTAGGTGAGGGCGCGCTCGTACGTGCCCTTGAAGTTCGCAACGAACTGCTTGCAGAGGTCCTCCCAGGAGTCGATGGAGTCCTCAGGGAGGTTCAGGAGCCACGACAGGGCAGAGTCCCTGAGGGCGGCGAGAACCAGTTCGCCATGACCTTGTCGTCTCCTCCCGCAGCTTGGATGGAGGTGGTGTAGAGCTGCAGGAACTCGATGGGGTTGTTCGTGCCATCGTAGCCCTTGGGGAGGTCTGGCCTGAACTTCTGCGGCCAGACGACGCGGCGCAGGTTGCGGGTGAAGGCCGTGCAGCCTGTGGCGTACGTGGCCACGCCGCCCTGGAGTGCTCTGCGGTTCTGGCGCCCGGCCTGGCCGATTTCCTCGACGATGCGCTTCTGGAGGTCTCGCTGGCGCTCCATCTCCACCCGCGCGTCTGGCGGGTCCGCTGCACGATTTGACAATCGTGCGGCGAGGACGCGTGAGAGGCGGCCTTGTTTGCCGCAGCCGGAGGCGGTCCTGGCGGAGGCGGAGGCGGAGGCGGAGGCGGTGGCGCCCCATGCGCAGCTGTCCCGGCGCGCCCGGAGTTGTGGTGCACCAGAGAGCGCGACGCCACTGGGCCGTGCGCGCGGGCAGCAGCGATGTCGACGAGGTCCTGGAGACGGCCGAGCCAGTTGTCATGCGCCTCGGCGGTGGGGCGGTAGCGGAGAGCTCCGCAGCCATGAGCAGCGCAGTGTTTGGGCTGGGCGCTGGACGCCCATGAGTAGAGGCACTTTGGTGCCGGGACGGATGCGAGGACACCGCGTCCTGTCGCGCTCGTGGTCGACGTACTCGTCGCGTTGGTTCGTCGTCGTCGGGGTGCTCCACACGTGGATCCACGGTGTTGCGCCCCGAAGTGTGGTTGGTGCGCGGACGGCCGCGAGGCCGGGCGGAGTGGACGACGGGCTCGGTCTCAGCCCTGCCTGACGCGCGCCGGTTGGCTCGAGCAGCGCGAGCGTCCGCCATGGCGCAGAGGTCGACGGAGGTTGAATGCGCGCCTCAGCCCCCTACCTGGCGCGCCAATTGTCGGAGAACGACTCCCAGGAAACAGGGGCAGTCAGACTCGCGAAGAGAGTTCGTGCAGGGGGCTGAACACGTCGACAATCAACCCTCAGCCGGCGCGGCGACGCTGCTCGTCGTGCCTGAAGAGGGACATCACTGCAGAGAGAGACGCAGCCCGTACCCAGGTTCACGGCCCTCTTGTGGAGGTAAAACCGCTACGTCCTGCTAGTGTATATTGCTGCTTGTGGAGTACACAGTTCAGTATGCTTGCCGAAGGCACGGCTATGGCGGTGGCGCGTACAAGGGAAGAGAGTTCGTCTTCCTCGCGCACAGGTAGCTAGGCTAGGAGAAACAAGAAGTCGATCGATCCCCTGCTACGGTGGAGCACTGGCTCCTTTTATAGGCGCCCCGGGCCTCCTCCCTGTCCTTGTGCAGCGGAGGGGCTACCACATGGCGACAACGGTCGGGAGCACGGTGCACGCTTCGTCTTCGTCCATGGGCGCGGTCCATGGGCACAAAAGCTGAGGCCGCAGCAGAGAGGGCGCCGTCCATCCAGGACGGCCAGCTGCTGCCGCAGAGGAGGGGGGCGCCCCCACGGTGACGTCGCGTTTGGAGCGTAGCGCCGGCCTGCTCCCTTATCACCAAAGAGGAAAGCTTGGTGGTCTGCGCCGTCGCCCCCGCTTTGTTGACTCCTTTATCACCAAAGAGGGACTGTAGCTCCGTCGTCACCATGCGCAGAGGCGCGGTCACTCTGCGGCCGCTGCAGAGGCCATGTGCGCTCTGCAGCGCTTGCTTTACAGCGAAGGAACCCTCGCGTGGGCGGGAACGCCCTGTGGAGGATTCTGCGTTGACTTCCCTTCAGGGAAGGCTTCCCTGGAGAGGGGGCAGCAGATGAGAGGCTCCACAGGCCTCTAGCTGCCTCCTCAGGCCCCCGCGAGGCGATTCTTCCTCGCGGGCTCCCCAGGCTTGTAGTCTTGGTACTTAGCGAAATTCTCTCGCCAAGTGTTGAGGGTTATAGAGGCCAGGCCCAGTGCACCCTGGTTCTTACTGGGCTGACAAATTCCTCAAAATCAAGATCTACACCAGCACCGGCGCCTTCTCCACCGGCAGCATCTTTATCGCGATGCTCAAAAATACTCTGCATTAATATGTCTTCATTCTCCTCGTCTCGCACATAGCCAGGCTCCATAGCTCAATGTTCCTACACTCAATAAAATTTGCATAAATTTGCATGTATAAATTTGCATTTATAAATTTGCATCTATAATTTGCTAACACATTGTTAAATTTGCTAACACATTCGAAATGATGGCAGTGATAACACATTGTTAAATGAAGACCATACTGAATATACATAAGGTAATACTACAAGTTTAATCTGAACTCATTCAAACATTGCCAACACAGAACCCAAATTCAAAATTCTTCATTCAAACATTGTTGCTAACAACCTAAATTTTAAATTTGCTAACAACCTAAATTGCTAACACTAAATTTGCTAACAACCTAAATTGCTAACCACCTAAATTGCTAACACTAAATTTGCTAACAACCTAAATTTTAAATTTGCTAACAACCTAAATTGCTAACACTAAATTTGCTAACAACCTAAATTGCTAACCACCTAAATTGCTAACACTAAATTTGCTAACAACCTAAATTGGTAACACTAAATTGCTAACACTATATTTGCTAACACTAGCTAATAACCTAAAAATGAAAACAAAAATGAATAAGGAAAACAAATTAAACCAGGAGGGGGCTCGGGCAGGGGAGGCGGCTGGAGATCGATGGAGGGGCACCACGGCGCGGCGCGGCGGCTGGAGGGGCACCACGGCGCGGCGGAGATGGGCACCGGCGCGGCGGCTGGAGGGGGCAGCACGGCGCGGCGCCGGAGATGGGCGCGGACCACACGTACGGCTCGGGCAGGGGAGGCGGCTGGAGATCGATGGAGGGGCACCACGGCGCGGCGGCTGGAGGGGCACCACAGCGCGGCGGAGATGGGCACCGGCGCGGCGGCTGGAGGGGGCAGCACGGCGTGGCGCCGGAGATGGGCGCGGACCACACGTACGGCGAGGCAGGGGAGGGGCGCGCGGCGTGGGGGCTGGAGGGGCACCACACGGCGCGGTGGCTGGAGGGGCACCACACGGCGCGGTGGCTGGAGGGGCACCACACGGCGCGCGGCTGGCCGGAGATGGGCACCACGGTGCGGCGGAGCAGGGCTTCGCCGGCGTTGTCGCGTCGTGGGAGCCCGGAGGCACGTCTTCGATTTGGGGGAAACTGCGAAATTTTTCGCAAAGTCCCACACTAAACGGCGCGGAATCGACCTCTAGTCGCGGTTGCTGGCTGCAACCGCGACTAAAGACCCTTTAGTCGCGGTTGCTGGCTGCAACCGCGACTAGTTGGGCTTTTTCTATTTTTTTTTTGTTGTTTCTGTTTTCTTTTCTGTTTTCAATGTTTTAAAGGTGTTACTGATTTGATTTAAAGGTGCCAAACTGGTTTTTTTTGTTGTTTCCGTTTTATTTTGTTGTATTTGTTTTCTTTTATATACTTTGATTTAAGTTCTTTTTGAATTGTTTTTGTTTCTAGTTTCTTTTCCTGTTTTGTTTTAGACCTCAACAACAAAATGACTGCCAATATTTTATCATGTACTAACATCTCCAACTACCTAAATTAACCGACTACCTAAATTAACTGACTACCTAAATTAACCATGCCCCTTTCAGAGATCCTTGCCGCTGCTTGGATCCGACCGAGGGGAGGGTTCCCGGAATCGAATGATTTGTGTTCGGTCGATGAACTGAAGGATTATATAGATATATAGAACAGAACACACGGTTTCCCCTGCATACAGCCCAACGGTGGCTCGTGAGTGCCTGCATATCAAATGCACCGTTGGACGTATGCAGGGAATCCGAATGCTTTGTATACCAAAAGAACTACAATGAGTACACACTGAGAGTGCCGAAGATGTCCTAGAGGTGGGCTATATATAGGGTCGCTTGGCTTACAAAGTGGTCGTGATAGTGCAGATCCGGCGGCTCACAAGCGCAGCGGTAAGACGTCTCTGATGATCTGCAACCGTTTGGAACGGTCGCAGATCATCAGAGACGTCTTGCCGCTGGTTGCCCAAATGTTTTGCGTGAGTGAGTAACCTGTCTGAGGTGGGCTATATATAGGGGCGCGTGGCTTATGAAGTGGTCGTGATAGTCCCGGTTGGTGTTACCAACCGGGACTATATATAGCGCTGGAAGGAAACACACGATCCGTGTGCTTCTGCCTGATCCAAGGGCTCACAAGCGCTCGAAAGAAACACACCACTTGATCCAACGGCTCACAAGCGCTTTAAAGAAACACACGATCCGTGTGCTTCTTCAGTCCCGGTTGGTGTTACCAACCGGGACTAAAGGCGGGCTTTGCGGTCACGACTCGTGTCCTCCCGCCACCCTTTCCCGCCAACGTTTCCTGCCCAAATATTTCCCGCTATCGTTCCCGCCAAATGCCGGCACCGGTAGTTCTATAAAACCCAGTCGAAGGTAGGCATGGTACTCACTTGAGCGCAAGCATGGTGTGTATTGGTCCTTGCGAGAAGTGTGTGTCCGGGTTTCACATTTCCGCATCCGAGCATCTCGCCAGGCTTTCGAGCAATTTGAAGGTAGATGGTAGGGTAGTTCCAATTGAAGAAATTTTGCACACTGAGAGTCATCTCGCTTTGCTCGGGGCGAAGCTATGCCGCGATGGGTTTCCGTATAGGACCCCGCTCCAAATTCGTGCAGAAATGCTCAGGCTTGCAGATAAGTTTGACAGGAAAGTTACGAATAGTCCGTTCTACCGAACTGAAACTGACCGTGTTTCATACGGTCGTTCCTGTCTCTGGGTAGTTGACAGCGATGATGACGACGATTTCATGCCATCGTCACAGAAATGTCGCACGGTTACATAAAAGGTTTAATACATATTAATTATTACACATCACCAACAACATCCCTACCTAGCTATTGTTCACTTGTTCTTCGTGTGTGTCCCTTTCTTCTTATTGCACCGTAGCCATGGACAAACTTCTTCATTTAACGCGATGCTTGGGTCAATTTTCACTTTGAAGGGCGGAATTTCATGAAACTTATTGTAATCTTCTGACATGTCTGTGTGGTCCTCCACTCCCATGATGTTTCTTTTACCTGAAAGAACAATGTGGCGCTTTGGCTCATCGTATGATGTATTCGCTTGCTTATTTTTTCTTTTTTTTGGTAGGGTAGACATGTCATTCACATAGAAAACCTGAGCCACTTCACTGGCTAGAATGAATGGTTCGTTCTCGTAATGAAGATTCTTGAAATCCACTGTAGTCATTCCGTACCGTGTGTCTACGGCTACACCGCCATCTAGGTTGAACCATTTGCACTTGAACAAAGGAATCTTAAATGAAGGTCCATAGTCCAGTTCCCATATCTCCTCTATGTAACCATAATATGTTCCTTTTCCCCACTGCAGCCATCTATTGCATCAAAGCGACACCACTGTTTTGGTTGGTGCTCTTTTTATCTTGGTCGGCCGTGTAAAATGTATTTTCATTTATCTCGTACCCTTGAAAAGTCAATATAGTCGAAGATGGTGACTTGGCCAAATATTGTAGCTGTAGTTCAATTGTGGTGACATTCATCAGAAGTTTCTGTAACCAACCGCCAAAAGTCTTGATGTGTACTCCATCAATCTCATCTTCTGGGTATTTGGAGCGTAAATAATTCCTGTGTTGCTGGATATACGGAGCCACCAAGATGGAATTATGCAGAACTGTGTAGTGTGCTCGACTGAAAGAATCCACGTCTTCACATATGATTGCTTTCTTTCCTAGCGTGCCTTTTCCACGCAGTCTCCCCTCATGACGCGATTGAGGAACACCAATCGGCTTAAGATCAGGAATAAAGTCAACACAAAACTCAATGACCTCCTCAGTTCCATAGCCCTTGGAGATGCTTCCTTCTGGCCTAGCACGGTTATGAACATATTTCTTTAAGACTCACATAAACCTCTCAAAGGGGAACATGTTGTGTAGAAATACAGGACCGAGAACACGTATCTCTTCCACCAGGTGAACTAGAAGGTGCGTCATAATATTGAAGAAGGTTGGTGGGAACACCAACTCGAAGCTGACAAGACATTGGACCACATCATTCTCTATATCTTTTAGAGTAAGTGGATTGATAACCTTCCGAGAAATTGTATTCAGGAATGCACATAGCTTCACAATGGGTACTCGAACATTTTCTGGTAGAAGTCCCCTCAATGCAACCGGAAGTAATTGTGTCATAATCACGTGACAGTCATGAGACTTCAGGTTCTGGAATTTTTGCTGTGCCATGTTTATTATTCCCTTTATATTCGACGAGAAGCCAGATGGAACCTTCATACTGCGAAGACATTCAAAAAATATTTTCTTCTCTTCTTTCGTAAGAGCGTAGATCACAGGACCTTGATGATTATCAGAATGATCGTCGTCTCGTGAATGCATACGTCGATGGGCCTGTCTTGCTTCCGGTGTATCTTTTGACTTTTTCCCATACACGCCTAACAAGTTAAGCAGGTTCAAGCAAAGATTTTTTGTCACGTGCATCACGTCGATTGCAGAGTGAACCTCTAGCATTATCCAATAGGGCAGCTCCCAAAATATAGATTTCTTCTTCCACATGGGAACGTGGTTCTGAGCGTCATTCGGAACAGATAGTGCTCCAGCACCCTTCCCAAAGATTACTTTTAAATCCTTGACCATTCATGTATAACAGAACTAGAAGGTCGAGTAGGCTTCCGCCGAATATCTTCCTCACCTTTGTAATGTTGGCCTTCCTTTCTTACTGAATGCCTCGGTACAAGCTATCGACGATGGCCCAGGTACACAATCTTGTTACCTATATGTATACCTTGAGTCTCACCTAAACAATGCGTACATGCATTGTATCCCTTGTTTGACTGTCCTGAAATGTTACTAAGAGCAGGCCAATCATTGATGGTTACAAACAAGAGCGCTCGTAGGTCAAATTCCGTTTGTCCGTGCTCATCCCACACACGCACACCTTCATCACTCCACAACTGTAAAAGTTCTTCCACCAATGGCCTCAGGTACACGTCAATGTCATTGCCAGGTTGCTTCGGGCCTTGGATGAGCACTGGCATCATAATGAATTTCCGCTTCATGCACAACCAGGGAGGAAGGTTATATATACATAGAGTCACAGGCCAAGTGCTATGACTGGAGCTCTGCTCTCCAAATGGATTAAAGCCATCTGTACTTAGACCAAATCTTAAGCTCCTAGCGTCATCCGAAAAATTCGGGAACTCTCTGTCGATTTTTCTCCACTGGGACCCATCAGCGGGGTGTCTCATCATCAAGTCTTTTTTACGTTCTTCTTTATGCCAGCGCAACAATTTGGCATGCTCTTTGTTTTGGAACAAACGTTTCAGACGTGGTATTATAGGAGCATACCACATCACCTTGGCAGGAATACTCTTCCTTGGACAACCTTGCTCGCCCTCAACTTCACCTGGGTCATCTCGCCCAATCTTAAACCGCAATGCACCGCATACAGGACAAGCATTTAAATTTTCGTGCTTCCCACGGTAGAGGATGCAGTCATTAATGCATGCATGTATCTTCTGCACCTCTAATCCTAGAGGGCAGACAACCTTCTTTGCTTCGTACGTACTAGAGGGCAATTCGTTTTCATTTGGAAGCATCTTCTTAATTATTTTAAGCAAACTTTCAAAGTGCTTGTCGGTAGTACCACTCTCTGCCTTCCATTGTAGCATTTCCAGTATGGTACCGAGCTTTTTCTGGCCATCTGTACAAGTTGGGTACAACAATTTGGTGTGATCGGCTAACATGCGCTCCAACTTCAACCTCTCGTTTTCACTTCCACAGTCCATTTGTGCATCATTAATGGCCTGACGAAGATCATCGTCAGGCTCATCTTTTTTTTCATCCTCTTCAACTTCGTCTTCCCCATTGAATTACCACCGTGTTCATCGAACATAGGATAGTTGTCATTATCCTCTTCTTCTTCATTCTCTTCCATTATAACCCCTGTTTCTCCGTGCTTGGTCCAACAATAATAACCACACATGAAACCATTTTGCAACAGGTGTTGGTGAAGCTTGGCTGAGGAAGGGTAATCCTTCTTATTCTTATAGAGACTGCATGGACAACACATAAAACCATTTTTTCGCTCGCTTATCTCAGCCACACTAAGAAATTCATGCATGCCCTTAAGGAAATCGTCAGAAACTCGGGCACCGTACATCCATTGACGTCTCATCTGCATTATGCATGCCAGTAATGAATAGATAAGTGACCATAATAATTCTTACAAGTTCTTCAAGCAAAGTAGAGTGGCGACAAATGTAATACATTGTAGCATTAAATATTCATTAATTTAAACTAACATAGAACTATCTAAAGAATTTAAATCCAACAAAAATACGAACATAATCGCAACTAAGGTCATTATTGAACCAACAGCATAATGATACCAAGCCTCTTGACTAATGGCATATCTTCTAATTTTTTTAAGCTTCAAGCGCATCGCATCCAACTTGATCTCGTAAGCATCAACGACGTCGGCAAGCTTCGAGCGCATCCCATCCAACTTGATCTCGTAAGTATCGACGACGTCGGCAAGCTTGAACTGGTGTTCATCGATGATGTTGGCAAGCTTGACCTCCAATTTTCTCTTCTCTTCTTGGCGGAGATCTTCACTTATTTTTAATTTAGCTTTCAAATCATCGTTTTCTTTCACAAAAAATTCAACAATAGGGTCCATTGGAATTTCCGGTTCAACTACCTCCTAGACAAATATATATTTATGTCAAAGTTGGTCGGCATGATTGTCATAAACACGAAACAAAACAAATATATAGTTATTAACAGTCATACCACATCCGAATAATAGAGCGGACGAGAGCCGGTGGGGGTATTTGTGAAAACCATGGCACTATATATATATAAAACAATTATACAACTTATACAAAAAAAAAATTTATGGAACAAAATCGTACAACAAAGATTTTTTTTAAAATAACAAAGAAGGCTCACCTAGGTGGTGTCGGTGACAACACGGCGCGGCGGTGAGGACGTGAATGTTGTGACACTGAAATACAAAAACATAATTTAGTTTAAGCTCAAACTGAATAAACAAAATTGAGCTAAATAAGCAAAATGATCTAACTTAGGCATTTCATCGAACACCTACCTACCACTAGAAATATAAAATGAGCTAAATAAGCTAAACAACTAACGAAACGGGCGCCGGAAGAGAGAGTTTGCAGTTGCTAACCCTTGGATAGATGCACCGCCGTCAATCTTAACAAATGGGGCAAAAAATCGTGGAAGAAATCGAGTTCGGTGGAGACAAAATGGAGATGAAACTCGAGCTCAAAATGGCCATGGCTGGCTCGGGGTGGAAGATATAGTTGAAGGATCTGCAGTCCCGGTTCTAGCCACGAACCGCGACTAAAGGGTCACCTTTAGTCACGGTTCCAGCCACGAACCGCGACTAACGGTCCTCGCACGGGCCCGCGCGGCCCCCGGCCGCTAAAGCCGCAGGCGGAGGACCTTTAGTCGCGGTTCGTGGCTGGAACAAACTGCAGGATTAAATTCCCTGCGTACCTTACGTACAATACGTAGAATTAAATTCCCTGCACGATCGCATAGATCTACACATAAACAACACAAAAGATGTCAATAGTTACACACATGCTTCTAAAAAAATTGCACTGCCTAACCAGGAAGATTAGAACTGATCACATTTGAAATCAATGCACTGCCTAGTTTATAGATATTGTACTGCCTTTGTTTTACTCTAACTTGACAGTTCACGTTCTTTGCAGGCGTCACGAAAGATAAATTGAATGAGGTCAGTAAAGCAGATAGTCGATCATGGAACAAACTGTACAACCTTGTTTCAAGTTTCAGCAGCGACACATTAGATAAAGAGATGGAAAAGAAATTGAAGTAAGTGTTCTTCATGCTTTAATAGTCTAAATACCACGTGAGCTAACATCAAACATTCATATGTATGCAGGAAAAGTACTCTTATACAACTTAAAAAAGATGATCTAGCAACAACATCAGTATATTATGTATCTAGTTCTTTCAAACCTGGAGGAATGCTGGAGGACTCGGTAGCTGAACAAACAATAAATTTTCTTCAAGATCAGATGAAGAATTCTAAAGACAAGAAAATCATGGACTACAGACTATCGGTAAGTACAAACAATCGATTTATACATACCAAAAGCAATATCTTCAATTATGACAAAAAAAAATGCTACAACATCTGCTACTACTAACTTTCATTGATTATGTCACTATGGTACATTAGAAAAGAAATTAAGCATTAATGAACTCAGAAAATAATATCAGTTTACTCTATTTTATTTTTCTCGGCAAAGGTTATTCGACCTTCGTAAAGGAAACAAATGAAAAAATAAGAACAAGTGGCTAGAGCGCACGTTCTCATCAAACAACGAAGACAGACTGGATGAATATAACCAGGTAAGGAAAAAAACAATTTTTCAATTTTGTATCAATATAATGACATAAGATTTGAACATCTAGTGAAATATAATTGAATATCTCTTTGTGTGTATTGTAGATAATGTTTCCTTTATTACAAGGAGGTGAAAAAGATCAGGCTCCTGGCCATTGGTTCACATTGTCGATCGATTTAATTATGGACAAGTTCAAGATATTTGATTCATTGAGATGACCAGGAAATGAAGAACTAGAACACCTGTGCCTGCCATTGATTAGAAAAATAAAAAGCTTGTGGAACAATGGTTTCGGCAATTCACACAAACCTTCTCTCGACGAATTTAAAGTCGAATATGCAGATATGCCACAGCAAACAAATGGGTGAGTTAACTAGCCTAAAAATAATTTCGAAATTTCGTACAAGTATTATTTTGTACCTAATAGAAACTATGATGGCAGCTATGATTGTGGATTCTTTATGCTTTACATGTTGGAGAATTCAAATGGAGACTACGTGAAAACATTCACCCAAGAAGACATACAATCTTACAAGGAATTACTACTGATGAGGATGTTAGCATCAAGAATCTTCAATATACACATCCAGAACTTAGATGTCAAAATTTTGGGTAAACATGCTGTACACATAACATAGTTAAATAAATTTTTTTCCATGTGTGTTTACAAAAAATGCTAATATATTGTTTGTTAAAATTGTCACGATGTAGGTCTCGAAGAAATGGAATTTATCAAGTTACTACCAAATATGAAGATCGAAGACTGCAAGGATGATATACTCTTGGGCATCAAAGAGAGAATGGCACAAATAGAAGCAAAAACTTCAACCGAAATAAAAGGAGCAACACAATTAGAGAATGTACTGATAAGGTATTCAAGAAAAATGTCGAGTCAAAAGCAGGCTCTTCAAAAGCCTCCTAGCAGACGTCCACACAGTCCTCCAGTTTTCAACTGGAAGGCCAAGGCAAAAAGCTTTGCAACTATGCTGAAAAGCAAAAACTTTCTGGCTACACATGGAAAGTAAGTTTTCACAACTACTGCGTAAAAAAATCATTGAACTTCTCATTATACTTATTAGTAGTTGATTCATCACAACATATTAACACACTTTTCACATTCTACAGAACAGTTATTCTAAAGAAGCTAAAACAGAACAACGCAATAGAAAAACCAGTGTCATGGACTGTAAATGACTTGGCAGGCTACCTTTCAAAAGATGTTTGGATAGACTGTGAATTTATCGACACAGTAGTCAGCAACTGGACAAGCTACAGAGAATAGAGCTATATATTCCAGAATGAGAGAAGGGTAGTACTACCTACAGAAGTTGCAGAAGTCTGTAGTTTCAATGAAGACGATTCCAAATTCAACGTGGAACGACACGCTTCAGCTTTGCTATCCATCATCGGCAGCACGGACCTAACAGAGGCTTACCTGGTGAGTTCTTATTAAAAACAATCCCATATAGGCTTAGTTCAACTATTTAGAAAAAATACACACCAATAAACTAATTTTCCCGGTTGATTCTTTTTTTGTCCGACGCTCATACAACAGATAACACTGCCAGTATTCGAAGATGACCATTTCACTGTATATGCACTCAACCGGTATGTACAAGGCGGGAGAGTGGATATCCTTGACTCCTACAAACAAGGAAATCTCTAAAATAAGAAAGAATACCACCAAACGTTTGGTAAATAAATGGTAAGGATCCTATCAACAAAAATGTACTTCATATATCTCTAAACCATTATATTACGTCACCATAATTGACACGAATCTCTTCCATAATAAGCTGCATAGGTTCCAGCAACTACTAAACTGCATCTATCCGGAAAACGACCTACCAGACTGGAGCTTATTGTTCGATACAGCACATTTTGTGGACACTGTTCACCAAGAAGACAAATCATCATGCGTATCTTTACGTTGTATTTCATGCAACGCTACGACGGAGAAGCACTTGTTGGCGATAAAAGAATGGTACATACTAGTTATATTATTCAAGCAAATTACACTTATTTACCTTACAAACCACTGACATATCATTGTTCTCCCACACAGGCAAATAGCGGTGTTCTTAGAGAAGAATATGTTTACTCGGAGATATTCCATGAATCAAACGAAACATTATTGAAAGGTTTTCTGGAACAACTTATGCAGTTTGCTCCAGACGGTTTCGAGAGGCCAGAAGAGACCATAGAGATTTGATGAATGAATCTAAAACATTACATGTAAACATTCATAAGTTTGACACTTGAATTATTACCCTGCCATGGAGGTATTGCATTTGTGGCAGTGCAAATACTAACTTCTAGGCAATACAAATATATCTCCTCATGGCACGGCCGTGGAGGTATTTGCCACCTGACAGTGCAAATACTAACATCCAGGAAGTACAAAAATATCTCTTCATGGCATCGTTCGCTTTCTCTCTCCTCTACATACTACATCCCTTTCGTTTCCTATTTTCTTGTATAGATTATGATAAATAAACAACAAAATCTCGCGAATAGAATTTCCAAATCATGATCTGATTTAAAAAAAACCGACTAATGGAGTCGATGGAGAAACTTTTGTTGCGCACTGCACACATAGCATCATTTGCACTACCGGCAGGTTTGCACTGATTATCACTTGCACTGCCCCTTTATAACAAATGCACCGCGAACCATTATGTTACGTAGCCATAACTGACACGCGTCTCTTCCATAATAAGCTGCATATGGTTTCAAGAAGCCCCAAGAGACCGTAGATATTGATGAATGACTTGAATAGATATCATGTAAACAGCAAAGTTCATAAATTTTATTCATATGCAAGCAACCCATTTATAAACTCATATAAAGTACAATCAGTTAGTTTAAAGCAGTGCAATTGGTACGATGTGAGCAGTGCAGTCGTCCGAGGAACATCACACAAAGAAATACCGAATTACAACAAAATTCAGGGATATTATTCATCCAGTCCTAGTCTCAATTTTTTTGTTTTCAACTGCACTGCATGTCCAATATGCGCTGCCTTATATTGCTAAGTTACACTGCCAGCATGGCTATATTACATATTACATTTCCACTCTTACTAACATCTCAATTACTAGTGATAAACTGTTTCTGCATTCCTTATTGGTGGACAATGGAGCTGGCTGCATGCCGCGAAAAAATAGCAGTATTTGCCGGATTCAATTATATGTATGCTAGAATTAGCTTTGAAATTCCTGGATATAGATTTAGAATTGCTGCATACAATAGAGAAGGAGACATTTACAATGTGTAAACCCTGAATATGATTCATTCTATTGTAACCTCATTTCAGATATTGTACTGCCTTTCTTATAACCAATGCACTGCGAGTTTAGAAACAGTTGATATAGAAAAAATTGTTTTGGAAAACATATTTGCATAATCTAATGCTAGAACTCAAATATCTTATCTTATTGAGATCTTATAAAAACATCGTAGTTCGGTTGGTCATCTCTATTTGCTTGGCGTCTCAGTTCAAGAAGTGTACTACTACGACAAAAATAAAAGGTGAACTAACAATCAATTGAGCAAACATTTATCCTCAAATTAACATAAGTACTTGTAGTTCATTCTTCACAATTGTTTCCAACACATGACACACTCATACTTTCAGTACAATAAATAGAGATTACACAGGTAGCCGTGGAACAAACCACATAGGCGTCTGTGCACTGTCATATGCTTCCTCTTTGTACTCAAAGAACCCTCCGATAGCTCTGTTCTCCGGCGGTACTACGCCAACGTGAAGACGTAACCAATCGGCTTCTGAATGTATCGTGTCCATCTCCAAACAATCATGCAAAATATAAACGCAGTTTGGTCTTCCCAGAGGCAATTTTTCTGCAGGGTCAACCAATCCGGCATCAATTCTCCCTATCAACCGGTGGTTAATACCAAGGAAAAGAGATTGTCCTCTGAGGTGCTCTAACCGAACCCAGACCGCTGTACGAAGGTCTTCTTGACGCACGTTCCTCTCAAACACATAGCAGCGCAGTGAAGGGTACACTCTTACTTTGTGACCATTGTAGAGAGTTGTTTCTTGTGCTGTGTTTCTTCTGCCACATACATGGATCCACATAAGCCTTGCTCTTTTTTCAGACAAAGCAAGGAAGAAACGACCCTGAGAGTCTACTTCTTCTTCATCATCGCCGTCATCATCATCGGCCACATCAACAACATCATCATAGTTCACTTCCGGTGCCTGCAATGTCATTGGGGATGCCTGCGGACCTGTCGAGAACAAATTTATGTAAGTAACCCCAATTTGAATTGAATTTCATGGTGGAATGATTCCTTTTAATGTTTATAAATTGGAATATAGTATTAACTTCAGCAGAATAACGTACCATATCTATACGGATCCCAGACAAATACTTTGCCGCTATCTGAGGATACCGCAAATATATGGTTGTTGAGCCAGATAGCATCGCGGTAAAGACCCGGGGAAAGGAAATCATTACTGAGAACCCTCCACCTATCGTTCTCCCCACCATCAACCTGTATGATTGCGATGAATGTGTCGAAAACTGCTATGAGATCGTAAGACAAAGCAGCTTCTGTAAGGTATGGTTCATCAGCAATGTGTATCTTCACAAGCTCAGTTAATGCCATGTCATCGTACAGATACATGAAGGGCCCACCTTCCGACGTAAACCCTACATCCTCAATCGATGCACTAGTGGAAAACACACCTTTCGTCGAGAGCCAGTTTTGCTCTCGTCGCGGTTGGCTTACGCACCGGTACTAGAGGGTGGCTCTAGTGCCGGTTCAAAAACTACGAGGCCGCGCAGGTCATGTACCGGGGCCTCTAGTACCGGGCCGTAACACGAGCCGGTACTAGAGGTCTGTGGCAGGGCAACAGCCGCGCGGGCCCGCGCGAGCAAAGCTTTAGTACCGGGTCGTGGTACGGCCCGGTACTAAAGCCAAGCGGTTCGCCTCCCGCGCACCCACGATTTTAACACACGGGAAAACGCGATTGCTACAGTACCGCGGCCATTTCTCTCCCTCTCCTCTCTTCTTCTTCTTCTTCCATCCCCATCCGATTCCTTCCACCATGAATCCACCACCGATCACTCGCTACGGGCAGGTGCTTGCACATGGCACCACCAATCTCAATGTCGTGTACACGAACGACAGCGCTAAGGTGCCGGGTTTTCTTTCCGATTTCAAGTATTGGCTTGACGAAGCTCGGGAGCAAGACAAGTTCATGGGCCTTGATCTTGAGTACACGGCCGATCAAAGAGATGTTGCGGTCATCCAACTTTGTTTCAAGAAACATGTCATGGTCTTCCAGTGGGCAAGGTAATATAAAAACTTGTCTTAGTTTTAAATTGGGGCTTATTTTGTTTGTTGATTCATATATAGGGATAGGAAAATTGCATAGGATAGCAATTCCTCTTTGATTGTAGTGAAAGAATTATATATATTGTGCCGAAATATACTTGTGCCGAATATGAAAGTTGCATATTTGCCATATCGTCGTGGGAGAAAACATGTCTTTTGATTCATAGGAAATGAAGGAAAATTATATATACTTGTGCCGAAATATGCTTGTTATGATTCTTAATTATTATACTTGTTCTAAATTATAATTGTTATATATGATTCTTATTATACTTGTTGTTATGATTAATTCTTATTATACTTGATCTAAAATTATACATGTTATTATTCTTAATATATACTTGTTATGATTAATTCTTATTATACTTGTTGATTCAAAGGAAATGAAGGAAAAATTATATATACTTATGCCAAAATATACTTGTTATGATTCTTGATTATTATACTTGTTCTAAATTATAATTGTTATATATGATTCTTATTATACTTGTTGTTATGATTAATTCTTATTATACTTGATCTAAAATTATACTTGTTGTTATTCTTATTATACTTGTTGTTCTAAATTATACTTTGTTGCAGCAGTATTTAACATGTGTTCTATTTTGTTGTTGCAGTAGTGACAAGCATTGTCCAACACTCATGAATTTTCTTCGCAGCGACATACATTTTGCTAGCGTTGATATAACGAATGACAAGATCAAGATGAGACGCACCTGGGGTCTTGAGATACCATCTGCCTGCCACATTGATCTCCAGCGCATTTTCAAGCTTGAGAATGACAAGACTGGAATGGCTGATATGGCAGTCGCCGTGATCGAGGAGGACGACTACGCTGAGATGAAGACAGGATTCCCCAAGAAGCAGCACGATCATTGGGAGAAGACCCCACTTGACGCTTGCAACATTGAGTATGCAGCAAGAGATGCGTACGTTGCATACGAGGTGTACCGCAAGATTAGAATCGTCAACTATGGGCAGCGTCACCTCGTACCGCCACCAGTGCCCCATGGGTCTCCTGTTTGGGGGTATTCTGATCCGGAGGACGATTAATTAGTACTAGTGTTTGCAATGGCAAACAATTTATCTCTAATATTATGTAGTGCTTGAGGGTCTCCTCATCTAGAACAGAGTAGTGTTTGCAGTTTCATATATATGGGTATCTTCAGTACTTTCTGTAATGGTTATCTGAACTATTATTTCTATTAATTATGTCCCTGTTTAAGTATGATATATGTGCAAGGCATTGTGATGCCAAAAGTTTATTATTATTTAAATTCAATATTATTTGAATGCAAGATTAGTATTACTTATTTATTTTTGTTTACTCATATAATTGTTCGGATTTACAAAATAAAGACATATTATTTGTCATATTTCGAGTTACAAATTTATAGATATAAATTATTCAAATTAAACGCACCAGGGCGAAAAAGTTTATCATTATTTAAATTCAATATTATTTGAATGCAACATTAGTATTACTTATTTATTTTTGTTTAATCAAATAATTGTTCGGAATTACAAAATTAAGATATATTATTTGTCATATTTCGAATTCAAATTAAATGCAGAAGTCAGAATTTCGTAGGGTACCTCTAGTACCGGTCTGTGATACGAGCCGGTCCTAGAGGTTCCTGTCAGGGCAGCAGCAGCATGGGGCCCGCACGAGAACCCTCTAGTACCGGGTCGTAGCACGACCCGGTACTAGAAGTTGAGCTTTAGTACCGGGTCGTGCTACGACCCGGTACTAGAGGGTTCTCACTACTATATCATCTTCCACCTTCCACCCCCGAGAGCAGCAGCTCGAGTTCATCACCATTTTCTCCATTGTTCCTCTCTCCCGAGCTCGAGTTCATCTCCATTTTCCTCCACGATTTGTCAAGATTAACGGCACCCATCTTTTCAAGGGTTAGCAACTTGATCCTTTCATCCGGCGTTCCTCATTTTAGCTCATTTCCATACTTCTTAGCTCATTTCATTTTTTAGGTGCTAGCTAGGTGTTTGATGAAATGCCTAAGTTAGGGAGTTCATTTTTTTATATGCAATTTGAGCTAAAATTAAATTATGATTTGTGTGTTCTAGTGCCGCTCCGTCAAATAAAAGTATAATTTGTGATTTTATATAGTGTCGTCCCGTCCCCTTCCTGACCGCCGTCGATCGCCCGCGCCGCTCCGTCACCGACACCACCTCGGTGAGCCTCTTTTTTTATCTTTTATTTTAAAAATGTTAGTTATATGATTTAAATGCATAATTATTTCTTGTATAATTTTTTTATATGTATAGTGTCATGGTTTTGATATCCGTCCCCGTCGGCCCTCGTCCGGTCTATGATTCTGATGTGGTATATTTCTATAACTATTGATTTTGTTTCATGGTTATAACAATCATGCCGACCAAGTTGACATAGATATATTTCTATTTAGGAGGTAGTTGAACCGGAAATTCCAGCCGACCCTATTGTCGAGTTTTTAGAAAAAGAAAACAACGATTTGAAAGCAAAATTGAAGATAAGTGAAGATCTTCGTCTCCAATGCCTGGAAGAGAAGATGGTATTGGACTTGAAGATTGCCGACATCGTCGATGCTCACGGGGTCAAGCTTGCCGACGTCGTCGCTGCTAACGAGATGAAGATGGATGCAATGCGCGTCAAGCTTAAAAAGATTAGAAAATATGCCATTAGTCAGGAGGCTTGGTATCATTATGCTGTTGGTTCAATAGTTACCTTGGTTGCGATTCTGATCGCATTTGTTGTTGGATTTAAATTCTTTAGATAGTTGTATGTTAGTTTCGTTTGATGTATGTTTCGTGAGAACTATGTATTACATTTGGGCAGTACTCTACTTTGGTTTTAATGTGATGAACTTGTATCAATGAATATGGTCAGTTATGTATTATGTCCGTTTACCGTAATGGGTTTTAGCATCGTGATTGCGTTTAACATACTTATATAATGCAGATGAGCCATCCATGGATGTACGCTGACCGACGCTCTAGAGAGTACATGCAGGGCGTGCAATCTTTTCTCAAAGTGGCTGAGGCAAACAAGCGGGAAGGTTTTATGTTATGTCCATGCCGTAACTGTCGGAATGAGAAGGATTACCCTCGGTCACAAGACCTTCACATCCACCTGATAGAGCATGGTTTCATGCCCGGCTATAATTGTTGGACCAAGCACGGAGAAAGAGGGGTTATGATGGAAGACAACGAAGAAGAACAGAACGATGACAACTACATGTGCCCTGAATACAGTGGTAATGAAAGGGGGGAAGCTGAAGATGAAGAGGTACCAGATGAGCCCATCATAGATGATGATTTACGGCGGGTCATCGTTGATGCACAGACCGAAGCAGAAAGTGCACTCGAGAAGTTGAAGTTGGAGCAGATGTTAGAGGATCACAAAAAAAGGTTGTACCCAACTTGCGAAGATGGGAACACAAAGCTCGGTACCACACTGGAATTACTGCAATGGAAGGCAGAGAATGGTTTATCTGACAAGGGATTTGGGAATTTACTGAAAATAATGAAGCAAAAGCTTCCAAAGGATAACGAATTGCCTGACAGTACGTACGAAGCAAAGAAGGTTATCTGCCCTCTAGGATTAGATGTGCAGAAGATACATGCATGCATTAATGACTGCATCCTCTACCGCGGTGAGTACGAGAATATGAATGAATGCCCGGTATGCGGTGCATTGCGATATAAGATCAGACGAGATGACCCTGGTGATGTTGAGGGCCAGCCCCCCAGGAAGAGGGTTCCTGCCAAGGTGATGTGGTACGCTCCTATAATACCACGGTTGAAACGTTTGTTCAGAAACAAAGAGCATGCCAAGTTGTTGCGATGGCACAAAGAAGACCGCAAGAACGACGAGATGTCGAGACACCCGGCTGATGGGTCGCAGTGGAGAAAAATCGATAGAGAGTTTAAGGAATTTGCACGTGACGCAAGGAACTTAAGGTTTGGTCTAAGTACGGATGGCTTTAATCCTTTTGGGGAGCAGAGCAGCAGTCATAGCACCTGGCCTGTGACTCTATGTATTTATAACCTTCCTCCTTGGTTGTGCATGAAGCGGAAGTTCATTATGATGCCAGTGCTCATCCAAGGCCCGAAGCAACCCGGCAACGACATTGATGTGTATCTGAGGCCATTAGTTGAAGAACTTTTACAGTTGTGGCGTGATGAAGGGGTACGTGTGTGGGATGAGTACAAACAGGAGTCATTTGACCTACGAGCGTTGTTATTTGTGACCATCAATGATTGGCCTGCTCTTAGTAACATTTCAGGACAGTCAAACAAGGGATACAATGCATGCACGCACTGTTTAGATAAGACTGAAAGTATACATTTGGGAAACAAGAATGTGTACATGGGGCATCGTCGATTTCTTCCGAACAGTCATGCCGTAAGAAAGCCCGGCAAGCATTTCAACGGCGAGGCAGATCGCCGGAAGAAGCCTAAGCTCCCTGATGGTGATGTTATATATGACATGGTCAAGGATTTAGAAGTAATCTTTGGAAAGGGTCCTGGCAGTCTATCTGTTCCGAATGACGCTGACAACCATGTACCCATATGGAAGAAGTGCTCTATATTTTGGGAGCTACCCTACTGGAAACTCCTACAGGTCCGCTCTGCAATCGACGTGATGCACGTGACGAAGAATCTTTGCGTGAACCTGCTAGGCTTCTTGGGCGTGTATGGGAAGACAAAAGATACGCCGAAAGCACGACAAGACCAGCAACGTATGAAAGACCCAGACAACCTGCATCCAATGAAGACGGATAAAGGACGTCTAAGTCCTGCTAGCTACGCTCTTACCAAAAAAGAGAAGGAGATATTTTTCGAAGTCCTGAGCAGTTTGAAGGTCCCGTCTGGATTCTCATCGAATATAAAGGGAATAATAAATATGGCAGAGAAAAAGTTCCAGAACCTAAAGTCTCATGACTGCCACGTGCTTATGACTCAATTGCTTCCGGTTGCATTGCGGGGGCTTCTACCGGAAAATGTTCGACTACCCATTGTTAAGCTATGTGCGTTCCTGAATGCAATTTCGCAGAAGGTAATCGATCTAGCCATTCTACCAACGCTACAGAAGGATGTGGTTCAATGTCTCGTTAGTTTTGAGTTGGTGTTCCCACCATCCTTCTTCAATATTATGACACATCTCCTAGTACACCTGGTCGACGAGATTGCCATTCTGGGTCCTGTATTTCTACACAATATGTTCCCCTTTGAGAGGTTCATGGGAGTCTTGAAGAAGTATGTTCATAACCGTGCTAGGCCAGAAGGAAGCATCTCCAAAGGCTATGGAACAGAGGAGGTCATTGAGTTTTGTGTTGACTTTATTCCTGGCATTAAGCCGATTGGTCTTCCTGAATCGCGACATGAGGGGAGACTGAGTGGAAAAGGCACTCTAGGAAGGAAATCAATAATATGTAGGGACGGACATTCTTTCACACAAGCACACTACACAGTTCTACATAATTCCAGTTTGGTGGCTCCGTATATCCAGATGCACAAGAATATTGTACGCTCCGAGAACCCGGGGATGGATGACTCCTTAACTACAAAGGAACACATGGAGAATTTTGGCGGTTGGTTGCACACACATCTCAACAATGACGACACTATCTCAGATGAGCTCTACTTGTTGTCTAGGGGACCATCTTCGACTATTTCGACTTTCCAAGGGTACGAGATAAATGCGAATACATTTTACACGATCGCACAAGATCAAAAGAGCAGCAACCAAAACAGTGGTGTCCGCTTTGATGATTCAACAGACAACAGTGGGCAAAAGGTCACATATTATGGTAACATAGAGCAGATATGGGAACTTGACTATGGACCTTCTTTTAAGGTCCCTTTGTTCTGGTGCAAATGGTTCAACCTGCAAGGCGGCGGGGTAAAGGTAGACCCATTGTACGGAATGACTACAGTGGATCTCAAGAATCTTGCGTACGGCACCGAACCATTCGTTCTAGCCAATGATGTGGCTCAGGTTTTCTATGTGAAGGACATGTCTACCAAACCGAAAAAAAGAAAAGATAAGCAAGCGAATACATCAGCCGATGAGCCAAAGCGCCACATAGTTCTTTCAGGGAAAAGAAACATCGTGGGAGTGGAGGACAAGACAGACATGTCAGAAGATTACAACAAGTTTCATGAAATTCCGCCCTTCAAAGTGAACATTGACCCAAGCATCAAGTTAAATGATGAAGATTGTCCATGGTTACGGCGCAATCAGAAGAAAGGGACACACACGAAGAAAACGTGAAGACTAGATAGGGATGTTGTTGGTGATGTGTAATAATGTATTCAACTTTTATGTAACTGTGTTCTAAAAAATTAGAAGAGAACTGTAAACTCAGAAGTATCACGCATACATCTTTATTTAATCCAGTTACATAGCCCGGGTCCATTTTTATTTAACCATAATACATCACGAATAATATCACTAACTTTTGCCGGGTCCTAAGCCACGGGGTGCTGAGCGGCCGGCGCTGCTCACCCAAAGAGCAGGAACCATCACAGGGGCAATACTCACGTGAGAAGGATCCCTATGAAGAACCATCCATCCACTGTTATACACCGCTGGCGTATCCAACTTAAACACATAGCGATTGACGTGCTCGTCCTCCTCCCTGATACGGCGACGTACCACCTCCTCGGGGGCCGGCTCCCTCTGGAACGAGAGCGGCCCACGCGACTTCCACCAAACAAGATCCGGGTCGACGATGTCACCCGGATTCCTCACCAAGCGACGCGTCCCGGATTCCTCCCAGTGCCAGCCCGGCGGAGCCCAGTCCCGGACATCGCCCCTCGCATCCAACAGGCCGGACATTGTCGCCGAGATCTGAAAAAATGAGTGGGAAATTTGATCAAACACCTAGGTAGGGGAGGGAGAGGGCAGCACCCTGGGGAGGGGACGGAGGGCGGTGTGGAGCCTCCTTATATATAAGCAAAACTGACCAAAACACACGGTTTCCCCGTCATACAGCCCTACGGTGCCTCGTGAGTGACTGCATATCAAATGCACCGTAGGGCTGTATGACGGGAATCCGAATGCTTTGTATACTGCAAATCATCGCGTGGTCGTGAGACGCCAAATCGGCCTTCGATCCAGACAGCGGCAAGACGTCCCTGATGATTTGCAACCGTCCGAACAAGTGTTGGGGATGTTGCTAATCATCAGAGATCCTTGCCGCTGCTTGGATCCGACCGAGGGGAGGGTTCACCTTCAGCCTCCGCTCTAGGAACTCCTGCCTCTCTGAAATCTTGCTCTCTGCTACCCATGAACTACAATGAGTCACTGAGTGCTGGACATGTCCGGGAGGGGGCCTATATATAGGGTCATGTGGCTCACGAAGTGGTTCTGATAGTGCTGATCCAACAGCTCACAATCCCTCAAAAGAAACACACCCCTGATCCAACGTCTCACAAGCGCTTGAAAGAAACACACGATCCGTGTGTGCTTCTTTAGTCCCGGTTGGTAACACCAACCGGGACTAAAGGCGGGCTTTGCAGTCACCACTCGTGTCCTCCCCCAGCGCTGCCCTAGCCACGTGTCCTCCCCGGCGCATACATCGAGCGCGTGCAAGCCAAGCGGCATCTCCTCCTTTCACCTCCCTTTGATCTGCTTTGGCGAGGACTCATAGGGTGGCCGTGCATATCCTGATCCGACGATGCCAAAAAAGAGCGGCAGGAAGGGCCCCAAGGGCGGTGGCAAACCAAAGGGTTGCGGCAGTGGCAGCGCACCAAAGAAGGCAAGGACAGCCAGGAAAACAACATCCAAGTGCGACCCGCGGCATGAAGAAGAAGAAGAAGAGGAAGAGATATGCAACGTTTTCACACATGATATGGATAATCTGCAATGCTACATATGTTATGTCCCGTTCGAGTCCCAAGTTTACTCGGCAAGGATGTTTTTAAAATAAAGAGATGATTATTACAAATTCAAACAATATTAGTTAATGCATTTTTAATTGATTATTACACTTTTCATGTTGAAGTTTTTGTCAGATTCAAAAGTATGTAGAAATTATTCAAATTCAAACTATATTAGTTAATGCATTTTTAATTCAAACTATATTAGTTAATGCATTTTTAATTGAAAATGGCAAAAAAAAAATAGTTTGAATAGTTATAATAATTATTTTAGAAAACAGAAAATGGTTTTGAATTACTTATTCAAATTCGAACACTTTTCATGTTGAACTTTTTGTTAGATTCAAAAGTATGTAGAAATTATACAAATTCATATCCTCTAGTACATTTCAAACATTTGGCGCAAAAATTTGAAAGTTTGGTGCGGTAGAGCCAAAAAAAGGACCTCTAGTACCGGGTGGTCTATTTTGGGCGCGTAGGTGGGCGGCGTGGCGAAAACCCTCTAGTACCGGGTGGTGCCACGGCCCGGTACTAGAGGTCACCCTCTAGTACCGGGTGGTGCCACGGACCGGTACTAGAGGTTGGGCAGTATAAATACGCCTCTTCCACCCCGGACCGAGCCACAACCCGGTGGAGAACCTTTGTCTGCCTCGCGAAGCGCTGCCAAATTTTTTCCTCGCGCCGCAGCCGTCTCGCGCCCTCCTCCGCGCCCACACCCCGCCGCCGGCCCGCGCCCCCCTCTCCTCGACGCGCCGCCGAGCCCTCCTCCTCCACGCGCCGCGCCGAGCCCTCCCTCCTCCTCCTCCGCCGCGCCCCTCCTCCTCCTCCTCCTCCACACGCCGCCGCGCCCCTCCTCCTCCTCCTCCTCCACACGCCGCCGAGCCCTCCTCAACCTCCTCCACCGCCTCGCGACGGCCGCGCGCCGGCGAGCTCGCCGCCCTACACAGTACGGTTAGAAAAGGTTAGCTAGGTACTTTTTTTCTTTTTTTTGTGTTAGAAATTTTAGGGTTAGATTTTTTTTGTGTTAGTAATAATTTGCTATGTGTAAATTTAGGGTTAGATTTTTTTGTGTTAGAAATTTAGGGTTAGACATTTAAATTTTTGTGTTAGAAATTTGCTATGTATAGATTTAAATTTAAATTTAGGGTTAGAAATTTAAATTTAGTGTTAGAAATTTAAATTTAGGGTTAGAAATTTAAATTTAGTGTTAGGAAATTTAGTGTTAGAAATTTATTAGAAATGTTATTAGAAAAATTTAAATTTAAATTTAGGGTTAGAAATTTAGATTTAGAGATTTAAATTTGCTAAGTGTAAATTTAAATTTGCTAAGTGTAGATTTAAATTTGCTATGTATTAGTGATACTTTTTGCAAATTTACTAAGTGTAGATTTAAATTTGCCATGTTAAAAATTTATGAGAAATGTTATTAGAAAAATTTGCTAAGTCAATTTGGAATGATCGTCTTATAAAAATTTAGTGTTGGGTGATTTTGCTGTTTTTTATGAGTCGAAAGAAATAATGTTGTCTTCTTGGCTATTCTTAATACAAGCCGATGATTAGAATAGTCCATTATGCTTGCAAGAAGACTGTCTACAGAACCAAGTGTAAATGCAAGAAAAATGCATTTATTTCTACTTCGTTCTTGTAGGCACTCTTTTTGCTGACTAATGGCTTTGACATATGAGGCTTCAGTTGTGAAATTTGCCCACTGATGAAGGGTGTTATTAGGTAATTTAGTGTTAGAAATTTAGGGTTAGAGATTTATATTTGCTAAGTGTAAATTTAAATTTGCTAAGTGTAGATTTAAATTTGCTATGTATTAGTGATACTTTTTGCAAATTTATTTTGTTTAACTTTTGTATTCTCCTAATTAATGCTAACATTGTTTTATATTTCTTTTGTATTAGTTAAGCCCAATGGATGACTTCAACAGCAGACAACTTGAAAGCAGACTCCATGAAAATGAGGTGTTCGACATTGTACGTGAACCCGTGGGGGGAGCAGAAGCCGGTGGAACAGAAGATGGCTCCGAATTTTTGAACGACTCCGGTCCGGGAATGGAGGAGGAACAAAGAGACGAAGCGCAAACGAGTATCGAGTGCAATGACAACTCGCTAATTTGTGCACCTCCGCAGTCTGGCGAGGTATAATATGCCTCTGTTGATCAGATGGAATAATTGATTACTATATGTATGTATTAACACATATTTTTTTAATTTTTAGACCTCCGCATCTGTAACATCCCAAAAATATTATAAGTATTATTATTCCAAAAATGAGAGCCAACAAAAACTTTTGTTGATTATTATGTGTTGTTTGCAAGTTGTTGCTTGTGGTAGTTATTTCTTGTTGCTTGTTGCTTGTTTGCTTGAATTAATAAAAAGGATTTACAAAAGCAAAAGTGAAACAAGAAAAATAAAAGTGACAAGTAAGAAACTCAAAATTGTTTCAAACAAAATTCAGAGGAATGGTATATGAAACCTCTCATTTACATTCCTATCACTTATCTCTTTCAAATAATATTTTACACCTATTTTAAAATTCAGAAATAAAAACATTTGAAATAAAACAAAATGCCATAATTAAAACCCTATGAAAGAAATTGATTCAAAACATTTTATTTTGCAAAGCCAATTTTTGTGGAGCTTCTACATGTTATGGGAAAGCCCCACAAATATTTGCAAATTTTTCTAAAACATTTAAGTGCCCTAAATAAATCCTAGAAATGCTACTAGACTAAAAGAAATAAGAAAAACAGAAAAGAAAAGGAGGCAGGGGGCTTTCTGCAAAAACGTCGTCGTCCACCTCACCCCCTCGCCCCGACGCGCACCGCCGTGTCGCCGTGACCGCTCCCCGCCGTTTCCACGCTCCCCAGGCCCCCCCTGGCCGCGCTCTCCCTCGCTCTCATGCCTCTGCAGCCGCGGCGCCGCAGAGGAGAGCACTTAAACCCTCCCTCACCTCGAATCCACCCCAGCGTCGCCGTGGCGACCTCGCCGACCCAAATTCGCCGCGCTCACTGCACCCCGACACGCACGGCTCAGCCAGAACCTTCTAGAACATGTCCGGACCCCGCTAGACACCGCGCATCCATGTACCTCGCACCTCCGCCGCGGAATCGATCCACTCCCGTGCGCCATGGACGTCGCCGTGTGCGCTCCGTCCACGATACGCCGGCCCCTGCCCTATAAAACCACCCCGAACCTTGCCAGGATCACCACACCACCCCACACCCACTCCACTCCCCTCTGTGCACCGCCAGGAGGGCGTGCTCGCTGCCGCGTCGACCTCGCCGTGTCCGAGGTAGAAGGCGACCGTGGCCACGCCGTTGGGCTGCCCCATTTCCTTCCCAAACCCCTGCACCGTGTTGCTTTCTCTCCCCGCACTCACCCCAGACCCTTTTGCCATCTTATTCGTGCACAGACGCGCCGTGAAGCCTCGCCGGAGTTGCTGCCCGTGGCCGTGGAAGTTCCGGAGCTCGCCGCCGTTGATTCAAGCCGTCCCAGGAAACACAACTCGCCCAGCAAGCTTCCCCACGCCGCCGCTATCGATTCGCGTCATCACCGTGCCCTCCCGAGCCCCCTAGGTGAGAGATTCATCCACCTCGCCGTCGCCGGCGCGGCAGCGCCGCTCGTTTTAGGTCGCCGGCGTTTGCCGTCGACGTGGGCAAACGTGGACCGTTAGATCTTGATCCAACGGTGCCATACCGTTTCGATTAAAAGAAAGAGAGAGAGAGAGACTGACGGGCGGGCCCCACTCGTCAGGTTTTAAATCATTTTCCCGCGCGCACTGTGTCGCTGACGTGTAGGCCCCACTCGTCAGAATTTTAAACATTATCCAGAGGAGGGAAATTTTCCGAATTTAAACTTCTCTGTGATTTCAGTACTGGATCCAACTTTAAAATTCAATAACTTGAGATCTAGACATCCAAATAAATCAAACTCAACTGTTCTGGATAGCTTATGAAAATGTTCAACCAACCCAAGTGGTTTGAATCCATTTGGATAATTAACAAAAATACATTGTTGAAAATACTACAGAAGGTTTAAATCCTAAACTTGTTTGTTTCTGATACTCTGTTAGTCTAAATAATTCCAAACCAATTTTATTAGCTTGGTACTGTGATCTACTACCTTCCCTAATTTTGGAAGAATTAATTAGGCAATATTAATTGTTGACCCTAAATTAAATCCTTCTGCACTAAAACAATTAAATATGTTTAATGGTTAATCCAAATTAGTTGAATCCAATTTTGTTAGCCCACATATAGCTCTGGATACTTACCTCTAAAAGGAAATAATTTTTGGAGTAATAGAATTTAAATGCTAGCCAAAACTTCATTATTGAGCTACTGGATTCAAACAAATGTGTAGGGAGTTTAGTAACTCCAATTGATCCAAATAAAATTGTGTTGTCTTCTACACATCAGTAGCTTTCCATAGAATTTTAGTTTGTATTTTTCTGACCAACAGAACTCAAGTTGTGGAATTAAACATGTTCAACAAGTTTCTGCCATAATTTAGAAGTAATTAAATAATGTCTAATTCAATTATTTGAAAACCAAATTGTATGGTTTGATGTATGCAGTAGCTAATTGTGATGTTTATGATTGATATGTTGTGATGATTGCTTGAGTAGTTTAGTGATTGGTTGTGCTTTGTTTGTTTATTAATTAGACGAGAACGCTGTCGGATTTATCGAGGAAGGAGAGTTTGTTGAAACTGAAGATCAAGACCAAGGCCACTTTGCCGAGCAAGGCAAGCTACTCTCTGAGCTTGCACCTAGATACATATGCATCTACTTTGATCAAATGATTTACTCTTAAGGAAATGGTTTACAAAAACCTTTTCAAAAGTATATGGATATTATTTTGCCACCCTATGTAGAAATATAAGATAGTTCATATAAAACTGTAGGATGGGAAACAATGTTGTTTATTCAAAACTCCTTGAAAATACTTGAGTGATTATGAAATGCCGAGATGTCGGTGTTAAAGTGGGAAAAGTGGTGAATGGAGGTGTTTATGAAAAATGCACAGTGTGTCCTAGTACTATGGCGACCAATCTTACCCTGTGCGACCACATTTACCACATATGGGAAATGGCTTAGTCAGATAATTTGCTCGTATTAGTATGGGATACCTCATCGATGGAGATAACTCCGTTATGCATGAGGGGATGGTTGATGACCTACCCCCTGACCCGGGTCCTGACACAAGTTGGTGGGGAGGATAGAAGGTTCCACCATAAACCGCCGGACAAAACTATGAGTCCTCACACTTAGGGTTTCTGACGGGAAACTGGACTGAGTGTCGATGGAAAGTGTCATATGGGAAGGATCCTATACTAGCATGAGCAAATAAGAGGCTATGGTCGGTGGCTCAACTTCGCATACACCTGGTATGGCGGGACGTGGCTGACACGATGAGTTACCGGATGAATGTGGGCTAAAAGTGTGCTACCTCTGCAGAGGGTTCAAAACTATTCGAATAGCCGAGTCCTCGGATATGGACAGTTCGAAGGCTGTCCTAAGACCATGTGCAAGTTTTTGAAAGATTTGAGTTTTTAAAAAAGAAAATGAAGTGAAGGATGATCCATACACCTATACCAACGGATCGGTATGAGGTTATTGGAGATGTTGGACCATGATGGGCTATGGTCGGAAATAAAGGAGGAGTTTTGGAGAAACTAATAAAATGGTGATTTTATTCCAAATGGTTACAAAAGTCTTCTTATCTTCTTCAACAAAGATATAGATATGTTTTAAATAAATAAAACTATTGCTTACTCATGTTGGGGTAGTTTGCGAGTACATTCAAATGTACTCATATTGGTTTCGTCCCTGGCTATTGACCTAGCCAGACTACAAGGAGGAGCACTACGCCGAGCAGGAGTATGGCGACTTCTACGCCAACTAAGGATCTCCACAAGTCAGCTGCCTGTCGGGTTGTCGTCGTTAGAATATAATGCCTACTACGCAGTAGCTTCCGCTGATATTTTGGTTTGGCCCATGAAGGCACCTATGTAAGACTTGGTCTAAATGACCATTTATGTAAGACTTTAATTCGGTATTGGAATGGATGTAAACTTTGGTATCCAATTCGGATTATGTGCAACGACAGACTGATCACGGGATCGTTGTGTTAAGCATAATCGGGTATTTCGGACAGCTAGTCCGGGGTCCCCACAGCATCGGCCCAATCTGCAACTAAACGAGGCCATGCCAAAGGGTTGGCCGCAGATGCGCATCTCATAATTGAGGCCGTCGCGGCCGATGGCAAACCTACGGAGCCCAAGGCGAACGCATCTAAGTTTGTGCATCAATGCGGAGTTGTTGTTAGGGACAATGTTCCGATCAGCATTCAGGAATGGAATGAGCCAAAAAACTTAGAGGGCGCCATGAAACCTAGTTGGGTCAGCGACAGAAGTAAAGATGTGCTTTGGACCAAGCTCATAGCAAGGTTCACCCTACCGGTGTACGATACTACCGAAAGGACACAAGCCATGACCAAAAAAGTCAAGCATTGGGCTCTGAAGAAGATGGCTGAACAGTTCAACAATTACAAGAACAGATTATACCGTGAATGGCAATCGAAATAGAAAGCTCCAGATTTCACTGGGACACTAGAGAGGCAGCGGCCTCACTGGAAGGCATTTCTGGAATACAAGGGATCAGAAAAGGCTAAGGAAAGATCGAAAAAGAATTAGGAAAATGCAGCGAAAAAGAAATATCACCATAGGATGGGGGCAGGTGGCTACATTAGTGCCGAGCCTAACTGGGGTAAGATTGAGGCTGAGCTGCGCAGTAAAGGGATCACTCCAATTACAGATGGATGGCCCCGTAGATGCAGAAATTGGATTCTTGGGCATGGGGCGGAGTATGACATGGAAACAAGGGATCTAATAGTTGATCAACAGAAAGAATTTCCTATACCCCGGCAGCAAATTCTTGATGCAATCACCGATGCTAAAGCGGGAAGGTTTATTCCCGACCGAGAGTACGACGAGCTGACAAAGGTTTGTTATAAATATATATTTGTTTCATTTCTTGTTTATGAAAATCATGCCGACCAACCTGACATAGATATATTTTTATCTAGGCCCTCGGTAATAAAGAAAAAGGAGGACGAGTACGAGGATTCGGAGTTGATGTGACGTGGGATCAAGGGTTTCCCGCGGACCATGAATCTTATAGAAGCCGAGCAAGAGCAAAGAAGAGGAAGGAGCAGGAGAATTTAGACCGGTTTAGCAAACTAGAAAGTATGTTGAGCAACCTTCATCAGCAAGTAGATGAAATGCGCGAGCATAGGACAACTCGTCAGCTGGAGGAAGGTGCTCCAACAGGTGGTCCATCTCAACTGAGAAGCAGCGTGGCTTCCACGGGGGTTGGTGCTGATGAGCCATCGAACAAGGAAACCTGCCCCGTGGATTATATCACTGAGAAGACAACTTGTGAGCTACATGGGGCCATGAGCAACATATCAGTGAAGGCGGCGGAGGGCTATGCTTTACCTTGTGAATCTACAGCACTGTATTTGGGCAATGAGATTCCAGATGGCTTTGCTCGTGTCGGCGTGGATCAAGTTCACCCCGGATTTGAATCACTCAAACTTAAAATCCCTGGAGGTGATGATGAGAGGACACTGGGAGATGTCCAGCGTGGACTCATTCTATGGCCCAAGAAATACATCGTGATTCCAGGTTGGACGGCGCCAAGGCCACCATCGCCTCCAAGTCCACATGATGACGACTTGGACGACCACCACAACACGAGTCCTCCAAGTCCTCAGCCGTCTCCTCCGCCGCTGCCTCAGCAGACACCTCAGCCGTCTCCTCCGCGGTCTCCGCCGACTAGGAGCAACCAGTCGACGAAGACCGTCGTTTCGACACTAATGGGTTTTCGTCGCGACCGATCGCCGGAACCCCGACAAGAGCCCCTCCCAAAAGTACCGAAGGTTCCTCCCCCGAGACCTTGGGAAAGGACTGTAGAGGAAAACGCGGTGGCCGCGGCAGCCGAACTTAAAAGACAGATGGCACCGAAAAAGCCCCCGCCGAAGCAAGTATATACGGGAGATCAAAAAAAGTGGGCTACGGAATTTCTTAATTAGCCATCGCAAGTCGAGATAAATAGGAAAGATGACTATGCACGCTGTCTGGGTAGAATTAGCTCCAGCAAGACGACAAGTACTAGTGGCAGCGGGAAAAGAAAAAGAGACGTTGCCCAGCTCGGAGCACAGTCAAAACAGTCGATCTCCCCGCTTAAGGTGACCACTGATAAGGGCTCCGCGCGCGCGGCGAACACTGATGAATTAGCCCGCGCGAAATTTGCTGCAGAAGCTGGTATGTCACTTTCTCAACTGGATGCAGAAGAGCTCCACCCCTATTTGCATGTTGATAAATGGGAATGGAAATACGGGGAGTCTCTAGTGCCACCTGAGCAGATCGAGTTTCTACCAACACAAATGCGAAAACTGCATGACTGGTACATGTATGTCACAAAGAAAGGTCTACAGGCGCTCGCTGTGCAAGTTACAGATGAACATTACATAGGTAAAGACGAGATAACTGTTTATCTTGAAGAACTCTATCAGTTATACCAGCTTGACTCCCTGGACTTGAGTATCGTCAGTATCTATTGTCTGTAAGTGATTCAATTCATTTAATTATTTTTAAAATAAAGTCTATAGCTCAGCTTGGTCATTGCTTGTTCTAATTATGCTCACTACGCTATTATGCAGAATGAAGAGTGATGAATGTGACAGAAATAGAAATTTTGACTTTGGGTTCGTTGACCCAGTCCGAGTTAATGCAAATTTGCTACGGGATTTCCCCCAGGAAACGAAGGTCAACTTGCTTAGGTACATACATAGGCAAAATTATAAAAGCAAGATATTGTTTCCTTACCACTTCAGGTAATTAAGAGTGTTACTGTCTTGTACACATTAATTTTTGCTTACTCGATGTTAAGTGTAACTGATTAGTTACTGACATATATAAACGTGCGCAGCGACCATTACATTCTGCTAATCATTCAAGTTGATGATGCAAGAGTTGACATCCTCGACTCATTGCATTGGCCCGAAGAGAGGTACCAACCAATTATGGATGTCCTCCAAAGGTATTTTCTATCGTACTATATCAGTCTCTCTAATTTGTTCAATTCCTGAGATATCAAGTAACTAATTAACAACTCATTTATTCATTTGTTTGCCGGACAGCATTTGGAAAGAATTCAGAAAGAGGACAACAGGTGAATTTAAAGAGAAGCTTAGTTTTTATCCTGACAAGGTAAGTAGTACGAGCTAGGTTCGCGCATCTTTTTAATTCAAATTTCAATACCATCATACCATGCCTGATTACTATTTGATTGAAATCTATTCTCGTAAAGAACTGTGAGATGCAGCCACCAGGGACCAATTTGTGTGGATACTTCGTGTGCCAGTGGATTCGCCAGGAGGTCTCTGAGCGGAACACACAGAAATTTCTAGACGTAAGTGAACAAAATATATTCACAGTTTTATTTTATTACCATCAATTGTGTTGAGTGTCTAATTTCTGTTACGATGATTGATATTCGCATTGTTCTCCTTTTATAGATGGATAGCATGCGGAGGAACCTGGAACTAAAGGACAAATTTCAACCAATTCAAGAGGAAATTGCGGGATTCTTGGTCGACCATGTCATTAACCCAAAGGGAAAATACAATCATTAACTCAAATGGAAAATACAATGCCGTCGACTAGTCCCGGTCGACCTCTATGTAGTTAGTACACGGGCTCGAGTCCCGGTTGTAATTAATCGAATAGACGGGCTCTATTCTCGGTTGTAATCGAACAGACGGGATCTAGTCCCGGTTGTAATCGAATAGACGGGCCCTAGTCCCGGACGATTTATCATAAATATTTCTTTTATGAATATTTTGATATGCTATATTTATTTTTCTGATTTGTAATTAATTAACCGCCGTAGTTTTTATATTCAATAGGCTGGAGAAACAAAAAATCCAGAGGCCGCCACGTGGGGACCCTCTTGTCCCGGGTCGTATTACGGCCCGGTACAAGAAGTCCTCAGCCAGGCGCTCTGCCTCGGCCCCCACGTGGACCTCTCTTGTACCGGGCCGTAAGCCAACCGGTACGAGAGGGGGAGCCCTCTAGTCCCGATTGCCATGTACCGGATGGCAATCCGGTCCCAAAGGGGTCTACAACCCGGGACTAGAGGCTTGGTTTGCACTAGTGATGGGACTATAGTACTAACACCGGTGACAAGGTTCATGAGTTTCCATTGCGTTGGTATTTCAAACACAATAGTTACCAAATTATGCCTATACCCAGCCCATCGCCAACCCTGTTCCATCCTCCTCGCAGCGGCATAGGAAGGCTGTCTAGTGGCATCATGCTGGCATCTGTGCTTCTCTCATCCTTACTCCCATCGTTTGGCCAGGTGGATGGATTCGTGTGCAGAAGGCAGGGTAAATCAAAGGGGATCGTCGCCACCCGGCCAACCGCATCCCTTAAACCAGGCACGACATGGGCGAACCCAGGCAAGCTAAGTGGATCACTTCGGTTGGTGATCACCTGGACAGTGTCATCCGGAATAGTTCCCCACAGAACAACACGGTTGTCGCTGCCTTCCTCCATAGAAGATTTCCAGCGATGGTCGCTACGAGGAGGATGAACTGCAATGCCCGCCGTCAAATCGGGGGGATGAGATGTGAATAATGTCGCGGGAATACCTTCTGGAATAACCCGCGGCCCATATTGAAAAGTGCGACTTACCTTACTCGCACATGTCAAGGCCTACGTGAAAACAAGCTCAACACCGCACCACCACAAGGAGAAAAATCTAGAAGACATATCCTGGAAGGCGTAGGGACAAGTTAGTCTCCGAATAGGTCCCAGTTGATATATTCCTTGTGGAGGAAGTTTTCTTTGTAACCTGACGAGCCTCTGTGTATATAAAGAGGACTCGCAAGATTTAGAGGAGGTCAAGCCCTTAAACCCTAGTTCATACGGCGAGTACCAGATCGGATCGCCTCCATTGTCATTGAGATGTTCAAGTAATTCAAGCATTCTATTTCCTTCTTTGGTTGATCGATATTCATAGTAAGCTCCCATAGTTTTGACATAACCATTAGGCATAGAGATTTCAGAAAGTTTCTCCATTTTATAATTTTTTTTTGGGTTTTTGATATATAAAACTGAAAGTAAAACTAATGAGAAACTCACAACCAAACAAGTTTAAAGGAACCTCCCCAAGCTTAGATGATTGCAAGATATAAAACAAAAATAAATCTAAAGTTTAGGGCACACAAGAATAGGAACTTAAGCGCTAAGCTCCCCGGCAACGGCGCCAGAAAAGTACTTGATTACCCCCAAGAGCAGGGGATCACTGTAGCACCTCTCAATGTGGAAGTAAGGTATCGATCCGCAGGAGCAAGAAGGAAAAGTTATCTATTCCCTACAACTAAAGTGTCACAAGTTTTAGTTGATTATGCACTAAACAAGTTTAAAAAACAAGGTGGTTGATTTGATGGATGGAAGTTTAATGTATCAAAACAAGAATGCAAAAGTGTCCCAATCCTCTTCAATGCAAGAGGACAAGACAAAGGTTTTCTCTTATAGGAACAATGGACATGGTTTCATGGTTTCACTCGTCCTCTCTCTCTCAATCTATGGTGGTGATCATGTTATAGATGATAAAAGTACACACAATTGTCATGCTTTCATGGTAAACTTCTATGACGGCTACATGTTCTAAAACACATAGTTGGAAGAAAATAATCATTTGTGTTGCTATGTCACCCTCGTAAGGCTAGCGTGGTTGCTGTCACTCCCACATCATACTTTTTCCTTTTTAGCCCCAGGTAAAGGATGTTGGGCTGTACTGTGTCACTCAATACATATGCCATTGTCACACCGGCCATCCCGTACCTACATACATCGTACTTCATAATGGACAATATTCTAAACACTAGTGCAATGATTCATATTTCGTGTGCATGACCACATCTCTCTCATCTATCCATACTTGGTGGTGTCAATCACCTCATGACAAGGATAAACAAGGCATTACGCATAAATCAAACCATCACATGTATCATAGAATATCTCCAAAGTATGACAAGTCATAAAAGATCCAACACAACGGTAGAGGCATAACAATTATCATCTCACACCACAATATCCACCATAGGAATTACATAGATGACCGTAATCATGTTTGGCAGCTCATACGGTACTAATTAGTGAAGCTCAAAGAGAGAAGAGATACATAAGTTACCACCACAAACCCAAATCCAGGGGGTGGACTACTCCCCCTTCATCATGGAGACGGTGGTATTGATGGAGACTCCGGAGGGGGGATGGAGGATCCTACCGGAGGTTATTCCGGCAGCGTTTCCCCCCTCCAATCTTCTCCGGCGGCAGCCTTCTGACTCTCTGTTTCGTGGTTTTGTGTTTCTCCGCCGCCTCCTCTCGAAACTCCTTGGGGGGCTATTTTTATAGGCGTTTTTAGGTCAAGACTATGTCAGTGGAGCAAAGATCGACGACAACGGAGCTCCGAGGGGGAAAAGAGGTGGGCCCACGCGGCCAGCAAGGGAGGCCGCGTGGGACCCTCTATCTTCCAGCCTGTTGGCCTTCTGGTCTTCAATTTAAGCCCATTACGTTCGTCTCGAAAATTCTGAACCGTGCTCTTTGACCTTGCCCTTTTTGGAGTCCCGAAGCTCCCGGAAAGTCTGAAACACGTTTTCTGGAAAACAGGGTTAATTCCAAATAAAATGGGAAAACTATGAAATATTCCCAAAATCATTATAAAACATTGATATAACCCTTATATGATGCAAATATGATTGAAATATGAATAAAATAATGCAAAGTTCATGTATGCATTTTACATGCATCATCATCCCCCAGCTTAACCCATGCTCGTCCAACAGTATGAAGGTGATAAAACTAACATGGACTTTGCATTTCAATACTATCAATGGATATCAACGATGATTACTATTTCTACATAGAGTCAAATGGTTCATTCTTAATAAGATGTAACAATATGCAAGATAGTTTATGAAGCGATATCAAATATTCAATGTAAGGATGTTCAATGATAATTCACAAAGTGTAACATAAATGAAAAAGTACGATGGACTTCAAGTATGCATAATGATATGTAAGAACATCCTATAATGGTCATAGAGTGTAGATGGAAATCTGAATATATAAGGTGGACACTTTGGAAAGATATATGAGCAGAGGTAAAGCATGAAATAAGTTCATCTAACTTCCAAATGCTTCTACTTAAGTTAATGATTGTAATGTGGTACTCCTTGGTGTCAAGCTCTCATTGCCCCTATCATAGCATCTTGAATGATTAAGTTTAAAGTGAAAGCAAATATGAGTAATGTGCTTGACAAAGTATGGGTTGAAAATCTCATGCCCCTTGAATACGAGTACCTACACCATGTGTTACTCAACTCGGGAAACAAAGCAAGTTCAATTTAAATATCATTGTAAGTAAAATAGTATCATCAAGAGCGTCAACTGGGGTACCTCTTGTCCCAGGATATGGAACAATCCCATATCAAAATGACAAGACAAACAAACATAATGAACAATCTCAACACCCTTTTTTATTTACCATTGGATAGATTTTTATTGTAAGGTGTATCACAGACGGTTCACCATAGCATGTAAGTAAATTTTCACCATGAATGATGCATGGCTTAGATTAGCGGCCCAGGCGTCTCTCTAACCATTATACAAACTCATTTAAACCTATTCCATTTCCACATTTATTTCACCATGAGAAGCATCCATAAACAAAAGTGCGTGACATCAACTAGATATAATGAAGTGCAATGTTGAAAGCGTTCCATGTGACAGCACATTTCTGCTAACTCTCAACCAAAGACGTTTGTCAAGCTCATAACATCATAATTTTAATCACAATGGGTCATGTTCATTAAGTGCAATAAAAGTAAAGTGTGCATCAAGTTCGTGAGAGCTATATAACCAACTTTTCCCATAACAATCAACAACATAAGCATTTTAATCCAGAGGTATCAATGATACAAAATAACATGGTAAACATACTCGGAATAGCATAAAGATAATAGGAAGATATGGTGGACTCACTGGAAAAACTTTGGTTGAAGGTGTTGGAAACAAGTTTTTACTTGTTGGAATTTTTGGGCTAGTAAGAGGGAGAAAGTTGACCGTCTAAAAGCATGCATGAGTGTCCATAGAACTAACTAATTCATGTTAAACAAAGCAAAGTAACATTCAGCATCAAAACATGAATAAAAGATAGCTCTTGATAAAACACTTGCAAGTTATTACTCATTAACAAGCTCATGAATCATGCAACTATATGTATCTTTTAAAATCAACTCAAACATCCCTTTTCCCAATCTTATAATGGCATCCAACATATTTCAACCCATATTTCCAGTAGCTCTCTCATATATAAATGATAATGTGGTGGTCTCTCAAAAATAAAAATAAAAACAAAAACAAACAAAAAGACGCTCCAAGTTTATGCGATAAAGTGCATTGATCGAAAAACAGAAGTTAGACGTGTGCAAACCGAGAGTGTGTTGGTCCAGTGGGTTGTCTTCACATCCCCAAGCTTATGGTTTTCACCATTCTTAAATGACTCTTGGTGCATCTCCTCTAATCCCTGTGAAAAAACTTCAAAACACCGTTTCTCCCATTTCTTTTCTGTGGGGTGACATTAGTAGTGATAAACAAATAGGTTTCATGCTGCATATAATCCTTAAACAAAAATTTATATGAATGTCCATTAAGTGTATTATGTTGTATGCCTACTCATAAACTCATTTGGATATGAAAGATTCAAGCTAAAAGCTCCGAGCATGCATCAAACAAAATGGGACATAATCTGTCCAGAAAAACAGCAGTAGAAAAACGTATTTTTCTACCCTACTTAACTTTGTCAAAAAATTCTGAAAACATTCAGGCATACAGAGGATGAAAAGTTGCTTCTACAGTTTAAATATCATCTCATTCAGAGTTACAGAATAGGAATTAAAAATCAAACCATGCACAGACTCGTGCTGGAATAATATCTCCGAATGCTATAAGCAACTTTTTCAAACCAAAATGGGTAAAACTTGACACTTTATTAAAAATTCCAGAAACTAAACTAAAAACCTAGTCTCTTGTTACAGGAAGAGGACACAAAGAAAATCAAAAATAAAAACAACCGGGTTGCCTCCCGTAAAGCGCTTTCTTTATAGCCATATAGCTAGGCTTCTTACTTGGTATTTAGATGGTTGGAGTGAGGTGGCTTGACATCCCCAAGCTTGAATTCTTGTACTTATTCTAAATATGTAGGGTGAGCCTAGGGGTAACATCCCCAAGCTTGAGTGTTTGTCCCTCTTGATCTTTGGGAAGTGTTTCATGCATAATACCAGGATCCCATGGTGCTCTCAAGCCAATGAAAATAATAATCAAGTTGAACCCTGATTGAGAGAAAAACAAAACACAAAAGTAATAACAACGAAGTCTAACTTTCTTTCTATGCATTGGCATTTTGTATATGAATGAAGTTTCCCAATGCATATTAACAATAGCTACTTGCAGCCCATAATTATTAGTAGCATAAAGAGGGTTCTTATCACCTCCTCTTTCATAATAGTTGCAAGTAGTAGAAGTGTATTCAACCATATGACCACAAGAATCATTCAACTTAGATAATTTAGGCACATAAAGAGGATTATTAAATTTATTATGGAATTCATTAGCATGCTTCCCTCTTTCAAAATAGTTAATAAGATCAATATTAAGTTTACTATCATGGTTGCAACAAAGATTTGGAACTAGAGATAATTGCAAACCACACAAGTATTTCTCAACATAAGCAAATTTCTCCTCTATGGTGTAAGTAGGAGAGTTCAAGAACAAAGTAGGACTCTCATGAGTAAGAGCACTATCGCAAACAGCAAGTATGTCATTTTTATCCTCGCATACATTAGTAACAACTAAACATGGAGGATTATCAATAAGCATAGGACCATCATCTAAAGCATTATCATATAGCATATTTAAGCAATACTCCTCATCATCATCATCAATAAGTTCACTAGTTGCATTGATAGAAAGTAAAGGAGCATTTTTAGTTTCATCATAATAGCATGGGTTATCTTCCCCAAGCTTAGGTTGGAACATATCCATTTCAATCTCCTCTTCACATTCTTCCTCTTCCGAGCTTATGTTTTCATTATCCTTTTCTTGCAAAATATTAGTACTTTCCATGGCAGTAAGAATTCTTTCTCTAACATAAACATTATCACTAAACTCTTTTTTGCAAAGTTGGAGAAGAATAGAAATGTGTCCTTTCATTACACGAGCTTCATGACTAGTTGCAAAAAAATTATCAATAAGAAAGTCTATTTCATGAGCTGCAACATAAGCAATATATTTCTCAACTTGTTCTATATCAGGGCATGAAAATTTATTTTCATGATAACAAGCAATTAGAGGATCACTGTTGTGCTTACATTCATAGGGAGAGTGTTTATAGTCTTTTCTAAAGCAGCAAGTTACATCATGTAATTCACAAAACTCAATAGCCATATCATTGAGATGTTCAAGTAATTCAAGCATTCTATTTCCTTCTTTGGTTGATCGATATTCATAGTAAGCTCCCATAGTTTTGACATAACCATTAGGCATAGAGATTTCAGAAAGTTTCTCCATTTTATAATTTTTTTTTGGGTTTTTGATATATAAAACTAAAAGTAAAACTAATGAGAAACTCACAACCAAACAAGTTTAAAGGAACCTCCCCAAGCTTAGATGATTGCAAGATATAAAACAAAAATAAATCTAAAGTCTAGCGCACACAAGAATAGGAACTTAAGCGCTACGCTCCCCGGCAACGGCGCCAGAAAAGTACTTGATTACCCCCAAGAGCAGGGGATCACTGTAGCACCTCTCAATGTGGAAGTAAGGTATCGATCCGCAGGAGCAAGAAGGAAAAGTTATCTATTCCCTACAACTAAAGTGTCACAAGTTTTAGTTGATTATGCACTAAACAAGTTTAAAGAACAAGGTGGTTGATTTGATGGATGGAAGTTTAATGTATCAAAACAAGAATGCAAAAGTGTCCCAATCCTCTTCAATGCAAGAGGACAAGACAAAGGTTTTCTCTTATAGGAACAATGGACATGGGTTCATGGTTTCACTCGTCCTCTCTCTCTCAATCTATGGAGGTGATCATGTTATAGATGATAAAAGTACACACAATTGTCATGCTTTCATGGTAAACTTCTATGACGGCTACATGTTCTAAAACACATAGTTGGAAGAAAATAATCATTTGTGTTGCTATGTCACCCTCGTAAGGCGAGCGTGGTTGCTGTCACTCCCACATCATACTTCTTCCTTTTTAACCCCAGGTAAAGGATGTTGGGCTGTACTGTGTCACTCAATACATATGCCGTTGTCACACCGGCCATCCCGTACCTACATACATCATACTTCATAATGGACAATATTCTAAACACTAGTGCAATGATTCATATTTCGTGTGCATGACCACATCTCTCTCATCTATCCATACTTGGTGGTGTCAATCACCTCATGACAAGGATAAACAAGGCATTACGCATAAATCAAACCATCACATGTATCATAGAATATCTCCAAAGTATGACAAGTCATAAAAGATCCAACACAACGGTAGAGGCATAACAATTATCATCTCACACCACAATATCCACCATAGGAATTACATAGATGACCGTAATCATGTTTGGCAGCTCATACGGTACTAATTAGTGAAGCTCAAAGAGAGGAGAGATACATAAGTTACCACCACAAACCCAAATCCAGGGGGTGGACTACTCCCCCTTCATCATGGAGACGGTGGTGTTGATGGAGACTCCGGAGGGGGGATGGAGGATCCTACCGGAGGTGATTCCGGCAGCGTTTCCCCCCTCCAATCTTATCCGGCGGCAGCCTTCTGACTCTCTGTTTCGTGGTTTTGTGTTTCTCCGCCGCCTCCTCTCGAAACTCCTCGGGGGGCTATTTTTATAGGTGTTTTTAGGTCAAGACTATGTCGGTGGAGCAAAGATCGACGGCAACGGAGCTCCGAGGGGGAAAAGAGGTGGGCCCACGCGGCCAGCAAGGGAGGCCGCGTGGGATCCTCTATCTTCCAGCCTGTTGGCCTTCTGGTCTTCAATTTAAGCCCATTGCGTTCGTCTCGAAAATTATGAACCGTGCTCTTTGACCTTGCCCTTTTTGGAGTCCCGAAGCTCCCGGAAAGTCTGAAACACTAAAAAAGACGTTTTCTGGAAAACAGGGTTAATTCCAAATAAAATGGGAAAACTATGAAATATTCCCAAAATCATTATAAAACATTGATATAACCCTTATATGATGCAAATATGAATAAAATAATGCAAAGTTCATGTATGCATTTTACATGCATCAAAGGGCGAGAGACGAAGCCAAAGTTCCACGACGACCCGGAGAGCAATGTGCACACCGCGATAGGAATATTGTCAAGGATAGCACCGGTCGGAGATACGCGAGCTGATAAGGAAGCTCGCCATGCGATCGATCTACTGCAAACTGCTGCCTTACAACAAGCAAATATGTATGGAGTCATGCCCAATGAGTCGCAATATGTGGTATCATGGGGCGGAGAAAAGTGCAGCGTCGAAGAGGTGGTCAACCAGCTAGCAGGTTTGCAAGTATCATTGGAAAAAGAAAAGAAGGTAGAAGGTGAGCCGCAGACACCCGGAGCGGCTCAACCAGCCCAGATTGAAACTGACTCAGATGATGATTCAGCACCAGTAAACTCCTACTCATTGTTGAAAGGGCCAGCATGCTTCAGGGAGGAAATACGGCTCGCTCGTTTCCCTCCGAACTTTGGTGAGTCGCAGTGAGTCACCACGTACCACAATGACCAAGACCCCGCCTTATGGATAGAAGATTACGAAGCAAGCATGACAGGAACTGATGTAACTCAGGAAGTGCGTGCGAAGTATTTTCACTTGGCAATACAGGGAAAAGCCAGGGATTGGCTGTTAAGGCTGGCACCAAAATCAATAAACACATGGGAAGATCTGAAGGACAAGTTCATCAACAGATTCCAAACAGAAGACATGAAAAACCTCAGGCAATGCGTCCAGAAGGAGGACGAATTAAGCAGTGATTGGATCAAAAGAGTCGCGGAAATCCTTGGCTCCGCCAAAAGCCTAACAGTGCAGTCCGCAATACAAGCCATGAGGAAGAACTGTAGATTTGAGCCGCTGGTGCACAAGTTAAGTCGCGCTGAATACAAGATCGATAGTTTCGACAAGCTCTTGGCGACGGCCAACAAGTACGCAAAGACAGATAAGGTGACAGGCGGCTTACCATAGAACCTGAAGGAAAGATTGCAAGCCGCATAAACTGAACATCGTGCATACCAGATGAAGGAGAAAAGAGGGGATAAGGACTCATTCCCCAATGGCTTCAAAGGGATCTTTGACATTCCCTGCGACTTATATTGCAGAAGGGATGGGAGACCGGCGAGTCACACAAAGGCGCAGTGCCATTACTACAGAAGGTGGAAAGAAGGAGACGCGCCCGACACGTCTCACAGCGGACCAGTGCATGGCAAGAACAAAACAAGCTCTCACCAAAAGCCTGACGCTTTCCCTAGAAGGAATATAGGACAATTTCATACTGTGGAAATACAAACAATGGACAGAAGCTGGAGGCGAGGCCCGATTCCAACACCGGAAAGGTACCGTCGTTGGACAGAGCGATCGGTCATTTGGAGTCGCGACGATCATCCCCCAGAAGTAAAAGATCCAGGACAGCCAGCTCTTTTGGTCGCACCTGAAGTCGCGGGATACAGGCTAAACAAGGTCCTAATGGATGGAGGACGAAGAGTAAATATCCTATACCAAGACACACTCTGTAGAATGAATATACCCGAGTCGCGGCTGCGACCAACCAGGAAGGAAATCCAAGGCATAATCCCGGGAGCTGTTACGCGACCTATAGGAAAGATAACCCTTGAAGTCAGCTTTGGGACAGAGCGGAACTTCCGCAGAGAGCTCTTAGACATTGAAGTTGTAGCCGTCAAAAGCTCATACCATGCGATCTTCGGGAGAGAAGCCTATGTCAAGTTCACCGCCCGCCCTGCTACGTCTACCTGCAGCTAAAAATACCGGGACCAAACGGTGCTATTACAATACATGGAGATAGGCAGAGAGCATTAGAGTGCGAGGACGCAGGCTCAGCACTCGCAGAAGAATCTTGATTCGCCAACTCCTCACACGGATATCAGTCGCAGATGTGCCTTCGCAACCCAAAATGAGTCGCACTAGAGGTGCCACGGAGGCGGCCAGCAGGATGCACCCACCGGATGGTAAATTCCCACCAAGAAGTTGCACATCAGGAAGATAATGCTTCAGAGGTCGCTTTGATACAAAAAGAAGACAAGAAATGGCGCATATGCATAGATCCAGCCTCGATCAACAACCCCAGCCAAAGAGGTCCTGTTATTGTGAGACCTTACAACACAGATCGCCTCAGCATAAGTCGCAACTCAGTGCGGCTAATCTCCTAACGGACTTGCTCTCTGCTTCAACATGAAACACACATCGGAGCTATCATGCTCGACCCGAGTCGTTCTTAGCGACTCAAAATTGAACCAATCAGGTGTTCAACCAACTCCGTCAGGAGTATCAATTCGCAACTAAGTGCGATGAGTATCAAGTATGCATGGCCTGCGAGAAACAGAAAACTCGCATTAAAGAGCCTCCATCGTCTCTGTAATACCCTGTAAGAAATCAAGTGATTATGAAATAAAGCCGGCACCCTTGACATTCAAGGGTTCGTCGTTTCGCCTCAACTATCATTGATTCGCTGAGTCTTTTGAATTTCATATATCACTGACCCTTGAGGGCTCCTTACGAGCATGGCGAGCATCACTCGCACCTCAAATTTTGCCAAACGAGTGGCAATCCTTAAGCTAGAAGCGTCTTGCATTATGCGGCCAAAGTACTAGGGTGTGGCGTCAATCGAGTCTGAATGTCTATCATGGCCTTTCTCGACCCTGAACACACATGTTCCTAGGAAATACTGAGCCGCGCGAGCATCTACTTAATGGAAATATCATAAAAGAACCTGCTTATAGGTCACAAAAATATTGTTTATAGTACATAAATGTCTTACAGACTAACGGGCACGTCCCACACTATTATTTATTTCTGCTTCCGAGTTACAGGAGCGGGAGTCAGCACGACTTGTCTTGCGGTTGGAGTCGCAGGTGTCCTAATAACCAGGGCACCACCAGACAAAGTAGAAGGGCCACCAGGTCCTGATGATGGATTAGTAGCCCGGGATGAATCGGACCCAGTGCACTTCTCCTTTGCAACCTTGCTCCCATCAAGATTGAACTTCCCAAGATAAGTGCCCAAATCTAAGTTGTCGACAAATTTCATGGCGTACCCGCGCATCCCCTTCCAGATGTCGAAATACTCACTTATTGGAAGCTCAGTATCATCAGCGCGCATGGCTCGGCCGTGGCGAGCAATCTTGCCAACGTCTATTTCTGGGTAATATGCCCAGAGCAATGTGAAGACATGAGCGGCTCCTGTGTGAGCAGAGGACCGTTTCCAATCAGAGACATAATGGGGAGCCCTAAACAGTTTATTTATCCAATACTTGCGAGATGTTGAACCATCAGTCGCAGGGGAAAGTTTTGTCATGACTTCCTTGGTAACTTTTAAGAGGCGCTGGTTCAAATCTGACAGATATACCAGTTGATCCTTCAAATTGGAGCGGGACACTAGAGCCTCAGGCCCAATGTCAAAAAAGAAAGATAAGATATGAGTCAGTGACTCACAGTGGCTACCCATAATATACATGATTAAGGGAATAAAGACGAACCAGCAAGTTGTAGGATGGCTGATTTGACAATAGATCCAAAATCCTCAAAGGCTTTGAGCAGCGAGTTATATTTCTCATCTCGCGTGGCGAGTTCTTTTTCGTGCTCTTCCTTCAGACGGTCGATCAACTCAGATTTCAGAGTCAGCCCTTCTCGCAAAGATTTTATGACTTCATCCTTTTCCATGAGTCGCTGCTTGGAGTCCGTTTCGACCTCTTTAAATTGCAACTCACTAGAGTCAAGATGGCCTTTGAGAGATTTTATTTCCTCTGCCTGGCTTCTGATAACTTCATTATGCTGATCCAAGGCAGACCGCATTATTTCAGGCTGATCTAAGGATATGCCCTTGCCTTTTATTGAGCCAGAGGCATCAAGTGAAGACAGCTCAAGCTGCAAATACACAGAGAAAAGAGCATAAGTAATTCTTATAGGAGCTTGGGGGCTCGGAATTTGGAGACAAGAAAAGAATCAACACCCCGTTAAATGACACAAGGTATTGATCCTTGGGGGCTACGGCCTGTGTATCTGGCGACTTGAAGCAAGTTGCTCAACCAGGTCGCGCAGTAAAGCAGCGTGCTTATCCCCAGCTGCAATAATAGCATCCGCAATTGACTTGGAACCACCAGTGCCAAGGTGATCAGCCGCCTCAAGAGCTGGAGCTCTAACCTTTGCAGGGACCCCTCCAACAATAGGAGTCGCGACTGAAATCATGGCAGGAGCAGCATCAGTAACACCTTCCTCCAGGGAAGGCCTCGGATGAGTCGCGCCATCACTGGTTCCCATGTTTTTGTCAACAGCGTCATCCTCGCTCATAGCTGGCTGAGAGGAAGCAGTAGGAGAGCCGGACTTGGTATCCCCTTCAATCATGGCCCTGCAAGATATCGACAGATTAATAAGCTAAAATGACAGCGTTACAGCCTTAAAAGGAAGAAAAACCATACCCAGAGGCAATGCGGATACTCTTCATCAGACAACCAGAGGATGGAGAGGATAGGTCTTGCAAATCTGATCTTCATCAGAGAGAGTGTCGTAGACAAATACCCGAGCTTATTGAAAAGCAATTCTTGTCAACAGGTTCAGAAGGAAGGGTAGCTCTGTCAGGATCTACAAGCTTCAAAGATTTAGCAGTTCTTGTTTCTACTAGCGGCGCCAATGCTTTGCGGCGTTTCTCAGGTTGTGTGGGATCCTCCGAGCTCTCGGATGAAAATCGTTTGCAGGACCTGTGAGGTACCTCAGGAAGCTCCAAGAAAGGTGTGCTTGGAGTTATGGACAAAAGAGCGTTGGCCATTTGTTGCTCCTCTTCCGAAGCGCTACCCTCAGGCTCGGAAACAGCATCATGCATAGTTATATCCTCGCCAGGGGCTGCGGCTTGCTTTGACGATTCAGCAGCGGCTTCCTGTTTTGAGTCTGCTTCCTCTGAGGGAAGAACCCAGAAATAGGGGTCGATCTGAAAAGGAGCTAGGGTCAGAAATAATCAATTTTGAAGAAAGGATCCTGGAAGGAACAAGTTACAAGTAAAATTACCACAAAAGGCTTGTGCTCAGCCCAGAAGGGAGCAAGGCCGACGTTATCATACGAGTCAATATCCTCGTCCGTCACTCGGCGAATGAAGTTTATCCATTCCCCTTTGTCCCAATCTTCAGGGCAGGTACGGTCGACATCATCCGCGTGACAAGTAAAATCCACCATAAGTCGCGAGCGGCGACTCACGGGCTGGATTCACCATTTGGTCCAGCAAGAAATAAGATCTAATCCAGTGAGGCCGTGGAGTATCAGCGCCCTCACTTTGTCCAAAAGGGACTCGACAAATGACAGTGAAGAGGGATCAGGTTTGGAAGATAAAGTAGCGGTAACCTCGAAGGGAAGGGGAGACCAAAGAGGAACAGGAATTTCACCCTCAGGAGAAGTGTCCTTGCAATAGAAGAATGTTCTTTGCCAACCCTTAATTCTATTGGCGAGGGCTAGCTTTCGGAAAATGCTGCCCCTAAGACGCTGAAAGGGTATGGCGTCGCATTGGAGGAAGGGACCATCTGTGGTTTCCCTTTGACTATTGCAATTAAAAAGAGCAAGCCAGAAATCTACTGAAGGAGGGATACCCAGATAATCTTCACAGAGAACATGGAAGTTACTCACTTGGAGCATTGAGTTAGGATCGATATCATGAAAGCGGAGGCCCAACCGCTGCATTAGGGAGCGGAAGAAGAGAGAGCCTGGGGGCTTGAACCCGCGCTCGACGTGCTCCGTGAAGACCACTACCTCTCCTAGTTGAGGGTTAGGGATTACCTCCTCACCAGCCGCGCGCCATTCGGATTGATCTTTTGGTGGGAGAAGGCCGCGGGTGGTTAAGGATTCCAGAAAATCCTCGTCGATCCACGAGCCTTCCCAATTGCAACTGTGGCGAGGCATTCTCTCCGATTAATGAAGTTTTTCACCAGAAGATTGTAAGCACAAGAAACGGAATCAAAGGCGGCAGAGAGAAGCAGCGGAGGCGTAATGCAAGTCTTGTTGCGGAGCGTTGGAAAAAACGATGGGCTAGGTTAAATAGCCCAGACACGAGACGTTCAGATCTGGAAACCAACCGACGCGGCCAGATGAGTCGCGCTCCTGAGCCGCCAAAAAGGGTTATAAGCCGCAAGCTGGCAATATAAAAGCTGGAGTTCAGCTGGGACAATTCATGTGTGCGGTTCGGTGGTTCATCGAGACAAAGAAGCCTTCACCTGAAGTCCAAGCTAAACTTGGGGGCTAATGTCGGGGGAATACCTTCTGGAATAACCCGCGATCCATATTGAAAAGTGCGACTTACCTTACTCGCACAGTTCAAGGCCTACTTGAAAACAAGCTCAACATCGCACCACCACAAGGAGAAGAATCTAGAAGACATATCCTGGAAGGCGTAGGAACGAGTTAGTCTCCGAATAGGTCCTAGTTGATATATTCCTTGTGGAGGAAGTTTCCTTTGTAACCTGATGAGCCTCTGTGTATATAAAGAGGACTCGCAGGATTTAGAGGAGGTCAAGCCCTTAAACCCTAGTTCATACGGCGAGTACCAGATCGGATCGCCTCCATTGTAACACCTCGAATATCACATCAATACCAATCTAGGGTAGGCAGGAAGTAGGTCTTTTACTTCACATTGAGGGGGCCGAACCTGGGTAAATCTGTGTCAATCTTTGTTCCTGTGATCCCAAGCTCGGAGATGCTTGACTCGCGTAATCCCACACCTACGAAGTCATCCATGACACCTGATGTGACAAACCCACGACAAATAAGTCAGAAGAGAACAGGAAGGAGAAGCGCTAACCTATGGGAGTATGAAAGAATAAGCGTCTGCCAGCCGCCGTCGCGGACGGGCTCAGGTCACCACCACCGTCGCTTTCCGGTTGGGGTGCGTTGTGGTGGAGGATGAGGAAGAGGGGAGGCAACGCGGTAGGTGATTTTATGAGAGGGGAAAATAAAAAGTTTTTGTAAGAATATAAGAGGGAGAAGGAGACATTTACAATGTGTAAACCCTAAATATGATTCATTCTATTGTAACCTCATTTCAGATATTGTACTGCCTTTCTTATAACCAATGCACTGCTTGAGTTGCACTGCATGCCTGCTTGAGTTGCACTGCCTGCCTGCTTGAGTTGCACTGCCTGTATTGCACTCCCATAAAATGCCCTACAACCGTTGACTCGCGTGTGCGTATATATTGTCTTGTCTTTTCTCCCCCAAATCCACTCGACTCGCGTCGCTCGCGCCGCCGTGATCTTCCCCAATCCGCCTCTGCTCTGTCCGCCTCTGCTCCATCCGCCTCTTCTTCCCCAATCTAGCTTCGAATCTACCCAAACCCGGCTGCCTTCTCCACCTTCCCTACACCGTAGCTCCTTCCACCAATCCCTAACTCTGCGCGATGGAGATGGAGAAGAGTTGGTGTCTCCACCCGGCGTCGAAAGAATCACAGGAGCTTGAGGAGGCGGCAGCGGCGTTGATGGATTTGGCGGGGGTGGAGCGTCAGGGGGTGTTTGAGCCTCGCTCAATGCTCGAGCTGAAACGTCTGGGGGTGGAGTGCAGGCGCAGAGGTAAGGAGCTTGTTGTTTGGTGGGATGGGGATTGCAGGGTGCAGGGTTTGTTGGAGGTCGACGCTGCGACAATGGCCGGCTTGAGGTCTCACGCGGAACAAGCCGATTCCTCCTCCTCAGAGCCCATCTCAGAGCTGACTCGAGTCACGAAGTATGTGGGAGTTGCAGGGTTCAGAGTGAGGTATATGTCGAAGAAAGAACATACTGACCTGTTGGTGAAAGCTATACAGCAGCCAGATCGTCATGCATCTCTTGGTGTGCCATTGTCATGGACTGTCGGAGTCCCAGGGCTACATCTTCCTGGGTGCAGCCACAGGTAATTGCTGAGAAGATGAAGAACATGGGCTAGTTTTGGAGAATAAGAACAAGATTGGGCAGAAGAAGAAGAAGGGCAGTGGATATGGTTGCTGTAGGATTTAGCAATGTAGTAGGAGCAGTCGTGTAGGATTTAGCAATGTAGTACGAGTAGTGCTGGAGCAATGTAGTAAGATGATCAGCACATGATCAGCTTTTGGTGTTCAGAGTATGGATTGTGGTTGAACTTAATGTGTGAAATCTGAAATTTTAGCAAAATAACTGAATTTTCGCAACATAGCTGAATTTTCGTTGCACTGCCGGCAAGTTTGCACTGTTTTTAGGTTGCACTGCCTTCCTTAAAACAAATGCACTGCTTGTGTCGCACTGCCTACATTGCACTGCCTTCGGGTGAACAGATGAACTGCCATAAAATCTGCACATTGTGAGTACAATTAAATTGTGCAGACTAATCCTGCAGTGCATATGTCAGGCGTCAGGCAGTGCAACAACACTAACTTTAAAAACAGAACTTTTCAACATTCATCACGAAGTGCAGTATATATGTGTTGCACTATCCAGTATATATGCGTTGCACTGCCTGCAGGTTTGCACTGTTTTTACGTTGCACTTCCTTCCTTTCAACAAATGCACTGCTTGTGTCGCACTGCCTACATTGCACTGCCTTCGGGTGAACAGATGAACTGCCATAAAATGTCCACATTGTGAGTACAATTAAATTGTGCAGACTAATCCTGCAGTGCATATGTCAGGCGTCAGGCAGTGCAACAACACTAACTTTATAACGTGGCAAAAAACAACAAAGCTCCTGGGCCCACAGCACTAGAACTGTTCAGTTGCCTTCTGGCATTCTGCCTACAATACAGCACCAGAACTTGTGAGAATTAATAATGTAGTGCATAATCCCCATATCATCAACCTATTTTATAAAATAGGATGATATGCTCAATTCAACAACCTACAAACCTAGCATAAGTACCACACAGTTCACTTCCATAAGCAGAGGTAGCATCACTACATAATTACAATAATTAGGCATTCATAGCCAACCACTCAGTTCACTTTCACAAAATACACATAAGATCATCAGGCATCACAGACTTAACCACACAGTTCAGAAGACTACATATTAACTTAGTACTAAACCACACAATTCACAAGACAACCACACAGTTCACAACCTAGACATATACTTCCTATAAACTAGGTACTGACATTCCAGCATCAGTCACATCTTCAGTTAACAGGATGTTTCTGAATGTGCAGCCTCAGCCCACCATAGCAAGCTTTTGTGAAGTTGAAGAGGACGACATGACCTTCCTGCAGCTTGAACTCCTTAGCAGCTTTCTTCCACTCACCAGTCATTATGGCATTGTTTGTGAACTTGGCCATCTTCATCTTAATGCTGAACGCCCTGGTATTGGTATTAAGGATGGTACACAGAGTTTGAACTCTTGGCAGATGACTCTGTAGGTACTCCTTATTGAACTTAGCTCCAAAGACCTAGTATGTATGAACAGTAAGCAGATCACATCAAGAACAGTAGTAACATTCACAAATTCAGATAGGTCAGTAGTAATGTCTTACCATCTTGCATTTCTAGTCAATGACATTGGAACTGGTGAGCTTGTGGACATAGAACTTGATATCTCTGTGGCCACACCTCTCACAGTACTCATCAAGAAAATCAAGCTGCTGTTTTGTGAGGTACATGTCGTTTCCAAACATGCAAAGCTTGTCAAAGTTCCTGTCATGAGTGTATAATTCTTCTTTGGGTCCTACAAATAAAGGAAAATAGAACTACATAAGAATACAAGCTAACACAACTATAAGAATACAATCTAGCACAACAACTATAAGAACACAAGCTGTACTGCATAACTAATTGAAACAATAAGACAGAACTGATTGAACTATGTAAAATCTGCATAGTACCTCTGAATAGCAGCTCCTCCTCATGTCCAGCAGAGCCCCCTGCTATAGCTGAACCCCCGGCATAGCAGAGCCCCCTGCTTTAGCTGAGCCTTTACAGTACCCCCCATCCAGAAGAGCACTCAAGTAGGTGGCAATATCTGGATCTGTATCCTTATCAACTATGAGATCATGAATAGTTCTCTTCTGCCTAGCACTGGAACTAGGGGTGTCAGCAGCTTGCTTCTTTGGATTGGTTCCCATTGCTCTGCACAGTTTCAGTTTCAGAGTAGTATGAATAACATGTTCATCTATCTGAATCTAAAAAACAAGTCAATAACAGATGAACCAAGCAGAGGAGAAGTAAGATCAACACAACTTAAACACAAAAGAGATGTAACAACTCAACACAAACTACTGCAACAACTGTGCATCTTCAAATCATAGATGCATTCACCAAGATTCAATAACCTTAACACTATACTAGTTATCTTGCCAATTGACACTAAAAATTATTTGAGGAAAATTTACCCTAACCCTAACCCTAGCCCTAGATTGACACAGTAGACTTACCGTACAAAAGGATTTTTGTTCTTGAACATCTCTTTTGTTTCCTTCACATTCTTCTCGCGCTCAGATTCGCTATCACTGTCATGGACCAGAATGACAACCTTCGGCTCGTTTGTTGCCATTCTACAACAAGGTACACAGAGATATAAAAAACATGAAACGTATAGAAGTACTTCCCTATTCTTTGTACTGAATCACTGATGCATGTAAAATGCATACATGAACTTTGCATTATTTTATTCATATTCCCATCATATTTACATCATATAAGGGTTATATCATTGATTTATAATGATTTTGGGAATAATTCACAAGTTCCCCTATTTTTCTGGAATTAACCCTGCGCAGGCAGAAAACCCTATTTTCTATATTTTGATGTTTCAGGGACCCAAACGACGTCCAAATGACTTGCAATTTTAGGAGCATCAATATTTGGAAGGAAGAAGACCTGGGAGCGAAGGAAGCAAACAAACGGAGGTCCGAGGACCAAAAGAGGGGGGCCCACGCGGACACAGTACCAGGCCGCGTGGGACCCACCATCTTGGCCCTCGACGCTCCGTTGCCATCGATCTTTCTTCCAGAAGCTTCGTCTTGACCTAAAACCGACTATAAAAATAGTCCCCGAGGCTCTTCGGAGAGGAGCGCCGCAGAAACACAGAAACCACGAAACAGAGATCAGGAGTTGCAGATTGGAGGGGGAAAACTCCGGCGGGGCGCTGCCGGAGAGGTCTCCACCTTCTCCAACGACATCTCCATCAACTCCATGATGAAGAGGGAGTAGTCCACCCCTGGACTATGGGTTTGTGGAAGTAACTTATGTATCTCTCTCTCTTGTGCTTCACTAATTAGCACCGTATGAGCTGCCGAACATGATTACGGTCATCTATGTAATACCTTTGTGGTGGATCTTTATGAGTTAATATATGTGTGAGATTGCAATTGTTTTACTTCAGTTATGAAAGTAGATGCATATTATGTACCCCGTTCTTGTTTACTTGTTTTGATCAAGCATGTTTATGAGAGCGTGTGAGGGGGAACGTGTGCATTAGATGGAGTAACGGGGGGTGGCTAGTGCGGTGAACGTGAGAGAAAGTTCGCGATCCACTTGGGTATTTTACCTTACTTTGTTGCCTCACTAGGGATAAAAAGAAATACCTTGCTACCGGAGATGTGGGTGTGACCATGCCACTACTCCATGACTAGATCTAGCATGTTCTTATTTCAACTTCATGTCATGAAACTTATTGCTATGCTCTGATTTATCTTAATACTAAGGTGTTATGATTTAGTTCGCATCTTAGTGGAGTATAAGAGAGATTAATAACCAAAAGATCTCTATGTTAGGACGTGATGCCCATATGATTATAACTTGTCATGAAACTTTGTTGCAATCTCATATGTTAACTTTTGTGTTCCATTGTCCACCACATCATTAAAGAGAGAGTGCATTTGTGAAACCATGAACCCCGGTCCATTTTTAATCATAAGAAACACCTTTCCAACAACTTTCATCCACTTTTCATTTTCAGCCATAATTAAATCCGAAAATACAAAAATACTTTTGCATCTTTCATTCATCATATAAAACCCAAAAATATCATTTATCATTGTTTCCATCATCCTTGCATATTTATTTATCATCATTGCATTTTATTTATTGTTTTGTATTCATAACTTACTCACACCTTGTGCTTGACAACCACTTGGTGAGGTTGAGGGCACAAAACAATTTATCTTTGTTTGCAGGTTTCCAAGGGAAGGATAAGGAGGTAAAGATTCCACTACTGATTCCCCGAGAGTTCGATATAAACCCTCGAGTCACCTTCGTGGGGAAAATTGTCTTGCCCGTACTACACACTCTGCTATTGGGGTCTCAACCTACGCCTTTGAGGGCTATCAAGACATATTTTCTGGCGCCGTTGCCGGGGAATCATTGCTGAAAGTTTTATCCAAGGGTATCTCACAACAAGTCAACTTCATCACCAAGTTGTGCAAACACCTAAGCTTGGGGAGGTTGCACCTACGTGAGCACCATCTTATCCATCTTTACTTGCAAACCATTTTATTTTGTTTTGTTATTGTCTTGCATTTTGTGTTGCATATTTTATTTTCAGTTTTGCATAAAAAATTAAAAAACACATAAAAACTTGCTAAAATGGGAGACAGAACTAAGTTGTGTGACTACACAAACACTCCAAATGATCAATTTATTGCTAGGCCCATTGCCACACCTGAGATACAAGCTGATAGCTATGAAGTAAGTCCTAGTTTGTTGAACTTGATAACTAGGGAACAATTTGGCGGTAGTGCTATGGAGGATGCCTCTATGCATCTTCATGATTTTGTTGAAATATGTGACATGCAAAAATTTAAAAATGTGGAAAGTGATGTTCTAAAACTGAAATTATTTCCTTTCTCACTTAGAGGAAAAGCTAAAGAATGGTTGCATTCATTACCTATTGATAGCATTAAAACTTGGAATGATCTAAAAGAAGCTTTCATTAAGAAATACTATCCTCCTGTTAAAATTTTGCAAAATAGAAACAATATTCTTTCTTTTAGGCAAAATGAAAATGAACATGTTGCCATGGCTTGGGATAGGATTAAACTTATGCTTAGAACTTGTCCTTCACATGGGGTTAATGAATGGACCATATTACACTCTTTCTACAATGGTCTAAACTACATGTCTAGAAATATTCTTGATTCTGCTGCTGGAGGTGCGTTTGGGAAAAACTGTAGGTGAAGCTAAAAACATATTGGAGAGCATTTTGCAAAACTATAGTCAATGGCACACTGATAGAGCACCTACTTCATCTAAGAAAGTAAACTCCATAGAAGAAACAAATGATTTGTCATCTAAAATGGACACTATTCTTGCTTTCATTAATAAACAAAATATGGAAAATGTGCCTTTGCAAGAACTAGTTGGTAATAATTCTGAAAATATTGATGTCAACTTCATTAGGAACTATGGTAATAATGGGTATGGTAATAACAATTATAATGCTTATAACAAACCCCCATATGTTCCAAATAAATATGCTACTAGTGGTAATGTTTCTAGTGATTTGGAAAACACCATTAGATCATTTATATCTACTCAAAAGGAGCTTAACAAGGAATTTATATCTAAGTTTGAAAAACAAAACTCTTTGTTTGAAAGGGTAGATCAGCTCACTAAGGAAGTTTCCTCATTAAAGAACACCATTATAGCTCAAAAACATGAGGAAACAATTAAATATTGCCAAGAGGTTATAAATAAATCTTGGGAACATATTCATGAGCAAGAGAGAATTGCTAAGGAAACTATTATGGTAATGAAGAAAGAAAGTTGAAGAAGTTAAAATGCTGAGTGAAGTCAAGGAACCATTGCTTGACTTAGAGAATTGTAGCTTGCATGAATTAATATCTATCTTACAAAAATTTGCAAGTGATCCTTCCATTGACTATAACCAAGCTGGTTTTGGTTCTTATATTGCTAATCATGTTTAAAAGAAAAGATTGCTAGGTACAACAAGAAGCTATGATACCACCTAAGCTTGGGGATGTATGGATTCCCAAAGTACTTGTAACCATTGGAAAAGAGACACACCATGCTATATTAGATCTAGGATCTAGTGTCTCAGTTTTATCTAAAGAACTATATGAAGTACTTGAATTAAAGAATCTTGAAAAATGCTCTATTGAACTTGCACTTGCTGATGATTCCATTAAATATGCTATAGGAAGAGTAAGTGATGTTATGGTAGAGTTACATATGACTTTTGTGCCTGTTGATTTTCTAATCATGGATATGGGGAATAAAACCTCTAGTCCAATTATTCTTGGAAGACCTTTTCTTCGTACTACAGGTGCTATCATTGATTCAAAAGAAGGAATGTGAAGTTTCAGTTTCCACACAAAAATGCATGGAACACTTCCCAAGGAAGAGGGACACACCAAAGTTCAAGCTCCCTCATGAGCTTCGTCCACTATAACTATCAAGTAAGAAGCCTAGCTATATGGCTATAAAGAAAGCGCTTTACGGGAGGCAACCCGGTTGTTTTTATTTTTGATTTTCTTTGTGTCCTCTTGCTGTCACAAGAGACTTTGTTTATAGTTTTGTTTCTGGAATTTTTAATAAAGTGCCAAGTTTTACCATTTTGGTTTGAAAAAGTTGCTTATAGCATTCGGAGATATTATTCCAGCACGAGTCTGTGCACGGTTTGATTTTTAATTCTATTCTGTAACTCCGAATGAGCTGATATTTAAACTGTAGAAGAACTTTTCATCCTCTGTATGCATGAATTGTTTCAGAATTTTTGACAAAGTTAAGTAGGGTAGAAAAATACGTTTTGCTACTGCTGTTTTTCTGGACAGATTCTGTCCCATTTTGTTTGATGCATGCTTAGAACTTTTAGCTTGAATCTTTCAGATCCAATTGAGTTTATGAGTAGGCATACAACATAATACACTTACTGGACATTCATATAATTTTTTTGTCTAAGGATTATATGCAGCAGAAACCTATTTGTTTATCACTACTAATGTCACCCCACAGAAAAGAAATGGGAGAAACGGTGTTTTGAAGTTTTTTCACAGGGATTAGAGGAGATGCACCAAGAGTCATCTAAGGATGGTGAAAACCATAAGCTTGGGGATGTGAAGACAATCCACTGGACCAACACACTCTCGGTTTCACACATCTAACTTCTGTTTTTCGATCAATGCACTTTATCGTATAAACTTGGAGCGTCTTTTTTTTTTTTTTTTTGAGAGACCACACATTATCATTTATATATGAGAGAGCTACTGGAAATATGGGTTGAAATATGTTGGATGCCATTATAAGATTGGGAAAAGGGATGTTTGAGTTGATTTTAAAAGATACATATAGTTGCATGATTCGTGAGCTTGTTAATGAGTAATAATTTGTTAGTGTTTTATCAAGAGCTATCTTTTATTCATGTTTTGATTCTGAATGTTACTTTACTTTGTTTAACATGAATTAGTTAGTTCTATGGACACTCATGCATACTTTTATGGTCAACTTCTTCCTCTTGCTAGCCCAAAAATTCCAACAAGCAAAACTTGTTTCCAACACCTTCAACCAAAGTTTTTCCAGTGAGTCCACCATATCTACCTATTAGCTTTATGCTACTCCGAGTATGTATACCATGTTATTTTGTATCATTTATACCTCTGAATTAAAATGCTTATGTTGTTGATTGTTATGGGAAAAAAGTTGGTCATATAGCTCTCACGAACTTGATGCACGCTTTATTTTTATTGCACTTAATGAACACTATTAGACAATGATTTGGACAATAGCACAACACCCATAACGGGGTGTGGCTTGCTGTTTATATATGGTGTACATTGGTACGTACAAATACAGGATACAGAAGCTATGTACAAAATACAATCTAGCACCCTCCCTCAATCTTAACTGTGGCCTGAAGTACAAAGCAAGTTAAGATTGCGTCTACAACCCTCGAACAGTGGCTGTGACAACGGCTTCGTGAAGATGTCAGCAAGTTGATCTTTCGAGGAGATGAACTTGATATGGAGTAGCTTCTGTGCAACCTGTTCCCGCACAAAATGATAGTCAACTTCAATGTGTTTCGTTCGGGCATGGAATACCGGATTTGACGAAAGGTAAGTTGCACCGATGTTATCACACCAAAGGACCGGTGGCTGATCTTGAGAGACTCCCAATTCCCTCAATAAAGACTGTACCCATATGAGCTCAGCTGTGGCATTAGCAACCGCCTTGTACTCAGCTTCAGTACTGCTGCGAGACACTGTAGCTTGCTTGCGAGCACTCCAGGCGATCAAGTTAGGACCAAAGAAGACTGCATAGCCCCCCGTGGATCGCCTGTCATCAGGACTGCCAGCCCAATCCGCGTCGGAGAATGCAGAGAGAACTCCAGAGGCGTCAGGCCGAAGGTGCAAACCATGGGTGACAGTGAGACGGATATAGCGCAGTATGCGCTTCACAGCTGACAAATGGGAAGTCCGAGGAGCATGAAGATACTGACACACACGATTAACTGCATAGGAGATATCGGGCCGAGTGATAGTCAAGTACTGCAGTCCACCAACAATGCTGCGGTATTCAGTAGCATCATCAGAAGATAGTGGATCTCCAGCAAGAGCAGATAACCGATCAGTCGCTGACATAGGGGTAGCAGCATGTTTGCACTTCAGCATACCAGCACGACCCAACAAGTCTAGAGAATACTTGTGCTGAGAGAGAGTCAATCCAGCAGATGACTGAGAGACTTCCAGCCCCAAAAAGTAATGCAAAGTGCCCAAGTCCTTCACAGCAAAGTCACCACTCAAACCAGCAAGGAGGCGATCAGCAGCGGCAACAGAGGAACTAATAAGGATAATGTCATCGACATACACCAGCAAGTACATAGTTACCTCAGGACGCTGAAGAAGAAACAATGATGTATCAGCAGTGGATGGAACAAAACCATGAGCCCGAAGAACAGAGCCAAAACGCGCATGCCAAGCACGAGGAGCCTGCTTAAGTCCATAGAGAGCTTTAACAAGGTGACATAAGTGATGCGGACGGGCAGGATCAACAAACCCCGGAGGCTGACGCATATATACCTCTTCTTCCAAAACTCCATGAAGAAAGGCATTCTGAACATCCAGCTGCCGCAAATACCAGCCTTGTGTAACAGCCAACGAGAGCAATAGCCGAATAGTGGTAGGCTTAACAACTGGACTGAAAGTATCCTCGTAATCAAGACCATACCTCTGTTTAAATCCCTTTGCCACTAACCGTGCCTTGTAGCGTTCAATGGAGCCATCAGCATGTTTCTTGACTTTGAACACCCATTTGGAGTCAATAACATTAACCCCAGAAACAGGAGGAACTAGCTGCCAAGTATCATTCTTCAGCAGTGCCTGAAACTCCTGCTCCATAGCACTGCGCCAGTGTGGAATACCGAGAGCAGCCTGAAAATGTCGAGATTCAACAGTGGGATCAGCCTCAGCCTGCGCCACACATGCAGCAATCCATGCAACTGTACCATCTTTGCGATCAAGAGGACGGAACATTCCATTCTGGCTACGCGTACGAGGACGCCGAACAGCGGGTGCAGGTGGTAACAGTGGTACGGATGGTGGCGAGGACGAGATCGTGGTAGGCGTCAGTGGCGAAGCAGGGTAGTCGCTGGGCGCAGGCGAGGCCACAAGCGTCAACTCGCTGGGCGTAGGAGAGGCCACAGGCGTTGGCGACCTGTGCGTCGCTCGCGCTGCAGATCGACCAGGCGAACATCCTGGCGAGGAAGGCCCATCCTGGGCCGAAGTGGAGGAGGTCGGGGAAGCCGGCGCAGGAGATGTAGCTGGCCACAACGGCCCGTCCAGAGCAGGGACGCGGTCCAGTGCAGCGTTGCGATCCTAGGCAGCGGGAGCCATGCATGGTGCATGCCCGCATGGGACATGCACGTGATCAGGATCCATGAATGGGACATGCATGCGATCTACGTCCTGCTCGACGTGCTGCGGATGAGCAGCATCCGGTGCTTGATCATCCAGGAGCTGAAGACGTGCTCCTCTGCCAATACCTGCAGCATGGTTAGGCAGCAAAGCAGGAGTATACGCAACATCTACAAATTGATCAGGCAAAGGTAAAGATGAATGCACAGGTGGCGTGGTAGTGGTACTAGTCGGAAGTGCGGAAAAAGGAAACACATTCTCATCAAACACGACATCACGGGAAATGTAGACACGATTTGTAGGAACGTGAAGGCATTTGTACCCTTTGTGAAGAGAACTATACCCGAGAAAAACACACTTTTTAGACCGAAACTCTAGCTTACGCTTGTTGTATGGACGAAGATGAGGCCAACATGCACATCCAAAGACTTTAAGGAACGTATAATCTGGAGTCTCATTAAGTAAGAGTTCAACCGGTGTTTTCATATGAAGAAGTCGTTGATACGTCTCCAACGTATCTATAATTTCTTACGTTCCATGCTAGTTTTATGACAATACCTACATGTTTTATTCACACTTTATAATGTTTTTATGCATTTTCTGGAACTAACCTATTAACAAGATGCCGAAGCGCCAGTTCCTGTTTTCTGCTGTTTTTGTTTCCAGAAAAGTACTTCTGCAAATATTCTCGGAATTGGACGAAACAAAAGCCCACGGCCTTATTTTCCTCGGAGTGTTCCAGAAGACCGAAGAAGCGTCGAGGAAGGCCAGCAGGGGGCCCACCCCATATGGCGGCGCGGGGGCCCCACTGCCGCGCCACAAGGTGGGGAGGGAGCCTCCTCGCTCCCCCGACGCTGCCCCTTCGCCTATTTATTCCTTCGTCCCCGAAAACCCTAGTACCGAGAGCCAATTTTCCAGAACAGATACAGAGACGCCGCCGCCGTCAACCCTAACTCGGGGGGTTCAGAAGTTCTCCTCCGGCACCCTGCCGGAGAGGGGAATCATCACCGGAGGGCTCTACATCACCATGCCCGCCTCCGGACTGATGCGTGAGTAGTTCATCTTTGGACTACGGGTCCATAGCAGTAGCTAGATGGTTGTCTTCTCCACTTGTACTTCCATGTTTAGATCTTGTGAGCTGCCTATCATGATCAAGATCATCTTTATGTAATGCTACATGTTGTGTTTGCTGGGATCCGATGAATATTGAATACTATGTCAAGTTGATTATAGATCTATCTTATATGTGTTGTTTATGATCTTGCATGCTCTCCGTTGCTAGTAGAGGCTCTGGCCAAGTTGATACTTGTGACTCCAAGAGGGGGTATTTATGCTAGATAGTGGGTTCATGCCTCCATTGAATCTGGGACAGTGACAGAAAGTTCTAAGGTTGTGGATGTGCTGTTGCCACTAGGGATAACCTAATGATGCTTTGTCTAAGGATATTTGTATCGTTTACATTACGCACAGTACTTAATGCAATTGTCTGTTGCTTGCAACTTAATACTGGAAGGGGTGCGGATGCTAACCCGAAGGTGGACTTTTTAGGCATAGATGCATGCTGGATGGCGGTCTATGTATTTTGTCGTAATGCCCTAAGTAAATCTCATAGTAGTCATCATGATATGTATGTGCATTGTTATGCTTCTCTATTTGTCAATTGCCCAGCTGTAATTTGTTTACCCAGCATGTTATTTATCTTATTGGAGAGACACCACTAGTGAACTGTGGACCCCGGTCCATTCTTTTACATCTGAAATACAACCTACTGCAATCATTGTTCTCTTTCATTCTCTGCAAACAAACATCATTTTCCACACCATACGTTTAACTCTTTGTTTTCAGCAAGCCGGTGAGATTGACAACCTCACTGTTAAGTTGGGGCAAAGTGATTTGATTGTGTTGTGCAGGTTCCACGTTGGCACCGGAGTCCCTGGTGTTGCGCCGCACTACATTCCTGCACCAACAACCTTCGTAGCTTCGAGATTTCCTACTGGTTCGATTAAACCTTGGTTTCTTACTGAGGGAAAACTTGCTGCTGTGCTCATCATACCTTCCTCTTGGGGTTCCCAACTGACGTGTGACTTTACGCGCATCAAGCACATTTTCTGGCGCCGTTGCCGGGGATTTCTAGTTGCTGCTGCAAGGGGAGTCTCTCACACCCAATCTCTTTACTTTGTTTATTGTCTTGCTTTATTTTATTTTCTGTCTTGTTTGCTATATATCAAAAACACAAAAAAATTAGTTACTTGTTTTATTTTTTTATTTCGGTTTTGCCTTGTTTATTTTTATTATTGCTAAAATGAGTACTCCTGAGAACACTAAGTTGTGTGACTTTACTAGCACCAATAATAATGATTTCATATGCACTCCTATTGCTCCACCTGCTTCTACAGCAGAGTTTTATGAAATTAAACCTGCTTTACTAAATCTTGTTATGAGAGAGCAATTTTCTGGTGTTAGTACTGATGATGCTGCTGCCCATCTTAATAATTTTGTTGAACTTTGTGAAATGCAAAAGTATAAGGATATAGATGGGGATATTATAAAACTGAAATTGTTTCCTTTCTCCTTGAGAGGAAGAGCTAAAGATTGGTTGCTATCTTTGCCTAAAAATAGTATTAGCTCATGGACTAAATGTAAAGATGCTTTCATTGGAAAATATTATCCTCCTGCTAAAATTATATCTTTGAGAAGTAGCATTATGAATTTTAAGCAATTGGATAATGAACATGTTGCCCAAGCATGGGAGAGAATGAAATCTTTGGTAAAGAATTGCCCTACCCATGGACTGACTACTTGGATGATCATCCAAACCTTTTATGCAGGATTAAATTTTTCTTCAAGGAACCTATTGGATTCAGCTGCTGGAGGTACTTTTATGTCCATCACTTTGGGTGCAGCAACAAAGCTTCTTGATGATATGATGATCAACTACTCCGAATGGCATACTGAAAGGACTCCACAAGGTAAGAAGGTAAATTCTGTTGAAGAAACCTCTTCCTTGAGTGATAAGATTGATGTTATTATGTCTATGCTTGTTAATGGTAAATCTCATGTTGATCCTAATAATGTTCCTTTGGCTTCTTTGGTTGCTCAAGAAGAGCATGTTGATGTGAACTTCATTAAAAATAATAATTTCAACAACAATGCTTATAGGAATAATTTTGGTAACAACAACTATAGGCCATATCCTTCTAATAGTGGTAGTGGTTATGGTAATTCTTATGGTAATTCTTACAACAATAGTAGGAGTGTACCCTCTGATCTTGAAGTCATGCTTAAGGAATTTATTAATACACAAACTGCTTTTAACAAGTCTGTTGAGGAAAAGTTTGGTAAAATTGATGTTCTTGCTTCTAAGGTTGATAGTCTTGCTCTTGATGTTGATCTTTTAAAACTGAAAGTTATGCCTAATGAAGTTAAAGATACTAAGTCATTTGCTACAACAAATGCCATCCAAGTTAAAATTGACAACAATATTAGGATGTTGGCTGAATTGCATGCTAGGTGGGAAAGAGAAGAAAAACTTGCTAAAGAGAATAACATAGCTAAAGTTTGGACTATTACCACCACTAGTAATGTTAATGCTTCACATGTTGCTAAACCTCCTACTATCAATGGTAAAATAATTGGTGTTGGCAATGTTTCTACTTCTACTACAAAGCCTGCAAAATTGCCTGAAACTGCTGAAACTGTGTGTGATAAAGTGCTGAAATTTTTCGAAGTGTTGAGGACAATGGTCCCATTGCTTAGATCATAATGGTTTTGATTTTGATAATTGTAATATTTCTGAAGTTATTAAGTTCTTGCAAAAACTTGCTAGAAGTCCCAATGCTAGTGCTATTAATTTGGCCTTTACAAAACATATCACAAATGCTCTCATTAAAGCTAGGGAAGATGAATTAAAACTTGAAGCTTCTATCCCTAGGAAGTTAGAAGATGGTTGGGAGCCCATCATTAAAATGAAGGTCAATGATTTTGATTGTAATGCTTTATGTGATCTTGGTGCAAGTATTTCTGTTATGCCTAAGAAACTTTATGATATGCTTGACTTGCCACCTTTGGAATGCTGTTATTTGGATGTTAATCTTGCTGATAATTCTATAAAGAAACCTTTGGGGAGGATTGACAATGTTCACATTACGGTTAACAATAACCTTGTCCCCGTTGATTTTGTTGTTTTGGATATTGAATGCAATCCATCTTGTCCTATTGTTTTGGGAAGACCTTTTCTTCGAACCGTTGGTGCTATTATTGATATGAAAGAAGGAAATATTAGATATCAATTTCCTCTTAAGAAAGGTATGGAACACTTCCCTAGAAAGAGAATGAAGATGCCTTTTGATTCTATTTTAGAACAAATTATGATGTTGATGCTTCTTCTCTTGATGTTACTTGATTTTCACTTTCTGCGCCTAGCTGAAAGGCGTTAAAGAAAAGCGCTTATGGGAGACAACCCATTGTTTTATTTCTGCAATTTTTGTTTTATTTTGAGTCAAGGTTTTGCTGCTACTGTAGCAACACCTTTGTATCTTTATTTTCTTGCATTGTTGTGCCAAGTAAAGTCTTTGATAAGAAGTTGATACTAGATTTGGATTTCTGCGCAGAAACAGATTTGTTAGCTGTCACGGTTTTGAGCTTTTCTCTCTGTAGAAAATTCGAAAAATCCTGAAAAAATTCATGAGTAATCCTCAGATATGTACGCAACTTTCATTCAACTGGAGCTTTTCCATCTGAGCATGTTAAGTGCCTCGAAAAATTCCGTCTTTACGGACTGTTCTGTTTTTGACAGATTCTGCCTTTTATTTCGCATTGCCTCTTTTACTGTGTTTGAGTGGATTTCTTTGCTCCATTAAATTTCAGTAGCCTTGGGTAATGTCCAGAAGTGTTGGGAATGATTGTGTCCTTGCTGAACATGTGAATTTTTGATTTATGCACTAACCCTCTAATGAGATTGCTTTGAGTTTGGTGTGAAGGAAGTTTTCAAGGATCAAGAGAGGAGGATGATATAATATGATCAAGAAGAGTGAAAAGTCAAAGCTTGGGGATGCCCCCGTGGTTCATCCCCACATATTTCAAGAAGACTCAAGCGTCTAAGCTTGGGGATGCCCAAGGCATCCCCTTCTTCATCAACAAATTATCAGGTCACCTCTAGTGAAACTATATTTTAATTCCGTCACATCTTATGTGCTTTACTTGGAGCGTCCGTGTGCTTTTATTTTTGTTTTGTTATTTTAGTTTTCTGAATAAAATCGGATCCCAGCTTGCTTGTGTTGGAGAGAGACACGCTCCGCTTTTTCATGTGAACACTTGTTCTTCGTTTTACTTTTTAGTATTCATGGCGAAAGCTGAAAGCCGCAGCATTTACTTATTGATCATTTGGTTGGAAACAGAAAATGCTTCATGTGGTAGTTGGTATATTGTTTTGAATAATTTGATGCTTGGCAATTGTTTTGAGCTCTCAAGTAGATCATGTTTAAGCTCTTGCATCATGTAGTTTAAGCCTATTAGTGGAAAACTACCGTAGAGCTTGTTGAAAATTGGTTTGCATGATTGGTCTCTCTAAGGTCTAGATATTTTCTGGTAAAAGTGTTTGAGCAACAAGGATGACAGTGTAGAGTCTTATAATGCTTGCAATACGTTCTTATGTAAGTCTTGCTGTCCGGTTTATACTTGTGTTTGCTTCAAACAACCTTGCTAGCCAAAGCCTTGTACTGAGAGGGAATGCTTCTCGTGCATCCAAATCCTTGAGCCAAAACCCATGCCATTTGTGTCCACCATAACTACCTATTATGTGGTATTTTTCTGCCATTCCAAGTAAATACTTCATGTGCTACCTTTAAACAATTCAAAAGCTACTATCTCTTATTTGTGTCAATGTTTTATAGCTCATGAGGAAGTATGTGGTGTTTTTATCTTTCAATCTTGTCATTTACTCCGGACAGACTTTCACCAATGGACTAGTGGCATATACATCCGCTTATCCAATAATTTTGCAAAAAGAGCTGGCAACGGGGTGCCCAGCCCCAATTAATCAACTTTCATTAATAATTCTCTTCACATGTTTTGCCCTGATTTATCAGTAAGCAACTTAATTTTGAATAGACACTCCTCCATGGTATGTGAAATGTTGGAAGGCACCCGAGGATTCGGTTAGCCATGGCTTGTGAAAGCAAAAGGTTGGGAGGAGTGTCATCTATAAATATCACTAAAATACATGTGTAAACAAAAGAGAAGAGGGATGATCTACCTTGCTGGTAGAGATAACGTCCTTCATGGGAGCCGCTCTTGAAAGTCTGGTTGACAAGGGGGTTAGAGTGCCCACTACCATTCGTTGACAACAACAAACACCTCTCAAAACTTTATTTTTATGCTCTCTATATGATTTCAAAAACTTGAAAAGCTCTAGCACATGATTTAATCCCTGCTTCCCTCTGCGAAGGGCCTATCTTTTACTTTATGTTGAGTCAGTTTACCTACTTCTTTCTATCTTAGAAGCAAACACTTGTGTCAACTGTGTGCATTGATTCTTACATGCTTGCTTATTGCACTTATTATATTACTTTGTGTTGACAATTATCCATGAGATATGCATGTTGAAAGTTGAAAGCAATTGCTGAAACTTAAATCCTCCTTTGTGTTGCTTCAAAACCTTTTATTTAGAATCTATTGCTTTTGAGTTAACTCTTATGCAAGACTTTTTGATACTTGTCTTGAAAGTACTATTCATGAAAAGTTTTGCTATATGATTCAGTTGTTTAGTCATTATCTATTTTGTTAGCAAACTATAGATCATTGCTTTGGATCACTTCATTCATCTCATATGCTTTACAATAGTGTTGATCAAGATTATGTTGGTAGCATGTCACTTCAGAAATTATTCTTTTTATCGTTTACCTACTCGAGGGCGAGTAGGAACTAAGCTTGGGGATGCTTGATACGTCTCCAACGTATCTATAATTTCTTACGTTCCATGCTAGTTTTATGACAATACCTACATGTTTTATTCACACTTTATAATGTTTTTATGCATTTTCTGGAACTAACCTATTAACAAGATGCCGAAGCGCCAGTTCCTGTTTTCTGCTGTTTTTGTTTCCAGAAAAGTACTTCTGCAAATATTCTCGGAATCGGACGAAACAAAAGCCCACTTATTTTCCCGGAGTGTTCCAGAAGACCGAAGAAGTCGAGGAAGGCCAGCAGGGGGCCCACCCCATATGGCGGCGCGGGGGCCCCACTGCCGCGCCACGTGGGGAGGGAGCCTCCTCGCTCCCCCGACGCTGCCCCTTCGCCTATTTATTCCTTCGTCCCCGAAAACCCTAGTACCGAGAGCCAATTTTCCAGAACAGATACAGAGACGCCGCCGCCGTCAACCCTAACTCGGGGGGTTCAGAAGTTCTCCTCCGGCACCCTGCCGGAGAGGGGAATCATCACCGGAGGGCTCTACATCACCATGCCCGCCTCCGGACTGATGCGTGAGTAGTTCATCTTTGGACTACGGGTCCATAGCAGTAGCTAGATGGTTGTCTTCTCCACTTGTACTTCCATGTTTAGATCTTGTGAGCTGCCTATCATGATCAAGATCATCTTTATGTAATGCTACATGTTGTGTTTGCTGGGATCCGATGAATATTGAATACTATGTCAAGTTGATTATAGATCTATCTTATATGTGTTGTTTATGATCTTGCATGCTCTCCGTTGCTAGTAGAGGCTCTGGCCAAGTTGATACTTGTAACTCCAAGAGGGGGTATTTATGCTAGATAGTGGGTTCATGCCTCCATTGAATCTGGGACAGTGACAGAAAGTTCTAAGGTTGTGGATGTGCTGTTGCCACTAGGGATAACCTAATGATGCTTTGTCTAAGGATATTTGTATTGTTTACATTACGCACAGTACTTAATGCAATTGTCTGTTGCTTGCAACTTAATACTGGAAGGGGTGCGGATGCTAACCCGAAGGTGGACTTTTTAGGCATAGATGCATGCTGGATGGCGGTCTATGTATTTTGTCGTAATGCCCTAAGTAAATCTCATAGTAGTCATCATGATATGTATGTGCATTGTTATGCTTCTCTATTTGTCAATTGCCCAGCTGTAATTTGTTTACCCAGCATGTTATTTATCTTATTGGAGAGACACCACTAGTGAACTGTGGACCCCGGTCCATTCTTTTACATCTGAAATACAACCTACTGCAATCATTGTTCTCTTTCATTCTCTGCAAACAAACATCATTTTCCACACCATACGTTTAACTCTTTGTTTTCAGCAAGCCGGTGAGATTGACAACCTCACTGTTAAGTTGGGGCAAAGTGATTTGATTGTGTTGTGCAGGTTCCACGTTGGCACCGGAGTCCCTGGTGTTGCGCCGCACTACATTCCTGCACCAACAACCTTCGTAGCTTCGAGATTTCCTACTGGTTCGATTAAACCTTGGTTTCTTACTGAGGGAAAACTTGCTGCTGTGCTCATCATACCTTCCTCTTGGGGTTCCCAACTGACGTGTGACTATACGCGCATCAGTCGTGTAGGAAGCCTATTAATGAGAAAACAGGCGGTAGAAAAAGCATCACTCCAAAACCGAAAAGGAACGGAGGCATGAGCTAGAAGAGTTAGGCCAGTTTCTACAAGATGGCGATGCTTACGTTCGGCTGCGCCGTTTTGCTGATGTTTATGAGGACAAGACACACGATGTGAAATCCCAAGCTTGTTAAAAAACGCATTGAGGTTATGATACTCACCCCCCCAATCAGATTGGACATGAATAATTTTTTGCTTGAGAAGACGCTCTACATGTGCTTGAAATTGAATAAAAACATCGAACACATCAGATTTACGCTTGATAAGATATAGCCAAGTAAACCGACTATAAGCATCAATAAAGCTGACATAGTAATTATGACCACTAACAGAAGTTTGGGCATGACCCCAGACATCAGAAAACACAAGCTCAAGTGGATGTTTAACCACACGACTCGACTCAGAAAAAGGTAGTTGATGACTCTTGCCTTGTTGACACGCATCACAAACAGTATCAATACTATTATTAGACACAACTGGTAGATCATGACGATGAAGAACATGGCGAACTATGGGAGTGGCAGGATGACCAAGCCGCGCGTGCCAGTGGGAGGATGACACACGAACACCGCTGAAAGCTCGAGAGACCGGAGGCACATCAAGCGCATAAAGACCATGGCGGAGTCGACCTCTAAGTAGAACGTCCCTCGTGTCCCGATCCTTAATAAAAATATGGAAACGGTGAAATTCAGCAAATACATTATTATCACGTGTAAGTTGAGGAACTAACAATAAACTACGTGCAGCTGAAGGAACTCGAAGGACATTGAGAAGATGCAACTTTTGTGAATTATGAGTAAGAAGTGAAGCCTGACCAATATGTGAGATGTGCATACCTGCTCCATTAGCGGTGCAAACCTGATCATGACCACGATATTGCTCCTGAGTGGAGAGCTTGCCCATGTCACTCGTCAGGTGATTGGTAGCTCTCGTATCCATGTACCATGTAGGATCGATGGGATATGAAGGAGTATGTCCATGCTCATGACTCGCCAAGGCAGCCTGTTTGTCATTACCTTTTCCGTTGTTGCCGATGCCCAAGAAATCCTGCTTGAAGCGACGATGGCAGCGGGATGCAATATGACCCTCGAGACCACACAGCTGACAGGATAGCTGAACACCACACGAGGGGCAGCAGGCACGCGGGCGACCACCCGTGGTGAGACTGGGAGGCCGCGAAGTCTGCTGAGGTGGGGGCGGTGGTGGGAGCGCCGGTTTGCCACCCGTGGTCGGTGGCTTGTAGGGCTTGCCGGCGCCACGTGATGCTGCGTTGGCTGACACGAAGGCGGGAGTCGAGCGTCGAGTCTTGACGCGCTGCTCCGTCGCAAGGAGGCGACAATATAGCTCGCGTGGCTGAATAGGCGTGTCACGACCATCAATGTTCTCCACGAGGTTATCATAGTCGCTGTCCAGCCCATTGAGAACATAGGAGGTGAAGTCCTCGGGGCGAAGCGGCTGTCTAATGGAAGCGAGAGTATCCGCCAAGCCCGTGACCTTGGCGAAGTAGTCGGTGATGGTGAGGTCGAGGAGTTTCACCTCGCCGAGCTGTGTACGGATAGCATGGGCTCGTGCCTGCGACTGGGACGCAAAGCTGGTGTGGAGAGCAGTCCACGCATCCCGAGACGTAGCGGCAAATAGGACAAGCGACGCCACACCCGGTGTGAGCGAGGACTGGATAGCGGAGAGGATGGCCTGATCCTGGGCCACCCATGCATGATATGCCGGATGATGGGGCGGAGGGCACGGCAAGGTACCGTCGACGAAACCCTCCAAGTAGCGGCTCCGAAGAAGGGGCAGCACCTGCGCACGCCACGACAGGTAGTTATCCGGTTTCAGTTGGACCGGAATAAGATGTGCAAAGTAGAACGTCTCCGGTGGTACAGCGTGCTCCATAGGCATGGGCAGGGCATGATGCGGCACATAGGGACCCGAGGGAGGGGCAGGAAGTGCCAGCTCTGTGGACGGGACAGTAGGGGCCGCTGACGGCAGCTGGTAGGACGCCGAGGATGCCCCATAGTGCATGGAAGCACCATATGCCGAGGTGGAGCCATAGGGCGGAGCCACATGCTGAGCAGGGGCACCATAGTAGGACGCCCACGATGGAGGAGCTCCGTAGGGCGATGGTGCGGAGGAGCCGGACGTCGTCGTCGGAGATGCTCCATATGCTGATGACGAGGTGGAGCCATAGGGCGCAGCCACAGGCTGAGCAGGAGCACCATAGAAGGGCGCCCACGATGGCCGAGCGCCGTACGCCGGCGTCGGAGGAGCACCGTAGAACATCGGGGCGGAGGCGCCGTACTGCTGCATCGAAGGAGCAGCGTAGGACGTCTGCGTCGGGCCGATCTGCGGCGTCGAAGGACCAGCATACTGCTGCCTCGAAGGAGCAGCGTACTGCTGCGTCGCGCTGGCCGGAGAACCACCGATCAGAGGCTGCATGCATGCACCATGCAACGCGAGAGGTGCAGCAGCAGCAGATCGGACGTGAGTGGCGCCATCAGATCGGACGGGGCGACCTGACCAAGCGACGGCGCGGAAGACATGGCGGCCGGCCGGGAGTGCACCCTGGCGAGCGGCTGAGATGCAAGGAACGGAGAGACCGCGACGTACGACGGCGCGGCGGCGGCAGGATCCATGGACGCCGGTGCGGCGGCGGCGGCGGAAGCAGAGGCGGCGGAAGACATATTTGACCTAACCTAGTCTGATACCATATTAGACAATGATTTGGACAATAGCACAACACCCATAACGGGGTGTGGCTTGCTGTTTATATATGGTGTACATTGGTACGTACAAATACAGGATACAGAAGCTATGTACAAAATACAATCTAACAAACACGACCCATTGTGATTAAAATTATGATGTTATGAGCTTGACAAACGTCTTTGGTTGAGAGTTAGCAGAAATGTGCTGTCACATGGAACGCTTTCAACATTGCAGTTTATTATATCTAGTTGATGTCATGCACTTTTGTTTACGGATGCTTATCATGGTGAAATAAATGTGGAACTGGAGTAGGTTTAAATGAGTTTGTATAATGGTTAGAGAGACGCCTGGGCCGCTAATCTAAGCCATGCATCATTCATGGTGAAAATATACTTACATGAAATGGTGAACCGTCTGTGATACACCTTACAATAAAAAGCTATCCAATGGTAAATAAAAAAGGGTGTTGAGATTGTTCATTATGTTTGTTTGTCTTGTCATTTTGATATGGGCTTGTTCCATATCCTGGGACAAGAGGTACCCCAGTTGACGCTCTTGATGATACTATTTTACTTACAATGATATTTAAATTGAACTTGCTTTGTTTCCCGAGTTGAGTAACACATGGTGTAGGTACTCGTATTGAAGGGGCATGAGATTTTCAACCCATACTTTGTCAAGCACATTACTCATATTTGATTTCACTTTAAACTTAATCATTCAAGATGCTATGATAGGGGCAATGAGAGCTTGACACCAAGGATTACCACATTACAATCATTAACTTAGATAGAAACATTTGGAAGTTAAATGAACTTATTGCATGCTTTACCTCTACTCAAATATCTTTCCAAAGTGTCCACCTTATATATTCAGATTTCCATCTACACTCTATGACCATTATAGGATGTTCTTACTTATCATTATGCATACCTGAAGTCCATAGTACTTTTTCATTTATGTTACACTTTGTGAATTATCATTGAACATCCTTATATTGAATATTTGATATCGCTTCATAAACTATCTTGCATATTGTTACATCTTATTAAGAATGAACCATTTCACTCTATGTAGCAGTAGTAATCATCTTTGATATCCATTGATAGTATTGAAATGCAAAGTCCATGTTAGTTTTATCACCTTCATACTCGAGGACGAGCATGGGTTAAGCTTGGGGATGCTGATGCATGTAAAATGCATACATGAACTTTGCATTATTTTATTCATATTCCCATCATATTTGCATCATATAAGGGTTATATCATTGATTTATAATGATTTGGGAATAATTCACAAGTTCCCCTATTTTTCTGGAATTAACCCTGCGCAGGCAGAAAACCCTATTTTCTATATTTTGATGTTTCAGGGAACCAAACGACGTCCAAATGACTTTCAATTTTAGGATCATCAATATTTGGAAGGAAAAAGACCTGGGAGCGAAGGAAGCAAACAAACGGAGGTCCGAGGACCAAAACAGGGGGGCCCACGCGGCCACAGTACCAGGCCGCGTGGGACCCTCCATCTTGGCCCTCGACGCTCCGTTGTCGTCGATCTTTCTTCCAGAAGCTTCGTCTTGACCTAAAACCGACTATAAAAATAGTCCCCGAGGCTCTTCGGAGAGGAGCGCCGCAGAAACACAGAAACCACGAAACAGAGATCAGGAGTTGCAGATTGGAGGGGGAAAACTCCGGCGGGGCGCTGCCGGAGAGGTCTCCACCTTCTCCAACGACATCTCTATCAACTCCATGATGAAGAGGGAGTAGTCCACCCCAGGACTATGGTTTGTGGAAGTAACTTATGTATCTCTCTGTCTTGTGCTTCACTAATTAGCACTGTATGAGCTACCGAACATGATTACGGTCATCTATGTAATACCTTTGTGGTGGATCTTAATGAGTTAATATATGTGTGAGATTGCAATTGTTTTACTTCAGTTATGAAAGTAGATGCATATTATGTACCCCGTTCTTGTTTACTTGTTTTGATCAAGCATATTTATGAGAGCGTGTGAGGGGGAACGTGTGCATTAGATGGAGTAACGGGGGGTGGCTAGTGCGGTGAACGTGAGAGAAAGTTCCGCGATCCACTTGGGTATTTTACCTTACTTTGTTGTCTCACTAGGGATAAAAAGAAATACCTTGCTACCGGAGATGTGGGTGTGACCATGCCACTACTCCATGACTAGATCTAGCATATTCTTATTTTAACTTCATGTCATGAAACTTATTGCTATGCTCTGATTTATCTTAATACTAAGGTGTTATGATTTAGTTCGCATCTTAGTGGAGTATAAGAGAGATTAATAACCAAAAGATCTCTATGTTAGGACGTGATGCCCATATGATTAATAACTTGTCATGAAACTTTGTTGCAATTTCATATGTTAACTTTTGTGTTCCATTGTCCACCACATCATTAAAGAGAGAGTGCATTTGTGAAACCATGAACCCCGGTCCATTTTTAATCATAAGAAACACCTTTCCAACAACTTTCATCCACTTTTCATTTTCAGCCATAATTAAATCCGAAAATACAAAAATACTTTTACATCTTTCATTCATCATATAAAACCCAAAAATATCATTTATCATTGTTTCCATCATCCTTGCATATTTATTTATCATCATTGCATTTTTATTTATTGTTTTATATTCATAACTTACTCACACCTTGTGCTTGACAACCACTTGGTGAGGTTGAGGGCACAAAACAATTTATCTTTGTTTGCAGGTTTCCAAGTGAAGGATAAGGAGGTAAAGATTCCACTACTGATTCCCCGAGAGTTCGATATAAACCCTCGAGTCACCTTCATGGGAAAATTGTCTTGCCCGTACTACACACTCTGCTATTGGGGTCTCAACCTACGCCTTTGAGGGCTATCAATCACTATTGCAACAACTAAACTTTCACTACTGCAACAAGAAGAATGTTCAATCCATTCTGAAACTACTGAATCCCTACTCATCGTTTCTGAAGCTACTAAATCCCTACTCGTGAACTATGCATCTACCGAATCCCTACTCGTGAACTATGCATCTACCGAACCCCTATTCATCTACCAAGAACAATAGTACTAGATCTGGAAATCTTGGGCAGAAAACCCTAACCCTAGCTTGTCAGAGGCTTACCCGAGGATTGTCTGGCTTGACGGTGGACGGCGACTTGCCGGCGGCTTCAACAATGGGAGGAAAAGAGGTGGCGGAGACGATTCGGCGGAGACTGAAGAACTGAGAGAAGAGGAAGGAGATTGAAGAAATGGGGAGACAGGTTTGCACTTTCCAGTATATATGCGTTGCACTCCCGCCAGGTTTGCACTGTTTTTAGGTTGCACTGTCTTCCTAACAACAAATGCACTGCTTGTGTCGCACTGCCTACATTGCACTGCCTTCGGGTGAACAGATGAACTGCCATAAAATGTGCACATTGTGAGTACAATTAAATTGTGCAGACTAATTCTGTAGTGCATATGTCTAGCATCAGGCAGTGAAACAACACTAACTTTAAAAACAGAACTTATCAACATTCATCACGCAGTGCAGTATATATGTGTTGCACTGTTCAGTATATATGCGTTGCACTGCGTGCAAGTTTGCACTGTTTTTATGTTGCACTGTCTTCTTTACAACAAATGCACTGCTTGTGTCGCACGGCTACATTGCACTGCCTTCGAGTGAACAGATGAAAAGCCATAAAATGTGCACATTGTGAGTACAATTAAATTGTGCAGACTAATACTGCAGTGCATATGTCAAGCGTCAGGCAGTGCAACAACACTAACTTCAAAAACAGAACTTTCATCATTCATCACGAAGTGCAGTATATACGTGTTGCACTGTCCAGTATATATGCGTTGCACTGCCTGTAGGTTTGCACTGTTTTTAGGTTGCACTGCTTTCCTTACAACAAATGCACTGCTTGTGTCGCACTGCCTACATTGCACTTCCTTCGGGTGAACAGATGAACTGCCCTAAAATGTCCACATTGTGAGTACGGGTTGCGCTGCATGCTCGTCAACACAGGCAATACAAAGATATTACTTAATTTCGAAAAACAAATACATAAATTCCTCTGCCTGGATGTGAAACATTGCACTGCCGTGGAGGTACTGCCCCTCATTGACTGACAGATGCCACGCGGATATATTTCCGTCACGACTGTCGTGGTTCAGTTTCTCTCTCCTCCATACGTGCCATGCTCGTTTCTATTTTTCTTGAATAGATTCAAATAAATCGATCGGAACTTCACTGACAACTTCGTCATCAACTCCAATTTGCGCGTCATCGTCACCGCCATGTCACGTATCTGATCAACCGATTGTGTGCCTATCTACGCCAAGCACGTCCCCGAGCACGCGCCTACCACTGATCAAGCTACACGCTGTCGTCGCGTCGCCCCTTCATGCCGCCGCACCGCCGTCCTTGGTCCATGTTGCCGGCAACTAACGCGCCTTCTCAGGAGTGTACACTGCCGGCGACACCCAGCCGTTGTACCGACACGCTGTTGTCGCGTACCCCCCCCCCCCCCCCCCCCCCCCAACCCCCACTCCAGCACAGTAACATGCCGGCAACCAATGGCGAAAACCCCACCGTGCCCCAAGGTACTGTAGAACCTAACCAATAGCAAGACGCCACTGAGACAAATGAAGAAGGGCCCGATATATTTCCCTATCTTCCGATGTCCGAACAGTGTAACATACCCGTCGACGAATGGAGAGAAGCCAGATAGGACGGGGAGGAAGGGCCTGAATTTCTTGTGCAACGTACCTGGTGACAATGTGAAATCCCGAGGGTGCCCTGAGCTACTGTAAAAAATACACAGCGGCAACAAATGCACGGGAAAGGTCGGCGACGCAACGTTATGGGCAACCGACATGTGGACAGCAAAACGGAACGGGCCCATCGACAGTGAGCGAGAGGAGCGAGGAACCGGGTACGACAATTGATATCCCGGATGGGCACGCAATTCAGGATATAATTAAAACCTAATACGGTAAAAGAGAAAAATCAGCCAATGGGACGTACGCGCTGTGAATCTCGCCCCTCCGCCACACTGACTAAACGCGTAGCGTGAGGCCTAGGCCCCCGGGGACATCCGGGGAGGGCGTCAGCGAGAGTGGGGGCATACGCGCGGCGATTAAGTGAATCGTTGTTCATGCCGACTCAGAGAATCCGGCATGATCGGACGGTGCGTAGTTGCTTTGCGGGGTATATCGGACGGTCAGAAAGTTCAAATCGTTGTGGTGCGCCCGTGGTGTCTCACCGTTTATATCGTTACATTAGTTTTTTTTTTGGCAAACAGTACCTTAGTACTGCATATATTAATAAATAGTATCATTTATGCATTTGCCACGGAGCACAAACGAATGGTCCAGTGTCGTTCGTAGGTGATTCTTCGATTTTTGTACAAAGTGATAAATAATTTCCCACTAGCTATGGCTAAGGAGACATCACCCACTTTCCTCTTTAAAACATACCATCCATCGATCTGATGGTTAATTAGCTTTCCTCAAAACTTAGCTGCCCTATATATCTGTCCTCAGTTGTTCAAACATTGCACACCTCCCACACCACGCTAATACAAGCACATCCTCCTGCCTGAGATACACATAGCTCAGGCCACTCTCGTGTGAGCTAGCTAGCTACCATCCATGGCCGCTGCGACGATGACGGTGGCAGACGTAAGGGCGGCGCAGCGAGCAGAGGGACCGGCGACGGTGCTGGCCATCGGCACGGCGACGCCGCCCAACTGCGTGTACCAGGCGGACTACCCGGACTACTACTTCAGGGTCACCAAGAGCGAACACCTGGTTGACCTAAAGGCCAAGTTCAAGAGGATGTGTAAGTGCTAGTCCATAGACCATAAAGCACATATGTATGATTTTTATTCTCGGAATTGAAAAATCATTTTAATTTTTTCATGCGATGAGTGTAGTGTGGTATATTACAGTAAATCACAGCTCCCTTGGTGTGTAATGCAGGTGACAAGTCAGAGATCCGGAAGAGATACATGCACCTGACGGAGGAGATTCTTGAGAAGAACCCCAACATGTGCACGTTCATGGCACCGTCGTTGGACGCACGTCGGGCCATCGTTGTCCCCCAGGTCCCAAAGCTCGGAAAGGCAGCGGCGGTGAAGGCGATCAAGGAGTGGGGGCAGCCTGTGTCCAACATCACCCACCTCATCTTCTGCAGCACCTCCGGCGTGGACTTGCCGGGCGCTGACTTCCAGCTGACGAAGATGCTCGGCCTGCGTCCGTCGGTGAAGCGTTTCATGATGTACCAGCAGGGCTGCTTCGCCGGAGGCTTGGTGCTCCGCCTGGCCAAGGACTTGGCCGAGAACAGCCGCGGAGCGCGCGTGCTGGTGGTGTGCTCGGAGAGCACGGTCATGACTTTCCATGGCCCCGACGAGTCCCACCTCGACTCGCTGGTAGGCCAGGTGCTCTTCGGCGACGGCGCGGCTGCCGTGATCATCGGGGCTGACCCGGACGAGTGCGTGGAGCGGCCGCTGTTCCAGCTCGTGTCGGCGAGCCAGACCATCCTGCCGGAATCGGAGGACGCCATCGGCGGCCAGCTCCTGGAGGCGGGTCTCACCTTCCACCTCCGCAAGAACGTGCCCGTGGTCATCTCCAAGAACATCGAGCGAGTGTTGGAGGAGGCTTTCAAGCCGCTGGGCATCCATGACTGGAACTCCATCTTCTGGGTGACGCACCCCGGTGGGCCGGCCATCCTCAACATGATCGAGGCGAAACTCAAGCTCAACAAAGAGCGGATGCGCGCCACCCGGCACGTCCTCGCCGAGTATGGCAACATATCCAGCGCATGTGTGCTCTTTGCCCTCGACGAGATGCGTAGACGCTCCGCCGAGGGCGGCCACGCCACCACCGGGGAGGGAATGGACTGGGGTGTCCTCTTCGGCTTCGGGCCGGGCCTCACGGTCGAGACCGTCGTCCTTCACAGTACTGCTCTCACTGCCGCCCGTACCATATGATCGACCGCCATTCGAATCTGTAATGTATTGACTCCATCCGGAAGCACAAATATCGGATAAATAAAGAATCTACTTTAAGGGGTTTATTACTCGGTTATTCTAACAAGGGGTCCGCACATGAGAGATTTTTGTTTTGTGTTATTGTTTGTCCTTGTCACTTGTTCTCTTCTGATTTACTTTCTTTACTTACAAGACGTTGGCTTGCTTGAAGTTTCTCTTTTTTGGTTCGTTCTAGGCTCTTGTTTTCCGATTCTTTTAGGTTTCTCTTGCATTCACTAGTGCAGAACATAAACTTAGAGCCGATCCCACTACACAACCCTCAGTCGGTTTTCCCAGCCGTCTAAGGCCCATGCTGATCTGTAATGTATATGACTCATTACAGACGCTTCCTATAGCCGGCTATAATGACTGTACCCTTATTAGGCGGCTGGTAATGAAAGTCATCTCCGGCCAATGCTAATATTTTTAGAGATGGTTGATTTATGTGACCGCCTGTAATGGTATTCTAGTCAGAGAGACGGACGTAATCCATGCCCGTCACAAAACTTAGGGATTCAACTATTCACTCCAGCCATAATATGTAGGAGTATGCGGGCGATGGAAAACAAAAACAAAAATCTCTCATGTGCGGAAGCAACACCCAAGATCTAATCTAAACTAGGAGATGCATGTAACGGAAGGTTAAGGTCATCTTACCCTTAAACAACGCGTGTGTTGGACGTTTATCACAACACAGCTCGATGAAGATGTTGACACCATCCAATCCAATCAGCATCGCAACGGACGACACCTCCAAGGCTTGCACACATATGGCTCGGTGACGTCTCCTTCTTCTTGATCCAGCAAGCTCGAGGGAGAATTAGGGATCAGATCCAGAAGCACGACGGTGTGGTGATGGTGGTGGAGGTTTCTCACGGGCAAGGCTTCGCCAAGCCGATGTGCGGAAGGTGGAGGAGCAAGCAGGATGAGGCGACTAGGGTTTTTAGGGCACCCTCCCGATGCACCTCCCCCCTCTATATATAGGAGAGAGGGTAGGGGTGAGCTCCAAGGCTACCTAGGGCCGGCGCACAAACGGGGAACCTTATCCCCTAAGGCATCCCCCCCCCCCCCCTCCTTAAGTGGGCTAAGGTTTTCCCTGCCTTACCCTCATGGGGCAAGGAGGGTGGGTCCATGGGCCCGTGCCCCCCCCTCTAGAACCTTCTAGATCATTCTGACACTCAGCCAGAAAAAATCTCAAACTTTTTCGGAACCCTGAAAAAACACTTTCCTTATATGAAACTTTATCTCCGGACTCTTTCGAATCTCCTCGTGATGTTCGGGATCTTATCCGAGACTCCGAACAATAATCAGACACCATTAATAATTATACCAGAGCTACTCTAGTGTTACCCAACGTTAAGTGTGTAATCCTACGGGTTCAAGAACGTGTGGACATGATCGAGAAACCTCTCTGAACAAACCATTAGAGGGAATATGGATGTACGTAATGACTCCCACAAATTCAACGAAGATCTTTATCGGTTTGAACAGGGCCGTCTCCAAAAATTGGGGCCCCGTTGCGAAGTGCCAAATGGGGCCCAAACACGAGTTAACTTTCACGCATTTTGGTATTATTATTATCCCCGTGATGATGTGCAATTTCGATAGGATGGCAAAGGGGTTGGGGTTGAGGGTGTTATTTGAAGTTGATGATGGATTCATCTTCGACTGGGCAAATGGTCAAATGGTCGAGTCAGGGAATCGCCTACTCGAGGTTTCGTCATGCTTGTGCATGGCATCGGGGCGAGAAGCAAACAAGGAAAGTCATGGTCTCATCACGGAACGACAAACGGGCACTACGGTGTGCTACGATGGACTTGGCACGGTCTCGGACACCAGTGTCATGTGGGTCACATAGGGCCACGCTTGGATTGTCGTTATTTAGCCCAAAAATCCGTCCGGAAGAAATCCGGACCTGGCATGGTCCATAGAATTTACAGCCCAACGCCTGTGGAGAAATACGGTGGGTGGAAATAAACGGGTTTCCAAGCGGAGCCTAGATTTTTTTTTTTTGACAGCAAGCGGAGCCTAAATCTTTTTTCCAGGGAGAGAAACAAGCGTCAGGGAAGTCCAATCATCTTTTTTTAACCAGGAAGCGCACGCAACATGCATGCAGCAGCGAGCTGGGTGATGGGCCGCTGGCCTAAGTGTCCATTTTCTCCTTTAATTAAGCCTATAGCTCTATAGGTATATAGAATAGTAGCTGAGATTTGGGGCCCCTAAAATTCTGGGGGCCATGTGCAAGCGCACAGCTCGCATTGCCCCCTCGTCGGGCCTGGGTTTGACCACTGTGTCATGGATTACAATAATATGTATTCCGTTTTCTTTGTCACTATACCAAGTTCAATCTCGTTACCGGTAAGCACTCTTTACTTGTTCAATTTTTTGTGATTTCATTGTTGGTGTTTTGTTTGTGCAACAAGCAAATAGATGTCGGTGCATCTCAAGAACAAACTTACATTTTTGTTTATCTCTTAGTCCAAGAATCTAAAGTTCATTTCACAGTGTTATAGGTTTTTGGGGAACAACAACAATTGCTCTCTTAATAAGAGATAAATGCGACAATACACGCAAAACTATAACATTAGCATAATGAGTTAATGGGTATAGAATATATTGGGAATGAAACTTTGTTTAGAATATTGCACTGGTACGTTCATTACATGTTACACGGGGTGATCTTTGGGAGTGTTTAGAAATGAACACAAAAACTATAGGGACTGGACAAAGTATCTATCATGGCAAATAGGTTTTTCTCACACACGGTAAAGTTTGTGACGAAAAAACCAGCATGATACATATTGCCATGGTGCCTTAGTGTGTCATGGTTTACTCTTAGTAGACGCTGTGGTAATTAAAGCCATGGTGGTAATAGGGTTTTCCCACACATGGTAAAGTTGGTGACGGACCAGTATGAACCATGTTGCCATGGTGCATTATGTGTGTCATGGTTTACTCGTAGTACACACGGTGGTATAGTAGCTAGGGCAGACATTTCACAATGTTGTAGAAACTACATGACCCTGATTGCTCCGTTGACTACGGTGCCCACCATAAAAGATGGAGAGTTGACCCAGTTAAAATAAGACTTGTCACATGCACATCTATTCTAGTGATCGCTATTTTGGTGTACTATAAAATATTTATTCTATTAAAACTATTTTGACAGTGTGACTAAAATGGTACAAAAGTGATTTTTTTTTGTTTACACATTGTACAAAAAAGGCCAGTTCACGAATTATTTCAACAGATCTTACGGCTCTAGTAGTACCTTACATCATGACACACACATAGATGATGACGAAGATGGCAACGAAATATTGTTTTTTCAAGACTCTGATAACAGAGTTGACAATCAAATAGAGTGTTATCGATGCTCTGGTTAGCTGACCTCTTTCTTCAAAGAGAACACCATCAACTTCCATGTACGAATTTATTTTAATCTTTCTAAATTCACTTTGGTCATAGTTATGCATAACAACTTATTATCGTATATTTTTTTATTGAAGCATGGTGCCAAGACAATATGACGTGTTAGGTGTTCTGAGTATCAAATCTTGTTCCATGACTACTCATTGCTTGTCTAAATAATGAAAGGCCAAGCTAATAGAGGGAGTCTAGTGGGATCATGGGCATAGGGTCATGGAAATACATTTGTGTTTTCCTCCTTCCATTTTTCCTTGCGGAGGCAACAACGTGACTAAGAAATTTTAATGTTTTTTCTTTTTTTGCAACTTGGAATTTTAGAGTTCTTTCACACCAAGGTATTATGTTTCTTGATTGTGAACACGACATTGTGTAGTTTGGGTTGTGAAGGTGATGATTAAATATATGTAAATATGACATGGTGTTATCTTTACTATGAATGGAATGTTGATGTTGTAGATATCGTGATGTAAAATGTGTGTATTTTGTTACGAAATATGTAATTTTGATGTAAAATATGTAATGCACTAAAACGTACTGCAAATGGTCAAACTCATAAACATGTTTCCGATGTGATCACCAGTCACAGAGGAGGGCTTGTTATTTGTGATGTAATGACACCTCACCTCATCACAAATAACAAGCCATCCTCTCGGTTGCCGACGTGCCTCCTACTTCAGGGAAAACATTCTAGTGACGGTGTATTTTCTGTTTTCGATGTGGATTTCCAGCGATGTCTGGTGCAGGGTTCTGTACAAGTAGAGGAAAGTTGAAGACAAACAACACCAGCTCCTCCGACACATCCTCTCTTTCTCCATCTTACGGCTTGATCCCCATCCTGCAACTCTCGGTGCAGATTGATATAGATCACGGCTTTTACTCCCGTAAAGATCAGAACCTTTTGCTACTTGATACAGCTAGTAAGTGGGTATATAACCGTGAGCTGATCTATGTGGCTATGATGATCACGTGTCAAAGGTGAAATGTGGGAGGTGTTAGGGATGCAAAAACGGGACTCATTTGTCCCACTTCTTTTCTATTTTGTGCATAGCTAGTACAAATTTTTGGTTCAAAATTTTGTACAAGCTATGCACAAAATAGAGAACAAGTGGGACAAATAGGTCCCGTTTTTGCAACCTTAGGAGGTGTAATGTCTTCTTTCCTTTGCACCCAGTCAGATTTTGTTTTTTTTTCTAGAAACCAGCACGAGTACATGATAGATCCGGCGCTGCCGGGTGGTGCTGGTGGCGGTGAAGCACTGCGACGATGCTCCACGGCAGCGTGGCGCCGGCGGCCGGCTTGGCCCTGGCCTGGGTACCTCGGGCCCTAGATGGGCTCGGGCGGGCCCAGATGGGCCTGAGCGGGCCGGCTGCTGCAGTGACGGGGCTCTCTGGAGGTGGTGGCAGCGACGTGTCAGGGACAGCGACGACGGCATTGCGGCCTGCCTATTGCAGCAGGGCGGCCGGGGCTTTACCGGCCCATCCGGGCTCGGCCAGGCCCCGCTGGGGCCTGGTGTGCCCTCGCTGCTCTGTCCGGTCGATGACTGCCTCTCGGCGGTGGAGGTGGATACCTCCCGCGTGGCTGCGAGGCTGCTGTCTTCCGTCCCGACGATGTCGTGTGCCGCCACCTTTCAGGCTGCTTGCTAGTATCATGAAGCAACAGATGAGACGACTCAAGATCGGGGTGGCGCATGTTGGTGGTTGGCGAGGCTGGATGGTGGTGCTCCATTGCGCCAGGGTGTTCTTGTGGATAGGGGTCGGGAGAAATCCCTGTCAGCTAGTCTGACCATGATGTGGTGCCGCCAGATTGTGGCACTATTCCTTCCTGGAGGACGTCGTGGGAACCCCTGCCCACTGTACTCTGCGTGCCGGGGGAAACCCTAGGACCTCTGGTCCGGGTAGCAACGTCGTGTCGACGGTGCTTCCCCTCCTAAAGGGGCTGCTAGGCACAGAGCACTTCGGGGTGCCTGGATCGTGGTGGGACGAAGACGGAGAGGGCGCACCGGTGGCGGGTCATCTTCATTTTGTCACTTCGCCTTAGCTTTCATTTCTTTTTTTGGGCATGTCTCTGTTGTTGCCCCAGCATTCTCCCTTGCCCTTGCTTTTTGTATGATTCGTTGTCCTGTATCGGTGTCGTTGCTATATTAATATATCGGGGCGAAAAACTATGTCTTCAGTGCATGATAGAAATAGAACAACTTGAGATTTTTGTCTCCCGAGCTCCAGTGCTCCCTCCGGTTTAAAAAAATTCGAAAATCATATTTGTGAGTTCAAAAAAATCCAAAAAATATTCCAGCTATAGTCAATAGTATATCCCACGAACTTGCAAAATATCAATATCAAAAACTTTGTATCCCGAGCTACACAAAAATAACAATTGTGTAGATCTAACTATGTATATTTTCAAATCTCCAAGTTTTATCAGATTTTGTTATTTTTGTATAATCGTAATACAAAGTATTTGAATTTTATATTTTACACGCTCGTGGGGTATAGTATTGGCTACACCCGAAATTAATCTCAGGATTTTTTGAAACTAACAAATATGATTTTCGAATCTATTTTAAGCGGTGGGGGGAGCGAAACACACTTTCCGAACAACTTGTTGCTAAATGATCGGCCAAACAATGAGCACTCGCGGGTGGCAAGCAACACTGCTACGCCTTAATGGAACGAAAGAGTGTTCCATGTAAAAATTGGATACACGGTGGAACATATAATGTACTTATTCGATAGTATCGATTCTGATACTTATTTCTATAAGCTTTTCAAACATTAACTGGAGCTTAACCGTGGATATTTGTATATTTACAGAGAAAAAATACTGTAAGTGATAAATCATGCTATTGCTCTTCATTTGACTATCTTCCAGTTTAAAAAATGTATACCGGTTTATCCCCCAGTGCCACAACGTTACATGAGTAATACACGACACGGGAGCATCTAGTGTTGAAATATTAGGCAATTTCCACATAAAATTAATTACCGAAAACAAAAACACATATGCACTAGCAGATCTAATCACATACGCCAAAGTAGACATATCTAGCAGATCTGCATATGGACCAACCACTAGTGCAAACAGAGAGAGAATCAGCACATACTTGTTGACTGGAAAGGTCTCCACCACAGCGTTGTTGTCGACGTCGGCCATGGCGGTGACGATGAAGAAGACGGACCGCCGGCTTCAGTGTTGGAGTCGGCGAAGGGAAGCGAGCAGTCGCGCCAAGACGCTCCCCAAAAACCTTATCGCCCGCCTCCCGGTGCAGGATCTCAACGGACGGTGTTTCGGAGGCCTGCTCTCCCGAACGGCCATGCACGCGGTCGCCGGGATGGAGAAGCCTGAGAACAGCACAGCAAAAGAAACTACGCGATGGAGACAGGAAGATTGTGGAAGAGCTTATGTGTTGGATCTACCCGTCCTCTTCTCTATAGGCAGAGAATGCAAGCGCCACGCGGTGGAAGCACAGGGCATGTGTCAAGCATGCACATGCGTGTTGACACGTACACCTAACAGATGGTGCGCACCAAAATAATCTACCACCAAAAATGAGCTCTAACTCGAACTCGATTAACGAAACGCGACGCGCGTGCGAGGCGTGGCGTGGCGAGGCGGGCGGCGGAGGAGGAGCGCGCGTGAACTCCTTCCATACTGACTCACTTAATGAGACTAGAAGAGCTCACCTTATAATCTGCTCCAACTCTCTCCCAACTAGCAGTATGGGACTTAACTTTTTTCCCACCCCACTTCTTGTACCTACACATTATGCACCCTTACCAGATGGGCCTTTGAGATTTTAGGATTTGCCCAATAAAATCCAACAATCCCCCACCAGATCTCAAGGCACATAATGTTGCATTCTTGTTCCATTTTACTATTTTGATATACCTGGAGTTCAGTGGAGACTATTAAGTTGAACTTCCACCTAGACAAGGAGCTACGCTTAACTACAATGGATTATGCCTTGAATTGCCAGTCTTGTGCAGCAAGTTTCACTCAATGTCGTTCCCGGTACAAGGCTGTCGAGACTTCCCCGCGGGTGGAGCATATAAGTCACACTCCTCGGCCTTTCATGAGCTTACTAAGGATTCACCCAAATCCCACGCATTGTGACCAGCAGTGTCGCTCATATAGGTGTGTTCTTTCAAGATAGCCCTGTCAGACAGCGTCTTTGCTCATTAAGAGCCCAACAGAACACATTAAGACAAAAGTCAGCCTACCTAACTGCATTCTATGAGAGAATTTGCATCTGCAGCGGAGTGGGAGTTATAGTTTCTCTCAACCAGCTGCTCCGGTTTGTTTTCCCAGGTCCTACTTCACGGGATCTCCGATCACATAGGTTGGGTTACCCCCTCGGAAACTCAAGTGGGTCTCAAACCCATCTCCATCGATGCATTGTCTATCACATTCCTTGATAGACCTTTTGTAAAAGGATCTGCCAGATTCTTAGCCGTTGGAACATAATGCAATGCTATAACTTCGGAATTTTTCAGCTTTCTGACAGTCTTTAATCTCCTCTTAACATCCCTTGAGCTTTTCATATTATCCTTAGAACTGTTCACTTTGACAATTGATGACTCCCAAGTGCAGGAGATCGTTGAAGTCTTCGCTGTGTAAGTATTAGTATCGATCCCACGAGTAGTAGAAGGTATAAGTATTTATCCTCTCAAATAAGAGTGTCACTTCCCTTATTATCTATGCACTAGACAAACTAAAATGATGCAAGTGTTTTTGGGTTTTTTTGGTTGTATAGATGCAAAGCTGAAAATAAATATGATGAGTGAAAGCTCTCAAAGAGAGAGAAAGCCCAATTCTCTATGCAGCAAGAGGACAAGCTTGAGTGGTGTTTCTTATGCGTGGAAAACGTTCCCAAGGGCTACATGGATTTCATGGCAAAAATATTTCTAGAACAACAAGGTAAACATTTTGTCAAGTTTTAATCTTCTTTGGACGGAGCCATAATTAGGTGTAGCTAAATAAATAAACTAAATCCCTTATGATGGATCATGTGGCCAAGTAAATGACTACACAAGAGTTATTAAGACAAAAAGTCCCACCATAGCATTACACTGTAAGGTCCCCGATATAAATCCCCTCCTAATGCAACTTCATGACTCGGTCAAGGGTTTACGTGTCCTCCCAAGTCTCCCTCAATTCATTACACTAGTGTGAAACACCTTAATGCATTACTCAATGTATGGTGCACTTCATACATTGTACATCAAGACAATCATAAAAGATAAAAACTTGACCAAATACTCAATACATGTTAGGTAGAAATCATTGCCAATCCATCCTATGCCCCCAGGAACATGAGAGAACTACTCACAACGTGAAGACATGATATGGTTCAATGGTATAAGTGATACAACACAATCTGAAATTATAATCTCCCCACAAAACAATGACAAGTAGCAATTCACAAACATGTAGAATAGTACTTAGACAATAGCTAGGGTTCGAACAATCTCAAACTATGAGGGGGATGAAGTTGATCACGAAGATGGTGATGGAGATGGTGCTGTCTTCACGGTGGTGATGATGGAGACTTCCGGAGGGGGGATGGAGGAGCCTTCCGAAGGCGATTCCGGCGGCGTTTCCCCCCTCCGATCTTCTACGGCGGCAGCCTTCTGTCTCTCTGTTTTCTGGTTTTGAGTATCTCCGCCGCCTCCTTTCCGAAGAGCCTCGGGGACTATTTTTATAGTCGGTTTTAGGTCAAGACGAAGTCGGTGGAGCAAAGATCGACGGCAACGGAGCTCCGAGGGGAAAAGAGGTGAGCCCACGCGGCCAGGCAAAGTAGGCCGCGTGGGACCCTCTATTTTCTAGCCTGTTAGGCTTCTGGTCTTCAACTTAAGCCCATTGCGTTCGTCTCGAAAATTCTGAACCGTGCTCTTTGACCTTGCCCTTTTTGGAGTCCCGAAGCTCCCGGAAAGTCTGAAACACTAAAAAAAGATGCCTTCTGGAAAACAGGGTTAATTCCAAATAAATGGGGAACATGTGAATTATTCCCAAAATCATTATAAATCATTGATATAACCCTTATATGATGCAAATATGATGAGAATATGAATAAAATAATGCAAAGTTCATGTATGCATTTTACATGCATCAGCATCCCCAAGCTTAACCCATGCTCGTCCTCGAGTATGAAGGTGATAAAACTAACATGGACTTTGCATTTTAATACTATCAATGGATATCAAAGATGATTACTATTGCTACATAGAGTCAAATGGTTCATTCTTAATAAGATGTAACAATATGCAAGATAATTTATGAAGTGATATCAAATGTTCAATGTAAGGATGTTCAATGATAATTTCACAAAGTGTAACATAAATGAAAAAGTACTATGGACTTCAAGTATGCATAATGATAAGTAAGAACATCCTACAATGATCATAGAGTGTAGATGGAAATCTGAATATATAAGGTGGACACTTTGGAAAGATATATGAGCAGAGGTAAATCATGAAATAAGTTCATCTAACTTTCAAATGCTTCTACTTAAGTTAATGATTGGAATGTGGTACTCCTCGATGTCAAGCTCTCATTGCCCCTATCATAGCATCTTGAATTATTAAGTTTAAAGTGAAAGCAAATATGAGTAATGTGCTTGACAAAGTATGGGTTGAAAGTCTCATGCCCCTTGAATACGACACTACTAGGAAATAGCCTATCAGTGGCGCACCTTTTTAGCTTTCTGTGGCGCACGGCAGGTTGATGTCTACGCACGCTTCTATTCTTGTAGACAGTGTTGGGCCTCCAAGTGCAGAGGTTTGTAGAACAGCAGCAAGTTTCCCTTAAGTGAATCACCCAAGGTTTATCGAACTCAGGGAGATAGAGGTCAAAGATATCCCTCTCAAGCAACCCTGCAATTAAGATACAAGAAGTCTCTTGTGTCCCCAACACACCTAATACACTTGTCAGATGTATAGGTGCACTAGTTCGGCGAAGAGATATTAAAATGCAAGTGATATAGATGATTATAAGTGGTAATTGCAATCTGAAATAAAAATGGCAGCAAGCAAACATGTAGCAGAACTGGTTGTAAACGGTGTTTCAATGCTTAGAAACAAGGCCTAGGGATCATACTTTCACTAGTGGGCACTCTCAACAATAATAACATAATTGAATACATAGATATTCCCTCTTCACTATGCTACTCTGAGCTATTCTCCTGTTGGATAGAAATACCAATCTACTGCGTAGGGCTATAACAGCACTCCCTAAAGTCTGAGTAAACAAACACCACAATATCATAGCACGCCAAAACAATTGCGTAGGGCTACAAAAGCACACCTAAAGGTCGGTGATACACACCTAGAACACCCCAATGTCACTGCGGGTATCCTAAATAGTACACAAACTCCACAAGTGAATAGTGCCATCCAACACAAGAATACTCATGAAATATCTCTCTAATATATTAATGGAGTCAAACACATCACCCACACTGTCACCTTGATAACGTGCTTTACATGACTCCACATGTCATAATGACAAATCACTTGAGTAGCATATTCATAATATAATGAAGAGTAACATCTATGGATTCAACTAGATTACAAAGCTCATGATCACATAAAGATCACACCATGGGAGAGAGAGATAAACCACATAGCTACCGGTAGAGCCCTCAGCCCCGATGAGGAACTACTCCCTCCTCATCATGGGCGGCAGCAACGACGATGATGGAGGCGGTGGCGTCGATGGAGATGGCTCCGGGGGCAATTCCCCGTCCCGGCAAGGTGCCGAAACAGAGACTTCTGTCCCCCGAATTAGGGTTTTGGATGGCGGCGGAGCTCTGGAACTTTTCTGGGAAATCGTCGAGGCCTTAGGGTTATTTTCTCGGGGGCAATATATAGTCCAAAGGGCGTCGCGAGAGATGCACGAGGCAGCGACACCACCCCTGGGCGCGGCCAAGGCCCAGCCGCGCCCAGGTGGCGTGTGGAGGCTGTGGGCCTCCCCTGGACTTGTCCTTCTGGCTCCCGGAGTCTTCTGGCGAAATAGAATTTCTGTAATTTTTTCAGATTTTTCTGAGCACTTTCAATTTTGGACCTTTTCTGCAATGCACAGACATAATAAACAGAAACTGGCACTGTGGCATCTTGTTAATAGGTTAGTCCAATAAATGTCATAATATGATATAAAGTGCATATAAAACATGTGGCAATTGATATAAAACATGCATGGAACATCAAAAATTATAGATACGTTTGAGACGTATCAGCATCCCCAAGCTTAGTTCCTACTCGTCCTCGAGTAGGTAAACGATAAAACAATAATTTTTGAAGTGACATGCTACCATCATAATCTTGATCTAATAATGATGTAATGGTAAGTGAGCTGAGATCAAATCATTCAAAGCAAATGTCTATAATTGATATTAAATAAGAGATAATAAAGCAAGATAGTTAAACAAGCTAAAAGTTTTCATGAATGACGGCCTTTAAGACATGAAACCGTACAAGGTTCATTATAGATGTTTTAAGTATCCAGTGTAGGAGTTCTATCCTTCAATTCCAAGCATCAAGCAATTTTTCATAACATAGAGAACGGATCCAGTCAAGTAAAAGTAAACATGAACGTCATGAATCCACTGTTTCGAGGTCTACTCAACCGGTGAGCGTAAGCATTTAGTATCGGCACCAGGATGTTATGGCAAAGAGAACGTTAATGGGGGTTTGGAAGGCCAATGGAAGAAAGTCTCACAAAGCTATAAGTGATCATTAGACAAGAGGAAGTCTTATAATCGAAGCTATGCAAGGAGTAGTGATTGCCATGCAACGGATGCACATAGAGCTATATGTGTATGAAAGCTCTCCAATGGAACTAGTGGGGGTGCATCCAACTCGGTTGCTCACGAAGACCTAGAGCACTTTTGAGGAAGCTCATCATTGGAATATACAACCCAAGTTCTATAACGTAAATTCCCCACATAGTTATACTAGTAAAGCATGAAAACTCTCTCAAATGGAGCATAGGTGCTAAACATGAGCACAAATGATGACTATGAATACTGCAAGTGCTAAACATGAGCACAACTTTGATAAAGGATAGTAGTGTTGCCCCCCTTTTCTTTATTTTTTTTTTTTTTTTTTTTTTCTTTTTTTTTTCTTTTTCTGTTTCACTTTTCGATGGCCTCCATGGCTCTTTTCTAGCAGGGGCAACACTCTAATATGATTACAAACTTTTGGTACAAATAACTCATAATGAACAAAACATGATGTATAAAACTGTATGCCTCTGCCAGTGTAGCAGGATGTGCAATGATCTAGCGTAACATGGGTAAACCACACATCAGCTATAGAATCATGCAAAGCAATATATAAATGATAAATGACAACAAGTCATGTAATGTAAATGGAAGTTGCATGGCAATATATCTCGGAACAGCTATGGAAATGCTGTGGTAGGTAGGTATGGTGGCTGTTTTGAGGAAGATGTATGGGTTTATGTGTAGGAGAACAAGAGGAAGTCCTCCCACGGGTTTTGGATGTACTGGCGAAGTTTGCACAACTCTCAATGTGAGAAAAGGGCAATGCACAGCACCGAAGAGGCTAGCAAATTTGGATGGTGGAAGTGCCAAAACCGTAGCTTAACATTAGTCAAAAAGAACTCACAAGTTTATTGCAAACAACTAGCAGGTTCAACATTAAGCGCATGGTTAACATTTACCCCAAGGAGGGCCGTTCACGGCGGCACAAGTACCCCGTTAGATCCCTCGACCTTCACACACAACCTAGTTATTACGAACCACTTTTCAGACATGGAAAGCTATCAAGTCCAACTACACCTTCAACAATTTTAGTGTTTGTAGTACGGTGCAAGCTTAAAGACAATAATCCACTAATGATTTTAACTTAATTAACCAGCAAGCTTTACCATCTATTACTTAATACCTCAAAACGTTTGCAAGGAATCAGGTTATCAAAGTTCAATGATCTACAAGATTATGCAAGTTTTTCATTATACCACTACCACACGCAACATTTTCTGAACCAACATATTAACCAAGCAACTCTCCAAACAAATATAAGTGAAGCAAGAGAGTACTTTCTACAAAAGAACTAATAGCTCTGACAAGAGGTACATGAAAACCAAGAGCTAGAAGCTAAACAGCGCGAAAATTGAATACTCAACAGATATAAGTGAAGAACAAGAGTATTCCAAGAAAAAGCGGAGCGTGTCTCTCTCCCAATCAAGAATGTTGTGATCAAGCTTATTGAAAATAAAAGTACAATACTGAAAATAAAAGCACACAGACGCTCCAAGAAAAGCACATATGATGTGAAAGAATTAAAATATAGTTTCACTAGAGATGACCTGATAATTTTGCCGATGAAGAAGGGGATGCCTTGGGCATCCCCAAGCTTAGACGCTTGAGTCTTCTTGAAATATGCTGGGGAGATCCATGGGAGCCTCCCCAAGCTTGAGCTCTTCACTCTTCTCCATCCTATTATATCACTCTCCCTCTTGACCCTTGAAAACTTCCGTCACACCAAACTCAAAGTAAATCTCATTAGAGGGTTAGTGCATAATCAAAAACTCACATGTTCTATAAAGACGCAATATGATTTTACTTTAAACATTAGCTACAGCCACTGATGTTATGTGAAGCTCTTCCACCCAAAAAAGAATTTCACTCAACACTAGTAAAAGAGAGAATGCAAAATAAAAAGGCATAATCTGTCTAAAACAGAACAGTCCGCAAAGACGAATTTTTTCGAGGCACTTACGACTCAGATCGAAAAACTTGAACTAATGAAAGATTCAGACATTCATAAAGATTACGCACAAAAATTTCAGATTTTTAACAATCTGGTGATTTTAATTTCGTACAGTGAACAGCAAAAATCTGTTTCTGCGCAGCAATCAAAATTAAGCAATCTTAACATTAGAGGCTACTCTTGGCACAACAATGCGAGAAAATAAAGATACAAAGGAGTTGCTACAGAAGTAAACAAACCTTGACTCAATAAAAGAAAAATTGCAGAAAATAAAAATAATGGGTTGCCTCCCATAAGCGCTTTTCTTTAACGCCTTTTAGCTAGGCATGATAATTTTAATGATACTCTCATATGTAGCTATAAGAATGCATCAAGAAGCAAATATAAACACATTTAAGTCTAACCCACTTCCTATGCAAAGAATCTTGTAAGAAAATAAATCAATAAAGCACAAAGTGACTAGCATAGGAAGGCAAAACAAGTGCAACATCAAAACTTTCAACATAAGAGAGGAGACTTAATATTATTGTGATGTATGAATCCATGTCTCCCTCTCTCATAATAACTTTCAGTAGCATCATTGATAAAATCCACAATATAACCATCACATGAAACATTCTTATCATGATCCATATGCATAAAAGTATCAATATTTTCCACATAAGCAAAATTCTTTTATTAATAACAATAGGAGTAGGATCATTAGAATAACTTGAACATGATAGACAAGTTGTATATTAGAGGGATGGTTGTGAGTAATCTCTCCATAATTATGACAAGCTTCATGGGATGATTGTAATTATAACCTATGTCATATTTATCATCACAATGATTATCAAAGACTGGAGGCATAGTATCATCATAAACAATAGAATAGTTATCTTCCAAAGTGTGTTCATTTGTAAACATATCATCATCATTTTTACTAGAAGGAGAGGCCTCAACTATATAATCATCGGTAGCAAAAGGATTTTCAAACACCTCATCCCCAAGCTTAATGCTTCCTATATCATCATTGGAAGAAACATGGATAGTACTAATAGTATAGCAATTATTAACATCATCATTTTCAGAATTGGTACCCAAAAATTTTCAATATCAAAAGTACTGTGCTTTTCCCAATCATGATCACTACTATAAGTAACAGGCATAGGTTCATCATCAAATTCAGACTCATCAGAAACAACTATAATAGGAGCAATATGCTTAGGGGAGGATACCGTTTCCTCTCTCCTTTTACTCCTCCTCTTCTTCTTCTTCTTTCCCTCTTTAGGAGGGAGAGGCTTGAAAGGAAGCTTCACCACATATCCTGGTTTACTGTTAGAAACAATAGAAGAAGCTCGGGAGGATTCCTCTCTTTCATTAATAAGAGTAAAACAAACATTAGTCCTTTCATATTTTGGTAAAGTCGTTCCATCTTTTATAATATTTTGTATGTAAGTGTTGGCATGGCAATTATTAACACAATAGAGATGACATCCATGCAACACGCTATTCATATCAAAAGCACTCATATCTAACGAAGAAGTTTTTCTTGATAACTCTTCACACCCCAAGAATAATGTAAGTTCATCATGCTGATTAGGAGTGATCATGTTATCACAAAAGTCTTCCGCAATATCTTATTAGAACCTGAGCATTGGAATTCGAAATGACCCTCTTTATAGCAAAGTTCACAAATAAAAGGATAGGTGGCACAAACTTTTTCAGCAAGATCACTTAGAGCTCTATACCACTTTCTAGTTTTTTCATTCCTATGATGGATACAATATTCTTCTTCGATTTGATTCTTTTCACAAGGTCTAAGTGCTCCACAAAAATTAACATGCTTATAAGAAATAGCATTTTCAGGAGTTTGAGCATGTTTATTGCAATCATTAGTAACAATTTGATTTTTCATGCAAGTGTCTTTGAAAGGTTCATGATACATGTCCCAACTTTCTTTAGGAACATTAATATGAGAAGCAAAGGCTCTACAATAATCAACAATAATTTGAGAATCAAGACCATATTTAGCACTAAGCTCATGAAAACTAGCAGTTTCAGCGAAAGACTTAATGCAATCATACTCATAGTTTATACCTGATTCTTTACCTTTGTCGTTCTCCCAATCTTCAGTATTTCTTTGAATTGTTTCAAGAAGATCCCATTTAGTTTCAACCTTCTTACTTGTGAAAGAACCCTCTGAACAGGCATCTAGATAATCCTTATAATGACCTGAAAGCCTTGCATAAAAATTAGTAACAATTATTTCCTCAGGAATCCCGTGGTTAGGACATTTGAGTATTAATGTTTTCAGTCTTTGCCAAGCTTGAGCAATGCTTTCTCATCACGAGGACAAAAATTATAAATGTAATTCCTATCTACATGCATTTCAATAGGAGGATAAAATTTAGAGTAAAAGAGAAATTCAAGCTCCATCCACTCCGAATGATGAGGATCATCCAACAGGTCATACCACTCCCTTGCTTTGTCCTTAAGTGACAATGGAAATAATTTCTTCATGGCATTTCCCTAGATAAACCTGCAACCTTAAACAACTCACAAAGTTCTGTAAGTTTCAGCAAGTGATCACGTGGATGGACTGTTCCATCCCCTGCATAACGTTCATCCATAACCTTTTCAACAATTTCCATGGGTATTTCAAATGGAATACTTTTAGTAGATGGATTTAGAATATCACAAGCATCATTAGAATTACCACATATGGGAGACAAAGTATTATCAAAGCAAATTTTCTCCTCCAAAGCTGGGGAACTAAATAGATCATTTTCATTAAAACTAGCTTCCCCAAGCTTAGACTTTTCTAGGCATTAGCAATAATGGTGTTCAAAGCATTTATAGTAATAACATTGCTACCATCATGCAAATAATTTTCCATAGGTTTTTTAATTTTCTCTTCAAAAGCATCATGTCCTAATTCAAGATAAATTTCATAAAGATCTCTAATTTTTTTGTTGTTTTCCATTAAGCCTAGCTAGTGAAATAAAAACAAGAAACAAAAAGAAATAATTGCAGAATCTAAAGGAAATACCTTCGAGCACTCACACGTCAGTAACAGTGCTAGAAAATAGCTAAGTAGCTGGAGGATGTGAGTACCTTTTACCTTACCTCCCCGGCAACGGCGCCAGAAAATAGCTTGATGTCTACGCACGCTTCTATTCTTGTAGACAGTGTTGGGCCTCCAAGTGCAGAGGTTTGTAGAACAGCAGCAAGTTTCCCTTAAGTGAATCACCCAAGGTTTATCGAACTCAGGGAGATAGAGGTCAAAGATATCCCTCTCAAGCAACCCTGCAATTAAGATACAAGAAGTCTCTTGTGTCCCAAACACACCGATGTATAGGTGCACTAGTTCGGCGAAGAGATATTAAAATGCAAGTGATATAGATGATTATAAGTGGTAATTGCAATCTGAAATAAAAATGGCAGCAAGCAAACATGTAGCAGAACTGGTTGTAAACGGTGTTTCAATGCTTAGAAACAAGGCCTAGGGATCATACTTTCACTAGTGGGCACTCTCAACAATAATAACATAATTGAATACATAGATATTCCCTCTTCACTATGCTACTCTGAGCTATTCTCCTGTTGGATAGAAATACCAATCTACTGCGTAGGGCTATAACAGCACTCCCTAAAGTCTGAGTAAACAAACACCACAATATCATAGCACACCAAAACAATTGCGTAGGGCTACAAAAGCACACCTCAAGGTCGGTGATACACACCTAGAACACCCAAAGGTCACTACGGGTATCCTAAATAGACACAAACTCCACAAGTGAATAGTGCCATCCAACACAAGAATACTCATGAAATATCTCTCTAATATATTAATGGAGTCAAACACATCACCCACACTGTCACCTTGATAACGTGCTTTACATGACTCCACATGTCATAATGACAAATCACTTGAGTAGCATATTCATAATATAATGAAGAGTAACATCTATGGATTCAACTAGATTACAAAGCTCATGATCACATAAAGATCACACCATGGGAGAGAGAGATAAACCACATAGCTACCGGTAGAGCCCTCAGCCCCGATGAGGAACTACTCCCTCCTCATCATGGGCGGCAGCAACGACGATGATGGAGGCGGTGGCGTCGATGGAGATGGCTCCGGGGGCACTTCCCCGTCCCGGCAAGGTGCCGAAACAGAGACTTCTGTCCCCCGAATTAGGGTTTTGGATGGCGGCGGAGCTCTAGAACTTTTCTGGGGAAATCGTCGAGGCCCTTAGGGTTATTTTCTCGGGGCAATATATAGTCCAAAGGGCGTCGCGAGAAGATGCACGAGGCAGCGACACCACCCCTGGGCGCGGCCAAGGCCCAGCCGCGCCCAGGTGGCGTGTGGAGGCTGTGGGCCTCCCCTGGACTTGACCTTCTGGCTCCCGGAGTCTTCTGGCGAAATAGAATTTCTGTAATTTTTCCAGATTTTTCTGAGCACTTTCAATTTTGGACATTTTCTGCAATGCACAGACATAATAAACAGAAACTGGCACTGTGGCATCTTGTTAATAGGTTAGTCCAATAAATGTCATAATATGATATAAAGTGCATATAAAACATGTGGCAATTGGTATAAAACAAGCATGGAACATCAAAAATTATAGATACGTTTGAGACGTATCACAGGTGCGCCACAAGTATCTCGCCACTAAAAGTGCCTTTCTGTGGCGCACCACTCCATGCGCCACAGAAATATTTCTGTGGCGCACCTATACGCGTGCGCCACAGAAATATTTCTGTGGCGCATGGAGGTGTGGGTGCGCCACAGAATTTTTTTTTGAATTTAAAAAAAAAGGCGGCCAGATCTAGATCTGGATCTAGATCTGGCCGCCGGAATTTCAAAATTTCGCCGGAATTTGGCCGGAGCTCGTCGAATGCCGTGGTGCCCGTGGCCGTGGCCATAGGTGGCTTGGTCGGTGGTGGGTGGAGGATGGGGGTCACCGGAGGTGGTGGAGGAGGAGAAGGTCGCCGGAGGTGGGTGGAGGAGGGTCGCTGGAGGTGGTGGAGGAGGAGGTCGCCGGAGTTGGTGGAGGAGGAGAAGCTCGCCGGAGGTGGTGGAGGAGGAGAAGCTCGCCGGAGGTGGTGGTGGAGGAGGTCGCCGGAGTTGGTGGAGGAGGAGAAGCTCACCGGAGGTGGTGGTGGTGGAGGAGGAGGAGAAGCTCGCCGGAGGTGGTGGAGGAGGAGGAGGAGAAGCTCGCCGTAGGTGGTGGAGGAGGAGGAGGAGGAGAAGAAGCTCTCCGGAGGTGGTGGAGGAGGAGGTCGCCGGAGTAGAGTTGAAGTAGAGGTAGAGGAGAGAAAGGGAGACGAGAAGTGGAGGAGAAGGGAGAGAAGTGGAGGAGAAGTGAAATGAGAGAAAGGAGAGAAGGAGAAAGAAGAGGAAGAAGAGAAGGGCTGTTGGGCGGGATTCAAATTTCGAATCCCGCCCAACAATTCTGTGGCGCACCCAACACCCGTGCGCCATAGAATTTTTTCTCCAATTCTTTTGATTTTTTTTTGATTTTGTAGAAAAAAATCTTCTGTTTGAAATAACTTTTTTTTCTTTTGGAATTTGGAGAATCTGAGAATTGCTGACCGGGTAAACCCAGGTGAAATCGAACTCCAATTTTTCTCTAGTTTTTTTTGACATATTACACGCATTTTTTCGACGTCGTATGCAAAAGTTTTGGCTGTTCAAAGTTTTTTTTCCTGTTTTTTGCAAAAAAGGTCAAAATTCATATTTCAAAATTTCTATACCAACTAGGCACCAAAACCTAACTACATCTCAAAGGATTTATTTTTTTGAACATTTTATCATTTTCTTTTCTTGTCCGCAAAACCGAAAAGGCGATCCACGGGGGGGGGGGGGGGGGGGGGGGGGTGCGATTTGAGTGAAAAAATCTGTGGCGCATGGGGCCTGGTGCGCCACAGAATTGCTGATTTCTGTGGCGCATGGGGCCATGCGCCACAGAATCTGTCATTTCTGTGGCGCATCCCACCCCATGCGCCACAGAAAGGCACATTTCTATGGCGCACATCCTACCTGCGCCACAGAAAGGCATATTTCTGTGGCGCATGTTGTACGTGCGCCACAGAAAGGCACATTTCTGTGGCGCACATCCTACATGCGCCACAGAAAGGCACATTTCTGTGGCGCATGTGGTTTCCGTGCGCCACAGAATTCCAAATTTCTGTGGCGCATGCAAAACAATGCGCCACAGAAATTTTTTCTGTGGCGCACGGTTTTTGGTGCGCCACAGAAAGAGGTTCCACCTATAGCTAGTTTCCTAGTAGTGCGAGTACCTACTCCATGTGTTACTCAACTCGGAAAACAAAGCAAGTTCAATTTAAATATCATTGTAAGTAAAATAGTATCATCAAGAGCGTCAACTGGGGTACCTCTTGTCCCAGGATATGGAACAAGCCCATATCAAAATGACAAGACAAACAAACATAATGAACAATCTCACCACCCTTTTTATTTACCATTGGATAGCTTTTTATTGTAAGGTGTATCACAGACGGTTCACCTTAGCATGTAAGTAAATTTCCACCATGAATGATTCATGGCTTAGATTAGCGGCCCAGGCCTCTCTCTAACCATTATACAAACTCATTTAAACATACTCCATTTCCACATTTATTTCATCCATGGTAAGCATACATAAACAAAAGTACATGACATCAACTAGATATGATGAAGTGCAATGTTGAAAGCGTTCCATGTGACAGCACATTTCTGCTAACTCTCAACCAAAGACATTTGTCAAGCTCATAACATCATAATTTTAATCACAATGGGTCATGTTCATTAAGTGCATCAAGTTCGTGAGAGCTATATAACCAACTTTTCCCATAACAATCAACAACATAAGCATTTTAATCCAGAGGTATCAATGATACAAAATAACATGGTAAACATACTCGGAATAGCATAAAGCTAATAGGTAGATATGGTGGACTCACTGGAAAAACTTTGGTTGAAGGTGTTGGAAGCAAGTTTTTACTTGTTGGAATTTTTGGGCTAGCAAGAGGGAGAAAGTTGACCGCCTAAAAGCATGCATGAGCGTCCATAAAACTAACTAATTCATGTTAAACAAAGTAAAGTCATCATTCAGCATGAAAACATGAATAAAAGATAGCTCTTGGTAAAATACTAACAAATTACTACTCATTGACAAGCTCTTGAATCATGCAACTATATGTATCTTTTAAAATCAACTCAAACATCCTTTTCCAATCATTTTAATAGCATCCAACATATTTCAACCCATATTTCCAGTAGCTCTCTCATATGATAAATGATAATGTGGTGGTCTCACAAATAAAAATCAAACCAAAACAAACAAAAGACGCTCCAAGTTTATGCGATAAAGTGCATTGATCGAAAAACAGAAGTTAGACGTGCGCAAACCGAGAGTGTGTAGGTTCAGTGGGGTTGTCTTCACATCCCCAAGCTTATGGTTTTCACAATTCTTAGATAACTCTTGGTGCATCTCCTCTAATCCCTGTGAAAAAACTTCAAAACACCGTTTCTTCCATTTCTTTTCTGTGGGGTGAAATTAGTAGTGATAAACAAATAGATTTCTTGCTGCATATAATCCTTAGACAAAAAATTATATGAATGTCCAGTAAGTGTATTATGTTGTATTCCTACTCATAAACTCATTTGGATCTGAAAGATTCAAGCTAAAAGTTCTAAGCATGCATCAAACAAAATGGGACAGAATCTGTCCAGAAAAACAGCAGTGGCAAAACGTATTTTTCCACCCTACTTAAATTTGTCAAACAATTCTGAAAAAATTCATGCATACAGAGGATGAAAAGTTTCTTCTACAGTTTAAATATCAGCTGATTCGGAGTTACAGAATAGGAACTAAAAATCAAACGTGCACAGACTCGTGCTGGAATAATATCTCCGAATGCTATAAGCAACTTTTTCAAACCAAAATGGGTAAAACTTGACACTTTATTAAAAATTCCAGAAACAAAACTATAAACAAAGTCTCTTGTGACATCAAGAGGACACAAAGAAAATCAAAAATAAAAACAACCGGGTTGCCTCCCGTAAAGCGCTTTCTTTATAGCCATATAGCTAGGCTTACTTACTTGGTATTTAGATGGTTGGAGTGAGGTGGCTTGGCATCCCCAAGCTTGAATTCTTGTACTTATTCGAAATATGTAGGGTGAGCCTAGGGGTAACATCCCCAAGCTTGAGTGTTTGTCCCTCTTGATCTTTGGGAAATGTTTCATGCATAATACCAGGATCCCATGGTGCTCTCAAGCCAATGAAAATAATAGTCCAGTTGAACCCTGGTTGAGAGAAAAACAAAACACAAAAGTAATAACAACGAAGTATAACTTTCTTTCTATGAATTGGCATTTTGTATATGAATGAAGTTTCCCAATGCATATTAATAATATTTACTTGCAGCCCATAATTATTAGTAGCATAAAGAGGGTTCTCACCTCCTCTCTCATAATAGTTGCAAGTAGTAGAAGTGTATTCAACCATATAACCAATAGAATCATTCAACTTAGATAATTTAGGCACATAAAGAGTATTATTAAATTTATTATGGAATTCATTAGCATGCTTCCCTCTTTCAAAATAGTTAATAAGATCAATATCAAGTTTACTATCATGATTGCAACAAAGATTTGGAACTAAAGATAGTTGCAAATCACATAAATATTTCTCAACATAAGCAAATTTCTCCTCTATGGTGTAAGTAGGAGAGTTCAAGAACAAAGTAGGACTCTCATGAGTAAGAGCACTATCACAAACAGCAAGTATATCATTTTTATCCTCGCATAAATTAGTAACAACTAAACATGGAGGATTATCAATAAGCATAGGACCATCATCCAAAGCATTATCATATAGCATATTTAAGCAATACTCCTCATTATTATCCATAACTTCACTAGTAGCATTATTAAAAAGTAAAGGAGTATTATTAGTTCCATCATAATAGCATGGGTTATCATACAGGACCATAGCATTTTCAGTTTCACACTCATCATAACATGGATTCTCATAAATAACAAAAGATTTTTAAGTTTGAGTGTTACTATCATTTGTTGATGGTGAAGTTGGTAGATCCAACTCTTCATTCTCTAGCTGTTCATCATTTCCATCATCCTCTTGAGATTGCATGGGCATCCCCAAGCTTTGGTTTTTATCCTCTTCTTCACAATCTTCCTCTTCCAAGCTTATGTTTTCATCATCTTCTTCCTGCAAAACATCAGTACTTTCTTGGGGAACCTCGCCCCTCTCATAAAATCAACAGCATAAATATTTTGAGAGAACTGGGCTATGCAATATTCAAGAATAGAAGTGACCTTTCCTTCAAATCTCTTAACTCCCGGGCAAGTTTTATTTTCATTAGCAAAGGTGTGCAATTCACTAGATGCATAATAAGTAACAAATTCCTCTACTTGTTCCATCTGTAAATGAGTGTAATCATTAGTATTGTAAGATGCTATGACATGTTCTTCATGGAACTTACATTGAAATCCAAAGTGTCTTTTTCTCTGTTTAAAGCAACAAGTTGTATTATTATGAAATAAAAGCCACTCTCCAGCAATATAATTTAAAGTTTCCATGAAATATTTTAGTCTTTTCCGTTCACTTGACTCTCTAAATTCCTCATCAATTTTAGAAGCTTTCATATATTCATAGTAAAGATTCATTATCTCAGGAACAGTTTTTTTGGTATTTTCCATTTTCTAATTTTTTTGTGTTTTTGATATATGGATGTATGCAAAACTAAACTAAATGCAAAACTGAAAATAAATATCTAGTGCAAACAAGAATAAAAACTTAAGCGCTACACTCCCCGGCAACGGCGCCAGAAAACTGTCTTGATGACTCCCAAGTGCAGGAGATCGTTGAAGTCTTCGCTGTGTAAGTATTAGTATCGATCCCACGAGGAGTAGAAGGTATAAGTATTTATCCTCTCAAATAAGAGTGTCACTTCCCTTATTATCTATGCACTAGACAAACTAAAATGATGCAAGTGTTTTTGGGTTTTTTTGGTTGTATAGATGCAAAGCTGAAAATAAAATATGATGAGTGAAAGCTCTCAAAGAGAGAGAAAGCCCAATTCTCTATGCAGCTTGAGTGGTGTTTCTTATGCGTGGAAAATGTTCCCAAGGGCTACATGGATTTCATGGCAAAAATATTTCTAGAACAACAAGGTAAACATTTTTTCAAGTTTTAATCTTCTTTGGACGAAGCCATAATTAGGTGTAGCTAAATAAATAAACTAAATCCCTTATGATGGATCATGTGGCCAAGTAAATGACTGCACAAGAGTTATTAAGACAAAAAGTCCCACCATAGCATTACACTATAAGGTCCCCGATATAAATCCCCTCCTAATGCAACTTCATGACTCGGTCAAGGGTTTACGTGTCCTCCCAAGTCTCCCTCAATTCATTACACTAGTGTGAAACACTTAATGCATTACTCAATGTATGGTGCACTTCATACATTGTACATCAAGACAATCATAAAAGATAAAAACTTGACCAAATACTCAATACATGTTAGGTAGAAATCATTGCCAATCCATCCTATGCCCCTAGGAACATGAGAGAAATACTCACAACGCGAAGACATGATATGGTTCAATGGTATAAGTGATACAACACAATCTGAAATTATAATCTCCCCACAAAACAATGACAAGTAGCAATTCACAAACATGTAGAATAGTACTTAGACAATAGCTAGGGTTCGAACAATCTCAAACTATGAGGGGGATGAAGTGGATCACGAAGATGGTGATGGAGATGGTGCTGTCTTCACGGTGGTGATGATGGAGACTTCCGGAGGGGGGATGGAGGAGCCTTCCGGAGGCGTTTCCCCCCTCCGATCTTCTACGGCGGCAGCCTTCTGTTTCTCTGTTTTCTGGTTTTGAGTTTCTCCGCCGCCTCCTTTCCGAAGAGCCTCGGGGACTATTTTTATAGTCGGTTTTAGGTCAAGACAAAGTCGGTGGAGCAAAGATCGACGGCAACGGAGCTTCGAGGGGGAAAAGAGGTGGGCCCACGTGGCCAGGCAAAGTAGGCCGCGTGGGACCCTCTATTTTCCAGCCTGTTGGGCTTCTGGTCTTCAACTTGAGCCCATTGCATTCGTCTCGAAAATTCTGAACCGTGCTCTTTGACCTTGCCCTTTTTGGAGTCCCAAAGCTCCCGGAAAGTCTGAAACACTAAAAAAAGATGTTTTCTAGAAAACAGGGTTAATTCCAAATAAATGGGGGAACATGTGAATTATTCCCAAAATCATTATAAATCATTGATATAACCCTTTATGATGCAAATATGATGGGAATATGAATAAAATAATGCAAAGTTCATGTATGCATTTTACATGCATCAACAATCACAGTTTGGTTGTCACAGTTCATGAGGATAGCCGGTACTGGTTTTTCAACCATAGGCATCTCGGTTAAGAGTTCTCGAAGCCATTATGCTTCGACGGTAGCGGTGTCTAATGCTGTGAGTTCTGCTCCCATTGTTGACCTTGTAATGATGGTCTGCTTGCAAGACTTCCACGAAACAGCGCCACCACTAAGAGTGAATAAATATCCACTTGTGGCCTTTGTCTCATCAACATCAGATATCAAATTTGAATCACTATACCCTTCAAGTACTCTAGGATACCCGGTATAATGAATTCCGTAGCTCATCGTTCCTTTATAGCGCATCACTCTTTCAAGAGCATGCCAATGATCATCTCCCGGGTTGGCCACAAACCGGCTAAGTTTGCACACAGCAAATGAGATGTCAGGCCTCGTAGCGCAAGCTAAATACATGAGCGATCCAATAATTTGAGAGTATCTCAATTGATCTCTAGTGTTCTTCTGATTCTTTCGAAGCTTCACACGAGGATCATATGGTGTGGGAGAAGGGTTGCATTCGGCATAGCCAAATCTGCTCAACACCTTTTCCACATAGTGGGATTGCGCAATAGTAATTCCACCATTTCTATCTCTCAACAGCTTGATGTTCAAGATAACATCAGCTTCTCCCAGATTTTTCATCTCAAAACACTGAGATAAGAAGGTTTTGATCTCCTCAATCACTTTGAGGCTTGTCCCAAAACCGAGATAATGCTATGGGGGTAACCATATCTCAAAATGATGTCCTTCAAAAAGGACACAGCTGTGTGTGTCGGGGGAATACTTTCTGGATTAACCGCGGCCCATATCGGTGCGACTTACTTTACTCACACGGACAAAGGCCCATATGGGAGTAAGCCCAATATTGAACCGCCATAAGGTGAAGAATCTAGAAGGCCCGGAGGCGAGTTAGTCTCCGTGTAGGTCCTGGTTAACATATCCTTGTGGAGGAAGTTTCCTTTGTAACCTGATGAGCCTCTGTGTATATAAAGAGAACTCGCAGGACTTAGAGAGGTCCAAGCCCTTAAACCCTAGCATATACGGCGAGTTCTGCATTGGATCGCCTCCATTGTAACACCTCGATTATCATATCAATACCAATCTAGGGTAGGCAGGAAGTAGGTCTTTTACCTCACATTGAGGGGGCCGAACCTGGGTAAATCTGTGTCGATCTTCTGTTCCTGCGATCCCAAGCTCGGAGATGCTTCACTCGCGTAATCCCACACCTACGAAGTCATCTATGACACCTGACGTGACAATCCACGATAGTTGGCGCCCACCATGGGGCCAGCGGTCAAAAGCGTCACGTTCCGCGCAGGATCGAAATCAGGATTCAAGGGCATCGCCATTGGCCAAGTTGAAGACATCAATGGAGTCCCCTTTATCGACGACTCAGAGTGGGGACCCGAAGCAGATCATGTCGAGTTTGGATACATAATTCCTATTGGATCAGTAAAAGTTTTCATCGGTTCCGTTAGTCGCAAACCTGGAGGCGCGACTCAAGGAAGCGAATCAGTGGAAGAACTACGGCCAGTCAGGGTCCGCGTGTTGGAAGAACTACATCAAGCTACAACAGAAGCGCCTGTCTCCTCTCCATCAAAACCTATCTGGGGATCTCTGCCAAACCAAGAAGGAGACCTCAAGATTGAAGAGATTGAAGCCATCAGGACGGAGCTTTGCGAGGAGGCGCAAAGGCTCGCGACTGAGCGCAAAAGGCTCCAGGAAGAAGTTCAGCAACTACGTCGCCGGCAGCAAAAACGTCAGGCCGTTTGGACCAAGACGACGTCCGAGCAAAAGAAACTCCAAGAAGAAGACTGGCGACTTCGCCGTTGGCAGCAAAAGCACCAGATCAGGAAAGACAAAGGAGAGGTGAAATCAAAGTTCCACGGTAACCCAGAGAGTAATGTACATGCCGCAATAGGGATATTATCAAGGATAGTGCCGGTGGGAGACACGCAAGCTGATAAGGAAGCTCGCTATGCGATTGATCTGCTGCAAACCGCGGCCTTACAACAAGCAAATATGTATGGAGTCACACCCAATGAACCTCAACACAAGGTATCATGGGGTGGAGAAAGATATAGTGTCGAGGAGGTGGTCAACCAGCTGGCAGGATTGCAAGTATCATTGGAAAAGGAAAAAGAGACAAAGGGTGAGTCACAGGCACTCGCGGCAACTCAATTAGTCCAGGATGAGATTGATTCAGATGAAGATACAGCACCAGTAAGCTCTTACTCGCTATTAAAGGGACCAGCGTGCTTTGGGGATGAGATACGACTCACTCGTTTCCCTCCAAGCCTTGATGGGTCACAGCAAGTTGCCACATACTGTGAAGACCAAGACCCGCCTGGTGGATAGAGGATTATGAAGCAAGCATGACAGGACCTGACATAAGTCCAGAGGTGCGTGATATGTCTCCAACGTATCCATAATTTTTGATGTTCCATGCTTGTTTTATACCAATTGCTACATGTTTTGCATCTACTTTATGTCACTTTTATACATTTTTGGGACTAACCTATTAACAAGATGCCGAAGTGCCAGTTCCTGTTTTCTGCTGTTTTTGTATTCCAGAAAAGCTAGTCTGGAAATATTCTCGGAATTGGACGAAACTTCACGGGGGATGCTATTTTTCAGAACACACCGATGGAGGAAGAAGCAGCAGAGGAGGGCCACGTGGGCCCCACACGCACCAGGGCGCGGGCCCCCCCTGCGCGCCCTGGGTGGTGTGGGCCCCACGGGGGTCCAGCCGCCGCCCTTTCGCCTACTTATTCCCCCCGACGCGAAAACCCTAAGTGCCTGAGCCATTATCCACGAAAAGTTCCAGAGACGCCGCCGCCGTCAACCCTAGCTCGGGAGGGTTCAGAACCTCTTCCCGGCACCCTGCCGGAGAGGGGAATCGTCACCGGAGGCTTCTACATCGCCATGCCTGCCTCCGGAGTGATGCGTGAGTAGTTCATCCTTGGACTACGGGTCCATAGCAGTAGCTAGATGGTTGTCTCTCTTTGTGCCATCATGTTTAGATCTTGTGAGCTGCCCTACATGATCAAGATCATATTATTGTAATGCTACATGTTGTGTTTGCTGGGATCCGATGAATATTGAATATTATGTCAAGTTGATTATCAATCTATCTATGTTATTTAAGATCTTGCATGCTTTCCGTTACTAGTAGATGCTTTGGCCAAGTAGATGCTTGTAACTCCAAGAGAGAGTATTTATGCTAGATAGTGGGTTCATGCCTCCGTTTAATCTGGGACAGTGACAGAAAGTTCTAAGGTTGTGGATGTGCTGTTGCCACTAGGGATAACCTAACGATGCTATGTCCACGGGCATATGTGTTTGTTTACATTACGCGCTTTACTTAATGCAATTATCCGTTGCTTGCAACTTAATACCAACGGGGACTCGGATGACAACCCGGCGGTGGATTATTAGTCATAGATGCTGTTGGATAACGGTCTATGTATTTGTCGTAATGCCCAATTAAATATCATAGTAATCATCATGTCATGTATATGCATTGTCATGCGCTCACTATTTGTCAATTGCCCAGCTGTAATTTGTTCACCCAACATGTTAGTTATCTTTTATGGAGAGACACCACTAGTGAACTGTGGACCCCGGTCCATTCTTTTACACTGATTAAACCACAAACTGCAAACTGTTCCTTTTTCATTCTCTGCAATTTAATACTCATTTTCCACACCATACGTTTAATCCTTTGTTTTCAGCAAGCCGGTGAGATTGACAACCTCACTGTTTCGTTGGGGCAAAGTAGTTTGATTGTGTTGTGTGCAGATTCCACGTTGGTGATCGTGTTGCGCCTGCGAGCCGCCAACAACCTTCTGAAGAGTTGCTCCTACTGGTTCGATAACCTTGGTTTCTTTCTGAGGGAAAACTTGCTGCTGACTACATCATACCTTCCTCTTGGGGTCTCCCAACGAGCGTGTTGCATCAAGCTTTTTCTGGCGCCGTTGCCGGGGAGAGCAGTCTTCTGCAAGGGGAGTTTCACGCTTCCAATCTCTTTACTTTGTTTTTGTCTTGCTTAGTTTATTTTATTTTATCTTGTTTGCTTTCAATTATCAAAAACACAAAAAAATTAGTTACTTGCATTAGTTTACTTTCAAGTTATTTTCTGTCTGTTTTTATTCTGCTAAAATGAGTACTCCTGAGAACACTAAGTTGTGTGATTTCACTAGCACGAACAACAATGATTTCATATGCACACCTATTGCTCCACCTGCTGCTTCAGCAGAATTTTATGAAATTAAACCTGCACTTTTAAATCTTGTTATGAAAGAGCAATTTTCTGGTGTTAGTACTGATGATGCTGCTGTTCACCTTAATAACTTTGTTGAACTTTGTGAAATGCAAAAGCTCAAGGAAGTAGATGGTGATATTATTAAACTGAAACTTTTTCCTTTCTCCTTGAGAGGACGTGCTAAAGAATGGTTGCTATCTTTGCCTAGAAATAGTATTGATTCATGGACTAAATGCAAAGATGCTTTTATTGGAAAATATTATCCTCCTGCTAAGATTATTTCTTTGAGAAGTAGCATAATGAATTTTAAGCAATTTGATAATGAACATGTTGCTCAAGCATGGGAGAGAATGAAATCATTGGTTAAAAATTGTCCCACTCATGGACTGACTACTTGGATGATCATCCAAACCTTCTATGCAGGATTAAATTTTTCTTCAAGGAATTTATTGGATTCGGCCGCTGGAGGTACCTTTATGTCCATCACTTTGGGTGCTGCAACAAAGCTTCTTGATGATATGATGATTAATTATTCTGAGTGGCACACCGAGAGAGCTCCAACAGGTAAGAAGGTAAATTCTGTTGAGGAAACCTCTCCTTGAGTGCCAAAATTGATACTATTATGTCTATGCTTGCAAATGGTCAAACACATGTTGATCCAAATAATGTTCCTTTAGCTTCTTTGGTTGCTCAAGAAGAGCATGTTGATGTGAACTTCATTAAAAATAATAACTTCAACAACAATGCTTATAGGAATAATTTTGGTAATAGCAATTATAGGCCCTATCCTTCTAATAGTGGCAATGGTTATGGAAATTCCTATAGTAACTCCTACAACAATAAGAGTGTACCCTCTGATCTTGAAGTTATGCTTAAGGATTTTATTAGTACACAAACTGCTTTCAATAAAACTGTTGAGGAGAAATTTGGGAAAATTGATGTTCTTGCTCTAAAGTTGATAGTCTTGCTCTTGATGTTGACTTGTTGAAACTAAAGAACATGCCTCATGATGTTAAAGAGAGCAAAACTCTCAATGCTATACAAGTTAAAATTGATAACAATGTGAGGATGTTAGCTGAATTGCATGCTAGATGGGAAAGAGAGGATGAAATTGCTAGAAAGAATAATATTGCTAGAGTTTATACTATTACTACTTCTGAAAATGCTTCAAACTCAAGTGTTAGCAAACCTCCTACCATTAATGGCAAGATAATTGGTGTTGGTAATGTTTCCACTTCTATTGCAAAATGTCCTAAATTGCCTGATAACTCTGAAACTGTCCTTGATAAAGATGCTGAAATTTCTAGCAATAAGGAAGAGATAATTCCATTACTTTTGATGATAATGACTTTGATTTTGATGGTTGCAATTTCTGAAGTAATTAAGTTCTTGCAAAAGCTAGCTAGAAGTCCTAATGCTAGTGATAAACATGGCTTTTACTAAACATATTACTAATGCTCTCATACAAGTTAGGGAGGAAAAATTAAACATGAAGTTCTATCCCTAGGAAGTTAGAAGATGGTTGGGAGCCCATCATTAAAATGAAATTGAATGACTTTGATTGCAATGCTTTGTGTGACCTTGGTGCTAGTATTTCTGTTATGCCTAAAAGATTATATGATATGCTTGATTTAGCACCTTTGGAAAATTGTTACTTGGATGTTCACCTTGCTGATTCTACTATTAAAAAACCTTTGGGAAGAATTGATGATGTTCTTATCATGGTTAACAACAATTATGTCCCCGTTGATTTTATTGTCTTGGATATTGAATGCAATCCATCATGCCCTATTGTGCTGGGAAGACCTTTTCTTAGAACTGTAGGTGCTATTATTGATATGAAAGAAGGGAATATAAAATATCAATTTCCTCTCAAGAAAGGTATGGAACACTTTCCTAGGAAGAAGATTAAGCCACCTTATGATTCTATTGTTCGAACAAATTACAATGTTGATGCTTCTTCACTTGGTAATACTTGATGCATGCTTTGTGCCTAGCTAAAAGGCGTTAAAGAAAAGCGCTTATGGGAGGCAACCCATTTTATTTTTCTGCAATTTTTCTTTTATTGAGTCAAGGAGTTGTTTACTTCTGTAGCAACTCCTTTGTATCTTTATTTTCTCGCATTGTTGTGCCAAGAGTAGCCTCTAATGTTAAGATGCTTAATTTTGATTGCTGCGCAGAAACAGATTTTTGCTGTTCACTGTACGAAATTCCTAAAATCACCAGATTGTTAAAAATCTGAAATTTTTGTGCGTAATCTTTATGAATGTCTGAATCTTTCATTAGTTCAAGTTTCTCGATCTGAGCGTCGTAAGTGCCTCGAAAAAATTCGTCTTTGCGGACTGTTCTGTTTTAGACAGATTATGCCTTTTTATTTTGCATTCTCTCTTTTACTAGTGTTGAGTGAAATTCTTTTTTGGGTGGAAGAGCTTCACATAACATCAGTGGCTGTAGCTAATGTTTAAAGTAAAAATCATATTGCGTCTTTATAGAACATGTGAGTTTTTGATTATGCACTAACCCTCTAATGAGATCTACTTTGAGTTTGGTGTGACGGAAGTTTTCAAGGGTCAAGAGAGAAGGATGATATAGGATCAAGAAGAGTGAAGAGCTTAAGCTTGGGGAGGCTCCCATGGATCTCCCCAGCATATTTCAAGAAGACTCAAGCGTCTAAGCTTGGGGATGCCCAAGGCATCCCCTTCTTCATCGTCAAAATTATCAGGTCATCTCTAGTGAAACTATATTTTAATTCTTTCACATCATATGTGCTTTTCTTGGAGCGTCTGTGTGCTTTTATTTTCAGTATTGCTTTTATTTTCAATAAAGCTTGACTGGACCCTAGCATTCTTGATTGGGAGAGAGACACGCTCCGCTTTTTCATGAGAATACTCCTATTCTTCACTTATATTTGTTGAGTATTCATATCTAGCGCTGTTCAGCTTTTAGCTCTTGTTTTCATGTATCTCTTGTCAGAGCTATTAGCTTTCTTTTGTAGAAAGTACTCTCTTGCTTCACTTATATTTGTTTGGAGAGTTGATTAAATAAATTGATTGGTGTTTGGTTGGTTCAGAAAATGTTGCATGTGGTAATTGGTATAAGGAAAAACTTGCTTAATCTTGTAGATCACTAAATGGATAACTTGATGCTTGTCAATTGTTTTGAGTTAACAAGTAGATCATGATTAAATTGTGCATCACATGAGTTAAGCCTATTAGTGAAGAACTACCGTAAAGCTTGTTGAAAATTTGGTTTGCATCGGTGGTATCTCTAAGGTCTAGATATTTTCTAATAACAGGGTTTGGTTAACAAGGAAGACGGTATGAAGTCTTATAACGTTTGCAATATGTTTGTCATATAAAACTTGGTGTACGGGTTGATATTCTTGTTTGCTTACATAACCTTGCTAGCCTAAACTCTGTACTGAGAGGGAATGCTTCTCGTGCATCCAAATCCTTGAGCCAAAATCCATGCCATTTGTGTCCACCATAACTACCTATATGTGGTATTTCCTTGCCACTCCAAGTAAATTTTTCATGTGCTACCTTTAAATTATTCAAAATGTTATTATTCCCTTTTTGTGTCAATGTTTACTAGCTCATGAGGAATTAGTGTGGTTATTCTTTATTCTATTTGTAATGGACTTTTACACCTGGACTAGTGGCATATACATCCGCTTATCCAATTTGCAAAAAGAGCTGGCAACGGGGTGCCCAGTCCCAATTAATTACAACTTTAACCAATTAATTCTCTTCACACTTTTGCCCTGATTCATCAGTAAGCAATGACAAACAGTGAAATACCTGAATGTGTGTAAACCAAAGAGAAAGAGGGATGATCTGCCTTGCTGGTAGAAATAACGTCCTTCATGGGAGCCGCTCTTAAAAGTCCGTTTGACAGGTAGAATACTGTTCTCACCCGCTACCATTCGTTGACAATTAACAAACACCTCTCAAAAATAGATACTCCTCCATGGTATGTGATTGATGGAAGGCACCCGAGGATTCGGTTAGCCATGGCTTGTGTTAGCAAGGTTGGGAGGAGTATCAAATATTTTATGCAATCTCTATATGCTTTCAAAAACCTAAAAGCTCTAGCACATGATTTAATCCCTGCTTCCCTCTGCGAAGGGCCTTTCTTTTACTTTTATGTTGAGTCAGTTTTCCTATTCTTTCTGTCTTCCACAAGCAAACACTAGTGTCAACTTTGTTACAACATGCGTTATATGCAATGTATTGGACTTGTTATACTACTTTGTGTTGACAATATCCATGAGATAAATATGTTGAAAGTTGAAGCAAATGCTGAAACTAATTCTTCCTTTGTGTTGATTGAATACCTTTTTTAGAAACTATTGCTTTATGAGTTAACACTTATGCAAAACTGTTTGATGCTTGTCTCGAAAGTACTATTCATGAAAACGTTTAGCTTGTGTGATTCATTGTTTACTCATTATCTATTTGTAGCAAATTATAGACCATTGACTTGGATCACTTCATTCATTTACATGTGCCTTGCAATATTATATGATCAAGATTATGATAGTAGCATGTCACCTCAAAAATTATTTTGTTTTTATCGTTTACCTACTCGAGGACGAGTAGGAACTAAGCTTGGGGATGCTGATACGTCTCAAACGTATCTATAATTTTTGATGTTCCATGCTTGTTTTATACCAATTGCTACATGTTTTGCATCTACTTTATATCACTTTTATACATTTTTTGGGACTAACCTATTAACAAGATGCCGAAGTGCCAGTTCCTGTTTTCTGCTGTTTTTGTATTCCAGAAAAGCTAGTCTGGAAATATTCTCGGAATTGGACGAAACTACACGGGGTCCTATTTTCCAGAACACATGACGGAGCGAAGAGCAGCAGAGGAGGGCCACGGGGCCCACACGCACCAGGGCGCGGGCCCCCCTGCGCGCCCTGGGTGGTGTGGGCCCCTCGGGGGTCTCCAGCCGCCGCCCTTTCGCCTACTTATTCCCCCCGACGCGAAAACCCTAAGTACCTGAGCAAATATCCACGAAAAGTTCCAGAGACGCCGCCGCCGTCAACCCTAGCTCGGGAGGGTTCAGAACCTCTTCCCGGCACCCTGCCGGAGAGGGGAATCGTCACCGGAGGCTTCTACATCGCCATGCCTGCCTCCGGAGTGATGCGTGAGTAGTTCATCCTTGGACTACGGGTCCATAGCAGTAGCTAGATGGTTGTCTCTCCACTTTGTGCCATCATGTTTAGATCTTGTGAGCTGCCCTACATGATCAAGATCATATTATTGTAATGCTACATGTTGTGTTTGCTGGGATCCGATGAATATTGAATATTATGTCAAGTTGATTATCAATCTATCTATGTTATTTAAGATCTTGCATGCTTTCCGTTACTCGTAGATGCTTTGGCCAAGTAGATGCTTGTAACTCCAAGAGAGAGTATTTATGCTAGATAGTGGGTTCATGCCTCCGTTTAATCTGGGACAGTGACAGAAAGTTCTAAGGTTGTGGATGTGCTGTTGCCACTAGGGATAACCTAACGATGCTATGTCCACGGGCATATGTGTTTGTTTACATTACGCACTTTACTTAATGCAATTATCCGTTGCTTGCAACTTAATACCAACGGGGACTCGGATGACAACCCGGCGGTGGATTATTAGTCATAGATGCTGTTGGATAACGGTCTATGTATTTGTCGTAATGCCCAATTAAATATCATAGTAGTCATCATGTCATGTATATGCATTGTCATGCGCTCACTATTTGTCAATTGCCCAGCTGTAATTTGTTCACCCAACATGTTAGTTATCTTTTATGGAGAGACACCACTAGTGAACTGTGGACCCCGGTCCATTCTTTTACACTGATTAAACCACAAACTGCAAACTGTTCCTTTTTCATTCTCTGCAATTTAATACTCATTTTCCACACATACGTTTAATCCTTTGTTTTCAGCAAGCCGGTGAGATTGACAACCTCACTGTTTCGTTGGGGCAAAGTACTTTGATTGTGTTGTGTGCAGGTCCACGTTGGTGATCGTGTTGCGCCGTGCGAGCCGCCAACAACCTTCTGAAGAATCGTTACTCCTACTGGTTCGATAAACCTTGGTTTCATACTGAGGGAAAACTTGCTGCTAGGCTACATCAAACCTTCCTCTTGGGGTCTCCCAACGAGCAAGTACGTCTTGCATCAGTGCGTGCAAAATATTTTCACCTGGTAGTACAAGGAAAAATCATGGATTGGCTTGTAAAGCTACCGCCAAGATCAGTAAACACGTGGGGAGACCTAAAAGAGAAGTTCGTCAAGAGGTTCCAAACTGAGGATATGAGGAAGCTTAAACAGTGCATCCAGAAAGAGGGTGAGACAACTCGCGACTGGCAAAGAGGATCGCAGAAATCCTTGATTCAGCCAAAAGCCCAACAGTACAGTCCGCAATACAAGTCATGGGGAAGAATTGTAGGTTTGAGCCACTGGTGCATAAGTTAAGTCGCGCTGCGCATAAGATTGACAACTTCGGCAAGTTGTGGGCAACAGTTAACAAATACACAGAAACTGAGAAAATTGTAAACGACTTACCGCAGTTTTCTAAGGAGGAACAGTGGTAGCGCAGACCGAACATCATGCAAGTCAGCCAAAAGAGCAAGGAAGGTGTAAGGAACCACTTCGCAATAGGGATATTATCAAGAGATGGGAGACCTGCGAGCCATACCAAGGCACAATGCCATTACTACAGGAGATGGAGAGAAGGACACGCCCCAGACGCGACTCACACAGGACCCATGCAGAAGAAGGACAGAGCGAGTCCTCACCAAGATCCAGAAGCCTTATCCAGAAGGAACGTAATGCAATTTCACACTGTGGAAGTGCGAACAGCACGTAACGACCGGAAGCGTGCTCATGACCCGACACCAGAAAGATACTGTCGTTGGACAGAGCAATCAGTCATTTGGAGTCGTGGCGATCATCCCCCAGAAGTAAGGAATCCTGGACAGCCACCTCTCGTGGTCGCGACACAAGTCGCAGGATACAGGTTGCACAAAGTCCTTATGGATGGAGGAGGGAGAGTAAATATCTTATATCAAGACACGCTCCGAAGGATGAACATACCGGAGTCGCGGCTACGACCAACCAGAAGAGAAATCCAAGGTATAATTCCAGGCGCTGTTACGCGACCTATAGGAAAGATAACCCTTGAAGTCAGTTTTGGAACAGAGCGGAACTTCCGCATAGAGCTCCTGGACTTCGAGGTTGTGGCTGATAAGAGCTCATATCATGCGATCTTTGGAAGAGAGGCCTACGTCAAGTTCACCGCACGTCCCTGCTACGTCTACCTGCAACTAAAAATACCAGGGCCAAATGGCGTGATTACAGTATATGGGGATAGACAGATAGCTCTCGAGTGCGAAAATTTGGGCTCAGCAATGGCAGAAGAAGCTTGCATCGCTAAATCCTTACGTGAGCACAAGTCAGAAAAAAGCCTTCGAAGTCCAAAGCGAGTCGCGCTGGAAGTACCGCGGAGGCGGCCAGCAAGATACACCCATAGGATGGTGAATCACCACCAAGAAGCCGCACACGATTCAAGAGTCGCACTCATACAAAAAGGAGACGGAAGGTGGCGCGTATGCGTAGATCCAACTTCAATCAACAATCAAAGCCAAGAAGGTCCAGTTATTGTGAGACCCCGTAATACAGACACGACTCAAGTTAAGCCGCAACTCAGTACGGCTACTCTTCATAAGGGCTCGTTCCCAACTTTTACATGAGACACACATCGGAGCTATTATGCTCGATCCGAGTCGCTTTTAGCGACTCAATTATGAACCAATGAGGTGTTCAAGAGTATTATTTCGCAGCTGAGTGCGATGAGTATCAAGTATGCACGGCCTGCGGGGAAGAGAAAACCCGCACTTAAAGGGCCTGAATCGTCTTTGTCATACCTTGTAAAGCATCGGGTGATTATGAAATAAAGCCGGCACCCTTGTCTCAGGGGTTTGTCGTTTCGCCTCAACTATCATTGAGTCGCTGAGTCTTTAGAATTTCATACATCACTGACCCTTGAGGGCTCGTCTCGAGCATCGCGAGTATTAATCGCACCTCAAATTTTGCCAAACGAGTGGCAACCCTTAAGCTAGAAGCGTCTTGCATTATGCGGCCAAAGTACTCGGGTGCGGTGTCAATCAAAGTGCGATTGCCTATCATGGCTGCCAAGTGACCCTGAACACGCATGTTTACCTGGGAAATTCTGAGCCGCGCAAGCGTCTACTTAAGGGAAGTATCGAGAAAAGGACTTGTTTAAGAAGTCACAAAAGCAATATTCATACATGAATGTTTTACAGACTAATGGGCATGCCCCCACATTATTGTTCATTTCCTCTTCTTAGTTACAGGAGCAGGATTTGGTGCGGCTTGTATCGTGGCTGAAGTCGCAGGTGGCCTGATAACCAGGGCACCGCCAGACGAATTAGAAGGGCCGCCAGACCCTGATGATGGAGCAGTAGCCCGGGATGTCTCAGCTTCTGAGGACTTTTTCTTTGGCACCTTGCTCTCATCAAGATTGAATTTATCCAGATAAGTGCCCAAGTCTAAACTATCAACAAATTTTGTGGCATATCCTCGCATCCCTTTCCAGATGTCAAAGTATTCGCTCATTGGAAGCTCAGTGCCATCAGCGCGTACCCAGCAGGCATGGCGAGCTATCTTGCCAACATCTATCTCTGGATAGTACGCCCGGAGCAATGTTAAGACATGAGCAGCTCCGGTGCGAGCAGAGGATCGCTTCTAATCAGAGACATAATGCGGAGCCTTGAGCAGTTTGTTTATCCAATACTCGCAAGATTTGGGAGCATCAGTCGCAGGAGAGATTGTTGTCATGACTTCCTTTGCAACCCTCAAGAAGCGCTGGTTCAAATTTGAAAGGTATTCCAGCTGATCCTTTAAAGCGGAGCGGGATATGGGAGCCTCAGACCCTATATAAGAAAGGAAAGGTCAGATGAAAGTCAGCGACTCACAGTGACTACCTGCAGTATACATGATTAAAGAGATAAAAGACAAACCAGCAAGTTGGAGGACGGATGATCTAACAATATTGCCAAAACCTTCAAAGGCTTTGAGCAGCGAGTTGTATTTTTCATCTCGCGCAGCGAGCTCTTTTGCATGGTCTGCTTTCAGTCTGTCAAATAGTTCGGATTTAAGGGCCATCCCTTATCGCAAAGATTTGATAATCTCATCCTTCTCCATGAGTCGCTGTTGAGAATCTGCATCAAGCTCTTTGAATTGCTCCTCACATGAATCAAGCTGGCATTTGAGAGATCTTATTTCTTGAGCTTGGTCCTTAATGATCATATTATGTTGCTCCTGGGGAAACTACATCATCTCAGGTTCGTCTGTGGAAATACCTTTGCCTTTGGTTGAACCAGAAGTATCAAGCAAAGATAGTTTAAGCTGCAAATACATAGAGCAAATGGCATAAGTTAGCCATCCAGGAACTTGGGGGCTCGCAATTTGGAAGCAAGAAAAGAATCAACACCCTATGAAGTGACACAAAGTCATGATCCTTGGGGGCTACAGCATGTGTACCTGGCGACTCGAAGAAAATTGCTCGACTAAGTCGCGCAGCAGTGCAGCATGTTTGTCTCCAGCAGCGATTATAGCGTCTGCAATTGATCTGGAGCTACCAGCAGCAGGAGTTTTGGATGGAATCATGATTGGATTCGTGGCAGGAGCCGCATCAGCAGTATCTTCCTCCAAAAGCATCCTCGGATCAGTCGCACTGTCATTGTTTCTCATATTATCATCACTCGCATCATCTTTGCTTATGGCTGGCTGAGAAGAAGCAGTATCAGAATTGGATTTAGTATCTCCTTCGAGCATACCCCTGCAGAACATTGATAGATCAGTAAGCCAGCTTAACAGAGTTATAACATTAAACACAAGGAGGCAAATCATACCCAGAAGCTATGCGGATGCTCTTCATTAGACAACCAGAGGAAGGAGAAGATAAGTCTTGCAGATCTGAACCTACAGAATATGAAAAGAAGTGTTGGTCAGCAAATTTCTTGACAAGAATATGCAAGCACAAAAGAAGAAGTTGCAAGTAAATACCTGAGCTCATTGAAAAGCATCCTTTGTGGTAGGCTCAGAGGAGAAAGCGACCTTGCCAGGATCAGCGAGCTTCAAAGATTTGGCAGTTCTTGTTTCTACCAATAATGTCAAGGCCTTGCGGCGCTTTTCAGATTGTGAGGGATCTTCTGAGCTCTCCGACAAAAGCCGTTTAGAAGATCTGCGAGGTACTTCAGGCAGTTGTGGAAAAGACACGCCTGGAGTGGGAGACAGAAGAGCTTTGGCCATCTGTTGCTCCTCTTCAGAAACGCTATCTTCATGATCAGAGTTAGAGTCGCGCATAATTGTATCCTCACCAGGAGCCGCGGCTCGCCTCGACGACCCAGCAACAGCTTCTTGATTCAAGTCAGCATCCTCTGAGGGAAGGACCCAGAAATAAGGGTCGATCTAAAAAGAAGTTCAGGTCAGAAATAATCATAAAAGAGAAATTATGGAAGGAACAAGTGGCAAGTAAACATTACCACAAAAGGCTTGTGTTTGTCCCAGAAAGGAGCAAGACCAACGTTGTCATATGAATCGACGTCCTCACCGTCACTCGACGAATGAAGTTTATCCATTCTCCTTTATCCCAGTCATCAGGGCAGGTGCGGTCAGCATCATCTGCCTGGCAAGTGAAATCCATTATAAGTCGCAGACGGCGACTTACGGGTTGAATTCGCCACTTGGTCCAGCAGGACACAAGATCCAATCCAGTGAGGCCATGAAGTGTCAGAGCCCTAACTCTGTCCAGAAGGATCTCGATGGATGGCAATGAAGAAGGATCAGGTTTGAAAGACAGAGCGTCGGTCGCCTCGAAAGGAAGTGGCGACCAAAGAGGGAGATGAACTTCGTTTTCTGGAGAAGTATCTTTGCAATAGAAGAACGTCCTTTGCTAGCCCTTGATTTTATTGGCAAGAGCGAGTTTCAGGAAGATGCTGCCCTTACGGCGCTGGAAGGAAATAGCGCCGCATTGAAGGAAGGGACCGTCAGTGGTTTCCCTTTGGCTATTGCAACTAAAGAGCGCGAGCCAGAAATCTATTGAGGGAGGAATACCAAGATAATCCTCGCAGAGAACATGGAAATTGCTTACTTGCAGCATTGAGTTGGGGCCAATGTCATGGAAGCGAAGGCCTAACCGCTGCATCAGGGAGCGGAAGAAAAGAGATCCCGGGGGCATGAATCCACGCTCAACATGCTCCGCAAAGATTACTATTTCGCCAGGTCGAGGATTAGGGATTGCTTCCTCGCCGGCTGCTCGCCATTCGCACTGATCCTTTGGAGGAAGAAGGCCACGGGTGGTTAAAGATTCTAAGAAATCCTCGTCGATCCACGAGCCTTCCCAGTTGCACTTGCGGCGAGACATTGTCTCAAAGATTGATGGAGATATTGAAAGGATCGCACGCGCAAGAAGCGAGATTAGAGGCGGCGCGGAGAAGTGGCAGAGAGGTAACTCAAGATTCTGGTGCGGAACGCCCGGAGAAGCGGTAGGACAAGATATATAAGCCAGGCGTGGAAAACTGCCAGATCCGAAAATCAACCGTCAGAGCAGGATAAGTCGCGCCCTTGAGTCACTAAGGGGATTGCAAAGCCGCGAGTAATCAAATCTGGAGTTCAGCCAGGACATTCAAGTATGCCGATTGACCGTCTATCAAGATGAAGAAGCTCTCACTCGAAGTCCAAGCTAAACTTGGGGGCTAATGTCGGGGGAATACTTTCTGGATTAACCCGCGGCCCATATCGGTGCGACTTACTTTACTCGCACGGACAAAGGCCCATATGGGAGTAAGCCCAATATTGAACCGCCATAAGGTGAAGAATCTAGAAGGCCCGGAGGCGAGTTAGTCTCCGTGTAGGTCCTGGTTAACATATTCCTTGTGGACGAAGTTTCCTTTGTAACCTGATGAGCCTCTGTGTATATAAAGAGGACTCGCAGGACTTAGAGAGGGCCAAGCCCTTAAACCCTAGCATATACGGCGAGTTCCACATTGGATCGCCTCCATTGTAACACCTCGATTATCATATTAATACCAATCTAGGGTAGGCAGGAAGTAGGTCTTTTACCTCACATTGAGGGGGCCGAACCTGGGTAAATCTGTGTCGATCTTCTGTTCCTGCGATCCCAAGCTCGGAGATGCTTGACTCGCGTAATCCCACACCTACGAAGTCATCTATGACACCTGACGTGACAATCCCACGACAGTGTGGCCATCACACTTCCTGATTGGCTTCACCTCGATCCACTTGGTGAACTTGTCCACCATTACCAGCATATGAGTCATGTTACCTCGGGCTGGCTTGAATTCCCCCACCATATCCAGACACCAAACTACAAAGGGCCAAGTGATTGGAATTGTCTTGAGTGCTGAAGCTGGCATGTGGATCTTCTTAGCAAATCTCTGACATCCCTCACATTTTCGGACGATATATTCTGCCTGATTCAAAGCACTGGGCCAATAAAACCCATGTCGGAATACTTTAGCCACCAAGGCTCTTGATGAAGCATGATGCCCACATTCTCCTTGATGAATCTCCAAGAGCATCTCTTGCCCATCCTGCGGCTCAACACAGCGTTGCAGTACCTCGGTCACACTTCTCTTGTATAACTCCTGGTTGATGATGGTGTATGCCTTGGATCTTCTTTGCACTTGCCTGGCCTCAACTTCATTACTGGGCAAACTTCCATCCATCATATATGCCATCATAGGTTGCGCCCATCCCGGCACAGGACGCACAGGAAAGATGGGTTCATCCGCCTCCATTGCTTCAACCGACATTGCTTCCTCTGACATTCATTGGTAAGTCCCCGAGTTCTGCCAATCAGTCCCCGGGTTCTCCCAAATGTACCCGACATCGATGTCCATGGGAACAGCATCAGATTTCGGTTTTGCCGGGATAAAAATTGACTCGGACTCGGGCGACGATTTGATTGATGGCTTCCTTAGATGTTCCAAGGATATGCCGGGTGGGATTGGATCCCGAGATGAACCTAATTTGGACAATATATCGGCAGCTTCATTTTATGTCCGAGGTATATGCTTGAACTTGCAACCTTCAAAGAACCCCGAGATATTCTGTACATGAAACCGATATAACGCCATATTGGCGTCCAAAGCATCCCAATTTCCCGAGGTTTGCTGCACCACAAGATCCGAGTCTCCGAAGCATTCTATCCGGCGAATACCAATTTCCTTGGCCACATTGAGCCCATGAACAAGTGCCTCATATTCGGCCACATTGTTGGATGCCGCAAAATGAATTTGCAGCACATATCTCAGCTGGTCCCGCTTTGGCGAGGTAAGGACTACCCCGGGATCCAAACCAATTTTTGTCTTGGAGCCATCAAAGTGCATTCTCCAGTAATTGGAGTCAGGCAATGGCGGTTCATACTGCATCTCGGCCCAGTCCACAAAGAAATCAGGCAGTGCTTGAGATTTGATGGCATCTCTTCTTTCATAATGTGGCGCATAAGGAGCCAGCTCAATGGCCCATTTGGCTACTCGGCCGCTTGCATCTTTGTTACCAATGATTTCCGAGATAGGAGCCGCACACACCACTGTGATTGAATGCTCTTGGAAGTAATGTTTCAACTTCTTGGCTGCCATATAGACACCATATGCCATTTTCTGGTAATGAGGATAATTTTGCTTGGACAACGAGATCACCTCGCTCAGATAATATACCGGTCTCTGCACGGTTCTGCCCTCCTCTTCTCGCTCCACCACCACTACTGCACTAACAACTCGGTTTGTGGCTGCAATGTAGAGCAACATCGGCTCTTTGGGTAATGGTGAGGCCAGTATCGGTGCAGTTGCTAACATCTTTTTCAGCTCGGTGAACGCCGCATCCGCTTGCGGGGTCCACGTGAAACCATCACTTTTCTTCATTAGTTGGTATAAAGGCAATGCCTTTTCTCCCAACCTACTGACAAACCGACTTAAGGATGCCAGGCAACCAGTGAATTTCTGCACGTCCTTGAGACATCTCGGCAACTTCATGCTCTCAATAGCACGGATTTTGGTCGGATTTGCCTCGATACCTCGGCTTGACACGAGAAAACCGAGTAACTTGCCCGCCGGCACACCAAATGTGCATTTTTCCGGGTTAAGTTTCAACCGGAATCTCCTCAGATTCGCAAATGTTTCTCTAAGATCATCAATTAGGGTGGCTTTTTCCTTAGTTTTGATGACGATATCATCGACTTACACCTGCGCATTTTTGCCTATTCGATCATGCAAGCATTTTTGCATACATCTTTGGTAAGTAGCACCAGCATTTCTCAAACCAAATGTCATGACACGAAAGCAATAAGCCCCGTACGGGGTAATGAAAGCAGTTTTCATTTGATCAGCTGGGTTCAGTGGTATCTGGTGAAAACCAGAATATGCATCTACAAAGGATAACAGCTCACACCCGGCTGTGGAATCGATCACTTGATCAATCCGAGGCAGCGGGAATGGATCCTTGGGACATGCCTTGTTTAAGTTCGTGAAATCTATACACATGCGCCACACAATGGTCACATTTGGGTTTTCTTCCTTTTTCTTTTCCACCAAGACCGGGTTAGACAGCCAGTCCGGGTGCAGCACTTCCATGATGAAGCCCGATGTAAGTAACTTGGCCAGCTCATCACCTATCACTTTTCTCCTCTCATCCGAGAGACGTCGCATTGGTTGCTTCACCGGTTTCATATCCGGTCTGACGAACAATGAGTGCTCAGCCAACTCCCTCGGAACACTTGGCAGATCATGATTTGACCATGCAAAGATATCCCGATTCTCACGGAGGAAGTGACTGAGCTTGCCTTCCTATTTCTCAGTTAACCCGGTTCCAATGATGACGTTGTGCTCTGGGAACGCCGGGTCAACATTGATCTTCTTTGTTTCCTTTGGCACCTGGAATGCCGCATTTTGCTCCGGGTTAGCCATACCCGGCATACCGAGTTGCGCGTACTGGGCCAGTGCCACTACTTCATGGATTCTCTTTTTCTCCGCAGCAATGATCAATGACTCGGCCAGACACGAGCCAGTCGAGGCGCACTCCAAGGAACGCTTATAGTTCCCCGAGATAGTGATGATGCCATTGGGACCCGGCAACTTCATCTTGAGGTAACCCACATGAGTGGATATCATGAACTTGGCCAAAGCTGTCCTACCGAGCAAAGCATGGTACGGACTTTCGAGGTCCACCACCTCGAACTGGATGCTCTCAGTTCTGCAGTTATCCTTGGTGCCGAATAACACATCAACCCAAAATTTGCCCATAGGTGCACATGAGACACCTGGCACTATACCATGAAAGGTTGTATGACTCGGTTGCAGCATGTTTGCCGAGATACCCATCTTCACCATGATGTCTCGGTACATGATGTTGATACTGCTCCCATTGTCAATGAGAACTCGGTGAACCTGACATTGATGGTGGGCCCAATGAATGTCGGATCCACAACTAGAGCGTAACCTCCCGGGCTTGGCATGATCCGAGGATGATCATCTATGCTCCAACTGACCTTCTGATCGGCCCAGTTCATGTATTTTGGCACAGCCGGCATAACGGCATTTACCTCCATCGCACGCCGATGCAGGCTCTGCTTATCAGTTGGCTCGGTCACAAAGACCACATAGCTCTGATGAGCCTCTCTATACTCACCCTAGCGATATTCTGCCTGGCGACTGGGACCAGCATTGCCACTGTTGCCTCCGACATTCACTTGGTTAACAGGTCTCGGAGCTGCAGGCCTCGGAGGAGGCGCATTCACGGGGATAGTGTTGGCCCGGTGAGTGACACAGGCCTCTGTGCGGGAGGTTGATGACCCACAAGTATAGGGGGTGTATCGTAGTACTTTCGATAAATAAGAGTGTTGAACCCAACGAGGAGCAGAAGGTGCTGACAAGGAGTTTCGGTAAAGGTTTCACTGTAAATACTAGCAGACAAGTTTTTAGGGGTTTTTGATATTGCAGGTAAATAAAATGCGAGTAAGTAAAAGACAGTAATAATAATTGCAGCGAGTGGCCCAATCCTTTTTAGAGCAAAGGACAAGCCGGTTGGTTTACTTATGATGACAAAATGTTCTTGAGGACACACGGGATTCTAGTCAAGTGCTTTCGCTTCACATAGTTGATTAATCTTCATTGTTTTGATAAGTGTGTGTGGGTGAACCTATGCTAATGCACCGCCCTTACTTGGACTAATACATACTTGTGATTATACCCTTGCAAGCATCCGCAGTTACAAGAAAGTAATTAAGATAAATCTAACCACAGCCTTAAACTCTGAGATCCTACGCTCCCTTGTGCACCGGTATACTAACGGGGGTTTAGGTTTCTGTCACTCCGGCAACCCCACAATTAGCAACCAAATACACAATGCATTCCTCTAGGCCCATAAAGGTGAAGTGTCATGTAGTCGACGTTCACACGACACCACTAGAAGAATAGCACCACAACTTAAATATCAAACCATTAAATATTACTCAACATAATTCCACTACTAACAACATGACTTCTCCCATGTCCTCAAGAACTAAACACTCACAAGACATCATATGGATCATGATCAGAGGTGATATAATGATGGATAACAATCTGAACATATACTTTAATTCACCGATAAAACTCAATAGCATCAACCACAAGGAGTAATTAACACCGGGAGAGTTTCCCCTATGAACTAAACAAAGTATAGCCCTAGATGTTACAGCGGAACGAGATGGTGCAGCGGTGATGGGTGATGGTGATGGAGATGATGATGATGATGATCCCGATGAAGTCCAGCGCGATGACGATGAGGATGGCGATGATCTCCCCCCTCCGGGAGGAATTTCCCCGGCAGATTTCTCCCTGCCGGAGAGCTTTTTCTCTCTCTGTTGTTTCCGCCTCGTGGAGGCGGCGGAATATTTTCTCCTCCCCGTGTCTTAGGGTTTCTGGGGGATGAAGTACGCGAAGGGGGAGCGCCTGAGGTGGGCCAGGGGACCACACCTAGGGCGCGGCCAAGGGGGCCCGCGCCCAGGGGTGGTGTGGGCCCCTCCTGGCCCATCTCAGCCTCCCCTTTTGGCTTAGTCCATCTTCTGATAAAATAGGAACATCTGTCTTCTGGAAATATTTTTAGTGCTCCAGAAATATAGTGTCTTGACGTGCTTTTTCCAGCTGAAATCTGACTCCGGCAGTTAATTATCCAATGATCATCAAACATGCAAAATAAGACAAAATAACATAAGTAAACTCTTAATATGAAATATATCATTGAATAACAGTAAATTATGCTATAAAATAGTGATGCAAAATGGACGTATCAACCCCCCCAAGCTTAGACCTCGCTTGTCCCCAAGCGAAAGCTGAGCTCAGTAAACTAGAACAAAAGTTTATGGAGTGAAGCGTCGATAATAAAGAATACGGACAAGAAGCATCAGTAATTACTAAACAACACAACTCATTTTAAACAGCAACTACTCTTCATATAACCTAACTTGAACATGAGTAGTGAAACAACCACAATAAAAATACACGAAGGAAATTATAGATTAGTAATGGCACACTTCATTCTTGGTCATAGAACAATAAGCAATCAATACTTATCTTTCGAAAGGAGTCTTTATATTAGAGCTTATATTGCAGAACTTCCACACTCAATTATCACACCTTCTTTACAGTCATTGATAACTTGCAAAGCTATATTCTTAGAGGCAAAAGTCTTTGTGCTAAGACAAGGAAGGATAAAAGACATGATTGACAATATTAATGATATATATGGTTGAATCACAACAACTCAAATGCTTGCTCAAGAAGAAGGAAATAGGTGTACTGACTCAACATGAAAAGTAAAAGAAAGGCCCTTCGCAGAGGGAAGCAGGGATTAAGTCATGTGCTAGAGCTTTTAAGTTTTTGAAATCATATAGAGAGCAAAAATTAAGTTTTGAGAGGTGTTTGTTAATTGTCAACGAATGGTAGCGGGTGAAAACAGTATTCTCCCTGTCAAACAGACTTTTAAGAGCGGCTCCCATGAAGGACGTTATTTCTACCAGCAAGGCAGATCATCCCTCTTTCTCTTTGGTTTACACACATGCAGATATTTCACTGTTTGTCATTGCTTACTGATGAATCAGGGCAAAAGTGTGAAGAGAATTAAGCGGTTAAAGTTGTAATTAATTGGGACTGGGCATCCCGTTGCCAGCTCTTTTTGCAAGTTATTGGATAAGCGGATGTATATGCCACTAGTCCAGGTGTAAAGTCTGTTTGACAAGTAGAATAAAGGATAACCACACTACTTCCTCATGAGCTAGTAAACATTGACACAAAAGGGAATAATAACATTTTGAATAATTTAAAGGTAGCACATGAAAAATTTACTTGGAGTGGCAAGAAATACCACATATAGGTAGTTATGGTGGACACAAATGGCATGGGTTTGGCTCAAGGATTTGGATGCACGAGAAGCATTCCCTCTCAGTACGGTGGTTAAGGCTAGCAAGGTCATGTAGCAAGCATAAAAGTTGGGGGATACACACAAATATAATGTAATAGAACCAAATGCTATCTTCCCTGTAAGCACAAATGTTTTAACTCAAAGAATACTAATCTTATTGGCTAGCAAGAAAGAAAGATAAAGGGATAATATTTTTGCATGTAATTCCCTCCTTCTACTTAAGTTTTCATGGTATTGTTGCTAATGACCAATACTAAGTTTGCCACAACTAATATAATTTACTTGATGTACCCAAAAGTGGCGTCAATACCAATGGCAAGATCAGCACATAAAGGATTGCAGGCTAAAATAAAATGTACCGAAAGTAAAGGTGGAACTTCTCATTAATATTCTGAACAAAGACACACTCAAACCAACGGATACATGGATAACTAAAGGATTGACACTCCACATCGCAAACCATCTTATAAGATAACTTCTCTACTCATGATATGACCACGAAATTATAAAAACGAAAGGATAAAGATGATACTGGGCACTCCCCCAAGCTTGGAACAAGCCAAGGGAGTGCCATTACCCCTTGACGATTTAGGCTTGATCTCTTGGTGGTGACGGTGGTACCACGCAATCGGGGTTAGGAAACGTTCGAGCATCCGGCGGAGCCTGTTATTCTCATCTTGAAGTATTTCCACCTCAGCTCTCAGGATACGAAATTGGTCACAAAACTCGTTCGTGGTTCGGAGAGCTTCAGCAGCTGCAGGGGAAAACCGCAAATCTGGAATTGGTGGGGTGACTCCCTGCACATTATGAGAAAAAGCACGTTGAGGATTAATTGATCCCACAAAGGTGGAGTTGCTCGGCCTTGATTCTCCTTGTTGGCGAGGCTGGCCAGCTTGCACCTCCTCTCTGATGCTTCGATCCATGTCAGCTCTCCTAGCAGCAATCTCCTCCTCCGTCGCCCAACCGACGAAGGTTCCCTCTTCCACATCGCGTTCGAGTTCACGTCGGCGCCTTGCTGCATACTTCTCACCGTACACTCCTCGCGACGCCATGTAGGGACTTGAAATTCCTGTCAGAACAGCTTGAAAACGAAACACGGCGAAAACACGATATACGGACCTCGGAGATCCGGGTGATTATATAGCAAAAAGTTTTACGACAAAAGGAAGGTACAGGACGAAACGGGGTCGGAGACGGGCTCCGAGGAGCCCACACGCCACCACGGCGCGGCCAGGGTGGGGCCCGCGCCCTGGGGTGGTGTGGTGCCCTCGGGCACCGTTTCCTACCCTTTTCCGACTCATAATTTTCCATATTATAAAAACAACAAATATTTAGTTGGAAAGTAAATCGCGAACTTTTTCTTACCGAAACTGTTACCTATTCCAAATCAGCTTTGCAGTTGTCTGAATTTGACTTTTTATAAAATCCTCTGGAGTTACCACTTTGATAAATCAACATCTTCATTATAAGAATCTCCAGAAATGTAATGCTTGAGTCTTTGACCATTAACCACTTGTGGTCTGTCCCCATCTAGTGAATTGATTTTAATCGCACCTGAGCGATAGACCTCCTCGATGATATAAGGTCCTTCCCATTTTGAAAGTAATTTTCCTGCAAAAAATCTGAGACGAGACCTATACAATAAAACTTTTTCACCTACGTTAAATTCTCTCTTAAGAATTCTTCTATCATGCCATTGCTTAACTTTCTCTTTAAAGAGCCTAGCATTTTCATAAGCTGCATTTCTCCATTCATCTAAAGAATTCAAATTAAGCAATCTCTTTTTACCGGCAAGTTTAAAATCTCTATTAAGTTCTTTCACCGCCCAATAGGCTTTATGTTCTAATTCTAAAGGCAAATGACAAGCTTTTCCATAAACCATTTTGTAAGGAGACATTCCCATAGGATTTTTATAAGCAGTTCTATAAGCCCACAAAGCATCGTTAAGCTTTTTAGACCAATTTTTTCTAGATTTATTAACAGTCTTTTGCAAAATAGACTTAATCTCTCTATTTGATAATTCTACTTGACCACTTGTTTGGGATGATATGGTGAAGCAATTCTATGATTAACATCATACTTAGCTAGAGTTTTTCTAAAAGCACCATGAATAAAATGAGAACCACCATCAGTCATGAGATATCTAGGCACACCAAACCTAGGAAGATAATATCTTTAAGCATTTTTAATGATGTCTCACCATCAGCACTAGAAGTTGGTATAGCTTCTACCCATTTAGTAACATAATCAACAGCAACAAGTATATGAGTATAACCATTTGAGGAGGAAAAGGACCCATAAAGTCAAATCCCCAACAGTCAAAAGGTTCAATAACAAGAGAATAATTCATAGGCATTTCATTACGTCTACTAATGTTACCTACTCTTTGACATTCATCACATGATAAAACAAATTTTCTTCATCTCTAAAAAGGGTAGGCCAATAAAAACCTGATTGTAGAACCTTTTGTGCAGTTCTATCTCCAGCGTGATGTCCTCCATAAGCACTTCCATGGCATTTGCTCAATATTTCTTTCTGTTCATACTCAGGAACACATCTTCGCATAATGCCATCTACTCCTTCTTTATACAAATGTGGGTCATCCCAAAAATAATGCCTCAAATCATAAAAGAACTTTCTTCTTTGCTGAGCTGTAAAGGTCGGAGGCAAATACTTGGCAACAATAAAGTTAGCATAATCAGCATACCAAGGACTTTCACGTGAGCTTACCTTTATCGCAGCCAATTGTTCATTTGGAAAACTATCATTAACAGGTATAGGATCATCTGAAATATTTTCTAATCTAGACAAATTATCAGCAACAGGATTTTCAGCACCTTTCCTATCTACAATATGTAAATCAAACTCTTGCAATAAAATACCCATCTTATGAGCCTAGGCTTAGCATCTTTCTTTTCCATAAGGTATCTAATAGCAGCATGATCAGTGTGAATAGTTACTTTTGAATCAACAATATAAGGTCTAAATTTATCACAAGCAAAAACAACTGCTAAAAATTCCTTTTCAGTAGTAGCATAATTCTTTTGAGCGGCATCAAGTGTTTTACTAGCATAATGAATAACATTTAACTTCTTGTCTACCCGCTGTCCAAGAACAGCTCCTACAGCAAAATCACTGCATCACACATTATTTCAAAAGGTAAGTTCCAATCAGGCGGTTGAACAACAGGAGCGGTGATTAAAGCCTTTTTTAGAGTTTCAAAAGCTTCCTTGCAATCATCATCGAAAACAAAAGGTACATCTTTTTGAAGAAGATTAGTGAGGGGTTTTGAAATTTTAGAAAATCTTTAATAAACCTCCTATAGAAACCGGCATGACCAAGAATACTACGAATACCTTCCACATCCCTAGGACAGGGCATTTTCTCGATTGCTTCAACTTTAGCTCTGTCCACTTCAATACCTCTTTCAAAATTTTGTGCCCAGGACAATTCCTTCATTCACCATGAAATGACATTTCTCCCAATTAAGAACAAGATTAGTCTCTTCACATCTGTGCAAAACTTTATCAAGATTGTGCAAAGTGCCCGCTATGTGTTGACTCCCAGGACATGCCTTGCATACTCCTGCATGGTGGTGGCCGACGGCGAGTTGAAGGAAGTCGCAAGGGCCTCGACCGTACAACCTTTGACCCGCGATATCCACAACGTCCGAATGAGCGAGCTCGTGATGAAAGTAAATGTGAGGGAGGTACTGCCTGAGTTCTGTGACATCGACCCCCCTAAGCAACCTCAGGAGCCGAGAAACACATGAAGCTTGGCGAATGCGGGCAGTGGATGCTGGAATGGCCGAAGACCCAAATTCGTCTTGGGGATGTTCTTCATGGGGCCAGGCGCACCGGCGGCGCCACCTCGAGGCCCGAGCCCCGATCGTTCGGCCCCCGCCGAGGCGGACAAAAAAAGATGCTGCGGATGAACCGGCGCCACAAGCAGCCGTCACCACCACCCAGACGGAACCGCCGGTCGCCGCCACCGCCGGCCGGAAGCTACCGCCGGTCGCCCCCACCACCGGCCGGAAGCTACCGCCGCCGGTCATCGCCGCCACCAACCGCCACAAACAGTTGTTGGGAACGTCTTCCCCGCAACCGTCCAAGGTTAGTTCTGACTTTCCAAATTCACCGACTTTCCGACTTTCCCGACTAACGGATGTGCTATTGTTTATGTTTAGGACAAAGCCGTTGCACCTCAACTTGGTGGCAACAATGACAATGTTGAGGAGGATGATGATAATGATGTAAACGTCGATGACTACATCAACACTGGCGCCGCCGCGGATGATATGGTCATGTCTCTTATGGATGAAGAACCCTTCCGCGACCACCACATTCAACCTGCTCGTCCCACTTCATGCACACAGCGCCTGGCCTTCACCGACACGCCTCCGGATGCCGGCGATCATCAAGCTCAACCGGGTAACATTTTCAGCCAAAACACACTGCATGAAACAGTTAAAGCGGGGTTCACTGCACCCCCACAATCCCCAGAGACGAAGAAAAAGAAGAGTCAAAGGAAGAGAAAAGCATCCTCTGCGAGCCAGCAAGATCCTAAGATCCGGGGTCCTGAACACACGATTCCACAAGGCTACTCCCGAGTTCATGAAGCTGGTAAATCTATCTTGTCCGGGGACATGCTCCGCCTTGCAGAAGGACCCATGATTACATTGCAAAATAATATCTTGTATCTAGAGGAGACCCTTCTTAAAGAGAAGAACCTAGGTTACCCGGCGTTCGCGGTCAAGGTGCCAAAAGAGTTGGTGGACTTCGTCCAGGAAGACCCCGCGGATGCGTTCTTCATAGCGTACGAGGACATCTTCAACCTGTATCACTCCAAACGGCTGGACTATAACATGGTCCGCCTATATGCGCTCGATGCGGCGATGAAGATCAGGAGAGATGGTACCCCGTACGTCACGATAGTGGATCCCTACTACATGCACGACAGCCATCTGGTGGAAGGATCGACAACACGGGAAATGGCCAAGGAGTACCTCGTTAGGGTCTTCCTGGCCAACAAGGAGAAGACTGCCCTTCTTCTGCCTTACTTTTTCGAGTAAGTACACATCTGCTCGCCACCGTCCTATCTTATGCCTTCTTGTACATTTCTTCCATCGCTGATCCTTTGTCCAACATTCTGCTTCAATTGTGTTGAGCAGGGACAAGTACTGCACACTCATCCACGTATCCCCGAGGTGGTCCGTTGCCACTTATTTGGACTCGGGGAATAAATCCCAGCCGAGATCATACAACAGATTAAAGGGTGTTCTCGATGACGCTCTCGAGGCCTATGCCAAAAAGGGCGGCCCCTTCCATAAGAAGTCGGAATTTTTCACGGAGGACGACAACACACACAAGTTCTTGCATGGGACCGGATTCCATTGCGTCAAGCAACTGGATGGCAGTGTGATGGAGGCCTACTATGCCCTCCATCACCTTAAAACGATTGTCGGGGATTGCGAGAAAACGAAGATTGCATCTAATCTCGCAGAATACACCAAAATGGCGGATGGTTTCACCGATGCTGATTATAGACAACACTTCCATCGCATCCGGCTGCAGTTAACAAATATCATCCTCGACGATGTCCTTCACGCCTCAGGGTCCTTCCACTTCCGCTTCGGTACGTAGGATGTATTATAAAAGATAGCCTGGCTAAGCATTACTAGCTAGTGTGTACTTTTTTGTAGAAGTGCATGTGTAGGGTTATATATTATATATATGCTATGCTTTGAAACCCAAATAGGATAGCCATATGATTTCCAACCATGACAACATTGATTGATCGTCTTGCCTCTCTACTTAGATGAACAAATTATACTCTATGTATATCACTAACCAATATATATCCCAATCCATCTTCAGCGTTGTCTCAGAGGGCCATGGAAGAACGACTAGCGGCGCAGAATGACACCAGGGAGTGGAGGACGAAAGGGGGCATTTTACCGTTGCCGGCGCCGCTCAAGAAGAGGAAGGCATGATCATGCATGCTCCCGCGCGCTCTTGGTCACCATCATCGCCGATGTGTACTACATTTGATCGTAGTTAGGCGGTGAACACTTCATTTGTAATGTGTAGTGTGAAATGATGAACTTTTGTTTCTATCATAACTAATATATTGTGTAAATTAACATTCGGCACTTTTCTGACTATGTGTATGTATCTCGGGCACACTAAGTAATATGTGTGATGAAATAGTGATTATTGTGTGTCTGTTTATATACCTGTCAAATATATCTGTATTTCTGTATAAATCCTGTATAAATCCTGTATATACCTGTATTTATACAGCAAAATGAAAAAAATACCTGTACTACTGTTTCATATTTCTGTGGCGCACTCTTTTCTTTTTTTGTGGCGCACCACTTTCTGTGGCGCACCAGGCGTGGGTGCGCCACAGAATTCCTTTGCTATGTGGCCTACCGAGCAATTTCTGTGGCGCACGTCCTGGGTGCGCCACAGAAAGTGGGTTTCTGTGGCGCCTGCCCATGGTGCGCTACAGAAATAATAATTTAGTGGCGACAATTCTGTGGCGCACCCAGCAATTCTGGGGGTGCGCCACAAAATCAATATTTGGTGCGCCACTGATAGCTGCTTTCCCAGTAGTGTAAAATAGCTATGAAAATTGTTGAACGAGTCACGAATAACCGCTATGCAGGAGACGGAACTGTCCCTCCTGGAGATCATTTGCTATTTATTCATGAATTATGCGAGTTGTTCGAGTGTGCAGGTATTTCAATGGAAGAGGTCAAGAAGAAATTGTTCTCTATATCGTTGACAGGTAAAGCTGCAAAGTGGTATAGGATGCTGAAGAATGGTCGATCTATTGGCTGGGAGGAAATTGTGCCCCTCTTTTATTCTAAATTTTATCCTCCAAGTGAAATTCATCAAGATCGGAATCATATATATAATTTTTGGCCTCATGATGGAGAAAGTATTGCCCAAGCGTGGGGGAGATTGAAATCATTAATGCTCAAATGCCCCATTCATGAGCTTCTTGGTAATGTCGTTATTGATAACTTCTATGCAAAACTTTCTCTTCAAAATAAAACTTTATTGGATACTTCTTGTGCTGGATCATTTACACGTAACAAAGAAGAAGTTAAATGGGACCATCTTGATCGTATTGAGGAAAACACTGAAGGATGGGAGAACGACAAAGGTAGAGAATCAGGTATAAAGTATGATTACGAATGCATTAAAGCTTTTATGAATACTGATAATTTTCGTAATCTCTATGATATGTATGGTCTTGATTCTCAAGTTATTGCAAACTGTTACAAGGCTTTTGCCTCTTATCTTGATGTTCCTAAAGAGAGTTGCAAAAAGTATCACTTGCCTTATAAAGATAATATTAATTCTACCAATGTTAAAAACATTGAAGTTCATACTGTTGATCGTATCTTGCCAGAACCTTATATTGAGAAACCACCTTTCCTGTTAAAATTAAGGAACATTCTATCATATCTAGTGTGGTTAATAAAAGTGCAAAGAAAGCTTTAGAACCTGCTGAACAAATAGCGGTTGAACCTACAATAGCAATAGTAAAGGATTTGGTAACTGAAAATGTAGAAGGAGGACATATTGTCTTTTGTGAAGATGCCTCTAATATTGTTTCACATCCTAGTAGAGCTAGGAAAACAAGTGTTCCTGTGCTTTCAGTCAAGATAGGAGAACATTGCTACTATGGTTTATGTGATATTGGTGCAAGTTCTAGTGCTATTCCTTTTGATCTTTATAAAGAAATTATGCATGAAATTGGTCCTTGTGAACTTGAGGATATTGATGTGGTTATTCAGCTGGCTAATAGAGAAACTATCTCTCCAATTGGGATTGTGAGAGACGTTGAAGTTTTATGTGGTAAGACTAAATACCCTGCTGATTTTCTTGTACTTGGTTCTGTTGCTAGTAAAACTTGTCCCATTATTTTTGGTAGGCCTTTCCTAAATACATGTGGTGCAATTATAGACTGTAGGAAAGAGAAAATCTATACTAAATTTGATGGAGAAGCTTATGAATTCAATTTTTCTAAGTTTGGTAAAAGTCTTTATGAAACTGAATTAGCTAATGAGAATTTAGCAATTGAACAACTTGCTTCTATTGCTGTTGCTCCTAACAATGCCATGCAGCAATTCATGGAGGAACACGAGAGTGAGGTATTTATGGAGGAAAGGAATGAGATTGACGACGTCTTTCTTCGTCAACCACCAATACTTAAGCATAATTTGCCTGTGGAAGATTTGGGTACCTCAACGCCTCCTAAGGAAGATCCTGTTTTCGATTTAAAACCTTTGCCTGATAATCTTAAATATATTTACCTTGATTAAAAGAAAATATATATCCTGCTATTATTAGTTCTAAACTTTCAGGTAACGAAGAAGCAAGGCTATTAGAGGTATTAAAGAAACATCGAGGAGCTATGGGATACACTTTGGATGATTTAAAGGGGATTTCTCCTACTATATGCCAACATGCCATTAACATTGAACCTGATGCAAAACCCGTTGTTGAGAATCAACGTCGTTTAATCCCTAAGATGAAAGAAGTGGTAAGGAATGAGGTATTAAAACTTCTTGATGCTGGTATAATTTATCCTATTGCTGATAGTAGATGGGTAAGTCCCGTGCATTGTGTCCCTAAGAAAGGAGGAGTTACTGTTGTGCCGAATGAAAATGATGAACTTATTCCTCAAAGAGTAGTAGTTGGGTATAGGATGTGCATTGATTTTAGAAAGGTCAATAAGGTAACTAAGAAAGATCATTATCCTTTGCCTTTTATTGATCAAATGTTAGAAAGGTTGTCTAAGAAAACTCATTGTTGCTTTCTTGATGGTTATTCTGGATTCTCGCAAATTGCTGTTAAAGCACAAGATCAGGAGAAAACTACTTTTACTTGTCCTTATGGAACTTATGCTTATAGACGTATGCCTTTTGGTTTGTGTAATGCTCTTGCTACATTCCAAAGATGCATGTCTGCTATTTTTCATGGTTTTTGTGAAGAAATTGTGGAAGTATTCATGGACGATTTCTCCGTCTACGGAACTTGCTGTAGTTCTCGCCGAATCTACTGGGTTGCATCAGTGTGGTCGGCAGTGTTTATGTGTTATCTGAAGAAAAAACTCGTCATTTCGTAGCCTAGCTTAATCTCTAATTAGCAAGATGCTTTTGATTACCTAATGCAGGAACTTGAGCTTCCCCGAGTACCATTTCTAGTCTGATGCTGTTGTATCTTGCTTTTGTACATGGTTGGACTTGGCAGCTCCTCTCATCAGGCTCAAAGTACCATCTGAACTTATGTTTCCATGTACTCTTCTCAGCTGTGATTTGAAACATGTGCCATCATGGCATGTCTAATGTGGTCGGTTACTCCTGATCCACTGGTGCTCTGTTTTTAAGTTGAAATTAATAGCGGACAACCATAGGGCGCACCGAAACAAACTAGTACACTTCAGGTTGTAAACTAGCTAAATGCCAGGACATTGCACTGTATAAAGCTAGTCAGAACATGGTTTGTATGGACAGTCTCCAATGGCGTCATGCTATATAATCTCTCCTATCCGAACGACTGAACGCGGTTTCAACCTACAATTTCATTCATACACTGTCTTACATGACTCCAAGAGGCAAAAACTCTTGCCCTGGGTCTGAGGTTGCGACTGGCACTCGTGATCACAAGAACACGGCAGCTGGGTAGCACTCCCAGTTGGAAGATAAGGCATATATAGTCTCACACACAATGTATCATACATATATATGTTTCCATTGCCTCACACACACATACTAATTAGTTACCTTGGTGACGGTGTTGAGCTCGGCTAATGTCAAGACAAGGGCGCCGGTGCCGGCGGCCGGCCTATCAATCTACAGCCGCTCGTGTGCATTATCATTATTCTCCGGCGTTGGTGTATGTTGCTCCACGGCAGGGGGCACCGGTGGGGTCGGCAGGACCGGCGACACGTTATTGCTGGAGGTGCTGCCGGCGAAGCTGGGCACGTGTATCGGCCCCTGTTGACCTCCCGCATGCCAAGCAGTTATCCCCTCCACCAATTGAGGGGTAACAAAGCCCGGAGCTTCTCGTCCACCTTCTCGGCCACTAGCTTGTCCACCACGCTGGAGTCCACCTTCTCGGCCTCTAGTGCGTCCAGCTTCTTCCTTAGCTCGAGCACCTCGGCTCTATCTTTAGCCGGCTTCCTCCTCTCCTTTTTCTTCTCGGTGTCCGTGCTGTAGTACTCGGTGAACTTCATCGCCGTACCAAAGCCGGTCACACGGCCAGCTGACGTCGGCGGCTTTGACTTGTCCCTCCCTTTGTAAACGTTCATCACACGGTTGAAAGTCGTGTCCCACGGGCCGGCCGGAGGCTCCTGGGACGACAGGCCGGCCTCAGCCTCAATCTTCAACTCAGCCGCCTGCGGACAAAGGAAATAAACGTGAACCCATGTAGAAATCAACGCAAATGGACTTTGAGATATCCGCGGTAATTAAGTTCCTTACCAGCTTTTTCTCGAATTCCAACATATCTTCATAGTCGGTAACGAATTCCCCCGTCCCCGGCTTCAGATAGTAGCGGGACCGAACAAAGTTCCTAACTTGCTCGTCCGTGATTTTATCCCACGGGTTCTCTTTCCCAAGTCTCGCAACCTCGGCATCCTCCTTGTCCCAAACGGGCTTTTTTCCTGCGTAACCGCCGCTTCCCAAATGGTGGTTACCTAAGTTCAGTGCCCGCATGTTCTTCCCCCACTCAGTCCATTTTTCAGCCTCCGGAGATGACAAGGACACCTTGAATATATCGAACTCGTCTTTCTCGAGGTACGGCTCTTTGGCACTGATCTCCTCCCAGCTAAGACCCTTTTCAAGAATCTTCGCCTTCACCCGGCCTCTCCAGCTTGTCAAGGCGGTGTTCATCTTCGTGATGGCGAAGTTGTCCACCTTTTTGTTTTCATCATCCGGGAAAATATATCGTTTGTGAAGCTTCATGAGGAGGTCATTGCGCAAAGCCTCATTCTCCGGATTCCTGAGGTCATACATGTTGATCGATGCGTTTTCCCGGAGGATGCACCCTAGTTGCATGCCGTACCCTTTTGCGATGTCCCTAGGCTCCAGTGGTTGGCCACTTAAGGAGACCTTAGTGAACGTGTCTGTGACGTTGCCGACCACTTGCGGTGTCCGGTCCTTCCTCGGCTTCTTAGCAGGTCTCTTAGCAGGTGGGTTACTACCACCGCCATCCGTGTGGTCGCCACCCCCGACATCCATGCTGGTGGGTTCTCCATCGGTGGTGGTGGCTTCGGCAGACTCTAACAGAAAGTCACCATCGCCGTCACGAGCCAGTTCGGCGGCCTCCGCATCCTCCATCTGCGGGTTCAATTCCCAGAACGATATGTTCTTTTGTCTAGCTTGTTCTTCGACGCTCATGTGCTTCCCAGAAGGGCCGGCCTCGGAGGACATGTTTGCACCACATTAAAAAGAGGCAAAATGTTAGTACAACAAATATAACAAAAGCATCACTTAATTTAGTACTAAGATACCCCGGCCCATGCATTAGCCGCAATACCCCATATGTCCTATTTTTAGCAAAGTCATGCTAAATTTCACGAAATTTTTTGGCATGACCTTTGCTAAAAATAGGACATATGGAGTACCAGAATTTGCCGGAACGGAAGTTAATCGACGTTCCGGCAATCTCTAGGGCCTCATGGGGTACCTGCACAAGCATTTCACAAATAATGGCCGGCATAGCTGGCCGGCAACAGCATCACATCAACACATTTCCCGCCGGCATAGCTGGCCGGCAACAGCATCACAAACAACCACGACACGATGGTCATGGTAGCACAGAACATGTACATGGTCATCACAGGAGCTCACCAGGGGCGTCTTCTTGCCTAGCTACACACACCTCTGCACCTGTACAACCAAAAAAAATGATCATGCATGTCTCTAGTGGCAGCAAGCTAACATAAAAGAATAGCTTATTCATCAACAAAAAACAGAGGGCTAATTATTGGAACCTAGCTAGCACTAAACTAACAGCAAGCAACTAATAGCAAGCAAGCAAACAACACAAGCCATATGGTGGAATTTCACGACATTTCATTCAGCAAAAACATATTCAACATGCACTTCAAAGTCTTAAAAAAAGTAGATTCAAAACATGTTGTCAGGCACACTGAACCCCTTTGTGCATCATGATTGTAATAGCAAACTGCATGTTCTCTTCTTGAACCCCTTTGTGCTTCTGTCTCCTCTCGAACCTCCTTATTCCTCTCCCGAATCCCCAATTCAGTATGAACTAGTCGAGTAATACTAAGAGAGGACCGTGACACATGTATTACAACAAGAGATGGTTCTGCTCATGTGCACTGATCCTAGCTAGGATTTTTGTCGAACACGTTGCGTGCAGGTTTTGGGAGGGGAAGGAGGAGGAAGAGAGGGGAAGCTCACCGGGCAGGGAAGGGGAGGGGGGAGGGAGGGGACGGCCGTGGGCGCAGGGGAGGTCGCCGGGCGCGCCGCGGGCGATGGCGGCAGAGGGAGCGGCGCGGGCGACGACGGCGCAGGGGAGGTCGCCGGGCGCGGTGTGCGGCGCGGCTCGGGCGGGGGCGGCCGGGGCGCAGAGGAGGTCGCCGGCGACGAGGGCGGGCCACGCGCAGGGTGGGCGGCGAGTTGCGGCGGCGTCGGGCGCAGGGGAGGTCGCCGGCGTCGGGGACGAGAGCGCGCGCGTAGGGCTGGAATTAAAACTCGAAACTCGCGAGTTAAACGAGTAACTCGCTACTCGGCTCGACTCGACTCGATCTCGGAACCAAACGAGCCGAGCCGAGTTTCCAAATTTTTGACTAAACGAGTTCAAGCTTTTCGAGCCGAGTTACCGAGTAGCTCGGTAAGCTCGTTTAGCTCTCTAAAACCAGAAAATTGCTAAAAGATAGAAAATACGGTGAAAGTTCATGTCTGGCCCATGCGACAAGCCCAACTAGCAAATCCTGCTAAGCCCACCAACGCACCAAGCCACCAGCACGACTTGCACGCACGCAACCATGCATGAGAGTCGGGTAGGTTAGCTTCTCAATCCTCTAATCCCCTCCCGCTCTGTATCTGAGGAGAGGCGGCGGCGGCCCCGTCACCGCCGGCCACTGCCCGGCCGCCGGCGTCCCAGCCTACTTCCTTTCCGTCTCCTCACCGTCGGCGGGATGCCCCCGTCCCATCCCACTTCCTCTCCGTTGCCCGCCCTCACCGCCGGCCACCGCCCGGCCGTCCCCGTTCCAGCCACCTCCTCTTCGTCACCCCATCTTCCACGACGGCCACTGCGCCGCGCTATCCTCGCCCAAACATGGCGCCATGGAGAAGCAGCCGTGCTTGAGTTGAAGGCTGCAGGGCAGATTTTGCTTTTTTTGTTTTACCGAGCTACTCGCGAGTAGCTCGGGAGTTCACCGAGTCGAGCCGAGCTGAAGTTTTGGGCTCGTTTTGTTGAACGAGCCGAGTTCGAGTAGCTTGTCAGTAAACCGAGTTTGAGCGAGTCGAGCCGAGCTGGCTCGGCTCGGCTCGAATTCCAGGCCTACGCGCGCGGGAGCGGTTTCAAGTACCGAAATTGGGGAATTAGGAAGAGGCAGCGCGGGGAGGGCCCACATGTAAGTGGGTGCCCAACATTTCTGTGGCGCACCTCTTGAGGGATGCGCCTGGGCAAGCCAGGTTCGAATCCTGGCTGCTCACTTTTTTATTTTTTTTCTTTTCAAATATTTTTGGTTAAATTTGGTTCAAAAACTACACATAATTAATGTCTTTGGTATATATTGAATTCATTGAATACATATATATGATCTTGCATGGTCTCACACACAATGTCTCATACATATATATGCTTGCATTGCATTGTCTCACACACACACACAAATTAAATACACCAAAAAAGTCTTTTCTTCGTCTCGGTTCCGCAGCTAGCTTCTCTTCTTTCCCTTCTTCGCGGTTGAAAACTTTAGGCCGGTGACCTTGAGATTTCTTCGCGTGAACGGACAACCTTTGGTAGGTAGGGAGGTCTTCCTTCTTTGTGTACTAGTAGTAGGCATGTCGAAGAACTTGTCGAATTCCTCCTCGATCTTTGGCTCGTTGTCCAAGTCTTGCTCGGTGGCGCCTCCTTCCATTCCGATGCTCCTCTTGCCCCTCCTCACGACAACACGGCTAGGCTTTGACGGGTCGGTAATGAAGAAGCATTGCTCAACTTGGCTAGCGAGTACCCATGGCTCATTTTTCGCGGAGGCGTTCTTCGATTTGGCATCGGGTATTACCATGGTGGTGAAATACCGGCCTTCTTTGACGACGTCCTTGGCCCATCTTACACGGAACATTGGCACCACCTCTCCACAGTAGTTGAGCTCCCATATGTCCTCAATCCTTCCGAAGTATCTTTCCTTGACAGTAGCCTCCTCATCGCCGTAGGATAGCATAGTTACTCCTGAGTTTTGATATTCCGACTTCTTGTCCTTTTCCTCGGTGTAGAATCTGTAGCCGTTGATGTCGTACGCCTGATAGGTCTTTACGTTGTGCGAGGGACCCCGTGATAAGGAGAATATGAGTTTTCATCTTCCGTAGATGGCGGTTTCCTCTTTGCTAGCTCCATTTGCTTTTGCTTGAACCAACGCGTGAAGCTGGAGTTGTGCTCTCTGGTTACGTCTCCCTTCTTCCTCGGCCGGCCCAGTTTGATGTAATATTTCTCGAGTAAGCATTTGTGCTGTTCCACCCAAGTTTCGATCAGCTGTAAGTGTTGTAGCGCGACCCGGTGAGCCCTTTCGAAGTCGTCCTTTCGACCCTGCATGCTGACAAAGGTTGAGCTGGCGCCCTCTCGGTGACCATATCCATTGAGCCTGTCGAAGTGTTTCCTCGTGGGCAGACCTACATCCTGGTTCTCGGTGCTTAGATAATTCTGGCAGAAGGAGATGCACTCGTAGGTTAGAAAGCCCTTGGCCATGCTTGCGTCTGGACGGGCCCTGTTGCGAACGTATCCTTTCATGACACCGTTCATCCTTTCGAACGGCATCATGTAGTGCATGAACGTTGGCCCTAGCTGCCTGATGTCATCAACGACATGGAGAAGGAGATGCACGCATATATCAAAGAATGCTGGCGGGAAGTAAATCTCGAGCTCGCATAGTACCAGCTCGATCTCTTCTGTAGCCTGTCGAGCTGCTTCACCCCGATCGACTTCCTGTTGATGACGTCGACAAAGTTGCAAAGGGCAAGCAGCGTATCACGGACGTGCTCGTCCATTATCCCTCGAATCGCAACGGGAAGTATCTGCGTCAACAGCACGTGACAGTCGTGAGACTTCATCCCGCTAAACCTCTTCTTCGTTCCGTCCAGATATCTGCTTATCTGCCCCGCGTAACCATTCGGAAATTTGACTCCTAGAAGACACCTGTAGAATTGCTCGAGCTCCTCCGGACTCATAGTGAAGCACGTAGCGGGAAGCACCACAGTGTTCTTCTTTACCCTTTTGCGGCGACCTTGAGTCCCTTCCGTCTGATCATCATCATCATCGTCATCGCTATCGGGGGCCTGAAGATCTTTCCTGACACCAAGCCATTTCAGATCGTATCTTGCTTTCGTCCCATCCTTGGTCTTTTCCGGCATGTTGGAAAGAGTGCCAAGCAGACTCTCGGTGACATTCTTCGTAATGTGCATCATATCGAGGCTATGTGGCGTCTTGAGGACCTTCCAGTAGGGCAAGTTGTGGAAAACAGCCCTCGCTTTCCATACACCCAGCAGCGGATCTACCTTCGGTCGTTTCTTTCCCGGCGCAGGGCACTCCTTCCAATTATTCAACAGCTCGTCGATTTCTGTGCCGCTCCTCGGGATCGGGGGTCCTTCGGGCTCGTCCTTACCATTAAACAGGTCACCGCGTTTCCTCCACGGGTGATCCATGCGAAGCCACCTTCGAGCCCCTGGGTACACGGTTTTCGAAGACCCGGGATTCCTTGGTAGCTGGAGATGCGGGGTTTATCCATGCACCTGACACATGCGCAGAATCCGTGGCCTACCTGGGCCGATACATATGAGCAACCAGGATAGTCCTGCACCGTCGTGAGCAGCGCGGCTCTCATGGGAAATAATCTCCAGTGTAGGCATCCCACGTACGGGCTGGGTCGCCCACAACGTGGCTAACTCCTCTTCCAACAGCGCGAGATACGTATGTATGTGGACACCTGCTTGTTTCGGCCCCTGAATGAGAAGACTCATGTGTATATACCTTTGCTTCGTGCACAACCACGGGGGAAGGTTGTAAGGCCATACAAACACGGGCCAGGTGCTATGCGTGCTACTCTGGTTGCCGAACGGATTGAGTCCATCGGTGCTCATACCGAGCCTGACGTTCCTTGCGTCGCCTCCGAAATTTCCGACGGCGTCCAACTCTTGCCACTGGCTAGCGTCTGAAGGGTGTGTAAGGATCCTGCCCTTCTCCGGATCTTCTTCAGGCTTCTCCCTTTCCGCGTGCCATTGCATGAGCTTTGCTTCCTTAGGGTCCACGAAGTACCGCTGCAGACGGGGAGTGATAGGAAAGTACCATACCACTTTGTGAGGACCTTTCTTCCCACGGCTCTTGTACCGTCCTTGGCCGCACACCGGACATGTGGTTCTGTCCTCGTACTCGCCCCGATAAATTGCGCAATCATTGATGCAGGCGTGGTATTTAACGTGCGGTAGGTCAAGAGGGCACACGACTTTCTTGGCCTCCTCGATACTAGTTGGCAATGTGTTCCCCTCGGGAAGACGCTCGTGGAAGAATTTCATGTTCTTGTTGAAGCTCACGTCGGTCCATTTGTTTCCCGACTTCATCTCCAGAGCATCAAGCGTTACTTGCAAGCGCGTATCCTGTGGCCGGCACCCTGGATACAACGGAGTCTTCCCGTCTATCTCCATTTGCGCCAGCTTGGCTTTCTCTCTAACGGTCCTCGCCTCCTTGAGGAGCAGTTCTTGAACATGAGACTCCATCAAGGCCGACATTAGCGAGCTCTGCGGCGTGTTCGCGTCTTCTCCACCACCATCTACTCCTTCATCATGACCATGTCCGTCGGCATCTCCTTCGTCACGATCATCTTGCCCGCCCTCGTCTTCAGGCGCAACATTTGTTGTCGGCGCAACATTTGCTGTCGGCGCTTCATTGAAGCCTTCCATGAAACCGCGCCTGAGCAGGTGTTCCTCCAATTGTCCGGAATCAGGGTCGATCCATCTCACAAATTTGCAACTTCTACACGGACATCGTATGTGGCGCTTGTTGCACCGAATCATTTCCGCCTTCGCTTCTTCCTTGTAGTTGTTGATTCGACTGGAGCTCATCTTCATGACCATGGTCGCCTACGCGGTATACATATAGAGTATGTGTTATTAAGTCGGAAATGTTCGACGAAAAAATTCGGCATGACTTCCCCTAGAAGTAGGACATATGTGGTGCAAAAATTTACCGAAATGGAAATGAATCAACATTTCGGCAAACATCCATGCACCACGCCGGCGCAACACAACAACAAAAGGCAACAACATGCACAACACACACAAGCTTCATGTACACACATATTCATCCAACAATACTCACCTAGTAGATCTAGATCCGTTGCCGAGACGTGACCGTGATCGATGAGAGAGAGTGTGTGGTGATGGAGAGAAAATAGTGGACAAAAAGAGAGGAGGAGAATATATATGGAGGCTCTCCCCAAGCCCTCACCAATTATATGTCAAACAAAGTAGATTTAACAACAAATAATGGATAATAGGATGGTCAAAATGCCATGGGAGAGAGGAGGAGCTCGAGCTAGATGCATGGGGGAGAATGAAGAAGGTCACATGGGGAAAGTGGGTGTTGCCACCTTTTTGTGGATCTGGGCCAACATTCTGTGGCGCACGCAGCTCGTGCGCCACAGAATGTCAACTTTCTGTGGCGCACGGTGTCTGGTGCGCCACAGAAAGCTAACATTCTGTGGCGCATGGTGGCTGGTGCGCCACAGAAAGCTAACATTCTGTAGCGCACTGGGCCACGTGCGCCACAGAATGTCCCCAGATGGACCTGGCCCAATAATTGGAATGTGGGACCCACGCTATTTTTGTGGCGCATGGATGGGCATGCGCCACAGAATGTCATATTTCTGTGGCGCATGGCCGTCAGATGCGCCACAGAAAGGCCAAAATTTCTGTGGCGCACCTGCTGCCATGCGCCACAGAAATATTTCTGTGGCGCACCAATTAAGGGTGCGCCACAGAATGACAACCCACCAATAACCCTTCTCCTAGTAGTGTTAAATGGAATTACTTGATCAAGTGGTTCCTCTTCTACTACCGTAGCAGTGGTAGTAGTATTTCCAAACAGGGATTCAAATGTAGATCTCTCCATAATTAAATAAAGTAGCAATGCAAGCAGAAATAAAAACAGCACCTACAGTAAAAGTTTCCCTTACCAATTCCACTCACCAATAGCGCTTCACTCCCCGGCAACGGCGCCAGAAAATAGTCTTGATGACCCACAAGTATAGGGGGTATATCGTAGTACTTTCGATAAATAAGAGTGTCGAACCCAACGAGGAGCAGAAGGTGCTGACAAGGAGTTTCGGTAAAGGTTTCACTGTAAATACTAGCAGACAAGTTTTTAGGGGCTTTTGATATTGCAGGTAAATAAAATACTAGTAAGTAAAAGACAGTAATAATAATTGCAGCGAGTGGCCCAATCCTTTTTAGACCAAAGGACAAGCCGGTTGGTTTAATTATGATGATCAAATGTTCTTGCGGACACACGGGATTCTAGTCAAGTGCTTTCGCTTCACATAGTTGATTAATCTTCATTATTTTGATAAGTGTTGTGTGGGTGAACCTATGCTAATGCACCGCCCTTACTTGGACTAATACATACTTGTGATTATACCCCTTGCAAGCATCCGCAGTTACAAGAAAGTAATTAAGATAAATTTAACCACAGCCTTAAACTCTAAGATCCTACGCTCCCTTATGCACAGGTATACTAACGGGGGTTTAGATTTCTGTCACTCCGGCAACCCCACAATTAGCAACCAAATACACAATGCATTCCTCTAGGCCCATAAAGGTGAAGTGTCATGTAGTCGACGTTCACACGACACCACTAGAAGAATAGCACCACAACTTAAATATCAAACCATTAAATATTACTCAACATAGTTCCACTACTAACAACATGACTTCTCCATGTCCTCAAGAACTAAACAAACTACTCACAAGACATCATATGGATCATGATCAGAGGTGATATAATGATGAATAACAATCTGAACTTATACGTCAATTCACCGATAAAACACAATAGCATCAACCACAAGGAGTAATTAACACCGGAGAGTTTCCCCTATGAACTAGACAAAGTATAGCCCTAGATGTTACAGCGGAATGAGATGGTGCAGCGGTGATGGCGGTGATGATGATGGAGATGATGATGATGATGATGATGATCCCGATGAAGTCCAGCACGATGACGATGATGATGGCGACGATCTCCCCCCTCCGGGAGGGAATTTCCCAGCAGATATCTCCCTGCCGGAGAGCTTTTTCTCTCTTTGTTGTTTCCGCCTAGTGGAGGCGGCGGAATATTTTCTCCTCTCCTCCCCGTGTCTTAGGGTTTCTGGGGGATGAAGTACGCGAAGGGGGAGTGCCTGAGGTGGGCCAGGGACTCCACACCATACCTGGGCGCGGCCAAGGGGGGTCCCGCGCCCAGGGGTGGTGTGGGCCCCTCCTGGCCCATCTCAGCCTCCCCTTTTGGCTAGCTCCATGTTCTGATAAAATAGGAACATCTGTCTTCTTGGAAATATTTTTGGAGCTCCAGAAATATAGTGTCTTGATGGTGTTTTTTCAGCTGAAATCTGACTCCGGCAGTTAATCATCCAATAATCATCAAACATGCAAGATAAGATAAAATAACATAAGTAACGCATCTTAATATGAAATATATCAATGAATAACAGTAAATTATGCTATAAAATAGTGATGCAAAATGGACGTATCAGAGGTCTCTGAGGTGCTCCCATCAGATTTCCTCCGGATCCTCCCCCTTCCTTCAACGTGCGCTGATACCAGCTGCACTGCCGAGTTGAATGATTAGCTGGCCTGCGTGGGTCGTTTCTGTGATAGCTGCAAGTCCCATCCAGCATTGCTTCATATGTTAACCTCGGCCTCTCCTCCCATGGCTTCCTCTGGTCACTCCAATTTTCTTTCCATCCTGGTTTTGGCCCCACGCTGGACCGCTGTTCTTCTGGCGCTGGCTATTGCCAGCATCTGGCTGATCTTGGTTAACTGCAGCAACTTGATTCGCACCGTACCGGTAATCCGGCCGTTCCTCTCTCCTCTTGTTCCCGAAATCCTTGTGGTCACCTCGCCTGGAGGGTCCAGGTCCACTGTTGACCGGGTTTCTTCTACTCGGCTCCACCGAGTTTAGCAAGGGCTGCATCGGATCACCCAGTGCATAGCTATCCGTAATCCGGATTGTCTCAGCCAAGGTGGCTGGCATTTCCCTCTGCAACTTCTGCCAGAGCATGGAGCCGTGTCGGCACCCTTGAGCAAACCATGAAATGACCTGCGCTTCAACAACTCCTTCACAGGAATTGCGAACAGTACTCCACCGGGTCAAGTAATCTCGGTCAGTTTCATCATTCCTCTGCTTGCACATGGCAAGCTGCTGAGGACGATTCGGCCTCTTGTACGTGCTGGAGAAATTGCTAACAAAAGCCTCTTCAAAGTCCAGCCAGCTGTCCACACTGCCCTCCCGCAAATTGTTCAGCCAGATCCGAGCTGGCCCCTCCAACATTTGCGGGATATATCTTACCGCCCAACGACGGTTTCCTCCCGCAATATGCACTGCCGACACATAATCTGTCTGTCGTGGGGTAGATAACACGGCAGATGCTACTTTGGGGTAGCTTGAGTTTTTGGGCAAGGCGACTCTGGCGTCTGGGAGATTGTTTAGCACTGCAGGGGACAAAGGTTTACCCAGGTTCGGCCTCTCCATTGGAGATAAAGACCTACTTCCTGCTATCTTACTATTGATCTTGGTGTCAATCTCGATAACCCGGCTACGACAACAGAGCCGGATCTCGATCTAGGTTACAAGGATTGTATGTCTCTCTCGATGGTTCTCTCGCCTATGCTTGGGTTATGAAAGTCTTGCTAGCTATGACCCAAGGGCCGGTTTATATAGATACCGGGTCACCTGGTCGCATACATGGTAAGCCGGGTTCTACCCGAACTCGGAGTCCTACTCTAACTCTCCTGGCCTTCGTGTATTCCAAACCTTGAACCGCTATCTCGGCTTACACCAGTGCCTTACCTCGGCACCTCTTGAGCCTGCCTATGTCGGTTTACACCAACATCATATCTCGGCCCCTTCTGGGCCTAGCTGTGTCGGTTTCTCTGTACCTCGGTCCACTCTTGGACGCAACTTATACCATACCATGACCCTACCCCAGGGTAGCCCCCCGACATTCAGAATATAATAACGTAAGAAATCATAATTACAAAATATTTCGCGCTAGTGCCCTCATAGGATACTTATCAACAGCTCGGTGTTTTACTGACCAGGTCACCCTATTAGTTAAACTTTTTTTGACAAGACTTATGAGATTGGCATATTTCTTGATTGATTTGGCGGATATGTAAAAAGTTTTACATTATGATAGTGAATTTTAGTAAAGGGGGATCTGTGCTGACTAAAGTATATACTTCGACGTCCATGCAGTAGTAATTTAGCTCGTAAACACGGTACAAACTTTTATGCAACATTGGGTTCAACATTTTTAGAATATTTTTTCCCCAAGAATAGCTAGTTTTGGGTGCGTAGTACACATGCATCATTTTGAACACAGAGTTCTCACACATTGTTATATTCCAGTTTATGTTTCATAACATGTAGTTATGTTCAGATGCGAGTCATGGCATTGTATAAAACCACATAATATTGCGCATATACATGTAGAGCAAACCAGGTTCTCATCTACAAACAACTGCATCGATCAACTCCTACAAACATCGATCAGCATAAATTCGAGTCTCCGTACGTACCAAGGTCAGGGACACGGGCATGGGCATCTAGAAGAAACCGATGCCGATCGACGGCCAAGCAACACGTCGTGGATCAAAGAAGCTTGGCCAGCCATACCATGATAAGATACGCATGCACATGTACAGTACTAGCTCTAGGACCAAACAAGAAATGGAGAGCATTTTTTAAACCTGGGAAAATCTTAGTAGTAGCAATGTTTATGTTTTGTGCAGCTCAAAGTTTGAGCTTGGCCTTGAAGTCAGCAGCTACGGTACCAACTTGAAATGTAGTCTTCCCGGTTTTGTTGCACTCTAGCCAATTTTGAACGGCAACCGAACGTTCCATCGATCTCATCATCAAGCTTCCATGCTTCTCTCGCTAGGCCCTTTTCCTCGCCCTCCAACCACTGCCGAATACCGATATGCAGTAGTGCATGATAATTAGGACAGTGATACTAATTTCGATTGGTATAATGCATGTACTACCACTCAGAAGGAGCACTAAATTCTCGGATGTGATGCACTATCCTATACTTATAGTCCAAGCGTGCACTAGCCACTCTGCTGGGTTGGTGCCGCAACATGCAACGATCCATATGCAGTGGCCAATAGTAGCTAGGAACCACCGGATTTTATGAGGAAAATGACTCTTCGATTTCCCTAATTAAACTCCCTATCAGATCAACATTTCTGAACAGTTGAGTCATGAGCGTGCATTCATGTCGATAATGGAACACTCCACCTCCCGCACGTATACGACGTGCACCATCTCGATCAAAGTAATATTCGTCTGTATATATGGGTACCAGAAAGAAAAGACACGCGTTGCCACGTCCGCTCTAGTACAGTCAATGATGAATGACAAACAATTTTTTTTGAAACATATATAAAAACAGTAGCAATAATAGGAAAAAAAAGAGTACCACTGGCTCGCTCTTTTGCAACATGGTCACTCAAGCATTCTCACATAAATATATAGAAGTAGAGAAGGGAACTCATCCTTCCACCCTCATTCACCATCGACTTGGGTCGCTCGCAGTCTAGTTGTTGGTGCGTTGTCACGTTGTCGTTGTCTAGTTGTTAGTTGTTGGTGTATTGGGTGTAATTTGTATCTTCGCGATATTAATATACACTCTTTATCTAAAAAAGTTGTCATTGTCTAGTTGTTGGTGCGTTGTCACGTTCTTTGTGTCCAGGGCACAAGGCCCTGTTTATTTTCTCTGTCGTTGTCTAGTTGTTGGTGCGTTGTCACGTTCTTTGATGGATTCAGTTTGTATGACCGTTATAAAGGGTTTTGACTTTTGACATTATTTGATGATCCAAGACTCCAAGTGAGCCTGGCCAAGCTGCTGTACGGCTTCGCGTGGAGGCTTCCCGACAGGGGCACAAAGGAGGGGCTAAGCATTGATGAAATCTTCGGGCTGACCACGCCGCGCAAGTTCCCGCCGCTAGAGGTTGTCTTCGACGCGAAGCTCCCCGCTCACCTCTACGCTGGGAGTAGTTGATGCGTTGCTAGCTGTCAGACTTACTTGTTATTGTGGTCTTGTATCGTGTGGGTTGTTGAGTTGGTGCGTGCAAGTGCCTGCCTACTTGCCTAATATTACTACTTGATACAAACTCTGTTGGTTGCCAAAAAATTGAAGGTCCTGTATATATCGTGAATATGGTACCCCATGGCTGGATGTCCTTGCGTAAGTACCTGAAGAACTACTATTTGATGACATTGAACCATACTACCCTTTTAAAGTTGACTTTTGAGGGTACACATCCCTATCAGTATCTAGGCTGTTCAATCATAGCTGAATCAGCATTCGTGCTAACTTTTTTTCTCTCAAGCAACTTTTCTTTTTTTTAATCTTCCAGACCATACAACTTTTAAATCTGAAAATTTGCAATTCGCTAATACATTTGAGATAGAATATGAGAAAATAGTTCGATGGCATAAAATATATATCTTCTAATGATTATATTTATAATTATCATTTTTTGTAATTCCACAGAAATCCGATCTGTTTGCTTCTCAAAAAGAAGACGCTGAGGATATTCATGCAAAACAAGTATTTTCAAAGACTCCACACAAGAAGCTTGCGGTTGTGAACAAGGGAAGGAGGTTTTGTCGGGTCGAGTTCAATTCGATCAATAGTTCATTTGCGACGTGTATAGGTTGGGTACGTCGTACACGTGCGAGCAGGTGAAAAAAAATATGTCACAAATTCTTCTTTCTTTTGGGTTGAACCAGTTCTATGCAAAAACAAAAAATCTAAAAAACTATCGTGTGATGCCTATCTCTAGGGGTATCCTAGCTAAAATGGATAAGTCGAGTCGGTCTATGCTCTGGAAAGCCGCGACCTCGTGCTCCGGAGGGGAATGTCAAGGGAGAGGGGATTACGCATGTCACCTCCGGGGCAGAAGTTGGACTTGGCATTGTGGATCTCGCGGCCTCCAGAACACACCTGCCTATTGCTGAAAGTGCTTCATTGGCTCTTCAGTGTGCACGCCATGTTGTTGGCTCGATGGGTTCGTTCTTGGCACTTGGGCAACCGTCACGTAAATCCCACCCCGTCGTGGAGCCATTTCTTGTTGTTGATGCCCTTGTACTGCTCCATCACCAAAGTCATCAAAGGAGATGGCGTCTCAATGCAGCTCTGGTACGACTCATGGTCCCTCCCCGATCCTCTCTTCGCTAATCTCCCTATTGTGTTCTCACATTGCATTCTAGATCAGCGGGTGGTCTCCAAGGGGAGTTCGATTGAGTTTCACATCGCCGACTACCACTCTCTGTGTGGCTCAGGTGGAGGTGCCCTACTGGTCTGAGAAGTGGCAGTGCCTGCCACCACCAAATGTCCGGGTATTTCCTTTGGATCACGCGGCATGGGAAGACCGTTGGTGGACCGTTCAATTCATTTTTTAGAATTACTAGGAAATTGCCCGTGCGTAGTAACGTATTCAATTATTTGTACAATCATGTCGTCAAATCTTAGTGAGTTTTTAATCACATTCACTTCTGGAGGTCGGAGGCACGAAAAGGGAACACTATCTTTCTAAAGATAGCTAAATACCATACATGCACGCACGTATTCAGTTGAATGTCAATAAATTCATAGACACCATATTGATCGTAGTTCATTTTGATATATAATTAAAAAATCTGTGCGCATCGGTAAGCTATCGCTCAGGATTAGGCCTGAGCGGAAAAGCGAGCACATCGGTAAGCTATCGCTCAGGATTAGGCCTGAGCGGCCCATTAAGCGCTGAGCGGCCCAATTTTGGGGAGAAAAGGAGGCAAACGGGCCAAATAGATAGGGTTAGGGCTCCTGCGTCGACCCTATCTTCCACACCCGTGAGGCAGACGAGAGGCGGCGCTCAGATCGTGTGCCACGCGCCGGGTCTCCTTCCTCCGCTCATCCTCTCCCCTCTCCTCGGCTCCCCCTTCCGCTGCCCGACGGATCTCCCCCTCTCCGTCTCATGCAAGCTCATGGGAGAAGATGTCGTGGTCGATGCGTCCTGGTGTTGGATCGATCGGGGCGTGTGTGTTGTGTTTCGTTGGTGCTGGAGGAGCACGAAGGGTTGTTTGGGGTGGTTTGTGAAGATAGAATGGCGGCGGGGTAGAATTGCAAAGTGGCCAGTGTGAGCTAGGGCAATGATGCCTCGTCGCTGGGGCGTGAGACCGTGAGTGCTGTGTTTCGCCTGGATGGGCCGGCCCAGTTTGGCTCTTTTTTCTCTCCAGAATTGCTTATATATGCCTATAACTACTTCTTATTTTCTGTCCATACATATCCGTACAAAACGCTTAAGCGCCGCTTAAGCTCGCTTAAGCAGTATTTCCTCTAATCGGAGGCTCACCGCTCGCTTACCGCTTTTTTGAACCTTGGATAAGAAGCATTATTGTTATTGGATTCTCTAAGACAGACATGCAATGATCGATTGGCTTATAATAGCTGAAAGCTAACTAAAGAAGAGAAATATTACCTGGGAAAATACAGGATGAGATGTACATTACCTCACCTTCATCCGCAAATATTTTACAACCATGTCAGAATCGACAAAAAAGAAGTTTGCTACTTCCATAGTTTCATGTCCTAACAATTTACATGAAGTAGATAGAATGACAGCTTTACCTCACCTTATTGCAGAATTATTAACTTTCCACATTTGCATGCAAATCAATAAAATTTACAGAAAGCAATCTTCCTCCATATTCCATGTATCAAACCAAGCAGCACCAAGCTAGTTAGAAATGGCAAGAAACAGTAAGCTAGCTTAGCATAGCTCGGTATCCAACCTGAAACACATAAACAATAGAGCTAACAATATACAGAACATAAAAATTATATGGAAACACGGAGACTAATGACAATATACTCTTTGTGTCCCATTTTCTCTCCAGGAGCAAGATCCTATTAGTTCTATTCTAGTAGTACAAAGTGTGGGACTAATTTATTCTTATTGAAAACCACGCATATGAAATACACGTTCCAACCTGCTGCTGCATGTATCTACAGTCTACCTAGCACAAACCACAAAGCAGCATAAAACTGAACCTGAAACCCCATGCGAGCAGCATGCTTTACATCGTGCATGTCCTTAGAACAATGATGGCTCTGAGTTACACATACAGAATATGATACTTAAAATATATTCTAGAGATAGCCTACATAAACATCAGGGTGACAAAACATGAACATGATGTCCCGTCAGAACGTTTCTTAATAAGAATTTGTGTGGCATTAAATTTATCTGTCATGTTGATCTGTAACACGCGGTACACATGCAACTTGATATTTCTTCAGATCACTGCTTGAATTCAAGTGCAAAAAGGGCGAAGGCACATACCTGCAAGAGTCATGCTCCCAGCCGAGAGCCACCGCGCAACGCCAAGGTGCCTCCATGCCTGTACCAGCATCAAGTGATGAGGCCCTCCAGCAGCAGATGGCTGTATCCAGCGGAGAGGCGTAGTGTGATACTGTGATGGCAAGGTGCGCAAGCTGCTCGGCGTCTAGCCATAACGGGCATTTAGCCGCGTCCGTCGCCCAGCTGCTCGGCGTCTTCCCCGCCCCCGACAATGGAGGGGGCGCTGAGTGTAAAAGAAGACATTGCCGCTACCTCCTGAGCCCCTTCTCTCCTCTGCCTACCTTGCTTGGTCGCCGCCGAGCACCGTGGCTCTTGGCCGTGTCTAAGCTTGCCGCCATGCCTCTGGAGCACGGCGCGGTAGGCCTCGTCTTCGAGGTCCCCGAGTTCGCCGCGCGGGTGGTCGGAGCGGGGATCGGCCGCGGTGCCGGCCTGGGCGGGCGATGGCTGGGTTGTGCGCCATGGTGGTGGATCGGGGGAGGAAAAAAGTCGGCGTCCAGCACGTCTAATCCGCCATGGACGGCTCCTTCTCGAGCGCACCGGCGGGAGGAACGACGGCCAGCCGGGCGCGCACGTCCAATCCTCTGCCTCCACGGGCCGCGCGGGCCTGGCCGTGCAGCTCCCCATGCCGTAAAAGGTTGAGGATGAGGGCGAGAGCTTTTGGGCAACCTCAAGTGGGGGAGATGGGCTTGCGCGTAGGATGGAAAGAGAGGCCCGATTGATTGCTGATTGGGACGAATTGATTCGTGCCCGATGGGACGCCTTGCCGTGTCGACTCGCCTCCTTGCCGAGTTGCCTCCTCGAATCCTCCAGATGAAATCTTTGACCGCTTGTCCTGTAGTGTTTGTCCGCCTGATCTGACGCACCGATTTGATGGACGAGACAACTCATCGTCTCGACTGCCTCTGCCTTGGGATGGAGCAGAAACAATGATGACGGCCCAGAGCCGCACGCGCCTGATCCAACGGTTAGGAAAATTGGGCGGGAAAATTTCAATACTATGTCTATGTAACCGTGTCGTTGCGGTCACCAGTCACGAAAATTGGGCGGGAAAACGACAAAGTGGTTTGTAATAGCTCCCGAAAACAAAGTGCCACAAGGTTCAGCAAACGACAGGATAACACCAAAACAAAACGACACACTACATTTCAAGTACACAAATAATGACGTGTGACAACCAGAACTCCACATGATATCATAGGTAACAACTATCTTTGTAATTGTGTCCATGTGGTACGTCACTGATAGCGAAATTTGGGCGGGAAAATCCCTATAGGGTTTGTTGTATCCACCGTAAACATGCAGAGAAAACGTCTAAACATGATTTTCCGCGATGCCTCTCATTCCTAGTTTGATGACTCATTCCAGGACACACCAGGCATACAGTCATCATACTCAACTCTTACTCTGACCTGGCTTGGCGTTCGTCTTTCTACATCTTTGGTTCCGCTACCAGTCCTTAATAGTTCTCAAGTTCCGCACAGTAAGGTGCTTGACTTAAATTATGTTCGGTCAATTAATTAAGCTGAATGTTTGCATGTTAGGCCATGTTTTTCAGTCAGATACATAAATGGATAACATAGATGGTTTACTAGTTTTTGATTCATCATCTGTGTTCCTCTTCATGTCTATTAATAGGTAAACCTAAAACGCGCTCGGATTCTTGTGAGATCACATGTTGCAGACCATACAGTTCCTGGTGACATGTTTTTCACTTCTTGATTTTGGAAGTTTCTTGGTTGCTTAACGAACTTTTTTGTTCATACTTGTTTCTTTCCTCCTGTTCTAGGCTACGTTGCTTGCAATGAGGGAGAGAATATTTTAACATGGGAGAGATTCTTGCATCCCCAAATTTCTTTTGGTGTGCCCATGGAGAGGATGCTCAGTGGAGAGGAATCCGCTGACATGGTATGAGTCTTAGGCATATGGCCAGATGCAAAACCAGGAAGTTGATTCCTTTCATCTCGGTAGATACAGTTTCCAATTTTGATGGCTTCATCATTACAATGCTTCTTTTTAGTTGAGGTTCCTTGGCAGCTAGAATTGAAACAACAAAAAGAAATATTCTTTATATCCATGGAGGCAGTGGCGGAGCTTGGGCCAAATGGCCGGGGGGGGCAAATGTGTTGCTGGGCAGTGTTGGGCCGCTGGTGGGGGGGCAAATGGGCCTAAAACCAACGATTTCTGAGGCAAAATGGCCAAATAGTACTACATTGTTGGTAAAATTTGCTTGGGCTGGGGGGGGGAGGCGGTGCCCCCCCCCCCCCCCCCCCCTGAACTGTACATAGCTCCGCCAGTGCATGGAGGTACTATAATATTATGCACATTCAGTTTACTAATTCCATGGAAATCGATGCCTTGAGGTTAAAGAATGCACACGTAACGTTTGCAGTGGTCGTTAGTGGTTAGTCATGTGAGTGCTCGGGCAGGAGGCTGGGTGTTAACGTTCGTTGCGACGACCTCAATTGTGGGCAGGAGATTCTTCCGTCTAACTTCTCTTCGGTGCCCCGACACGATGGGAAAACAACAAAAAAGAATCGATAACTGCACCCATTGTGGTTTTCACTTATGTAACGACCGATAACTGCAACAGTTTATGAGTAATCCTGCAATGCATTAACATTCTGTATCAAAAATTGCATTCTAATGAAGAATCTGATTAAAAAAAGTGATTTGTAGCAACAACTCTGAACCTTTGGTCCCACTCGGCCTTGAAGGGAGTCAAGTGACGATTGAAATCGTGGCTGTGCACGATTTCTCTACTTGGGGACTCCAGATTACCAAATATATTAATCCCAGACACGAATCCGGTTGTCCTGACATGTTGTTACACAATTACACTCGTGAAGGTAACCTTGGTGGCTTCAGAGATCTAAGTTTGTTCACAGTATCAATTTCACTTTCAGAGAGTGCTATTTGAGCAAAAACAAAATACAAAAAATATTTATAAAATGTAGGACAAAATTCATTGCTCACATGAGCGGAGGACTTGTTTTACCTCCACACCATTATCATGTAGCATTGTGGTCTCTTCTTGATAACTCATTATGTATCGAAAGTGTCAAATGAATAGGCAATAGCCTATACGCCGGTCACAAATGACATATAAAAACGTGTGGACGAACGGTGCTATTTGTGTGTGAACTCGAAATCACTAGAAAAAGGTAAACCTTTGGAAATGTCACCATGCGCGCTTTCTCGTCACGCCAAGTGTCGTCTTCTCCTTTGCGCGTCCCTGTGGTTGTCTGCATGTCCGCCAAGTGCCGCAACGATAATAAAAGTGGGATGAGTGTGAGAGGAAGAGATATGTGAGGTGAAAGTACTATTTTTTTCTTCTATTTTTCAAAACCGAAGTTTCAAAACAAAATATTTTGAGAACCGTTTATCCAAATTACGAACCGTTTTCACTTTTGAGGTACTCACATTGATCTGTTCAAAACTAGATACCATGTTGATAGTTTTAACGAACTGTTTTTGTACTTTCAAAACTGAATGCATGTACTTCGGGTTTCAACATAGTTGTACTTCAAAATCTCATTATGCGTTTGAACTTCGCTCGAGGGTGTTTTTACTTCACATTTCAGTTTTTTCGTACTTCTGATTTCAGTATTTTTGTACTTCGTGCCTTTTCTCGTAATGGTACATTCGTTTTATTTTTAGAAACTGTAATGGTACATTCTTACCCGTGTAAACTTCATCTACAACAAGAATTCATTACCTCAGAGTAAAACAAACCGGCCCATGGACATTGCAACGGCCCAATGCCCAAACGGATCGAACATAGGCCATGTAGAGCCTCTATCTCTATGTGGGCCGTTCATTCCGATCTCGATCGAGACGTTCTCGTGAAAAGAACGCAGATTTGCATTAGCCACGTCAAACTACAAGTCTACAACATTCGTTCAAAAGGTAAATAAATACATGGCCGTATTCGCCGACATCCATGCGTGCATGCCGAGTTAATATTTGGATGTTAGAGAAATTCGCCATGGAAAAGAGAAAGAACAGATTGGCTTGTGCGTCATGGATGGCAATTTGATCGTGTCATGAAGTGTATCAGATAAAAGATATACTGAGGTTTAGGTACGTTGGAGGAGGACGATTAGGAGATGGCGCCGGAGAGAACCAACCTGTGATAGGATGGTTAAGAGGGTGGTTGTACCCCCAGCCCATCAGATTTCAAACCACAGGCTTGGGTTTGACGCTGGTGTTTCTCATTTAGGCGGAATATTCTTCAATGGGAGGCGATGTTCTTGTTGATAGCGAGGTGCCCGTGGTGACTTCGTCGACCTGATCTGTCGGCTCAGTCTCTTAGAGGTGTTCATAGGTGTAGGGTGTGCGTGCGTGTATTCATAAGATTGAGTGTATGCGCGTGTATGTGAGCGTTTGCGTTGTGCTGTGTTTCGGAAAAAAAAAAGATGGTGCCAGATGATGATGAGCAATTTTCTTGTTGTTGTTGAAGGCACGGAGGAACCTCTTTCTCTTTATGGGCCGGCCAGCTTCCTTAATGGGCTGGGCTTGGGTCCACATATTAGACAGAAACCTCCTCTTCGTTGCCGAGCTTATAATGACGAAACGAAGCTGACCCTCGTGGCCTATCTTCGATTCGATTCATCATCGATCAAGTAGTTGGAACCCTAGCTACTCGTCGTAACCAATGGCGCTTCCACGCATGGCCACGGATCTGATGCTCAAGCGGGCATTCGCCGCCAACTGGCCGGTAGGTTACTTCGTTTCTCCGATCCCCCATCGCAGATTCCTCTTCGATCTCATCTTATCTAACGATAAAACCTGACGATCACGGCCGACGGCTTCCTCGAACCAACGGATGCCAGTAGCAAGGAGTTTGCCCGGTATGCATGGTACTCAACATGCTTGCAAGATCGATCGGTCTCGTCCGATCCGATATATAGGATTATTTATATGTACATTGATCTAACGTTCTTGATTTTGGAAGCCTGGTAGCGGAACGTTACTCCAAGCAGATAAGAGTGGCCCGCGTTGCTGGCCGGGGTCTTGGGGCGGCGGCGGCGATCGCCTTGGCCAGGTTTGGGATCCATCGACTCAACAGTAGTAGTAGTAGTACTGGAAGGGACGACTAGAATACCTATCTATCTATCCTGCACGTTTGACTAGCTATACTCTAATTCCTGGCCAGCTTCTGTTACGAGTTGTGTGGTGGTGACGTTGCTATGGAAGATCTATATGTGGTATCGTGCGTTATTGATCTGTTATGGCATGCTGACATGTTCATGCTCTCTGAAGGTTTTGGTCTCTGATGATAAAAGTGTAGTTTGGTGTTTTTCATATTGAACAGGCTCGAACCGATCTTAAACAAACTACTGGTGGTTAACAATAGAAAGTTTTGGCCAAGCCGCATTAAACCGAGAGGAACTTTCGGCCTAGCCTTGTTTTGCAGCTAATCGAAGCAAAAACGTTGAGGCAGACTCGCCCGAAAATGGCGAGCTTTTTCCCGGCTCGGGTCGGTTGCGTCCAGGTAGACGAACATACAATACAGAACTCTGTATCGAGATATTTATGTGGAATATGATTTTGAAATTCATGTTAAGATATTTCATGGTACTTAAATGGACCATCAAACATACATATATACAATAAATATTGTTCATCTATGTGCCATAAATTAATCCATGAAAACATATATTTAGTAAAAACAAATCTCATATGTTTCACATCTAGGGTGACTTGAGTTAATGAAAGGTTGATTAATACTATTAGAGGGTACGTAACACTAGCCAGTAGTTAAACATGCAGCCATGCAGGATAGATCATAGACATTACAGTCACTAATCCGTTCCAGTAGTACGACTCAGTCGATGGATCCCAAACCCTGCCAATGCGAGAGCCGCAACGCCACCAGCACGCGCCACTCGTCTCTACTTCGCCCAATTCTCCAGTATACGGCTTCAAAATCAAGATCAAGCCAAGAAAGTTAGATGGATGTATATAACAGAAAATCGAGACCGATCGATCTTGCATATGTACCTTGTACTAGTTGAATTTGGCGTGGCGTCACGCCACGCCCTTGGTGTTTTTTTTTTGTACAATTTTTTTTTTGTTCGGCAAAATGTTGCCCAAATTGGATTGTTGAAACATGTTTTTATTTTGTTATGAATAGACAGCATTTTTTGCTGTGAGTTTTTTGATATATTGTGTAGAATATTCAAATATTTAGTGGTTTGAAATGATCAAACATGCTTGTACTTCGACGGCAATATTTAATTGAAATTAGGAAAATCCATGTGAATTTGATTCTACATTTGGGAAAAGTTTATTTGTACGGTGTTGAAATTTTGGCCAAATTGAAATGTTTAAATATATTTGTAATTTGCTATAAGCTTATTTTTTTTAGCATTATCGATATATTTAATGGAATACCGGTATATTCGCAAAAATGTTGGCTAAATTGGAATTTGCAAACATGTTGTTTATTTTGTTATGAATAGGAAGCATTTTTGTTGAGCATTATTGATATATTTTGTAGAATATTCAAAGGTTTAGTAGTTTGAAATATTCGACCATGTTTGTATTTCGTTGTCAATATTTAAGATTTGAATTACCTCCAAATGGTAACAGAATTTGAATATTTTATTTTTTTATGCGTCGGCACGCCGCGCCGCTGGTGAATATGAACTGTTTTTTTATTTTGGTTACTTAATATATTCTGTGAATAGAATTGTTGGTGTTGTTTGTGTAATGCATTTATTTTTTGCACAAATATTATAAAGTATGGAGTTATTGCGAGAGCAAACCAATCGTTTTCGGTTTACTTGTTTTGAATTATTTTCATGTTTGTAAAATGGTTATATTTGGAAGGCAAATAAAATTTTAAAATATTCAAACTTTTATGCCGCGTAGTTGTGGTAAAATCCAAATTGGGTGGAATTTGTCGTTTAGGGTATTTGTAGGTACTTAGTGGCTTGGAATGTTGAAATATGCATGTGTTTTGGAATAAATATTAGATTTAGTTACATAAATTGGAATGGGCAAATATGTCTGTAATTTGTCATAAATATCTATTTTGGCTCCATAATCTGAGTGAATGAACTGTATGAGAATTCAGTAAATTCGATCTATAATTAGAGGGAATGAATTTGTATTGTATTTAAATATTTAGTAAGTCAAGCATTTTTATAATTTGAATGCATAGTGTGGGAGAATTCAGCTATATTATCTCCGAATATGTTAACTCAATTGAAATGATCAAGTATGACTGTATTTTGGCATAAATAACTTTTTAACTCCATAATCAGAGGGTACACATTATGATTTCCCGCAAATATTGACCAAAATAAGCTTTCATTCAATTTAGCAGCATAATTAGAGAGAATTGTACTGCAATTGGATTTAGTTCAAAATATTGTACACAGAAGTTTAGATAAATAGTGAAAGTTCCTACTGGCCTAAATTACAAACACATGTCACCTTAAATGTAAGCATCAGAAGCAGATGAGTTAAATTTGCAATGAAAGCTACTGCCATTGGTTTTCCAAAGCAAGTGGACTCATATTTTTTAGATTACCACAATTCAAACTAAAATTTAAACATTGTTTTGGAGCAGTGGTAGTTTGGTAATTAGGAAGGCCTTACAAATTAACATTTTTCAGATATGCAAGTTCGACATGTCTGCAAACACAGTAATCCACCATTTTGATCTTGTTGTGGGCAAATGTTATTAATTCCAGGAAATGAATCTTGGAATTTCTTCGAATATCCACTGTTTTGAAACAATGCTCTGATGCCTTGGTGTGCTTTCCATCTGAACCAAAACCAGCAATCCTGCAAGAAAATCAACAGCTCATAAGAAATTTGGACAAAAAAAAAGCTTTCAGTAGAGCCTGCACATCCATGAAAGAAACTTGTAGACATGATACCCAAGTTGCCGTATTAATTGATATAAACTACTGGTAATAACTACTTCCTCTGTCACATAATATAAGACGTTTGTGCAGTATGCTGAAACATCTTATATACTGATACAGAGGGAGTAATAGCTAATGAAACTCCGTTAAAATCGACTGAATATATTGTCCATTGTATAGTGGCTTTCATGTGGATATGGATCATTGAAGCTGAACAACTACATGTCGCTTGTTACGAATCATGAAAATCAAATCATAGTATACCAGAGGCATATAGATTAAGTTCTTTGGGGCACAATATCATTTCACCTCTGACCTAGTGAAAATTCAAATAAAAACAATTTGGACCATGAGAGTTCAACAACAAAGATTACTAATTTTAAGATTGGACTGTATAAAATCTGGACAACCATGAAGCTTGCATATTCTGTCACAATGAATACTCTGTTTTACAGTGATCAAGTGCTCACTTTTTTTTATCGTTAGAAGCTAGCTAATGCCTAAGCCCACAAACTGAATAATGATTTTTCGTACATAGGTTCAGATCAGCTTGGCAAGGCATATCTGGTCGAAAAAAATATTCAAATCAAGTAAATTAATGAAGGGAAAAAACGATTCCAGTATCTATTCCATTGCTAGAGCAGGCACATTTGCTTGTGTAGACATATCCTAAATGACCTGAAAAGACAATATATGTGCCTTCATGGCAAAAATCACAAATAGAAATAGGAAGTTAGTCAGTAGCTTGCGATATCAATGGAGAGACAAAAAAAAATGGATGTAAAGCTTTCTGGAATGATCGCATAAAACTAAGCTGACCAATAATGTGGTAAGGAACACCTTCAAAGAAATTGATAGGGTGTTAAGTAAAGTATGAAGTGTGACCTATTGTCTTTGGAATATTTTTTGACTGGGGAATAGGAGGATTAACAGCGGAGTACATGAGGGCAGAAATAGTATGTGACAAACAAATATGTATGTCTAAGAATTATTCATATATTTTATGAACTGTAGCTTTAACAGGCAGAGGCATAATATTGCATCATCCAACAATAAAGGTGCTAAACTGTAGCTTTAACAGGCAGAGGCATAATGTTGCATCATTCAACAATAAAGGTGCTACTGATTTGTGATTTCGCAGACAACAAATTGTATGTATAGAAAGCCCAACAGTGAGTCGAATAAAACTCGGGACAAATCTTGTCTAGAAAAGGATGTGCCGAGGAGAATTTAAAATATTAACCTGGCCAACTTCCAGAAATACAATCATTAAAAATAAATACTACGATGGCACCATACTGGAATTTGTGGAAGTAAGATCATTTGAAGTCTAAAGATGAAGATTGTTGAAAACCATTCTCAATCTATGTAAATATATTTGGATACTGAGTATTATTCGACCACTGTGATTTAGATGCACTTTTTTTTTTAGAGATTAGATGCACATATATAGTATATAACCTATTCTGCTACTCAAGATGGAATGCATATCTACTAATTTTGTGAAGACAGATTTAGCCAACAATATTTGAATTAAAATAAATGCATATAACTCAGTTGTATAAATATGAAATACACTGAATGAGCTCTCTGGCAGCATTTTCTATATGTGTCATTTATAAAATATAGACTCTAGAACTGCAATGGAGAGGTCATAAATAATTATAATATCCCAAGCATATTTACTTTGAGACTAACAACTACGTTGATACACACACCATTTAGTTCAACTAATATTTTCTCCAGGAGCTTGATTACTGACATGATATTTCCATGAAGACTTGAAGCTGAGCACTTGTTTCGATCTGGCGATCAATTGAATTGGTCCCTAATTGTTTGTGTACATAACCCAGATTTGAAATCGCACAAGTTCCTCTACTTCGGAAATGCAAAAGAGAATAAATACTTCTGGTAAGACTGCGCAGCAAATATTATGAATAAAAACCAATCTGGGATTAAATGAAAAAAAAATCAACATGAGCAGAGGACGCATGAGAGGAGGCTCACCTAGGCGTCCGTGGATTAAATGAAAAGCGATGGTTTCCTCGGCCGATTTCTGCTGCTGGAGGGGATGTGGAGGAGGCCGGAGACGATGCCCACGCCTGCGTCCGGCTCCCGCTGCTGGAGGAGAGGTGGAGCAGGCCGACGGCGGGCTGACGGCGCCCGCTCACAGCATTCATGCGGGTGGGGAAAAATGGCCGGCAGCGAGCGACGGCGCGTGAGGGGCAGGAGGGAGATGGCGCTCCTATGGCTGGCCGTCGGGCACGAGGTGCACGGAGACGGAATGGACGAACGACGGCGCCGGAGCATGAAAGGAGGCGCGGGGATGGGAGGCCAGGGCGTGGATGGAGGAGCTCGAGCAGGAGACGGCGGTGGCAGCCAGCACGGCCCATGGCCGGAGCTCGGGGAGCCATCGGCCCCCATGCCCTCCTCCTGTCGGCGGCGCCGATCGAGGCGGCGTGGAAGGCCGGTGTAGGAGCACGAGGGCGGCCTCCGGCGACCACCAATCGCGGTGGTCGTACAGCGAGCACGGCAGCCTTGATTGCGGCGCGTGCGCGGCGGCCCAGCTCGCGGTCGTCGGCGTGGAGGTGGAGGACGCAGCGGCGGAGGTGGCCATGTGCCTCGATCTGAGCATGGAGGCACGTAGGGGCGGTGGCGGCGCAGCGACCTCCGCATCGCGGAAGAAGAAGGAAGGGGGGGGGGGGGGGGTGGTGTGAGGGAAGTTTTGCAATTTAGTCCGGGTTTTTGCGCAATTTTCGAATCGGTCCCTCGCCTCGCGATCTCGTGGACTGCGAGTTCGATTTATGGTTTTGGTAGGGGTGTTTTTCCAAAACCGTCACGGTGTGCTCTGTTGGCCGTCGGATCGCCGGCCGACGGCGGGGATCGCGGCACTGTTGTACTGTAGCAATCTACAGTCGCCAATCGCGGCACTGTAGTACTGTAGTAAACACTGCAGATAGCTACAGTCGCCAATCGCTGAGAGGCCGAGAAAGGGTTCGCCTTTGATATAGTTAGAGATAATTGAGTAGCTGGGCTTCAGTGAAGCGATAGAGGCCGTCGCTGCTTTGCTGCACGCAGTTGGTTAACTTGGATTGATGGTCGACCGTCAAAAGAAAAGGTCTCGACCCATTAGTTTTCCAACAAAACTATCCACAGAGGCGCTGTCAGATTGGTTAAAACAGGGAGATTGTGTTTTGCTTCACATACTGCAAGGACACAATTTCTTATGCTATTCTGATAGAAATAGTTGTCAAACTAATATTACCTTAGAGGTGTCTGTGTTGTTCTTTAGATGTGTGTCTGCTTTTTTTTTTGAATTTTTCCATATATATTAAACCAACAAAGAGTACACGATTATATCGATTAAAAAACAATACTAAAAGAGACGACCAAATCTATGAGATCTTCAAGCCCTTTCTTCTTCCATGACACAATCTTGTACTTTTCTGAAGGCAGCCGTAGAACAACGCCGAAAACATCAAACCACAGACCTGTGAATACCAACGAAAATTCTCCCTTTTTAATTTTGAGCCGCAATGCCAAGTCTTTGTGCACGGATGCAGCTATTAAATTAATCAAGCAACATCGGCAAGAGCACCACCACTGATATTTCAGGGACAAATAACCGAGCCACTTTGTCGACGTCGAGCCGAGAACGAATCACCATTGCCGAAGACGTAGTAGCCGGGATAGATAATGCGAGGACAAACCTCCTCACGGCAACCATGAGAAACAATCCAAGATTGATCTGGAAGCAAGATCTGAAGAACCATACCTAGACTCGCCGACGAACGAAGCGCGGAAGATCACTTATTGCATACGATGCCATCTCCATTGACGAAGAAGACAACAACCAAAACCAAGCTCTAACATGAAGGACCTCTGTATAGCGCCCTGCGCAGGTCCGAGATCCCCATCCCTCCTAGTGCCAGAGCGGCACCTAGAGGAGCTGAGGACCCGTCAATTCTTAGACGAAGGCGACGATGAAGACCGCCGCGTCTCTTTCTTTTTTTCACGTGTGTCTGCTTCTTAAATCTGACTGCACAAATGAAGGAAGAGGATCAGAAAATCGAACATAAAGGTTGCATAGCTCTAGAAAGTAGAAACCCATTCCGACCCTCATCGGAAGCACCCCTTCTTAGAATTTAGGCACATTTCTGGCAGCACAAATAGACATTTCAGAAAATCTCAAAAGGCCCAAGTGAGCTAGATTTTGATTTGCAACTTGAACTACAGTACTTTATTGATGCCATCTAAATATCTAATGATGGGACCAATGTTTGGTGATCCTGACCCACAACATTGTTTACTTGTCAGAATATCAGAAACATCACTTACCCTCATAGACAATGGTCCCACCCAACGACATATTAGCTCCGTATCTTTTTTACTAAATGGCCCTTAATCGGACAATTAGGCAAATCTGGCCCTTCCCAAAACTTTCGCGCGGACATGGCCCTCGGCCTCATACGCCTCCCGACGTGGCGTCCCGGACCCCCTGAAACGCCCCGTCAGACGACGTTTGACAATCAACCGGAGTGTCTGAAATTATTTTGCGTTACGCCGGACAATATGGCAAAGATATTTGGACTTAGCCGTTTTTGCGTCTAGTGGAGGATACGCTCTGCATTGTGTGTGACGGCGCAACACGAACGCCAGAGTAATTGGCTCCTAAGCATTGTAACGACTACTGACTTGGCGTTTCAATAAATCGACTTCCGCGGTCTAAATTCTTTGAAACGCCTCTCACGGAGTTAATATGCCTGTCGAACGCCTACGAAAGGACGTTTGGGCGTTCCGGAAACGCCAAACCAATTTCCGTTCTCTTCCTGGCGCATCCGAGTATCACGTAATCTCTGGCTTAATTATCAGAGGCTCTCCAAATAATTCTGGATCCTCCGACATGATACGTCGCCAGGTTATACATTTGTCCGCCGACCGCAACGCTATCTGCAATGGCGTCTGGACGACGTATCAGAGCCTCTGTCTTTGTGTCGGGCATCATATATTTTGGTTCGTTTAGAATTTCTGGACCCTCTGTTTATTATACATGAACTTGGATGATACCTCCGAGTTGCATAGATTCCGGACCCCCTCGGTCGGTAAGTTGTGGACCATTTCGTCCCAAATAAACAAGAGATTGGCTCCGTGAACATGTGGCGGTAGTGTTTGTAGTATCAGTAGCAGCAATACCATATTATACACTGTACGCACTATTTTGCACCGAACTATTATGTACCCGTGTATCCATGTTTAGTAAGTATATTTTAGCTAAGCCACTGAATTATGACACAAATTCTTGCAGAATATTACATGTTACCACAAAACAATGCTCTATGACGTAAGTTGTAGGCGTTTTGCTGTGTGACTAAGCTGCGGCAATGTTGTTTCAGGGACCTTCAGTTTAGGTAGAGTTAATTATGTTAAAAACTATCGAAGTTGGACTGCCTGCTAGCCGGGCCATATATTTGGATCATAGCCCTGAAACTGGGCCTTCTGGGCTTGACGCACACCTGATGCGCCTCCGCTTTACGTGGATTGCCCCTTAAAAAACATATGTTCTGGCCAAGGCTGTATATTCTATTTGCTGGAGCCTCCGACCTTTCCTCTATCTCGCCGGCTCATTAAATCCCCATAGCCTCCAACATTCTCAGATCTAGATCCAGAGGAGGAAGCAATGCGCCGCCAGCCGCTGATGGATATTTCCGCTCGCCCGCCACCGTCAACCGCTAGCCTAGCCAGCAAGCTTGTACCCATCCGTCCCCAGTATTTGCTGGAGCCTCCGACCTTTCCTCTATCTCGCCGGCTCAGTATGCCGTTTCCCAGTACGAAGGGCCGTCGATAGCGGCGCCGCATATGGTCTATCGCCCATCCCCGTCGCTCTATCGGCCGTGCGTGCCTGTTCAGCAGGAGTTATGCAGATCTCCCCCAATCGCAGCAGTCGGCCTACGCACAGGCGGCGGCGAATGCACTTACAGAGCTATCACAATCTGTGGCATCAAACTATTCTCTGTCTCTCTATGATGCTCCCCCTCTACATACAGCACCGGTGGTGTCCCAGTCTCACTCGGTTAGTCCGTTCAGCTTGAACGGTGGATTTTCCTTCGTTCGTCCTATTCTTGAGTCTAGCATGCCCGGCGTAAGACCGCCGTCTCCTGTGGGACCAATATTATTTGGTGTTCCTATTGGATCTGTTCTCCGTCGCACCCCCGTTCCTGCGCCGTTAAATTTTGCTGGAGGTAGCAGTTCAGCACCGTCAGCGCCCCCTCCTCCATTGGTAAGTAATGGCTTTCGTATTAGATGTAAGTTCGTACTAATTTTTAGAGCTGCTTAGTTGGTTTACTGGTAAAAGGCTAGGGCTACTCTTGCATTGATAATCTTGCATCTGCATTAGTCGTACACATAGTGTGCATTTTTCACATGGCCTCCGTTGCAAGGGTAAATTTCTTTTGTAGCAAATAATTTCTGATCACCTGTTCAATCCGTGATTATTTCTTAATTTTCTTTCCTTCTAGGCCAGACGAAATGCCATAGGGCGCACTGCTGGTGTCCGTAGGTTGCTCCCAGTTAGCCTTCAGAAGGCTGTTAAGCATGTTCAGAAACTAGGAAGGGGTCCATATTTAGGTCGTCATATACCGAACGACCCGTTCCCTTCCCGGTTCTATGTGCAGGTGACACCTGTTGAGCTAGTTGCTTTGGTCATCCCGGAATCGTTTACCAATGCTCTGTTGAATGACACCAACATAATCAGGACGGCGAAAGATAAAGATCCCAAGTTCTCTGGTAAGATAGACATGCCAATCTGGGTTAAAAGGTTTTGCCACACAACAGTTGAGCTTCAGTGGGTTGATGATCACCTTGTCCTTCTGAATGGATGGGAGAGATTGGCCAGGCGGTTGATGTTGCATGTCGACGACATCCTTGCATTCAAATATAAAAATGGTGGGTTCATCCTGAACGTTCTTAGGTACGAGACCTCGACGTCCGTGATCTACACCTGCGGACGGCATTGAAGCTCCATGGAGAGGCAGCATATTTCATGTTTAAGGGTGTCATTCTGTTTAACTGCCTATGACGACGTCGGCAGGGTGTAGATCACTGTCATCCGTGACCTACATTTTCGAACATCACTGATCATTCAGTTCTTTTGTGTAAATTTAATCGATGCTGCTCAACGCACTGCCGGATATGAACCCATCACTTCTTTATTAGTCTTCTCTCATGTAATGATCTGAAAGTTTGTTGAATTGCACCATAACTTCTGTATTTATTTGTCTTCGCGGTTTACAATATTGTTCTCCGTTTTCCTGTTCTATGCAATTTCATCGTATGCTTAGTGTCAAACAAACAGTACGACAACGAAGAAATACATGAAGAACAAAATTTCAGGCAGGAGCATTTGATTGTCAGAACATGCAATCTGGCATTTGCTACAAAAGGACTAAAATATGTTCCACACACAGTTCAACATTTTAATCAGGCGTTCTTATCAATGCGGACGTAGAAACTCAGTTTCTTTGTCGGTCCTGTACCAATGAGGTACTTAGTCGGCACGACGAGGTATGACTCTACCTGGTCAAAAGTGACGTCACCGGGGGTCTCGCTGCTCGAAACGTCAGTCTCTACTCCAACGACGTCCTTCTCCGCCCAGCACCTGTCATGAGGGCCTCTAGCCCACATCTTGATTCTGTACCTCGGCAGTATGCTCTCTTTCGACCTTATGCAGACAATTGACAAGACGGGGACCTTTCCAATAGAATTCAGAAGCACCATGAACAAGGTTCCGTCGTCACCTTGTCCATATAGCCGCGTTTGTGGCCAACCGGAGTCTTCATCCGCAGTCAGGTACTGCACGTATTCAATTGGTTCTCCATACGCCAACTTGAAAACCCTGATCGAATGAGCCACTCCTAGATGGGCTAAAAGTGCTGCCGGCGACGAAGCGAAGCAGCAGCCTGGTTGGGACAGGTGCAATTGGCTTCACATGACCTCGTCCGCCGTCGTCTTTGCGTCGATCCCGCAATGTCCATTCTACATTCATTGCAACACCAAGAAGTCAGCCATCAAATATGTTGAGGCACAAGAATTAGGCGTTTGGCACTTCCCTAGTCCATGCACAAATGATGTAGTCATGTCAAATAGCCAACGATACAACCAAATGCTGAAGCAACCGTTTCAGACACACAACACAACACAACCCTAATACTGAACAATACCAGAGCATTAGTTAACTATATGAACAGCAATTGGATTACACAAACAACATTCATATGAACAGCAATTGGTGATCGGCAATGAAATGAGTTTTATGTATCAACACCACTTGAACATGAAGGAACAAACAACACATGCACACTATTGCACAACCAAAGGAACTCCACATTTCGTCAGTAATCAGTACAGCCTATATTATGCCAGTACCAATTATCAAGGGTTATAATTGAAATTTACTGTATATGCTATTTGTTCAGCAGACAAGTTAACAGTAACAACAAGTTCGTGGGACTTGAATTCATTGCCCAATCGATGATTCAGTATTAACAACCTCCAAATAGAATCCCCAAACCCTAAGATAACCCCTAAATCACAGCCCCAATATCATGAGAAAGCCGAAACTTGAAGCGCAACCGTCGCAGACACATACTTAGATCCGCACCGAATAACAGATGCAGGCAACGAAACGCAGTTAAGATGTTTAGATTGGATGTTACCTCGCAGGATAGAGCCGTCGTGGATTCCGCGGTGCAGCCAGATCGTTGCTGCCGAAACAGATCTAGGATTACTGTTTTTCTCTGACACCGTAGTCCAGAGAGTTGAGCGGGGAGGCTGTTGTATTTAGTGAAGGCACGAGAGTTTTGTAGTAGGCCAGGAAACCGTTCGCGACGCCACGCTAAATGGCTGCATGGATATCAGAAACGCTTAAAGGAATGCTTCGAAACATGGGAATTAATTCCAGTAGATGAAAACCAGAGGCTCTGACCGTCCGCGTGCTCTCAAGTGACGCCAGTTCAGTTGCCCACTTAAACGCTAGCATTAGACACCCCCACGCAGGCCCGCCCCAATAACTCCCACCCATCGATCGTGACTATCCCTTACTTCGTCTGACTGAAGAGTGGGAACCACGGAAAGCGGGACCCACATGTCATATAGCGGGTGAGAGTCAATGTGCACGACGTCAGAGTATCCAGTTCACCCCTACCACCCACCCCCACCCCCTCTAGAAACCCCAGATGCAGCAGATTTCTCGCCCACTCACTCGGCGCGCAGAGCTTACCAATACAGCTCGTAGATCTTGCTCCAGTAGCGCAGGAAGCCGTACGGGGGGACGATGGATGAGGCGAGCGGATCCAAGGTCTCACGGCTCAAGAGAGGCAAGAACACCCCTGCATCTGTTCTTCACAAGAATCGCCTTCATGTGCAGGACCATCCTTCGCCGTCGCTTTCCCATTTTGCTCTTGTACGTATCTTTGCATACCTCCTTCTCATAGTTTTCGAAAATTGGTAGGTTGTGTTAAATATATTACTGTTCAGTGTGGCAGGCTTATTATTGTTCAGATTCACTGTTGAATAATCTCGGGCATTCTTACAGCCAGTTCATGCCTACTTAGTGATTTGTTATCAGTGCATCCATCTTGCAGATGCTTTATTGTGTTTTGCCGTTTTACAGATTGATTAGGGGTTACTGGCTGTGTAGACTTAGTTTCAGGCTTTCAGCCATATAAATTCATACAAGTCTGCCTATATCATATATGTTCACTACAGAGCATTACTAGGCATACTGATTTTGGTGATACTTCATTTAGCACTATTTATGTTTGAATCCAGAAAAAGCACATGTCACATGTAATCGTCACTTTAACTATTTAAGGCTAGTTGCGAGCTCTCCCTTTGTCGAGTGAGTGCTCTCTGTCGTGTTTGCTTCCCTTGTTAGAGAGGGTTTTGAGCTTTTCTTAGTTGCGAGCAGAAGCTAGCACTCCGCTGGTTTTCTGGGTGTTTTATGTAACCTGACTGTGTTTCCCTCTTCTAAATGAAATCGGCAGAACCCCTGCCTTGTACCGTCAAAAAAAAAACTGTACAATTCTTAGTTGAACAGAAGTACATGTATATCTACTTAGTCGAACCCAAATTCAACTAAGTTGAACAGAACTACATGTCAAATCTGATGTTTACTGCATTTGATGGTCGTATTTTTGTTAGGCTTTAACTGAAATTGCTGACTGCTTTGCTTTACCCTTGTTTACTGCATTCTTTTTAAACTACATACACACTTCTTGTGCCCTAATTCTTGAATGCATGCATATGGAGTCCAGAAAGCTGTGAAAGATGAGTTATGGACTGAAGACACAGAGTGGGACTACACTCCCCAGAAGTGTGATGATCAGACACTCATTAAGAGCATGATCTCGGCTGAACCAGATTGTTTTGTTAGGCCAACTGTGAACACCGCTGGACCTTCTGCCACTAAAAACCCCGTGGCAGGCGTCCCGACAACGTTGGACTGCACGTTGACAATCGTCTAGGTGCGAAGTTCTTCAAGATTCTCTTGCCATTTCATTGCAGCCCCCTACATCCCAGATGCTTTTGTCAAGCTTTATGGAAGTGATAAAATCACCGGAAAGGTTACTCTGTTGCTTGATGGAAACTCCTATGTGATAGTGCAAGCTGCCAAGATTGGCGATCACAGTATGCTGTGCACTGGCTGGGATTCTTTCTTACAATCAAAGCCTTTCCTAGGCGTGGGTACCTTTCTCACATTCGAGGTTGTTAACCCCGTCCCAATGGTGTGGCAGCTGACCGCTTACAGCCCACTCGGTGTCTCAGTCTCCCTTTCGGGCTAGCTTAAATTCTCTCTAGGGTTTATGGTGTGTGTCGGGGAACCTTAAGTTATTTTTGTAATCTGAACCTTATGGAATTCCTGTGTGTACTATGTATGGAAGTTTAATTGCGTAATGAAGTTCGTTCTGTTACCTTTTGTTCCTCGTTTACACTGCAGTCAACTTTTGCCATATACTTCATAACCTTAGAATTAATTCTAAGCTTGACCATGGTGTTGGCCATGAGATGGCTACCAGTGACATGGCTTTAGATGGGAAGGCTCAAGTTGTGGTGACACTAGAGGAAGCTCTTGCCAAGGAGAAGACACCGGTTTAAGGGTTTCACAGCAGAAGTCTCAATTATATGCGAACCTGCAACAGGGCTTTCGGTACAACCGGAAAAGTATCCATGGAAATTGTCATGACTCTCGCTGTTCTTTGCTCTATTTATCCTGGTTATCGTCAGTTTAGCTTATATCGATTCATAAAGACGTGAACTGCAATAGTATCTACATTACGTTATCATATCCGTTCTTCTATCCAACTATATAGATAATCAATAGCTTCAGCATGGTAATCTTATTTCGCAATGAGTAGCACAATTACGTTCAATTTTCGTCTGGCGGAGAAGACAAAACAATTCATGTTATTGCATGGCCAAACCACCTCGGGGGCCAGCAATGGCGGGTCACGTCCGACTGGCGCCGGTCGCCATGCGTTGAACATCACCACCACTCCCCCCCCTCCACCCCCCCCCCCCTCCCGTGTGGTCTCTCCGCATTCGCGTCCACTCTGCTTCACTCGCAGGAGAAGTTCTCGGCTCCAACTCTGACGAGATACGGGCCGAGTCTAATCAAGCTGGCGAGATCGAGAGATGGAGAGGGACGGGGCGCGAGAACGTCCGCGGAGGAGGAGGAGGGAGGCGAGCTTGGTGGATTTGCTGCGGGAGTCGACCGAGGATTTCCCGGCTTGGGATGGCGCAGGGTCGAGGTCAAGGAGGTCGGCGACGAGCGCGGGCGCGTTGCGGAGGAGCGAGGCGGGTCCTTCGTCATCATCTGCTCCTTCGGGCCCGTCGAGCTCGGAGTAGGCTTCGGAGAGGATGGTAGGCGATTTGCGGGCGGATCAACCTGCACCGAGGCCAACTCCTGGAGCAGAGCAACCAATGTGGGCCTCGCCCGGCGCGAGTGCACTGATTCGTCAACCAGCAAACCCGACGCCGATGGCTCCACGGAAGCGGGGGAGACCAAGGAAGGTGTCGATTCAACAGGTGCAGCAGGCGGATTCGGGGCAGGAGGAAACAGCAGCAGCTCTGACTATGATGATGATCCATCGCAGTGCAGTGAGGCAAATGGCGACGGTGCTAGAGGAATGGCTGTAGGTTGGCCGAGGTATGGGGATGTAGAGGTGGCCTCATGTGCCTCGACAGCGTCACAGCTCTCTGGTGTGGATGATCTAGAAGAGTACATAGTAGAGGTTCAGGTTTGTGAAGTTACAGCTGTCTCTGTCTCTGAAATTCCACCATTGGAGCGGGAACCTGAATTTGGGGTTTGCAGTACAAGGGAACAGCCAAAAAATGGAGGGGCCTGGGAGGGACAGCTGGCTGTGGGTGGTTGCAAAGTGGTGGAAAGTGGCTTACAAAGAGCTAGAAGGGGAAAAAGTCTTGCTGTTCATGGAAACCCTGACAGCAAAGCTCTGTTGAAGCCCTCTGCCCCTGGAAGTGGGGTGAAAACAAGCTGCAAGGGCTTCGCATGGGTGAGATCGAGGTTGCCGACTGCTTGCTCAGCTTATGGAGGGAGAGCAACGCTGTCGTACCTCCAAGAACATCCCCAGGAGAGCAAGAACATCCATGTGGTTATGTGATTCGAAGAGCGCGAGACTGGTATTCCAATGAAGAAACAGAAGTTGCAGGTAAAAAGGTGTCTGAACAAGCTGAAGATCGTTTTGGGAGGGTGACTGCGCCAGGGAATCGCTGTACTCGTAGTTTGCTTCTTCTTAGTTGTAGTTGTTTCACCGTTTTGGGAGTGGTTTTGCTGCACTGTGCTCCTGGCAGTGCTGGGGCTGAAGCCCACACTCAGTCACACTTTAGTGGTTTTGCCACACTTTAGTGGGAATGAAAATTCCCTATTTTAATAGTTCAGATGGAACTTCCGGTCAGTTTTATTTTCATATGAACCTATCGGAGAAGGAGTATGTAACATACGCTTTGGTTTCGTTATGAGTGCGGCCCCTGCTGATGTAAAAAAACAATTCATGTAATTCGTAGTTATTTGTCCATAAAACATGAGCACCATAGGAGCAACTCAGTTCACCACTTACAATTAGTACAACGACACGGATTTTATTCGACGCTAGACTACTCTTCCTACATCGCCCTCCTACAGTATTCCTGGTGAGCACGGCACTTCGCAACAATCTCACAGCCAGAGTGGTCGAAAATAGTCAATTTGTACTCCTTAGCAGCCTTCTTCTTGAACAAGAGGAGGTACCCATCTCGCAGATCATGTTCACTGAAAAATCCTTCCCATCCCCCTTGTAGGACGGCTTGTCCCATCTCGTCTATAGCCGTTTTGATAGCCCAGCTGCACCCAGTATTGGTCCTTATGGTTATATTCCCAGGCACGTCCCCCAGGTACTGTTTGAAGCACTCAGGAACTTCAAGTACCCTAGTACTATTCCCTTTGACAACCTTGCAGAAGTGTGTAGGGGCCAAGGTCTCGTAGAAGTGACCAACGTTAGCCTACCATAAATTGAACAACACAAGTTAAGCAAGGACTAATGTTTACAACCAAACAATATGAAAACATGAATAACGCAAAGAACGAAGACGATGCGAACATAGGTATCATACAAACTGTTGTACTAAATAGTACATATTATTGAGCACAAGCTACTTAATCGTGAGCCCACAGGCCACAACAATGTTACTGCCTTCGTTGGAATTATCGACTCAATGGTGGATGCAACAGGAACATCGGAGGCAGGGCTCCTGAACTGAAACATGAGTGAACGTATTTCTCGAATATCCTCAAGCAGGAGACCTAATTCCCTCTGACTGTGTGAGAAAAGGCCACGGAAGGTGGCATGTCCATGATCCTGTAGAAGCACATATACGTCCGAATGCTAACTACAGTTCGTTCGTCGCCGGAGATTAAGTGCTATAACCATCGGAGGCATATACGCTTCGAACCATGGTTCGTGTTGTGATCCGACACCATCTCATGCACGGTGCACGTACTACGTACTATGTACAGAAATTTGTCCACCACTGGGCAGATCTGTTCGGCATATAGGACGAGACTAGGTTTTACAGGTTACGAAATAACAGTTCCAGATCCGAAGCAGAACATGTTGAATATCTAGATTGAATCGAGCATGCATGTCTAGTTTAGCACTGCAGGACTTCAGATCTAGTAAGGGCGCATCTCTAATTAGAGTTCTTACCGCCATGGATGGAGCCTTCTTCTCCTTTGTTGCCGCCGATATGGTTTCTCCGGATGCGGCGGCCGAAGTGCTGTGTAGATGCCGGTGGGTTTGTGATGAGGTAAAAAGAAGGGAGTCAGTGCAGGGGTGGAGCAATTTAACTCAGGCAATGCGTACCCCTGTAGGGCCACTACATTCTACCCACGTCGAATGGAATGCCGTAGCCCGGCCCAGTATGTTGTAGTTGAAACGGCACAGTGCTCGGCGTTGCACAAAAAAAAAATCATGCAAGTATCAAATTCCCGGCCCGTTTCGTTGGTTAAACGACACACACGTTGGCGTTCGGTCTTTTCCGTCCGGCAATAAGGAGGCGTTACGTTTGCTTGGCAGGATAGATTCTATAGAAACCCCACCAACCCCGGAAGGCTCGTAATCACTCTGTATGTTTCTGCAGCCACGCTCGAATGGAAGACGGAAGCAAATCACCAGATTTGAGGATCCGTGGACCACGTCTGTCCATGGAACCGCAAGCTTCGTGCTGTATTCATCAGGTACAATGTTGAAGCCTTGTATTCGTCCGTTATTAGATCTTGCTGGATTTAACTTTTGTTCTTGAGTATTTACCTCGCCATGTTGTTTTTTAGTCCCCTCCGTACTATTTGACTTGTGTTGTTCAACGATCCGTATCATAATTGTTGGTTCAACAATCTATCTAGGAGAACAACCAGCAGGAACGTGCGGAAGAAACAATGTTTGAGGATTGTGGCCCGTCAGTTCGGGAGCCGGTCACCATTTACCCCAACAGGAAGAAACGTCCCAGGGATCCACCTATATATTTTGGCCGGCAACTCATTCTTTCAGATGTGGGTTCGTCAGTCCTGTATTTGGTTCCTCATGTCGTAGTTGCTCCGTTGCTGTATCTCCCAAGTTTCTGTTCAATCTGGTTATTTAGTGACGACATTGTGTCCCAATATTGCAGGAGTACTACAGCAATGCTTTTTTTTTTATGGACTGGATGAGGCTGAACCTTTTGTTCCGTCCTCAGATGAGGCCGACGTTGTCGGCGAACAACCTCCGGCGGAACTGGAGGCCGCTGACGAACACTGTGACGCCGTTGGCGATGCCGTTCTCGTGGATCTGGTGGCCTCTGGCGAAGGACTGGATGAGGATGAACCTTTTGTTCCGTCCTCAGATGAGGCCGACGTTGTCGGCGAACAGCCTACGGCGGTCCTGGAGGCCGCTGAGGAACACTATGACGCCGCTGGCGATTTCCATCTAGTGGTTTTCGGGGAGCTAGATCCCGCTGCCGAACAGGCCGCGGCGAATGTCCATCTCGCGGAGCTACAGCCCGCTCACCTGGCGGCTGAGGAACAGCCTGCTGCCGCTGACGAACAGGACGCTGACGAACAGCCTGCTGCCGCTGACGATGTCGATCTCGCGGAGCAACAAGACGCTGAACAACAGCCTGATGCCGCTGACGATGTCGATCTCGCGGAGCAACATGACGCTGAAGAAGAGCCTGATGCCGCTGACGATGTCGATCTACCGGTTGTTGCGCACCGCAATGCCATTGATGGGGAAGACATGTCCTCTTTACTGGCGGAACACATGGCTGCGTCGGAGCAGCTCCTCCGGCCAAAGCTGAGAACGAAACAAAATGGAGAAATGAAAGCACACCAATGACACACTCAGGGAGAATTTCAGAAACAATGGTGATAGAGAAATTTCTGAAGCAAAGTTGGGAAGAGGATATATAGAATCGGAAGAATGAAACCATTCAGCAATCGGTACTCCATCTGTTTCAAATTAGATAATTTATATTTGTCCACATGTGGGGCTGCCGGATGTGGTTGCCACCGGTGGTGCCTACTGGCAGTGGCTCAGTCTCAAGTATGTCGACTGGGTCTCTCTAGTGCTAGGAGAGATAGCTTATAATATACAAGTGTTTGTGACAGAAATCTATTTTGACTTGTAGGACTAGGTACTCCTATTATGAACTTATTTCATAATGCCAGAAAATTCAGAAAAAAGACTCGGGTGTAGATACTAACAATTTTTTAGGGACTTTTTTTTTTGCAAAAAACATTTTTTTGTTCCCATGTGTAAAAAATAAAATGTCTAGTAAAATTTGTTTGTAGCACCGAATTTGTATATTTTATACATAACACAGAAAACAATTTTTTGTGAAACTTTGTGTGCCAACATAAAATTTTCCGAGGTACATCCAAACTTTAATTTAAAACTTTTCTACGAAGCTACATCTAACTGTGAAACCGTGACGAATTATGATCCGAGTACATATCTAGTGATACAAATCTTTAAGTGATAACATGATGCCGTTCACAAATTTTAAGTTTACCAACTTGTAAAAAAAACTGAGTATTCCCAAGATTTATGTTTACAATCGCTAGAATTTTCATAACCAAATTCGAAATGCACGCCGAGAAACATGGGTAGTGTCATAAAAAGACAAAAATACAATGACACTTTTCACGTACCAATTTCTCCTTTTCTTTTTTTTTGTGTGTCTTCCAAATTTGGTTTTGCAAGGCTAAAATGAATCGTGCACTTGAACATGTTTACATAGGTGTGGGAAAGAAAGTGCTAAAACATCTCACATTTGAAAATGGAGCGAGTACGTGCATAGGCTGTTTGTTATGTACTAGCATACATGTGGTGATTTGTTGAGATGCAACTGACGATCAAGACGCGTGTGCTCCATGAGTTGTGGACATGTACTAGTATTTTCTTGACTACTAGTCGAACGCCCGTGCGTTGTTACGGTCCATTAATTATTTTTCTTGCCAGACATATAAATATAGTAGACATAATATTCACATGTATACAAAGAGATAAACCCATAATTTAAAAAATTATTATCCTACTATAATTGAAATGCCTGTGTGTTGCGACATAATACATATTGTAACGGAAGCGTGAGAATACAAACTTGGCGCTATTCTTTAAGCCAAATTAACAAACTTGGCAAGCTATTTTATAAGTAAAATTAATTACCACATTGGTTAATTGTGTTTTGAAGATTAATTACAAGACAATAGGGAGATAAAATTAAATATACTAAGAACCAAAGAAATACATGTCCATCTTTCTAATTTCTAATTCAGAATTCGTCGAATATTTCTAAAAAACATCCGCGATTAGTGGGCTGTTTTACGGTTACCAGTAGAGTAGCTCTAAGTGGAATATTGTGTATTTGCTCTAAGCCAGGCAACCCCAAAGTGCTTAAAATTTGCATAACCAAAATTGTGCATTTTTCACACAAAAAATTGTGAAATTGTAGCTAACATAACTACAGTTGCTAGCCATTAGGTTATACACCGAGGATAGATTGAAATTGGATGAGCTTTTTCCTCTCTGCAAAATAATATCCAGATGGTTGGATGAGGTGGGACAAGAGATAAGAAGACAAGGGGTTATCTGCAAATTTGCCAAGATTGTTTCCTTTCCGTTAGATACAAATCGAACGATCGTGGATGAAAGATGGCAGGCACACCATCATCACCAACTGTGGCTTTTATAGGAGTAGAGATACAAACTCGACCGTGACGCACTGCTTCAGAACGTTTTACACTTCGGCCGTCTGTGTTCACTTCCGCGCGTCACCGGCTCATGCTGCACCAGAGTGGAGCGAATTGTCTGTTATGTCCCTGGTTCAAACCGTTTCCTTTGTTCGAGAGAGATTATTGTCAACCGGCACCCCCATTGATATGCTCCAAAGGCCCAATGTGTTCCGGACTACAAACGATTTTGGGGACACCCCAATCGAGAAGGGCTTGATCCAAAAAAAAACTGTCCAACACCTTCCAGGCCATCTCCAAGTTTAGATGTCTGCTCAGTAGCGCCGAAAAACAATCGGACACAGGCAAGCCCTCCATGTCATACACACGGAGGGTCATATTTCCATACGAGTTGAATTTAGGTTATATAGGTAAACTATAAATCAAAACGAAGAAATCATTACATAACGCTCATGCGCCACTGCTTGTCGCCCGAAGCCGGCGGTGGTGGAGTTGGGGAACGATTTCAACACACAGACGTGCGTCCTCGGACGGTAGGACAGGCCGTCCGAGATGGATGGCGGCGGTGCTGGTGCGGCTCCTCCAGCGGCGAGTCCACATGTATGACATCATGGCCAGGGCACATGTGATGAAACCGGGGACGAAGAAGGTGAAGCAAATATCTCTAGCGCAACACTGGCAATGAGAGCTCCTCAGGTGTCTGGAAGGTTGCGGCAATCGACATTGCCATCGGCGAGATGGAATTGGGCGTGCTCTGCGACTGCGAGTGGGATTTGGGCGAGAGAGAAGTGGTGAGGACCTTATAGTAAGGGGAGCAACCGCGGTAGAGGAGCTAGCCGATGAAAAATCCAAAGTGGGTGGGGGGGGGGGGGCGATGCCCCCTACTTGCACTAACCTCTGCCGATAAAAATATATATATATGTAAATTGCAAATCAAAACAACAAAATTCATTACACGTTCCTCATGCCCTACTGCTCGTCGTCCGAAGGCGGCGATGGTTGAATTGGGGAATCGATTTCAACGTACCGACGTGTCATCCTTGGACGAGATGACTGGAGGACTGCGTCGGCCAAACTGGATTGCGACGGTGCCTCCTCCTACGACGAATCAACATGTATGCCATCACAACCATGCAACATGTGATGAAGCCGGGGATGAAGAAGGGCGAAGCGCAACACCTGCCACTAGAAGTCTTCGGGGGTCTGGAAGTTTGCATCGCTCGACATTGCCATCTGTGAGTTGGATTTTTCTTTTCTTTTTTTGGATTTCGCGTGCTCTGTGATAGCTTAAGTCCTTATCAACTTTTTAGAGATGTTTTCCCTGGGTTTTGTTTGTTATTTATTCTTATTTGCTCTCATACTAACCCAAACACGCAGATGTTTGGAAATCTTTCATTTTTTGATATGACTTTCATACTAACCCATCTATGTATCTAGACAGCAGTGGTACTCCAGTTGGTACTCTTCTCTTCCCATGGCGGCAGTGGTGGTGATGATGATCCACGAAGATGGTCGAGGGAGACAGCCTGCAAACGTGTGAGTGTAATGGGTGAGATTACATGCTGAATCCAAACAGATACCCGATAGCTTAGATTTACCTACAAATCTCAACCTATCCAGCGCAAAATGGAGAGTGAATAAGAAGGAAAAGAGTGGGGTGAGAGGAAGATGTCAAGGTACCTAGACGGGAGGGCGGCGGCGGATTCCTCCCCCCACCATGAAAGTGCAGCCTCCACCATCTAGTCCTTGATCCGTGTTTCTTGGTGTCATGGAATGGGCGACTCACCCTTCTTAAATCTCAACCTAGATGCTTGGAGTGCAAGTAGGGGGGCACTGCCCCTCCACCACCCACAACTTGTACCAAGGTGTGAAGATTTTTTTGAGAGGGTCTATATGATAAACGTGACACGATGTGAGGGGCTGGAAGCGCGGCGGGTACTCCAGAGAGAGATTGGTGGTGGAAAATGGACATGACACGTGAATCAGATTTGTGAGTGAGAGCAACAGATTATTTCAATTTGGGATTTTATTTTCCTAAGTGGAAAACCGGTTTAGGGTTCGAGATAAATTGGGATTCACAACTAGTTCAGTGTGGCAACTTTTCGAGATGCAAATCTCGAGATCCGATGCCCCCTACTTGCACTAACCTCTGCCGATAAAAATATATATATGTAAATTGTAAATCAAAACAACAAAATTCATTACACGTTCCTCATGCCCTACTGCTCGTTGTCCGAAGGCGGCGATGGTTGAATTGGGGAATCGATTTCAACGTACCGACGTGTCATCCTTGGACGAGATGACTGGAGGACTGCGTCGGCCAAACAGGATTGCGACGGTGCCTCCTCCTACAACGAATCAACATGTATGCCATCACAACCATGCAACATGTGATGAAGCCTGGGATGAAGAAGGGCGAAGCGCAACACCTGCCACTAGAAGTCTTCGGGGGTCTGGAAGTTTGCATCGCTCGACATTGCCATCTGTGAGTTGGATTTTTCTTTTCTTTTTTTGGATTTGGCGTGCTCTGTGATAGCTTAAGTCCTTATCAACTTTTTAGAGATGTTTTCCCTGGGTTTTGTTTGTTATTTATTCTTATTTGCTCTCATACTAACCCAAACACGCAGATGTTTGGAAAACTTTCATTTTTTTTATATGACTTTTGTGGTAACCCGGATTTTTAGGTAGTTTAATTAATTTGATTAATATGAAGTCAATTTTTATTCGTTCTAATTTTGCTAATTTGTTGTGTTTAAATTTGGATGATAATTTGTGCATGCCATAGAAATTAGAGGAGTTGATCTGACTTGTTTGTGCATGCATCGATCAGCCATGTACTAGTACATACTAAGTAGCTTAGCTAGCTGCATCGTGGTGCATGTATTAGTGCAGTGATTCCTACATGCATTCGTACGTGATGAGGTAATGGATTAGAGAGAGAGTCAACGTGGCCTAGTGTTAGGGTGTGGAAGCTTTGCTGGCAGGCAAGACTCGGCGTGGATTGGCTGCATGGTGTCCAAGCGCCAGAGTTGACGTGGGCTGACCTCATGGATGTCGGCAGATATTTCCTGCTCAGCTTGCAAAGCGGCAAGTGGTGGCCTAGATATTTGTGTAGCACTTCTTTATAAATAGAAACGCGGCTCTACGCGGCCGTAGCTAGTTAGCGATGCTCCTGATCCAGAAGCCGAGCTGCTTCTCTCGTTCCACGATCAACAAGCTATCAGCAGAGAGAGAGTCAGGGAGGAAAGCTAGAGGGCGATGCTGGTGCGACGATACCGGGGTTTTGGCGGCGGTGGTGTTTCTACGACGACGGCGATGGCGGCGTTGAGAGCGTCAAGCTCTCTGGCTTGAGTTAGCACACCGGCGAGTGGAGAGTCCGGTGCACATCTTTGCTGCTGGTGCTCCGTGCTCCTTTGGCTACGGTGCCGGAGTAGGAGTTCGTACACCGATCGGAGCTGTCAATCCTACCTAGTAGCTGGAGTATTTGATTACTACGACATAGTTTCCTGAGGCAAGCAGTTCTTACCTCTCTCATATAGTAAGTTCTAAAACCTAAACCCTAAACCCTAAAACCCTAAACAGTGATGGTAATTAATTAAGGGCGCATTCGTCTCGTCTCCGTGGTCCAACAATCGTAATTAATTAACTAACGCCGCCTTCGTCTCCTCTCCGTGGGCCGTCGCGTCTCTCCCCTGTTTGGTCCCTCCCTCCCGCCGCCGCCGCTTCGTCTACGCCCGCGGCCGCGCAGCCCAGGAGCAGCAGGAGGACTCTCACGGCGAGCAAGTGGAGCAAGAGGAGGAAGAATAGGAGGCGGCGGAGGTCGAGGGTTCCGACAAGGAAGCGGCGGTCGAGGCACCAGCGGCCAAGAAACCCCCATCTGCGGCGGAGGCAACGGGGAGGAAGGTCCCCATCACCGTCAGCCTCAAGAAAATCTGCAAGGTATCCAATCTCGCTGTCCGCTGCCGATTGCCTCCAGCCTCCGCGGAAATCGCTTCCGGAGTACACCCCCTTTGCATTCGCGGTGAAAATGGCTGCTCCGTTTCGCAGCCATTTGAGTGCCGTGGCTTCTGACGTGTGGTTTGGCTGCAGGTGTGCAAGAGGACGGGGCACGTTCAAGGGCGCCGTGTACGGTGTACCATCGACTGCCCCATGAAGCCTTTTGCTTCCTCTGCAAGATGCCAGGTCCTCGTGATACCATCTCTGTAAGCATGCTTCTTTCTTTGTTTCTTTTTGTATTGGGATTCGCAAGAACAAGAGTACAGTGATTCGAGGTGTAAGGTTTCGGTAGTTCAAGGACTCAGGCAGCCTAACTGCTTGTTCCACATAGTCTCGCAAGAATCTTTACACTTGTGGTTAGATCAGTGGGATGAAAATGGTCCGGTGTTGATGATCCGCCGCCACATGCATGGTAGTTTCTCACACATTTGCATACAGAAATTTCCAAATAACTCTTTCCTTTCAGTTGTTCATGACTAGTTGTGTACTGCCATTTACTTCTTGAAAGCTTCACATGGAAGGAGATTACCCCGAATCACTGATACCGTGATGTTTCCACCTCTCTTCCGCTCTGCAGGTCACACGACCTTGACCTGCCCGCATAGGGTAGCGGTGGAGCACGGCGTTATCCCAGCCCCTAGGAGGAACACAAACACTTCATTGGATTACGTCTTCCAGAGCCAAGTGAAAGGCAAGATCCCCATGGTGCGTTACCTGCTTGGAGTTTCATCCAACCAAGAACAATGTGCTTTTATTGGAGACAAGATATCACAGTCCTTCAGTTGGGCTTTGTTTCGCACTTAATTCCTTAGAAGTGTGGTCGCTGCAGGTACATATAGGCGAGTGCTGATCGTCTCTTTGTTTCTCTGTCCATGCAGAAAGGGCTACTAGGCATCTGGGATTATGTTAAGTTGCATGAGAAGATCACTTACGATTCTGTGCACTCCTGCATTCTGAACAGTATGAAGTAAGAGCGTTACCTTGCTGGCTATCATCAGTTTTTTTTTTGTCTAAGGATGAAATATGGCAACTTGATGTGATGTTATTCAGGTTCTGACACCGCCAATGATGGAGTAATATACACAGCTTCCTCTGACGGGACCATCAGCAGCACAAGACTTGGACACTGGAATGGGCTTGCCCTTGTTAAATCTCAACCCTGATGGTTGGAGTGCAAGTTTTCTGCATAGTCTTATGATCTTGTGCTTTAGTGAGAAAACATTTGTTTGCCCTTTTCTGAAAAAAATCTGCATCCATTTTGGGCTTGATTTAATCAACCCTGTCTGTTGCTCTTAACAGGGTCCAAGCACTTGGCGCATGATATATGAGATGGACTTAAACACCGACAAATGTCTCCTTTTGGTGGCGGATAGTTTTCGATATCTTTACTTGTGAGTATCCCTAGGAGCAGTTTGGTACCTTTTCCGAAACTAATTGCTTGCATGCAGTACTTACAACTTCCTTTGAAACTATTGACTTGGATGTTCATATTATTTTATTCCATGCATCTGTTTGACAGCTCAATTCGAAATAAATTCGCTATCAGGGATGAGTTTTTATTTGAGTTCAAGATATTGCTGTATACCGTGATATGGGATTCAGAAATATCGTTGTATATTGTCATATTTGAGTACTCCTTTCATCCTTTGTCATCACAGAGTATCTGACAATCTGTTGTGAGCTATATATATATCTGTCTAACTGTCTTACTCCTTAATTCTTGCAGACTGGATAGATGGTCAAAGGAAAGAATCGGGCAACCGATTCTTGTACACAAAAAGGGTAGCAAGGTGACTGGTCTCCATTGCAACCCTGCTCAACCCGAAGTTCTTCTAAGCAGCGGGAATGATCACTTTGTGAGTATGCTCTGCTCTGCATACATGGATATCCCTTTCTCTATCTGGTATCTATCTCACATCACTTCTGTAGACCCGTATTTGGGATACAAGGAAACTTGAGCCCAACTCTGCTCTTGCCAGCCTTGCTCATGGTCGGGTTGTTAATTCAGGTCGTTTTTCTCCACGAAGTCGGAATAAGATCTTGACAACATGCCAGGACAACCGAATTCAGTCTGGGGTTATATTTTTGGCAATCTGGAATCCCAAAGTAGAGAAATAATGCACAGCCACGATTTCAATCGTCACTTGACTTCCTTCAAGGCCGAGTGGGACCCAAAGGTTCAGAGCTGTAGCTACAAATCGCTTTTTTTAAATCAAGTTCTTCACTAGAATGCAATTTTATATACAGAATGTTAATGCTCTGCAGGATTACTCAGAGACTGTTGCAGTTATCGGTCGTTATATAAGTGAAAACCACAACGGGGTTGCTGTACATCCCATTGATTTCATAGACGCCAGCACCGGAAGCTTCTAGCTGAGGTTGATGGACCCTGACATGACGACCAACAAGCTGCACCCGGGATCCTGGCCAGAGGAAGTTGAAGGTATAGATCGATCAATCTGCATTTACCCAATACCTCTACCAACTCTAGATCTTTTTCAGCCTTATGAGTGCATGTAGGTACATCTTCATCTGGAAACCAGCGAACGACACTGATGATGCTACAGAAGAGAGGACCAACCAGAAGACGGTCAAGGAATATGTGTACGGGTCAGGTTCGCGGAAGAAAGCAAATGACAAGCACGGCAATGGCAGTGAGACTCGGAGGGCGGTTCTGATGGAGAAAGCAAAGAAGACTCGCTTTACGCACACCGCAAAGGGAATTAGCGGCTGCTGCTGGAGCTCCTTTTGGGGTAAGGTCTCAGCGTCTTACCCCCAGCCCCAGGTAACACGCTGAAGGCCTGTGGTATGGTAGTATGCCACAAGCATATTAGTGTTAGGTTGGTATTGCTTTTGAATACGGATGCCCTCAAGGTATATATTAGTGTTACTCTCATCTGCTGTGTGTTTTTGTTGTCTGCTTTTTGTGCGTGATGAAGGGCGAAGAGACTATAATACACACAAATGGAATCTCTAGTTAAGTAGAGTAACAACTATAGGAACAACATGGATAACGGGAAGAGATTTCTTGTTCCTGGGCTCCAGTGATCCCTCTAGTTAAATTTTTTTTTATCATATTTATAAGTTTTAAAAAATCTGGAAAAAATTCTACATGTTGTCAATGATATATCCCACAAACGTGTAAAATCTCGGTTTGAAATATTTCATATTCTGTTCTAGACAAAAAAGATAAATGTGTGGACCTAAATGTACATACTTTCAAATCTCCAAAATATACAAGATTTGTTATTTTTATGTAGCCCAAACTATAAAGTATTTCAAATAAAAAAAATCACGCTTGTGGGATACATCATTACCAACATGCATGATTTTTTTCAAAAAAAATTAAAACTTTAAAATATTGTTTTTAAATTTTTTAAACCAGAGGGATCACAGGAGCTCGGGATAACAATGTACGATCATGCATGTGAGTGAATAGAGTTTGATATCAGCGTTGATGAAGGAGAAGCAAAACAGAGGTACGGTTGCATTAACAGCACAATTTCTTTTTTTTTTTTGACAGTAGAAGGTTGGCTCATCTGTCTCAGGTGAGACAATGAAGAGCCAGAAGTGGTTGCGTGATACGATATGATATGATATGATACTATGATATGATATGAGTTAGCTTGAAGAGGAAAAAGAAACTTGATGGCGCCTACTGAATCAAAGTCAGCGATGGGCCGTGCGTGTTCCATTCCACCCGCGCTAAGAAAACACTACTCGCAACTACGTCCTCTCTCGTCACCGTTTCAATTGTCCTGCCACAACACCCCATTTCCCCCTTTCCTCACCAAATCCGCCTTCGATGGAGAAGGACGCCCCCGCCGTGGATCTTGTGGAGAAGGACATCGATGCCGTCGGCGGACCTGAAGCCGGAGACAATCGCCCGGATGGAGAGGCGCGTCCGCGAGCAGGCGGAGAAGGAGGAGGCTCATTGGAAGGCGGCTGCGGAGATGAAGGTCAGTCCGAGAGACGCGCCAACGCCCGCTCCCGTGGCCAAGCGCGATTTATGTATTTTCTTACCCAAACAAGACATGTTTCAACGTAGTTAAACCCCTCCGGCCAAGGTTGAGAATATGGCAGTGGGGGTCTTCCCCACTGTTATGCGCTTCAAAAAAAAAGGTTGAGAATGAAACAAAATGGAAAAATGAAAGCACACCAGTGACGCACGCAGCAAGAATTTCAGAAACCATGAGATAGAGAAAAAAATCTGAAACAAAGTTGGGAAGAGGATAAATAACATCGGAAGGATGAAACCATGACACGGAGGTTCGATACAGCATAGGCCTCCCTCCGGGCCCCACCCATGTAGTATCTTTATATACAATGTACCTTCTTGCTCATGTATCTTCACGTGTAGTTGTAAGAGTATATACGCACGCAAATCATATGTGAAATCTTTATGTACAGCCTAAAAGTTCCCTTCTGTATATTCGCGAAGAAGAAGGGAGAGTATAGTGATAGTAGTAGGAGACGACCAGCGGCGACAATAGTACTAGGATGCCGGTGGCATGTACGATACTAGTAGGAGTGTATAGTGACCTGCGGCGCCGATACTAGCTAGTAGGAGCCAGGAGGGCCGGGGGGAGATGAGCAGGGCAGAGACAGCGGTGGAAGAAGGCGAAGGAGACGACCGGGGAATGAGAGGGGGGGGGGGGGAACGACCAAGCCTGCAAACGAAACAAAACAAATCGATATCAGCATTTTGTCACGCGTGACCGAATATGAAAATGGGAAAAATTGATTTTTAACATACCTCCTCGGACAGGAGGACATGCCGCCCTCCCCCGTTCGAGACAAATCGCCGTGTTGCGCCACCTCCTCCAGAGCCGAAGCCGCATATAGGCCATCACGGCGGGGGACAAGTGAGGGAACCAGCAATGAAGAACGTGAAACACATATGACGCAACACCGTCCAGGAAAGATCTTCTGGAGTCTGGAAATTGGAATGTCAGCCATCGCCATCACGGAGCTCTTCTCTCTGCGTCTAGGATTTGGGCTCTGGAGCGTGCTCTGCGACGCGACGGAGCGACCGTCCTTGCTGATGCGGAATATTAGCATAATAACCTTTATACAATGACATAGATTAGTTTAGGTGGGGTGGTGGGGGGGGGGGGGGCAACGCCCCCTCTAGCCCATGAAAATTACGATGTTTGATCATTACGGTAGTACTACCAAGTTCCAAAGTAAGCAGCGGGCAGTGAGTGAGCATCTGCGCCGGCAAGAAGAGGAAGACGACATTTACCTGCGCCGCCAACCTAGACCGGTGGACTGCGTCGTGCCAGTGCGTGTGAGACGCCGCCCCTGGCTTCTCTAGCGCGCCCGGAGCCACTGGTACGCCTTAAGGGCGAGGGTGCAGGTCAAGAAGCTGGCGACGTAGAAGGTCATGAAGAGGAGGCGGAGGACCATCCAGGATAGGTCAATCATCATTGCAGGGAACTGATGCGGCGTGTCCGCGCACAGCAGGTACATATAGGCGATTGCTGATTGTCTCTTTGTTTTTCTGTCCATGCAGAAAGGGCTATTAGGCATCTGGTATTATGTTAAGTTGCATGAGAAGAACACTTACGATTTGATGAACTCCTGCATTCTGAACAATATGAAGTAAGCATCAGTTTTTTTTTTGTTTAAGGATGAAATATGGAAACTTGATATATTATCTGATTCAGGTTCGACATCGTATGATAAACGTGACACATGATGCGAGGGGCTGGAAGTGCGGCAGCGCGCGGTGGTCGACTCCGGAGAGAGATTGGAGGTGGAAAATGGATATGACACGTGGACCAGATTTGTGGGTGAGAGTAACGGATTATTTCAATTTTGGATTTTATTTTCCAAAGTGGAAAACCGGTAGCGTTCGGGATAAATCAGGATTCACAAGTTCAGTGTGCCAACTTTTTTAGGATTCAAATCTCGGGATTTGAATTATATGTTCAGCGTTTAAAATGGACTCTTTTGTTGCCTCGTAAAGGTCTCCTCCGCACAGTTCTCCTAAATGGCTAATGGCTGCCATATGTGGTTGCCACAAGTGGTGCCTACTGGCAGTAGCTCAGTCTGAAGTATGTCGACTCGGTCTCTCTGATGCTAGCAGAGATAGCGTATAGTATACAAGTGTTTGTGACGGAATTCCAGTTTGACTTGTAGGACTAGATGCTCCTATTATGAACTTATTTCGTAATGTCAAAAAATCCAGAAAAAAGATTCGGGTGTACATACAGACATTTTATTTAGTCACATTTTTTTTTCTCCAAAAAAGACATTTTTTTGTTCCCTGCTAAAAATAAAAATAAAATGTCTAGTAAAAAGTTGTTTTTGAGCACCAGATTTGTGCTCCAACATAAAATGTTCGGAGGTACATCCAAAATTTATTTCAGAACTTTTGACATTTTAAAATATTTTTAAAATGCACTTCCTATAATAAGACTAGGTGCTCCTGCGAGTCAAAACACCATGTCCTATCTGAGAGTTACTGTTTTATCGAATAAAATGGGTCAGAAAACCCCAAACGGCGCGAGTCGAACCGAGTGAACCCCAAACGGGAGCCAAACGCGCTTCGTCTCCGTCGGCCGTCGCGTCTCTCCCCACACCACAGCTTTCCTGTTCCCTCTTCCCGCCTCCCGAGGCATCCGCCGCCACATGCCCCCCACAATGGCCACCCGCGCCCGCTTCGTCTACGGTCGCCGCCGCGCAGCCGACGAGGAGGAGGAGCAGCAGGAGGACGCCTCCTCCTCGTCTTCCTCCGACGACGAGCAAGAGGAAGAAGAAGAGTCGGAGGTCGAGGGTTCCGACGACGACGACGAGGAGGAGGTCGCCGAAGCACCAGCGGCCAAGAAACCCCCGGCGGCTCCGGCGGCGGCGGGGAGGGGCGGGAGGAAGGGCCCCATTACCATCAGCCTCAAGAAAGTCTGCAAGGTACTGCCCGCCGCCGCCGCCGCCGCCGCCGCCGCCGGAGGCTTCACCTATTTTCTCCTTACCGTTTTGCTATCAATTTCGCTGTCCGCTGCCGATTGCCTCCACAAAGAACGCTTTTTTATATGGTTCTGGGCTTCAACCTCCGCGTTGAACCGCGGCAATCGCTTCCGAAGTAAGCCGCTTGTGGCTGATTTGGGGTTTAATCAGAGCAGAGCAGAGTAGGAGCGGCTGCTTCTCCATGGCGCAGCCTGGTCTGGTGCTCCCCTTTTGCATTCGCAGTGAAATGACTGCTCCATTTCGCGTTTACTCTGACTGATGCTCCTTCACTACCCACTTCAGTATAAATTTTAGTTCGGTTGTTGGGAATGGTCTGGACATATGCAGTGAGTGTTCCTCTGCTGTAGTTTCTAATGTGTGATTCCTTGTGCCTGGCTGCAGGTGTGCAAGAAGACGGGGCACGAGGCAGGGTTCAAGGGCGCAGTCTACATCGATTGCCCCATGAAGCCTTGCTTCCTCTGCAAGATGCCAGGTCCTGATACCATCTGTAAACATGCTAGTTTGTATGTTTGTGTATTGGGATTGGGATGAACATGGACACACACACACACTAGTATAGTGATTTCAGGTGGAATGTTGGGTAGTTCAAGGACTCGGGCAGCCTAACTGCTTGTTCCAGATAGGCTCGGGAAGAATTTTTACACTTGTGGTTAGATCAGTGGGATGAAAATGGTCCGGTGTTGATGAGCGGCCACATGTTATTTTCTCACGCGTCTGCAGACAGAAATTTCCAAATAACTCTTTCCTTTGAATTATTCCTGACTAATTGTGTACTGCCATTTACTACCTGAAAGCTTCACATGGATGGAGACTACCCCGATTCACTGATACCATGATGTTTTCACCTCTCTTCCACTCTGCAGGTCACACGACCTTGACCTGCCCACATAGGGTAGCGATGGAGCATGGCGTTATCCCAGCCCCTAGGAGGAACACAAACACTTCACTAGATTACGTCTTTCAGAGCCAAGTGAAAGGCAAGATCCCCATGGTGCGTGAGCTGATGGTTCCTCTGCTTCTTCCGTATCGTTATCATTTGCAAGTTTGCAACACTCCGTATGACTATTTTTTCGGTGGTACCATTTTTCTAAAATATAAGTTCCTCTCTCTGAATCTAGGTTAAACCGCGGTTTCTAGTACCAAACCAATTGGAGTGTGGTAACATAAAATTTCACCAGAGACGTGTGACCTGCTTGGAGTTTCATCCATCCAAGAACAATGTGCTTTTATCGGGAGACAAGGTATCGCAGTCCTTCAATTGGGCTTTGTTGCCCACTTAATTCCATAGAAGTATGGTTACACTGCAGGTACATTCATATAGGAGACTACTAATTATCCCTTTATTTTTCTTTCCACACAGAAAGGGCTACTAGGCATCTGGGATTATGTTAAGTTGCATGAGAAGGTCACTTACGATTCTGTGCACTCCTGCATTCTGAACAGTATGAAGTAAGAGCTTTACCTTGCTGGCTATCATCACTTTTTTTGTTTAAGGATGAAATATGGGAACTTGACATTATCTGATTCAGGTTCGACACCGCCAATGATGGAGTGCTGTACACAGCTTCCTCTGATGGGACTATCAGCAGCACAGATTTAGACACTGGAATGGGGTCGCCCTTGTTGAATCTTAACCCAGATGGTTGGAGTGTAAGTTTTCCGTATAGTTTTGTGATCAAGCTGATACAGATTGCATTTCAATCTTATATTTATGCATCTTCTGCTGTAGTGAGACAAACATCTGTTTGCACTTTTCTGAACAAAATCTGCATCCACTTTGGGATTGATTTAATCAACCCAGTATGTTGCTCTTAACAGGGTCCAAGCACTTGGCGCATGATATATGGGATGGACTTAAACACCGACAAAGGTCTCCTTTTGGTGGCGGATAGTTTTGGATATATTTACTTGTGAGTACCCCTAGGAGCAGTTTGGTACCTTATCTGAAACTAATTGCTTGCATGCAGTACATACAACTTCGTTTGAAACTATTGACTTGGATGTTCATATGATTTGTTCCATGCATCTGCTTGGCAGCTCAATTCCAAATAGTTTGCTATCAGCAATGAATTTTTATTTGAGTTCAAGATATTGCTGTATACTGTGATACGTGATTCAGAGATATGGCTGTGTATTCTCATATTTGACATATTAGCATATACTCCTTTGTCACCTTAGAGTATCTGAGAATCTGTTGTGAGCTATACATATCTGTCTTACGCCTTAATTCTTGCAGACTGGATAGAAGGTCGAAGGAAAGAATCGGGCAACCGATTCTTATACATAAAAAGGGTAGCAAGGTGACTAGCCTCCATTGCAACCCTGCTCAACCCGAAGTTCTTCTAAGCAGCGGAAATGATCACTTTGTGAGTATGCTCTGCTCTGCGTACATAGATATCCTTTCTTTATCTGGTATCTAATAGTTCACATCACTTCTGCAGGCCCGTATTTGGGATACAAGGAAACTTGAGCCCAAGTCTGCTCTTGCCAGCCTTGCTCATGGACGAGTTGTTAATTCAGGATACTTTTCTCCACGAAGTGGGAATAAGATCTTGACAACATGTCAGGACAACCGGATTCGTGTCTGGGATTATATATTTGGTGATCTGGAGTCCCCAAGTAGAGAAATCGTGCACAGCCACGATTTCAATCGTCACTTGACTCCCTTCAAGGCCGAGTGGGATCCAAAGGTTGAGAGTTTTATCTACAAATCGCTTTTTTAAATCAGATTCTTCGTTAGAATGCAGTTTTTGATGCAGAATGTTAATGCTCTGCAGGATTACTCAGAAACTGTTGCAGTTATCGGTCGTTACATAAGTGAAAACCACAATGGGGTTGCTCTACATCCCATTGATTTCATAGACACCAGCACCGGGACACTTCTGGCGGAGGTGATGGACCCTGACATAACGACCATCAGCCCGGTGAACAAGCTGCACCCGCAAGATGATATCCTGGCCACAGGCAGTTCAAGGTATAGACCGATCAATTTGCATTTACCCAACACGTCTACCAACTCTAGATCTTTTTCACTCTTACGAGTTTCTGTCCGTGCATGCAGGTCCATCTTCATCTGGAAGCCAAAGAACGACGCTGATGATGCTACAGAAGAGAGGACCAGCCAGAAGGTCAAGGAATACGTGTACGGGTCAGGTTCGCGGAAGAAAGCAAATGGCAAGCACGGCGATAGCAGTGATGACGACTCGGATGGCGGTTCTGATGGAAAGAAGAAGAAAGCAAAGAAGACTCGCTTCACCCACACCCCGAAGGGAAAGGGCAAATCCAAAGCTTGACAATGAATGCAGTTAGTTCAGTGGCAATTTTGGCAGAGGGGACCTATTAGCGACCGCTGCTGGAGCCTTTTTTGGTGCACCGTCTCACGTCGTAGACCTAGCTAACATGGTGGAGGCACCATCTTTAGCAGCAATCACTTTTAGAATTAGGTTTGTGTTGCTTTTGAATCCTGATGCACTTTAGGTGTTAAATGCATGTATATATACGATATTTACTATATATTATATATCAACCTACTAAGTAGCTTGAATGCAGTTTTGTACATTGTGGATCGTCTGCTATGTTTGCACAGATGGAATCTGTAAGTAACCAACCAATACAAAATGGATAACAATATACAGTGATGTGAATGGCTGACATTATGTCTCTGAGATGAAACAGTAGAAAAATCAACAGATGCATTAACATTGAATTTCTTTTTGACAGTGAAACATTAAGCCACATGACAAATGATAATTATTGCAATATACTGTTTGTTAGCTCACTAAACATCTGCCATCAACGACAGTCAACCCCTAAAATTTGCTCTATTTTAATGGCTGAGATTATGCCACTGGATCAGAACATGAGTTGGTTATCTTGTAGCTCAAATGAGAGAGAAGCAAAACCAACTGTTAATGACAGTGAGTAATTTCTGTTTTTTTTACAGTAAACATTGGGTCACACGCCAAACAAAAAATCTCATAGTATACTGATTGTTAGCCCACTAAACTTCTGCCATCAGAGGCTTTAGACTCTTCAGTTTGTCATTCGGCTCAAGTTTATTAGCTCAGTGCCGGTCAAAACCCAAAATTTGCTCCATTGTTACACCTCTTGGTCAAGATGCTCCAGCACCAAGACAGGTTCTTTCGGCACCTTCAAAAATATCTGGCTTTGATCCCAGCCAGCTCCCTCCATTTGTTTGATGAAGTCAGCAAATCCATCCTCCAATGCAGCAAGGCTTTCTTCTAGCCGAGCGAAGACGTTGCCCCGCTTTAGCCCGTGTTCGTGGAGCCAGTGGGCTTGCCACACGCTCCTTAGGACCGACATGCTCGTTGCCTCTTCCTGAAATAAAGCATGCAATTTGTTCATATGATGCCTAGTTATAAACCGATATTCAGCAGTAGATCACCTTGAATGCAACCAGAAATGCTGGCTCTCCTGACCCGAGCTGCTCAACGTAGAGGATGTACTTCTCATTCTTGTATAGCTTCAGGAGCATATTCACCTGTTTTGAGAGTTAAGAACATACATGAGCAAGTGATAACAAAAGCCATTGGCGGAGTTATGAAATTGGTTGCAAGTACCACTAACTCGAATTGTTGGCAACCACCAGTCTCTGATGAGGACTGCGCGACTAGCCTGTGTATCTGCTGGTTTCAACTTAAGGTTACATTTTTAAGTTCATGAGTACTACTTAAGGTTAAGTTTTTAAGTTCGAAACTGGCTGCAAATGGATGCCAGTGCCTCATGAGTTCTACTTGACAGTTATGACTATACACATCACTACAGAGCTATTTAACCAAGCATATTTCTTTTTGTTGTTTCAATTCTAGCTGCCAAGGAACCTCAACTAAAAAGAAGCATTGTAATGATGAAGCCATCAAAATTGGAAACTGTATCTACCGAGATGAAAGGAATCAACTTCCTGGTTTTGCATCTGGCCATATGCCTAAGACTCATACCATGTCAGCGGATTCCTCTCCACTGAGCATCCTCTCCATGGGCACACCAAAAGAAATTTGGGGATGCAAGAATCTCTCCCATGTTAAAATATTCTCTCCCTCATTGCAAGCAACATAGCCTAGAACAGGAGGAAAGAAACAAGTATTAACAAAACTTTTCGTTAAGCAACCAAGAAACTTCCAAAATTAAGAAGTGAAGAACATGTCACCAGGAACTGTATGGTCTGCAACATGTGATCTCACAAGAATCCGAGCGCGTTTTAGGTTTACCTATTAATAGACATGAAGAGGAACACATGTGATGAATCAAAAACTAGTAAACCATTTATGTTATCCATTTATGTATCTGACTGAAAAACATGGCCTAACATGCAAACATTGAGCTTAATTAATTGACCGAACATAATTTAAGTCAAGCACCTTACTGTGCGGAACTTGAGAACTATTAAGGACTGGTAGCGGAACCAAAGATGTAGAAGACGAACACCAAGCCAGGTCAGAGTAAGAGTTGAGTATGATGACTGTATGCCTGGTGTGTCCTGGAATGAAAATGCCAACTAGGAATGAGTCATCAAACAGTAATAAAATTAAGGTTGGCATGCCAAAAGGAGGTTCCGTGTTGCCAGTACAGAAAACTTCACGAGTAGTAATACCAGAATAAGTACACCGATAGAAAGGCCTAACAGCTGAGCCCCTACTTCCCATACTTCCTCCTGAAAAAAATTAGCAAAATTATTGAGATATATTATATACTGAACCAAAAAAATGTGAAACGGTGCATAATCTCCAAAGGGACTTTTGGATGATCATAATATTGTGCTGTTTTTCCATACACAAAAAGTACACAAAGGTTTTTTGCGTTTTCTCACCTCCTAAGAGGCTGATGTAACTGAACTCTCAACCTATCCAATGAAATGAAACGAAAAGCTTTTTGTGTTTTCGCGGAAAAAATACACAAAAAGTACTACTATTCTGCTGTTTAATAAAATGAATGATTAATTGGATAGTGACATTGAACGGATTGTTAGGTAGAGTACTGGAAGAAACTAGGTACCTTTGCAGCAATCTCCCCCAGGTTTCCCGATTTCGCGAAGTGATTTTGGATAACACGATTAGAAGGATCTCTAAATCCTCTCCCTACAGCCTGCTTAAGAAGTCTGGAGTCAATGATTTTCTATGCATGTAGCTCTCTACAAAGTTTGAGTTAGGCTTTAGTCACATGTGGAAACCAAATGTAATGAACTAATGTGTGTTGTTTCCAATATACCTTTGCAAGATTCCCCAATGATGCAAGTGGGAGGAAGTAACCAGGGTAGAGGGGAGTGGTGAGATCAAAGATGCTGCCATATTGCACAGATAATTCCCTTAGATAATATTATAAGTGGGTTTTGCTTTTTCACTTGATTATATATATTATCTGTAATTATTTAAGAGAGTTAGTGCATGAACCTTCCAGCACTCCCAATGAAATCTGCATACATCCGCCACTTCTTTGGGTCATCGTCAAAGAGTGTTCCGAAACGTCCACCTAAAACAAATCATTTGTAAATCTCTCAGGACAACATATTCTGAATAAATAGTCAGGCATAATCGTACCAATGAGAAGACGCCCAAAAGCTCCTATGCCATCTTTTGATACCCACCTACAGAAGAGATTAATATCAGCACAAAGACAAGGGGCGATTTAACCGCGAGAATAAAATTAACTGATCCACTCACACTCGTATTTCATGTTTAGCTGTGAGCATATTGTTATGTTCCCTTTGGTATGTTCATACACTATTCGGTAAAGACTCAAGGCTCATGAGAAAGAAAAACTCTTTCAGGTTGTGTATGCACTATGTATAATAAAGGTGACCAAATCAGGATGGAACATAACTAAGCTAAAACCAACGTCAAGATTATTTGTCTTCCAAAGAACTAATAGCCCATACAATGTAGCAAAGATGGTAATGACCTGATAGCAGCAGCAGAAGCAGCTGCTGAAGTTCCTGAAAAGGACCCAACACCTACAGCCTGTGCCAATCTATGATCAGCTAATCATCAGTTTAACAAAATAATTATATTTCATTGAAATCATTTTAGTCACCGCAACAATCATTTACTACTACAAATATCATCTTGACTAATAAATCATGCGATACCTTCAGAAGACTTGATGTAACCAATGTGTGGCAGATCCATCCTGTCACGTTTGTTGGGAATTGCAATAGCATGTATTGCAGATAATCATCCGAAACAGATTCTGAAATATATATGAGTTACAGATTTGAGAAGTGGCATAAGTTTCAGACGTTTGGTACCAGTCTGCCACTCTGGAATGGCTAGCTCTAATGCAGGATATATCAAGAAAAAGAGGAAACGTTTAATTTGGAAGCAAGCTCTACATTTGATAGTAACTGATAAGAGATGTAAGATATGTAGCCACGGCATGCACTCATATAAGCACAAGATATAAAACTGTCAAACAAGATAATTTGTTTTCGGCAATATGATCATCACTAAAAAGATCACAATTCACTGCATCTCCTAGATTGTAGAAAATGTAAAGCTGAATCCTTGATAGTCCATATCCAGTGACAAAAGAGCAAAAGTATTCACCTGGAAACCCTGCTGGAAGTACAAAGTCCTGAATGGCCCGGGGAATCGAAGAATTGGCCTTTTCATCTTGGACTGCGTTCACCGGAGGCTCATGCTTCTCCCAGTGAACCTGCAGCTTCGAGTCGCCGTCCAGCAGATACCTGTTCGTTACATCAATCAGATGGTGAGACACTCGGCACCCTCGTGGCACACACCATCTAAATGCAGATTTGGCACAACTCTTTGCAAATTCAGCCAAATGTGTTTGCAAATTGGACTTCGGAAGCGAGGAAACCTCTTGGCGGCGCCGTCCCGGTACCTCTCCACGAGCACGGACCTCGCCTTCCTGCAAGAGCCGGGCGAGTTTCGTTACAAAGAAAGGAAGAGACTTGCGGTAGGGAATTGAGGAAGGGAGCGGTGGAATCGAAGGACGAACTCGGAGTCGCCGGGGCCGCTGATGGAGGCCGGCGGCGCCGCGAGGCATGAGCGTGGCCGGGGCCGTCGCCAAGGGGGAGCGCCGCCGTGGAGGCGGCCGCCGACGGAGAGCATGCTCTCCGGCGATATGGACTGAGCTGAGCTGACCGGTGGCTGGAACTGGAAGGATAGGCAGCACGGCTTGCAGTCCACTGGTTTTAACTACTCCTACATTGTAGTACAGCTCACGCACTGGTTTTCGATGAATAATAAATCGAGATGAGATGAACTAGGTGTGTATTATTACTCGTGCAAATATACAAATATACGAGGGTTAATCTTTTCTAACGTTTGACCAAGTTTATATAGAAAAAATTATCATTATCTACTAGTGGATTTTATGGCATTGACCCATTTAGTCTACTCGCTCCGATCCAGTTAAACTGTCGCTGGAAAATAACTAAGGTATTACAACTCGGTACGATAGCTGACGACAAATTTATTGGATCAGAGGGTGTAATAAAATTCTGAAACTCTCGTATGCCTATTCAACTTGGTTGCATGACATATATATGGCGCGTTTGGTAGACTGGTCCCCTGACACTAGACCGTGAGGGGCATGACCCCGGAAAAACGATCTCTGAGTCAGGTCACTTGTTTGGTCGATCATCTTCCGTCTCAGCCGGCAACCGGGTTGGGTTTGTATCTGGCCCGGCAATATGGTTTGAGGAGAATTCAAATGTTTCATTTCTATTTTAGCAACTTTTGATTATGCTTTGAAAACTTCCATTCTAGAAGCTAGAGCAATGGAAATCACGAAGTTTAAACCCATTTTTGCTAATAATTTAGAACTCGGTCAACCAATTAATCTGTTAGTTTTGCATCATGATTCGTATATCTTAAACTTGCACATGAGATTGCAATTGCACGTGATTTTCCACAACTACACATGAATTGCTATTGGGTGACCGAGAATAAGCTGATTCACGGTGGATCGTGAATTAAGCTGCGTCTAATAATAGTGTTGGAGTCTTTCAATACACATATCTCTGATACCGCGGGGCCACTCGATCAGTCACTCCTGCTTTCCAGAGCCAAGGAAGGGGCAGGCTTGTGCCGACACAGTAGCCGCTTCTTCCTTGAGCCTCCCGGCGAGGGACTCTGCAGCTTCCTCATCTTCCTCCTTGGCACCCTTGAGAAGCCCCCCAAGAAGCTCCCCTGGGTCGTAGAACACCTCCACGCCCTCCGCCCGCAGCTGTTCATCCACCTGCATGCGCGCACAGCCGCACAGGTACAGTTCAATCAGTTTCAGTGCATGTATATATCAAAAAACAAAATGAGTGCAAATATGGGAGACGTACAAGCGAAGAGCTCAGAAATACTTACGTTGAGGACCGCGACGCCGTAGAACTCGACCTTATCGCCGGTGGCGGCGTGGCCCTTGTAGGGGCCCTCCATGTGACCCCAGTGCCGGAACTTGAAGGCGATCACCGGCGGGCCGGAGTAGACCTTGACGACCTCCCACGCAAAGCCGCGCGGGAAGGCGGCGCGGAAGAGGTCGTGCGAGGACTCGAAGGTCTCGGCGGCGGCGTCGTAGGCACCAGCGCCAGGAAGGATCGGGCCTGCGAGCAGGGCGTTGTAGCTGCCCACGGCCAGCGTCTCCTCCCCCGTCAGGGGCCGGCCGCCGTTCACGGAGAGGCTGAACCGCCCCGGGCTCACCGACTTGAAGTCCTGGATGCGGGCCTTGTGCGACAGCTCCATCTCCCACGTCTTGATCGCGTTCTGCACCGTCTCCTCCAGCGAACCCTTGGGCCACTCCTGCACGCACAAGGAGACACGTACGCGAGCGAGTGTGTGATGCATTGCATGCTCGATCGGTCTCCAAGCGGCCCTAAGATGGAAGTTATACCTGTGTCCTCCCGGCCTCGAATAGCCCGTTCACCACGTCGAACGTCGGAGGCGCGCCGTGCCGCCACACGGTGCTCTTCTCGCCCTCGCCGGCCAGGTGAGACCTGTACCTGTCGCCGCCGGAGGAATCCCCTGCTGGTGCAGTCATCGTCGTCGGAGGCACACTAACTAACCGATGGCCGGGTGATGGTGGCCGTTGTATGCGATTAGGCAATGGATGGGTGGGATATTTAAAGGCAGTTTAGGGGAAGTTGTTTACACTCATAGCAGAGACAGTTTAGGGCAAGTTGTTTCCACTTGTAGCAGCTAGTAGCTACCACTGGCACTTGATACTCCATGACAAAAATATATGCATCATGCAAGTCAAATCTGCATGCGGCTTCCTCCAAAATACAAGTGCATGTGGCTGGATTACCGTGGGCGAGCCTTACATGTTGCTGTATCCAACGGCGAGTCCAGGAATTATTTGCAGGGCAGGCTCAAAGTTGACGATGACTAACTAAACGACGAAAATTAGCCAATATACAAGACATAAAATTATGTAAGATCAAATACCACAAATTTTTAAGTTAAAAGCATACAAATCACACACTAATACATCCAGTACTAGAGAAGCAACAACAAAAGGACAAAGTGAACTCTCTAATAAAATTTGCAACAGAGAGATAGCAAAATAATATGAGGATTGGAGGACAAATACCACGAAGAACGCTGACGATTCCGATGCTGACGATGCGGCGACCAGGCTGGCGCTCCTCTCTCCGGTGCAGAGAGACTTCTGGCAGGCCGCAGGCCACAGGCCGGCGCGCTCCTCAGCCGGACGCCCGCTGCCGCTAGGGTTTGGCGGCTGGGCGCGTCCATGCGTCGGTGCGGTCGTGACTCGTGCGGGTGTGCGGCGCTCCGCCGGACCCCAACCCCTCCTTGGTCGCCGGCTCGCCGCCTCACGCCCTCGCCGGTCGTGGCCGCCTGCCATGCATCGGAGGCAGCCACACGCACGAGCCGCGTCCCGCTTGGAGGTCCATGGCTCCATGCATCAATGCATGCACGCAGTAGCGTAGCCAGGAATTTGCTACACCCCAGGCTAACTTCACAGCTACAGTACAAAACACTGTCAAATAGTGTTATTTTAGCTCTAATCACTGAAGTTTTCTGTTCCCACATCCCAGGCCATAGCCCCTATAGCCTGGGGCCTGGCTACGCCACTGCATGCACGAGGCAGCCGTGCAGCTTACGAGCGCTCCATCAGCAGGGCCATCACGCGAGGGCATGCACGTATATTTCCTGTACTAATCCATCGGATGCATGCGGGACTTCATCGATTTACCCGACGACCGCAACACGCTTCTGCACCTATACGTCTTCTACATCATCTACCGATCTGCACTGCATCGAGCCTACTACACCGAGCCGGACATCTACATCGAGCTGTACGACTACATCAACATCTTCGTCGAGTTCTACATCGCCAACATAATCATCGCCAAGGTCTACATCCACGTGGTCTTTTGCCGACGCCGTCAAAACCCCGCCGCCGCCGCAGATCCCTGCCGCCGCCGCACAATGACACAAAAAACCGCCGCCTGCCTGCCGCTGCTCCCAAGCGAGTCGCTGCCGCACGCCGCCAAAAACCAAAACCCCGCCGCCGCCGCAGAAACCCTGCCGCCGCCGCCCAAAAACTTCGCCGGCGCTCTGCTAGGGCGATCGCACGATCGCCTCGCCCGCCTGGTAAAAACCCCGCCGCCGCCGCCCAAAAACCCGCCGCCGCCGCAGAAACCCTGCCGCCGCTGCCTCAAAACCCAAAACCGCGCAATTTTTTTTGCGCCTTCGGCTCTATCGGCTACACCGACTGCGACAACCTCGACCACGGCTACATCACGCTCGGCTACCTCGACATCAACATCATACACACGTCTACAGTAACTCAAGAGCTCCAGTCGACAGCATCCGCGTCATCCCTTGCGTCCATGACACTTCCGCTGTGACTGCGGGAGGGAAGAGAAGGAACCAGAAGGGGACGGCAATGATGACAAGGTGGAGGAGGCGACGGACGCACATGACTCTTCAGTCGCAATCGTCCGCTTCACTCCCGCTACGACTGAGGGGGATGTTAGAGTATATGTACGCAATCGTCCAACTGGTTGTGGTGATGCATTTTTGCGCATGTCACCCGGTTACAGTTTCTGAAGTTGGTGTAGCAGGCTTGGGAAATGCAACTCCACAACTATGGATCTCGCTCGCTTATCTGAGATGCCCAAATGTTTTACGATCCGTGCACAAATTATTATTAAATTTTCAAATATGAATGCATTATTAATAATTTCTAAATTTATGTAAATTAATTTTTAGATTCATGTACTAAAAAGAAATTTCTGGACAACATTAACACAAAAAAATTAAAACCACGCATTAACATAATTTTTATTTTATCAATACATCAATTAGTAGTAGGAATAATATCGTTTGCTGGATGCAAAATCAACGGTCATAATAATAAGCGGAGGAAATCCTCATGGTGAAAAAACTGCGTTGAGCAGGCGTGTGAATAGAACAATTCAGAGATTTGCTACACTTTCTTGAAACTGGAAACACATCTACGCAAGAAACACATCTGCGCAAGTTACATAAACCGTAAGGTAGATCTTCCAACTAAGAAGACAATGTTGAGGCTACAAATTATTAATCCCCGAGCGTGTAACAGCACCATAAAATTAGAATGTTGAAAATGATTCTGGCTGATACGGAAGAAACCCTCAAGATTTTTTGTTTTGTTTTGAGATTTAAACCCTCGAGATTTTAGATCCACTAGGAGAAACCGGGTATGTAACCTAGGAAGCATGCTTTGAACGTGGCCATGTGATCTGGATGGATGGACACGGAGACCTGCGCCTCTCCGTGCCGCCGGCCGCCGAGGAGCATCATTTCGCCGTCGTGGTTCATGGACACCGACTCCGCGAGCGCGGGCTTGCCGAACCCGAAGTCGGCCGCCTTGTACCCCTGGAACAAGGGGCTCCCCACCACGTTGGCCAGCCGCGATAACGGGAACTGCGCCGCCTTGACCATGTCGGACAATGCCTCGTCGTACCCCAGCAGAGGCGCCGCCTCCATCTCCGCCACCATTGCCTGCACCGCGCGCCGCGTGGAGGATGCCTGCTGCCTCGCCGGCGATCTCCGCTGCGTCGGCGCAATCGGCCACGCAACCCCTTATGCAGTTACCCAGGTAGGCGTCGGTGACGGGCGGGTCGAGGCGGGCGCGCACGTCGGCGAAGAAGAGCAGGTGCGTCTCGTCGCCGGCGCCGAGCCCCTTGGACCGGACGAATGCCGTCCAGCCCAGCGCCGCCAGCGCCACGAAGGTCGAGACTGGCTTCGGCTTGGGCGCGCCTGCGCCCGCGAGATGGTCGATCCGCCGTTTCAGGGACTGGATGTCGTCGGCGCCGAGGTGGAACGTCCGACGCGCCAGCCTCAACAAAGGATCGCGCTCCCTCGAGCTCACCTGCAATAATGCAGTGCAATGCTTACATGGGAATGGGATGGACATAAGTACGTAAGGTAGTACCTAATGGAGCGTTGTTAGGAATAAGAGGAGTAGGTACCACGGGGAGATTTGGCGCCATGATCTTGAGCCACTGGCGGGCGAGCTCGTCGGCTCGGGGTACACTAGTGGAAAAACGGGCACTAGTCCCGGTTCCAGAGGGCTTCTAGTCCCGGTTAGCCAACCGAGACTAGCGAAGCGGGACTAGAGGCCCCTGCTCTTTAGTCTCGGTTGGTTCCGAACCGGGACTAGATGCCCATCCACGTGGGCTCGGCACAGGCGCGTGGGGCTGGAACCTTTAGTCCCGGTTCGTAACACGAACCGGGACTAATGTGTTTCCTTTTTTTTTTCTATTTCGATTAATTTTCTGTATTTAGGGTTTTAGGAGGGGGTTTAGGGGTATCGGATGGTTTCCATCGTACAGGGATCACGTCGATGCGCCAAAAACACGAAGATGAAGTCATATATATTTAACACATAAAAATTACATGAAGATCACGTTGATGACACAAACAAATTAATTACATGAAGATCAAGTTTTCCCGGTTCCAGGTACTTAATTACATGCGGATCAGTATTACATGGAGGCATACTAATTATGTATCATAGTGGTACTCTCCTGTATCAGGTATGACCTCCGCAAGGTAAAATCCCGCCAACTCCTCCGCAATGGCTTTGAAGCGGGTCTCCAATGGTAGCTTGCAGCGCTTTTTTGCCAACTTTAAAAGAATAAGATCAAAATAAATACATGAGTTGTGTGTGTATACATATATATATGAAATGAATGAAACTCAGCACAACTGATGGTAAAACAATAACGCTGTGAATAATGTTTACGTACCTCTTTACTTCTTTTGCCCTCGAATTTCTCGCAGGTCAGAACTTGTATGTACTCGCAGACGAAGTATCCACAGTAATTAGTTCCCTGTGGCTGTACCGCGCAAGACTATAGAAGAATTGAATTCAATCAAATAATAATCAAGTATGACAATGGTGCGTGGACCTAGGTAGTACTACTTACCTGGTTCAGACGCCATGTCAGCTTCGGTGTCCATTGACCGGGTTCTTCCTTGATGAACTCTTTCCAAACGCTGCCCGACAAATAAAATTAACAAAAGAGTTATTAATGACTTGATATCAGGAAATGAACGAAAGAGGCGATAAGAAATGAAATTACTTTGCGAGCATATCAAAACATGTCTTGTATTCTTCAGGATCTTTCCTTAATGAGTCAAGGACATGAATATCTCCATCGTGAATTTAATGACGAGAAGAATAAAGTGGAACCTGCACGTGTTTATATACACAGTCATGCATAACTCGTCAGTTAAACTTAACATCGGGTGAGCAAAATAGAATGTGTAGAAGAGACAGTAACACTCACTTGAAGTTGTAAGGCCATAATATAGTCTTTTTGTCACGGTGTTGCTTGAAATAGCTTAGCAAATCCCCCGGTGTGTCCTTGTTATACATGGGATCTTCTATGGTGACTACATGATATTTATCGGGGTCAATCCACCCAAAGTCCTTGTTTTTTTTCCTTTTCAAGTCGAGCATCTTCATTCTGCAAAATATAGCGCACAAAAGATTATAGTGAGGATAATTACAGACAATGAACGAGCTGAGGTAAAGACTTAAATTACAGAAATAAATCACTTACAGACAAAAGGAACTGATGATAGATTTGTCGAGGGCCCGGATATTGTATAACTGAAAAAGTTCGGTAAATTCAACGGACACAGCGTATGTAGTTGGCAGTAGTGCCTTCCTTAACTCCCACCAGCAGACTGACATTCCCCCTTTTACGGCTTTCTTGTACCAGGTATGCAACTCACGCATTTTTGTTGATAACCTGCCGTCGACCAAATTTTCCCCGGGAACATATTGTCTTACTACTTCAGCGATGGCGTAATCGGTTGACGAACCTATTTGTTGTGGAGTACATTGCGCTTCCGCGGCAATACGGTGTATTTCTTTTCGTCAAACACCTTGAGGGGGGGACCGATTGTACTTCTTGTTGTCCGAGCTGGGGAACTTCTTTACCTTTTTTCGGCGGCGGGACCTCCATCAGATCGTCATATGACTTGCTAATATAACGCTCATAGTCTGATGGCGGCGATGGTGGAGGGTTATATAGGTTATCGATGGTTCGATGACACGCCTCCGGAGCGATGCCGGCGGTAAATTTTGGCTCGGGCACTTTCGGTGCAAAGAATGCTGCATTATAGGCCTTCACGGCGGCGGCGTTTTCCTCGACAGTTTTATCCATGGTAACTTCTCAGGAGGCGGCGGTGTTTTCTGCTTTCTAGGTCTCCTCCTAATCGGCGAACCGACCTTGCGCTTCCTCGGGAGAAACTTAACAGGCTGTTCCTCACGCGGCGGAGATCGAGATGGACTCGCGCTCATGAGTCCCTTCTAGTAGGGCTTTGCTGATGAGGTGGACTGCTACAAGGAGGAGTCGATGGCCTTGACAAGACGATGTATTTCTTGTTCCACAGGGCAAAACCACTAGACTTCTCCCAATTCGTCTCACCGTCACCTCCAGGAATCTCAAGAGACAATGTGTCATACCCGGCATAATTTCATCCACCCCGACACGAGCATAGCCCGCTGGAATGTCACCAGTATGGTAGCTTGCTTCGGGTCCATTTGGTAAAACATAGCCGACTGCCACCTTCATGGATATGTTCCAAATGGCATATGTAGCTCACAATCTGTCCTCTCCGTGACATCATCCACGGCGTAGTGAGCATCGACTTCTAGTTGCGTGGAACCCACGCTGCTTTTAAGCTGAGATCGGTCGGCATTGGCTTGAGGATCTTCTAGCTGCTGTTGAGACGGCTGCTGTTGAGACAACTTTGCTGATTAAGTTCCATGAGCTGCTGCACCTTTGTTCCAATTCCGATAGCCGTTCTTCACCCTTCTTCTTCTTTCTTGCACGGCTTCTATAACTATCAGCGCACTCCGGAAACCCAGTCTTCACGGTGACACCGCCGGGTTGGCCTCGTAATCGTCCAACGTGTTCAGGATTACCCAGGGCCCGTGACAGCTCGTCGTCCTCTCTATCGGGTTTGTACACACCCCGGCGAGCTTCATCTATTGCAACTACAAGCTTCGGGAGGATTTCTTCTACTTTTTCCTTCCATCTTCCGACTGCAACAATCAGCCCTGTTTGCTCGTCCAAATATGCACCATGCGCGAACATCCAGAATTTGGACCTCTCGGGCCAGTGTAGTGTCTGTGGAGTGATCCCTTTAGCAAGCAGTCTGTCTTCAGCGGCTAACCACTTAGGAATGGCGGACCTGTAGCCACCTGTCCCCAACCTATGGTGGTATTTCTTCTTCGCAGCATTTGCCTTATTTTTCACCGATCGGGCCACAGCCGTAGCCGATTTCTTATACGCCTTAAACGCGGCCCAGTCATCTTGTATCTTCACTAGTGTTCGGCCAGTTCCGGAACTTCCACTGAAATCTGGCTCTTCATTTTCATATTTTTTCCATATTGTTTTCTTCCAGTTCCGGAATTGTTCGGCCATCTTCGAGAGAGTCCACTGCTTGAGTTTCTCCTTCTTGATTTCAGAGACATCTTCCGGGAGGTTAAAATGTGACAAGAGTGTGTCATATATCAAATCTTTTGTAATTGTGGACATAGCAGGGGTCATCGTCGTTTGCGGCCGCCGGCTTATGCCATTCTGGTATGGTGATCGGGAGCATGTCCCTAACAATAGCTCCAGCTTGATTTATGAATTTACGGCGGTTCTCTTTGGGTTCCAGCGGGTCGCCGTTATCAGCAATTACATAGATCGGTAACTTTGGCTGATCGCTCGACATCCTTTTCGTGCCGCCTCGAGGTTTAAACTTATTAGCAGATTTGCTCGATCCGGAGGGCTAAAAGAAAAATAATGCGTTAATAAGTGCAATACAAATCAATTAATGAATGTAGTGATCAACAAAATAGCCTTAATAATGCGTTAATAAGTGCAATACAAATCTCCACCTCGTCGGCTCTTCTTCTTCGGACTCAATTCCCTCACCAGAGTCCATCAGAAATTGTGAGGTGAAATCCTCATCATCTTCTCCACCGGCATCGGTTCCACCGCCGACATCTTCTCCACCGGCATCTTCTCGATCGGGATCAATTGGATTGGCATCCTCATATATCTGTTCCATAATTATGTCTTCATTCTCCTCGTCTCGCACATAGTTAGGATCCATAGCTCAATGTCCCTGCAATCAATAAAATTTGCATCTATAAAATTGCTACACAAAAATCTATAAAATTTGCATTATAACATTGGTACACAAAAATTTGCTAAATTTTCACTAAGTCCTAAAACAGTTAAAAGATACCTTTTGTCTCTATTTAATTTTCCTATCAAGATTGAATTTCTGGATGCATTTCTTGCTTGTCATCCATATTTGTGGTGAGTACTGATTTATAAAAATCATCTCACTCAAATTAGAATTTCCTAAGCTCTTGTTTGCATCTGTTGAACATAGCTACTTGTTAACAGAAAACAGGACACAATTTTCACTAAGTCCTAAAACAGTTAAAAGATACCTTTTCTCTCTATTTAATTTTCCTATCAAGATTGCATTTCTGGATGCATTTCTTGCTTGTCATCCATATTTGTGGTGAGTAATGATTTATAAAAATCATCTCACTCAAATTAGAATTTTCTAAGCTCTTGTTTGCATCTGTTGAACATAGCTAGTTGTTAACAGAAAACAGGACACAATTTTCACCAAGTCCTAAAACAGTTAAAAGATACCTTTTCTCTCTATTTAATTTTCCTATCAAGATTGCATTTCTGGATGCATTTCTTGCTTGTCATCCATATTTGTGGTGAGTACTGATTTATAAAAATCATCTCACTCAAATTAGAATTTCCTAAGCTTTTGTTTGCATCTGTTGAACATAGCTACTTGTTAACAGAAAACAGGACACAATTTTCACTAAGTCCTAAAACAGTTAAAAGATACCATTTCTCTCTATTTAATTTTCCTATCAAGATTGCATTTCTGGATGCATTTCTTGCTTGTCATCCATATTTGTGGTGAGTACTGATTTATAAAAATCATCTCACTCAAATTGGAATTTCCTAAGCTCTTGTTTGCATCTGTTGAACATAGCTACTTGTTAACAGAAAACATGACACAATTTTACCAATTTTTCACTAAGTCCTAAAACTGAATTTTCTGAAAACTGTCAGATTTGCCGAATTTGATTTGGTTCAAATTGATGGTTCAAACAATACTCAAACTCACACCTAGCACTACCTCTCATCTCTCACACTCACGCTAGTGCATTGTGTGCAGTGGTCCTGTGCTAGGAGGCCAAGCACGGCCATGTCGAGCCGGTGGTCACCATGGGCACAACACGCACGGCCACGGCCACGCCAGCACGGCCACGGCCAGCACGGCCACGACCACGGCCAGCATGGCCACGGCCACGGCGAGGCAGGGGAGGGGCAGGGGAGGGGCGAGGCAGGGGAGGGGCAGGGGAGGAAGCCTACCTGCGGCGCGGTGAGGCAGGAGAGGGCACGGCGGTGCGGCGAGGCAGGGGAGGGCACGGCGGCGTGGCGAGGCAGGGGAGGGCACGGCGGCGTGGCGGATCGAGCAGCGCTTCGCCGTCGGGGAGCGCTTCGCCGTCTGTTCTTCGATTTGGGGAGAAATGCCGAAATTTCGGCCGCGGCCAGAGAAAACGCCGCGAAACGGACCTTTAGTCGCGGTTTCAGCCACGAACCGCGACTAAAGACCCTTTAGTCGCGGTTCGTGGCTGGAACCGCGACTAAAGGTCAAATTTGGACCGCCCAAATAAGCGCGCCAAGCCCATGGGCCTTTAGTCGCGGTTCGTGGATAGAACCGCGACTAAAGGCCTTTTTCTTTTCTTTTTTTGTTTCCTTCTCCTTTTGTTTCCTTTTATTTCCTTTTCCTTTTTGTTTACTAATAATGTATTCCCTCTGATTATGTATTCCCTCCGAATATAAAATGTTTGAAATAATATGAATTTATATCTATTTACTTTTAATATGAATTAAAAATATAGAATGTTTGAAATAATATTTTTCTTTTATACTTAGTTTAATTGTCTGAATGTAATAATCATCTCTTTATTTTAAAAACATCCTTAACAACATCCCACCCAGTGACCGCGAAGCCCGCCTTTAGTCTCGGTTGGTGTACCAACCGAGACTAAAGAATCACACGGATCGTGTGTTTCTTTCAAACGCTCGTGAGCCATTGGATCAGGGGTGTGTTTCTTTTGAGGGCTTGTGAGCCGTTGGATTTTTAGAACTAGTCCCGGTTGGTGTTACCAACCGGGACTAATGTAGTATGCCCAATCAGGAAGAAGCACACGGATCGTGTGCTTCCTTCCAGCGCTTGAGAGCCGTTGGATCAGCGGTGTGTTTCTTTCGAACGCTTCTGAGCCGTCGGATCAGCACTATCACGACCACTTCGTAAGCCATGCGACCCTATATATAGCCCACCTCCTCAGACAGGTTACTCACTCACACCAATCATTCCAGCGTCACTCGGAGAGGCATCTTTGGGCAACCAGCGGCAAGACGTCTCTGATGACCTGCGACCGTTCCAAACGGTTGCAGATCATCAGCGACGTCTTGCCAGACGGTTGTAGAACATCAGAGACGTCTTGCCGAACGGCACACAACTAGCGTCTACCTTTGCCACCTAATCCAATGGTTGGATTTAGCCTACCTGATGGCATGTTCCCTGGCATTATTGTGTTCGTCCTTGTTCACCGGCCAGCCATTGGAGCCACCTCCCGTAGGTCGGTGAACAACGACAACACAACGACGCTGTTGGAAACGCAAGCCCTCAGGTAGGTTGAATCCAACCACTGGATTAGGGTGACACAATGATGAATTGCCGAGGAGGTGGGAGTGGTGGTGGTGGAAGTGGTAGCCATGCTCACGACCACGCGATGATTTGCAGTATACAAAGCATTCGGATTCCCGTCATGCAGCCCTACAGGCCCTACGGTGTATTTGATATGCAGTCACTCACGAGGCACTGTAGGGCTGTATGACGGGGAAACCTTGTGTTTTGCCACGTCAATCGCTATGTGTCTATGTTGGATACGCCAGCGGTGTATAACAGTAGATGGATGGTTAAATAAAAATGGACCCGAGCAATGTATTATGGTTTTCACCACATAAAGGTTGAATACATTATTACACATCACCAACAACATCCCTATCTAGTCTTCATGTTTTCTTCGTGTGTGTCCCTTTCTTCTGATGCGCCGTAACCAAGGACAATCTTCTTCATTTAACTTGATGCTTGGGTCAATTTTCACTTTGAAGGGCGGAATTTCATGAAACTTATCGTAATCTTCTGACATGTCTGTCTTGTCCTCCACTCCCACGATGTTTCTTTTCCCTGAAAGAACTATGTGGCGCTTTGGCTCATCGTACGATGTATTCGCTGTCTTATCTTTTCTTTTTTTCGGTCTGGAAGACATGTCCTTCACATAGAAAACCTGAGCCACTTCACTGGCCAGGACGAATGGTTCGTTCTCGTACTCAACATTCTTGAGATCCACTGTAGTCATTCCATACCGTGGGTCTACCTCTACCCCGCCTTGCAGGTTGAACCATTTGCACTTGAACAAAGGGACCTTAAAAGAAGGTCCATAGTCAAGTTCCCATATCTGCTCTATGCAACCATAATATGTTTCCTTTTGCCCATTGCAGTCTGTTGCATCAAAGCGGACACCACTGTTTTGGTTGGTGCTCTTTTATCTTGGTCGACCGTGTAAAATGTATTTCCATTTATCTCGTACCCTTGAAAAGTCAATATAGTCGAAGATGGTTGCTTGGCCAACAAGTATAGCTGTTCTCCAACATTGGTGTCATTAATGAGACGTCTGTGTAACCAACTGCCGAAAGTCTTCATGTGTTCTCCATCAATGTCACCAAGCTGCTCTGGGTATTTGGAGCGTAAAATATTCCTGTGTTCCACGATATACGGAGCCACCAAGCTGGAATTATGTAGAACTGTGTAGTGTGCTCGAGTGAAAGAAATCCCATCTTGACATAGTGTTGCTTTTTTCCCTAGCGTGCCTTTTCCACGCAGTCTCCCCTCATGCCGCGATTGAGGAACACCAATCGGCTTTAGATCAGGAATAAAGTCAACACAAAACTCAATGACCTCCTCCGTTCCATAGCCCTTGGAGATGCTTCCTTCTGGCCTAGCACGGTTATGAACGTATTTCTTTAAGACTCCCATGAACCTCTCAAAGGGGAACATGTTGTGTAGAAATACAGGACCGAGAACAAAAATCTCTTCGACTAGGTGAACTAGGAGGTGCGTCATAATATTGAAGAAGGTTGGTGGGAACACCAACTCGAAGCTGACAAGACATTGGACCACATCCTTCTGTAAATTTGGTAGAGAAAGTGGATTGATCACCTTCTGAGAAATTGCATTGAGGAATGCACATAGCTTCACAATGGGTACTCGAACATTTTCTGGTAGAAGCCCCCTCAATGCCACCGGAAGTAATTGTGTCATAATCACGTGGCAGTCATGAGACTTTAGGTTTTGAAATTTTAGCTCTGCCATGTTAATTATTCCCTTTATATTCGACGAGAAGCCAGATGGAACCTTCATACTGCTAAGACATTCAAAAAATATTTCTTCTCTTCTTTCGTAAGAGCGTAGCTCGCAGGACCTTGATGATTCTCTGAATGAGCGCCGTCTCGTTCCATCGTACGTTGATGGGCCTGCCTTGCTTGTGGTGTATCTTTTGACTTTTTCCCATACACGCCCAAGAAGTTTAGCAGGTTCAAGCAAAGATTTTTTGTCACATGCATCACGTCGATTGCAGAGTGAACCTCTAGCATTATCCAGTAGGGCAGCTCCCAAAATATAGATTTCTTCTTCCACATGGGTACGTGGTTGAGAGCGTCATTCGGAACAGATAGACCGCCAGGACCCTTCCCAAAGATTACTTTTAAATCCTTGACCATATCATGATAACAGAACCAGAAGGGCGGGTAGGCTTCGGCCGACGATCTGCCTCACCTTTGAAATGTCTGCCTTTCTTTCTCAAGGGATGGTTGTTTACAAGAAATCGACGATGGCCCAGGTACACATTCTTGTTACCTAAATGTATACTTTCAGTCTCACCTAAACAGTGCGTGCATGCATTGTATCCCTTGTTTGACTGTCCTGAAATGTTACTAAGAGCAGGCCAATCATTGATGGTTACAAACAACAGCGCTCGTAGGTCAAATTCCTCTTGTTTGTGCTCATCCCACACACGCACACCTTCTTCACGCCACAACTGTAAAAGTTCTTCAACCAATGGCCTCAGGTACACATCGATGTCGTTGCCAGGTTGCTTCGGGCCTTGGATGAGCACTGGCATCATAATGAACTTCCGCTTCATGCACAGCCAAGGAGGAAGGTTATAGATACATAGAGTCACAGGCCAAGTGCTATGACTGGAGCTCTGCTCTCCAAAAGGATTAAATCCATCTGTACTTAGACCAAATCTTAAGTTCCTTGCGTCATCTGAAAATGTCGGGAACTCTCTGTCGATTTTTCTCCACTGCGACCCATCAGCGGGGTGTCTCACCAGATGGTCTTTCTTACGGTCTTCTTTGTGCCATCGCAACAACTTGGCATGCTCTTTGTTTTGAAACAAACGTTTCAACCGTGGTATTATAGGAGCATACCACATCACCTTGGCAGGAACCCTCTTCCTTGGACAACCGTGCTCGCCCTCAACATCACCAGGGTCATCTCGCCCAATCTTATACCGCAATGCACCGCATACAGGACAAGCATTCAAATTTGCGTACTCACCGCGGTAGAGGATGCAGTCATTAATGCATGCATGTATCTTCTGCACCTCTAATCCTAGAGGGCAGACCACCTTCTTTGCTTCGTACGTACTAGAGGGCAATTCGTTATCCTTTGGAAGCATCTTCTTAAATATTTTCAGCAAATTTTCAAATCCCTTGTCAGAAGTACCATTCTCTGCCTTCCATTGTAGCAATTCCAGTGTGCTACCCAACTTTTTCTGGCCATTTTCGCAATTTGGATACAGCAATTTGGTGTGATCAGCTAACATGCGCTCCAACTTCAACCTCTCGTTTTCACTTCCACAGTCCATTTGTGCATCACGAATGGCCCGACGAAGATCATCGTCGGGCTCATCAACAATGGGATCAACAATGGGATCTTCTTCAACTTCGTCTTCCCTATCACCGTGTTCATCGAACATAGGATAGTTGTCATTATCCTCTTCTTCTTCATTGTCTTCCATTATAACCCCTCTTTCTCCGTGCTTGGTCCAACAATAATAACCAAGCATGAAACCATTCCGCAACAGGTGGCCGTGAATAACTGATGAGCAAGGTGATCCTTAATATTCTTACAAAGACTGCATGGACAACATATAAAACCATTTTCCGCTTGTTTGTCTCAGCCACACGGAGAAAATCATGCATGCCATTAATGAACTCGGGACAGCGTCGGTCACCGTACATCCATTGCCGTCTCATCTGCATTATATAAGTATATCAAAAACCATTATATATATATATACTACATCGATCATGAATAGATAAGTGACCAAATTAATTAATACAAGTTCATCAAGCAAAGTAGAGTAGTGACCAAATCTAATACATAGTTCTCATAAACATACATCAATTGAAACTAACATACAATTATCTAAAGAATTTAAATCCAACAACAAATGCGATCAGAATCGCAACTAAGGTAATTATTGAACCAACAGCATAATGATACCAAGCCTCCTGACTAATGGCATATTTTCTAATCTTTTTAAGCTTGACGCGCATTGCATCCATCTTCCTCTCGTTAGCAGCGACGACGTCGGCAAGCTCGACCCCGTGAGCATCAACGATGTCGGCAATCTTCAATTCCAATACCATCTTCTCTTCTAGGCATTGGAGACGAAGATCTTCACTTATCTTCAATTTTGCTTTTAAATCGTTGTTTTCTTTTTCTAAAAACTCGACAATAGGGTCGGCTGGAATTTCCGGTTCAACTACCTCCTAAGTAGAAATATATCTATGTCAATTGGTCGGCATGATTGTGATAAACACGAAACGAAACAACTAGTTATAAAAATATACCACATCCGAATCATAGACCGGACGAGGGCCGACGGGGACGGATATCAAAACCATGACACTATACATATAAAAAAAACATAAGAAAATTATACAAGAAATAACTATGCATTTAAATCATACAAGTAATTTTTTTAAAATAAAAGATAAAAAAGAGGCTCACCGAGATGATCACAAGACGGCGCGGGCTATCGACGGCGGTGAGGACGGGGACGGGACGACACTAAAACCTACAAATCATAATTTAGTTTAATGAGCTCAAATTGCATATAAAACAAAAGAAATCCCTAACTTAGACATTTCATCAAACACCTAGCTAGCACTAGAAATGTGAAATGAGCTAAATGAGCTAAACAAGCAACAAAACGAGCGCCGGAAGAATGGATGAAGCTGTGCTAACCTCGGGGTGAAATCTTGACAAATGATGAACAAAATGGGGATGAACTTGACCTAGGGGTGGAAGATGGAGAGAAAATGGAGATGAAACCCGAGCTGCAGAAATGAATCCAGTGGCTCGGGGTGGAAGATGATATAGGAGGTACTTTTAGTCTCGGTTCTAGACAGGAACCGAGACTAAAGGTCTACCTTTAGTCTCGGTTCCTGTCTAGAACCGGGACTAAAAGTTCCCGCGCGGGCCCCGGCCTCTGCGGCGACGTGGGGTGGACCTTTAGTCCCGGTTCGTGTCTGGAACCGGGACTAAAGGTCCCTTTCGAACCGGGACGCGGCCTCTAGCCGTTAAAAACAAGGAATTCGATCACACTAGTACCGGTTCCTAAGGGAACCGGTAGTACTAATGGTGGAAACCTATTGCTGTTTTTCTACTAGTGGTAGTTGACGGCGTCACGGCAGTAGACCGGTCGGCCGAGGGCCTCGGTGCCGCCGCGGGAGGAGGAAGCCCACGCCTCCACGAAGCGCCATATTGCGCGGCCGTCGACGACGGCGTGGTGCCATGACAGTCCGACCGCCAGGCCGGAAGCGCCGAGCCGGGTAACCTGCACGGACAGCACGGGCGCCGGGAGCACGCGGGCGTCGAGGGCCGGCACGAGACTCGCGAACGCCGGCATGTCGTGCGCCTCGTCGTACGCGAGCCGGCGCACGTCCATGGCGTCGTCGGCGTCGGCCTCGAGGAAGGCGACGCCGGCGTCGGAGCAGTCGACGACGAGGTCGCCGGTCTCCGCCTCGTACTCGAGCCTCCCGGCCATGGGCAGGTAGAGCGTCAGCGTGTCGGCGAGCGCAGCCTTGAGGCTTGAGACCAACCCGACATGGTCGTCCCTGTCCCTGTCCGTAAGGTCCCTGTCCCACCATGGTCGTCCCTGTCCCCAAGGTCGTAGAGGAACACGTACTGCACCGCGGGCAGCCCGACCCACGGCACGTCCAAGTGGGATAGCTTTACGCGCTCAGCTCCACCGTGCTGCTGCTGCTGCGACGGCGCCACACGCGACACGGCCAGCACCCGGACCTCGCCCATCTCTTCGACTGCCTGCCTGCCAGATCTATCAGAAATTACTTTGAGTCTAGACAGGCGACGACTAGCTGTTTATATAGTCCCGATGTGATGCATTTTTCTTCTTTTTTCGTTTTCTTCTACATATCAATCAAATAATACTGCAGATGCACTATTTGGAGGTCTCGCGCGCGCCCTGTCCGCGCCAACCAGAGTGCGGTCGATCTGATGCCCACGTTTTCCCCGAAATGTAGAGCGAAGCCCCGGCTTTTACATCGAAACGATACACACAACCAATTTTTTTATGCCCACGTGGCGCGGGCGGTCCCTGGTCAGAGTCGTCGGGATTGTTCCACAAGCAGACGCACGGTGTGTATAATTTCCAGTAACATTTGACATTTGCCTTGTCAGAATCGCATGCCGCTCCCCATTTCCTCACTCGGCGGAGTTTTGGTGGAGATGATGGGGACACAGCGAGGCGGTGGAGGCCGTTACGAGCACGAATGAAGGGGGATCCACTAGGATTGTTCTTCCTATGAATGTTTTCATCCTTGGCATGTTACAATTTTTGATATTTTTTCTATATATTTAATCAATTTTAGAAAATTTTATTGGCTAAACTCGGATCACAGGGTGCTCCCACCGTTCCAAATTACAATATGGTTTACATATTTCAATATGAACTACATACAGACTAAAACGAGTGAATCTAAATCGAGTTTAGGTTCATCCAAATCAAAAATAAATTAAAACATCTTATATTTCGGAATGGAGGTAGTACTTGTGAACGAAGAAAGTACTTGTGAACACGTAAACAAGCAGTATGTGGAGTAGGCATGGAGGTGATAAAGTCTCGAGATCTAGTCATGTAACTTGTTGGCAGATCCAAGTTAAATGGCCACGTATACATGTGGCCTTTGCCCCCTCAAACTTCAATGCCTGCTTGATGTCGGCCAGGAGCTAATATGACGTTGGGTGGGACCATTGTCTATGAGGGTAAGTGATGTTTCTGATATTCCGACAAGTAAACAATGTTGTGGGTCAGGATCACCAAACATTGGTCCCATCATTAGATATTTAGATGGCATCAATAAAGTACTGTAGTTCAAGTTGCAAATCCAAATCTAGCTCACTTGGGCCTTTTGAGATTTTCTGAAATTGCTATTTGTGCTGCCAGAAATGTGCCTAAATTCTAAGAAGGGTGCTTCCGATGAGGGTCAGGATGGGTTTCTACTTTCTAGAGCTATTCAACCTTTATGTTCGACTAGTTGAATGCCCGTGCGTTGCTACGGGCTCTAAAAATTGTTTCATCATCACACATGCAAATCTGGTGCACACGCAAAATTTCCTGTGATGTGGATGATATACGAACAAAGACACATTTTTAATTAACATTTGAAAGACAATACCATCCTTTCTCTCTCCCCCTCGCTTGTCACCCTATTCTTTTCTCATCAGTCCTTTGGCGTCACCTCTTTCACCATTGTTCTTCATGGTGACCCTGATCCAACATGTCATTCGCCGATATGTGCAGGTCTTTTCTCCAACTCGGGCTAATTGCCATAGTCTCCCATAACTCTTGACTTCGGAAATCATCATGGAACTTTTCACAACCATAATCGTGGTGGGCTTTTAACTTTGTTGAGGCACCATGATGAGTCATGCCGCCATCTTCGTCTTTCCACCCTATGTAGGGGAGAGTAGAATTATGTATAGAAAATTGTAGAATATTTTTCTTATGAAAATTGTTGAAAGTTGGTTCCTGGAGCTCATATCACATTGCCTCAAATTACGAAACTCTCATGCCTTTTGGTTCAGTTCCCTTCATATGGAATGAGAAAGATATGCACATGGACAAATGTTTATACATATAAATAATGTTTATGTTTACATGTGTATTTTAATAATGATATGGAAATTTATGTTTACATGTGTGTATTTCATAAGCGAGAATTACCACCAACCATATATAATGGATGTTTGTGTCTTCAGCTCGGCGTTAATTTCTCTCTTCCTTTTTCATTTGGTGCAAACAAATACGAAGCAAAATGGGACGTTTTCCTTTGCGGTTTTGAAGGTTACGGATCCATTTGCGAGCAGGCGCTTGGGGTGCACAGAGAAACCCAAATGCGCATGCAGATTAAATGGTAAGTTCGGCTGACCTTTGGTGTGAGGAGCAAGAGAGACAGAGCGCATCAAGTACATAATCAGCATATGCTTGCTGCGCCACCGCAACGTGGAGCACGCTCCGGACGAATCCGATAATCCTGACCTGAAAGAAGCATCAGTTCAGAACGAAGGAGATAAAAGAAAAAACAATCAATTGGATCATGAACTCCTTATCCAGTTTTCCTAGCGTAGGCAAAGCAAGGGGCAGGATCGCCGGAGCAGCATGAAGAAGGTGTTCATGTCGCAACGCCACAGCATGCAGGCATCACCGCCATTTTATGGGTTAACAAACACGCTCAAATCCTGGCCTTCGCAGCATCGCGAGCAGAGCAAGGCTTATCCATCAAATTCCAGTAATGGTCGGCCGGCGCGGCGCTCGATGGAGATCCCGTAGATGTTGCACGGGCGCGAGCGTGGGCGACCATGGAGGCGCACGGGGCTGGCCGGGCCGGTGCAAGGTGTGCGCCGTCTTCTTCCCTCCTGCTTTTGATATGCGATCGTGAGTCCCCACGTTCGTCCTCCTCGGTTACGTGCGCCTTGATGCGATCAGAGGAAGGAGAACGAGTCACAAACGGAAAGGAAAACGTTTCCCGGGATTTTTGGGCTTGGCCTTCGTGCGTGATCGCCAACGATAGGAGAACGGCGCGTGCGGGTGGACGTACGAACGTACGGACACCAACTGCGCTTTAATAGTAAAGATTTTCTGGTCCTCTTCCTTCATTTGTGATGCAGTCAGATTTAAGAAGCAGACACACATCTAAAGAACAACACAGACACCTCTAAGTTAATATTATTTTGACAACTATTTCTATCAGAATAGCATAAGAAATTGTGTCCTTGCAGTATGTGAAGCAACACACAATCTCCCTGTTTTAACCAATCTGACAGCGTCTCTGTGGATAGTTTTGTTGGATAACTTATGGGTCGAGACCTTTTCTTTTGACGGTCGACCATCGATCCAAGTTAACCAACTGCGTGCAGCAAAGCAGCGACGGCTTCTATCGCTTCACTGAAGCCCAGCTACTCGATTATACAAGGTACATATGCAAGATCTATCGGTCTCGATTTTCTGTTATATACATCCATCTAACGTTCTTGGCTTGCTCTTGATTTTGGAAGCCGTATACTGGAGAATTGGGCGAAGTAGAGACGAGTGGCGCGTGCTGGTGGCGTTGTGGCTCTCGCATTGGCAGGGTTTGGGATCCATCGATTGAGTCGTACTACTGGAACGGATTAGTGACTGTAATGTCTATGATCTATCCTGCATGGCTGCATGTTTAACTAGTGGCTAGTGTTACGTACCCTCTAATATCTAGTATTAAACAACCTTATTAACTCAAGTCGCCCTAGATGTGAAACATAGGAGATTTGATTTTACAAAATATATGTTTCACGGACTAATTTATGGCGCACAGGTGAACAATATTTGTATATATGTATGTTTTACGGTCCATTTTAGTATCATGAAATATCTTACCATGAATTTCAAAATCATATTCCACATAAATATCTCGATACAGAGTTCTGTATTGTATGTTTGTCTACCTGGACGCGACCGACCCGAGTCGGGAAAAAGCTCGCCATTTTCGGGCCGAGTCTCTGCCTCAACGTTTTTGCTCCGATTAGCTGCAAAACAAGGCTAGGCCGAAAGTTCCTCTCGGTTTAATGCGGCTTGGCCAAAACTTTCTATTGTTAACCACCAGTAGTTTGTTTGAGATCGGTTCGAGCCTGTTCAATATGAAAAACACCAAACTGCACTTTTATCATCACAGACCAAACCTGCACAGCGTGAACATGTCAGCATGCCACAACAGATCAATAACGCACGATACCACATATAGATCTTCCATAGCAACGTCACCACCACACAACTCGTAACAGAAGCTGGCCAGGAATTATCTGCTTGGAGTAATGTTCCGCTACCAGGCTTCCAAAATCAAGAGCAAAATCAAGAACGTTAGATCAATGTACATATAAATAATCCTACATATATATGGGATCGGACGAGACCGATCGATCTTGTATGCATGTTGAGTGCCATACCGGGCAAACTCCTTGCTACTGGCATCCGTTGGTTCGAGGAAGCCGTCGGCCGTGATCGTGGAGTTCTAGCTTCATCAATGTCTGCACGCAGTTCGTCAGGTTTTATCGTTAGATGAAATGAGATCGAAGAGGAATCTGCGATGGGGGATCGGAGAAACGAAGGAACCTACCGGCCAGTTGGCGGCGAATGCCCGCTTGAGCATCAGATCCGTTGCCATGCGTGGAAGCGCCATTGGTTACGACGAGTAGCTAGGGTTTCCGACGACTTGAGCGATGATGAATCGAATCGAAGGTAGGCCACGAGGGGTCAGCTTGTTTTCGTCATTATAAGCTAGGCAACGAAGAGGAGAGCTTTCCGTCTTTATGTGGATCAAAGCCCAGGCCAGTAATGAAGTTGGCCGGCCCACATAGAGATAGAGGTTCCTCGGTGCCTATAAAAACAAGAAAAAACAGGTGGACCGTACCCCTCCACGGAATGGAACCCCTAGTCGTCCTAACCAATGGTTGGCGCTGCGCTCCGTGGCCAGGAAGCTGAAGAATCAAGTGGCCGTTCGCCGCGTCCTAGCCGCCGGCTCAGGTTCGTCTTCCGGCGCCATCTGCTCATCTTCCTCTAGCGGGTAAACCCGGGTTTAGATTGCACCCGGGTTTATTTCAAAAAGAAGATTTTTTTCTACAAAATCAAAAAAAATAAGCACACTTAATGTAGAATTCATTTTTTTGTTATTTGAGTTAATAATAATTATTACTTAATCATTAATATTTATGTTAATATGGGTTTGGAATTTAAAAAATAATATCATGTGACATCAAAGTCGGGATAATAAGATTGATACCATCGTATTATCAAGATTTTATCAGTGCAATCTTGTAAGCTAATTGGAAAGGAACTTAGAAGTTAAGCGTGCTGGGGTGGAGCAGTGTGAGAATGGGTGATCGATCGGTAAGTTTGACCACGAGTATGCACTTTGACATGAGATTTGGAGCGATTAGAGATTAAACTGACAAATAATTAAAGATTTGAAATATAGAAAAAAATTCAAAAAAATTCAAAAAAAAATATTTCAAAAAAAAGGGCCTTTACCAACCGGGACTAAAGGTTCTCCAGCCCCAGTGCATAAGCTCAGCCATGTGGATAGCCTTTAGTCCCTGTTTGTGACCAACCGAGACTAAGGGGGGGCCTTTAGTCAGGATTTGGTAGTCCCGGTTGGGAAACTGAGACTAAAGGCTCTTCTCAACCGGGACTATATCCCCTTTTTCCACCAGTGATACGACACCCGTTTAATGTTTACCTTTAGTGAGGTGATCCTAGAAAGTATCAACGGACACAAGTGAACTGAACTTTGTTGTCAGCAGGCTAATCACAAGTGACCAACCTGAACAAGACTTCGTACCCAATGCACACACCATGCAACCCATTCTGACATATACTGCATAATGTTAGCCCTCTCGTTGGTTTATGAGCAAACCTGTCAGGATAGGTATGTTGAAGTAAACAAGGGTCGTGATCAGTGCAATTTTGCGTTATTTGTAGTACAATTTTGGAAAGAAATAGAAGGCGAAGTATCAGGTGAAAACAGTCGTTCGGTGAAAACGTGCAAACTTTCAGGCTGGTCCATCAGATCGACAATATACGACCCGGATCACAACTGGGAGGACTAACCACCCGCTAAACTCTTTTGTGGATAACCCCCTACTCTAATCATCCGCGCTTCGTCTTCGATCCTGTGATGTGAAAATCATCCCCGCGCTTGTGGAACCAATATTTTCTTTTAGATAAATCTCTTCTGAAACGGTTCGTACAGAAAGACAGGAGAGGAGGCGATCGTGGCGGCGGCCTAGGGTTTCAACCCTAGCCGCCGCCGTCGGTGATATCTGCAGCTTCATCGTCGCCGCCGGCAAAGATTCGACGGGTCCTCGCCTCCTCTAGGTACCGTTCTGGCACTAGAAGGGGTGGGGACCTCGGACCTGCGCACGGCGCTTTTCGAAGGTCCTTAATGGTAGAGTTTGGTTTTGGTCGTCATTTTCTTCGTTAATAGAGATAGTATCGTCTGCAATAAGTGATCTTCCACGTTTCGTTCGACGGCGAGATATCCTTCCCGACGTCAATGGTGGCTTTGGAAGATTAAGTCTGTCTAGGTATGGTTCTTCTGATCTTACTTCGCCAGATCAATATTGGATTGTTTCTCATGGTTGCCGCGAGGAGGTTTGTCCTCGCAATATCTATCCCGGCTACTACGTCTTCGGCAATGGTGATTCGTTCTCTCGGCTCCCAACGACGTCGACAAAGTGGTTCGGTTATTTGTCCCTGGAATATCAGTGGTGGTGCTCTTGCCGATGTTGCTTGATTAATTTAATGGCTGCGTGCGTGCACAAAGCCTTGGCATTGCAGCTCAAAATTAAAAAGAGAGAACCTTCGGTGGTATTCACAGGTCTGTGGTTTGGTGGTGTTGGCGTTGTTCTACGGCTGCCTTCAGAAAAGTACAAGATTGTGTCATGGATGAAGAAAGAGCTTGAAGATCTCATAGATTTGCTAGTCTCTTTTAGCTTTGTTTTTGTAATCGATTTAATCGTGTACTCTTTGCTGGTTTAATATACGTGGAAAAATTCAAAAAAAAAAAAATCATCCGCGCTTCGTCTTCGATCTTGCGATGTGATGGAGAATCGCCGTCCACCGGCCGTGTGTCCTCCTGCTCCGCCGGGCCTGCCAACGATTTCTCTCTATCTAGCGCGTGGCCCTTGTCCTTGTCCTTCACCGGCCCCGATTGTGAGCCACTGCCTCTGCGGGAACCGGCCATGAGCCATCCTCCTCAGCCGGAACAGGTCATGAGCCACAGCCCTCCGCTGGAATCTGCCGTCAGATAATGCCCTCTGTCTGCCATGACTCTGATAAGCAACGTCCTCGCAGCTCCTCTGTCCTCTCTACAGATTGAAACTCACAAGTCACAACCAATTGAAATCACGGATTCAATTACTGCATCATCAATCATCCATTAATTGTATCACATCGGAATAAGCACAACGGATTGCATCACAAAGTCCATGAATTGCATCACAAAAGCAAAAGGTTCAACGATTTTGCACAGAAGTACAGTCCTCAGCTGGACAACGACTGTAATGGATTGACACCGAGTTTCACGAGGGTAAGCACCACGGTTTTCTGGCCACCGAGCTGCCGTTGCGTGGGCAGCGAGGTTGTCGTCTCGTAGGTCGCCGTCGCTTGACGGTATCCCCGTGGCCGCCGGCCGGGCCGCCGTTGCTTGGGGCAATCGCCATGGTCGGCATCATGTTGGGTCAGCATCGGGTCGCTGCAGGGTTCGGGCACCACCGGCGTCCGAGTCGCCGCCGCGGAATCGCCATCGCATGGGGAAGAGCGGCGCCTCCTGGACGGCATCTTGCTAGGTGTTGATTAATTAAGCAAAGAGAGGGGGTTATCCACAAAAGAGTATTTACTGCGTGGTTAGTGCTCCCACCTTTGATCCGTGCCGTATATTGTGGATCTGATGGACCTGCGCCAAAGTTTGCAAGTTTTCACCGAATGGCTGTTTTCACCGGATACTTCGCCGAAATAGAAACCGATCGAGCCAGCGTTGGTGTTCTAGACCTGTAGACCCAAACTGACACGGTTTCGAGCTATAGCGGGCAGCAGCGGCCGCACGTCTTCGAGAGACCCTACCTGATACTCATATCTTAAAATATTCTACTCGATTCGCTATCTACTATCATCGTTGCTTTGTAGCTACAAGACATTTAAAAGTCGATCCCATATAGCAACGCTTCACAAGTTTCCACGCCTAACTTTAGCATGGCAGGGTGACCGGTGACCGACTTCATATAATTTCGGTTGACAAGATCGATCAACAAATCACGTTGTTCTGTTTTGAATATATCATCGAGACCACCTTGATGGTGAAGACGGATCATAATGGAAAAATATTTAGTGATACCGAGCTTTAAATGATACTATAATACCAATCATAATTTTAAATTTATAAGTTTCTAAAAAAAATAAAAAAAATCCAGTGTTCACAAGATGTGTGTTTAGAATCGCTAAAATTTTCAGAACCAAATTTGTAAGACACACAAAGAAATGAAAAGGACAAATTGGTATGTGAACAGTGTCATTCTTGTTTTTATCTTTTTGTGACACTACTCATGTTTCTGTGAGTGTATTTCGAATTTGGTTCTGAAAATTCTAGCGATTGTAAACATAAATCTTCTGAATACTCAGATTTTATACAAATTGGAAAATTCAAATTTTGAGATTGGGATCATGTTATCATTTAAAGATTTGTATCACTAGATATGCTCTCGGATCATAATTCATCACGGTTCCACGGTTAAAACATTTTGTAAAAAGAAATTCCAAATCTGCAAAGAAGATTTGATGTCACGTCGTAGCTTTGTAGAAATGGTGGCAGAATATTTTTGAGTGAGTTTTGAGTCGCACATGCATGGACTTGGAATATTCGCAACAGCACGTTCAACGGTGCAAGTGCAATGCAGCAATGGACAAAACCAGGGCTGGATCGATCGACCACCAGATGGGCCTTGGTGGCGTGGGCTGGCTTCAGGGCCCAACTTGGCGTGGATGGCAACTACGGAGTACTTAAGGGAAGAGACACACCAGGAAGAAAGGCATCGATGATCAACTATGACGTAGCAGAGGCAGAGCTACTTTCCCCTCCCCTGTTGCTCTTCCCTCCTATGATTCCCTTCTGATTGTATCCAAATCATGCTGAATGTATGATCTGAATCCCCTGTGCGTGACGCCAGTGGCAAGGATCGTAACACTTCTTCCCGCTCCGACCTTTGACCTTGGATTACCATGGCGTCGCTGCCGCTCTACCTTCTGCTCCTCGCTCTCCTAGCCATCCTCCCACTCCTCTGCCTCAACCGCCAGCGCCGCCCTGCCGTCCGTCTCCGTCTGCCACCGTCTCCCTGGGCGCTCCCGGTGATCGGCCACCTCCACCACCTCGTCCGGGACCTGCCGCACCGCGCCATGCGCGACATCGCGCGGCGCCACGGACCGCTCGTGCTGCTCCGCCTCGGCCGGCTCCCCGTCGTCGTCGCCTCCTCCGCGGAGGCCGCCCGCGAGGTCATGGTGTCCCGCGACGTCGACTTCGCCACCCGCCACATGACCCGCATGGTCCGCCTGTGCATCGCCAGGGGCGCCGAGGGGATCATCTTAGCGCCGTACGGCGACGAGTGGCGCCAGATACGCAAGATCTGCACCGTCGAGCTGCTCAGCGCCCGGCGCGTGCGCTCCTTCCGCCCCGTGCGCGAGGAGGAGGCCGGCCGGCTGCTCTGCGCGGTGGCGGCCTCGCGGGGGACCACGGTGAACCTCAGCGAGCTCCTGGCGGCGTACGCCACCGACTCGTCGGTGCGCACCATCGTCGGGAGCAGGTTCAAGGACCGGGACGCGTTCCTGGCGATGCTGCAGCGCGGGCTCAAGCTGTTCGCCGGGATGAGCCTGCCGGACCTCTACCCGTTGTCGCGCCTCGCCATGCTCGTCAGCCGGATGCCGGGCCAGATGAGGCAGCACCGCCAGCAGGTGGACGCGTTCATGGACGCCGTTGTGCGGGAGCACCAGGAGCACCGGGCGGCCGCCGACGAGGAGGAGGAGGAGGACCTGCTCGACGTGCTTCTCAGGACCCAGCGGGAGGGCAACCTGCAGTTCCCCCTGACCACTGAGAAAATCAGATCGGCCGTCGGCGTAAGTTCCTCCTCGCCGCACCGCACCGCATCCATCCAAAATTACTCCTCCACCGGACAGGACAGACCATGAGAAAATTAAGGAGTTTTTGGTGTGTCGAACAGGACATGTTCGGCGGGGGCAGCGAGACGGCGGCGACGACGCTGCAGTGGACGATGGCGGAGCTGGTGAGGAACCCAAGGGTGATGCGGAAGGCGCAAGACGAGGTCCGGCGAGTGCTCGCCGGACAGCCCAAGGTGACGGAGGCTTCCCTCAGCGGCCTTGACTACATGCGCCTGGTGATCAAGGAGGCGCTTCGGCTGCACCCGCCGGCGCCGCTGCTGCTGCCGCGGGAATGCCGCAGCGACGGCTGTCGCGTCCTAGGCTTCGACGTGCCCAAGGGGACCATGGTGCTCGTCAACGCCTGGGCCATCAGCAGGGAACCGGCCCACTGGGGAGCCGCCGACGAGTTCGTGCCGGAGAGGTTCGAGGGCGGTGGCGTAGACTTCAAGGGCTTGAACATGGAGTTCACACCGTTCGGGGCGGGCCGGCGGATGTGCCCGGGCATGGCGTTCGGCCTCGCCAACTTGGAGATCGCGCTCGCCGGGCTGCTGTACCATTTCGACTGGGAGATGCCCGGCGGGGCGGATCCAGGGGACTTGGACATGACGGAGGAGATGGGTGTCACGGTGCGGCGGCGCCATGACCTTCGTCTTGTTCCCGTGATCCGAGTGCCCATACCACTAGACTACAAGTAGGCAGGGTAGTGTTACTGGAAGGCACTTTGTTCCCAGACATGTCGCGTGCTAACTTTTCACGCTGGAGGAATATATGAGTGCAGCCCGCCTTGTACTGCTGCACTGACCCCTTTTCCTCCTTACGAGAAAAGGCCCCAACCCCAACCGGCCCTGCTTTTTATTGAAAAAAAGCAAGGAACACATCCCACTGGGAAAACCAGCGTATCAGTTATTACTACTCCCTCCGTTCCATTTTAATTGACTTACTATTTACCACATGTGGATGTATCTATACATGTAACACCAAAGACTTCCACTGCGACATGAGAGATACAGCTTTGAAAATGTTAGTCGCGGGGGAGCTGCAAAGATTATTATTAAAAACAAAATCGTTTCGTGTTAGCCAAATAGTCCACACCAGCGCTCCCAACAAAGTCCAACCATTTCCTGAAACTCATCGAAATTAGCTGGAACCTTCTTCCAACCTAACGCAGTTTTTTACCCACCACCAACAGAAATGGGAGATAGGGCACCCAAAAATTGGGTGATTAGTAGATTCTAACTCACCACAGAGCTTACAGTTCGGCTCTCCAGGCCACCCTTTCGCTTTGAGATCCACAGCCACTTGGATCCTCCCTCTCACACACATCCACACAAAGTTTTTGATCTTGAGTGGCATGTTACTCTTCCACATATCTAGCATCCGCAGGTCATTCACCCCCGGATCAACTATCAAATCATACAGCCATTTGGAAGTATACTTACCGGAGCTCGTAAGAGCCCAGTAACCAACGTCACTTTGCCCATTTAGACCTACCCCCGCAAGCAACTCCCGAAGCTGTCTCCATTCCTCCATTTCCTCCGGGCCAAACGACCTCCGAAATCTCAAAGCTAACCCGTCCCCAGTAATGACATTTGCCACAAGAATATCCGGATCATCACAGCAACTGAAGATTGTTGGAAAACAGATACCCAGCGGGACCTGCCCTATCCAAACATCTCTCCAGAAACAGATCTTCTTACCATCACCCAGGTGGTAAGCCAAACCTCTGCGAGCCCATTCCTTCACCGCATGCAACCCTTTCCAGAACTGCGACGCCCCTGCACAACCAGACTTGAAGAAGCTTCCTTCTCCCAGGTATTTCTTCCTAAGGATTTGGCAGCTTAGGTCGTTGTCTCCTCTTTCAAGTTTCACAATCCATTTTGCAAGGAAGGCAGTGTTTCGAGCTCTACTCTCCACAAAGCCCAAACCTCCCATCTTTTTAGGCCTACACAAGTTAGCCCAACGAACCATATGATACTTGCTCTGGTTGCCATTTCCCTCCCAAAAGAACTTAGCCCGAACCATATCTGCTTTGTAATGGATGCCCTCCGGCAACCAATAAAAACCAAGGATATGGTTAGGAATATTGTCCAAGCAGGAATCAATCAAAACTGATCTCCCGCCCGACGAGGTAGGCTGCCAGGTACCAAGTCTCTTTTGAATTTTAGTTGGCCAGAACTCAAAATCAGTAGAAAGCAATTTCTTATGTGAAACCGGAACGCCTAAGTATTTCATTGGAAAGTCACCTACCCCACAGTTAAACAAGTTCGCAACTCTCTCTTGCTCTGCTTGGTCGACACCAAAGACACAAACCTCGCTTTTGTGAAAATTGATTTTGAGACCAGACATTGCCTCATAACAGAACAACAGAAATTTAACCGTAGCTATGGATTTTTCATCATACTCCAAGAAGAGCAGTGTATCATCCGCATATTGTAAATGAGTAACCCCTCCCTCTAACAAATGCGGAACTAGACCTTTCAAGTGCCCAGCATCTCTAGCCGCCATAATCATAGCCCCCAAAGCATCAGCCACTGCGTTAAACAGCAAAGGTGATAAAGGATCACCTTGACGTAATCCTTTAAAAGTTCGGAAGTAGTCACCATGCTCACCGTTAATATTGATGCAGACCTTCCCTGTTTCCACTGCTAACACAATCCATTCAATCCATTTCTCATCAAAGCCTTTTTTTTCTCAGAACATCTCTCAGAAAACTCCAGTGAATTTTGTCGTACGCCTTTTCGAAATCTAACTTGAGGACAATACCCCTCGCATTAGATCTCTTGATCTCATGAATAACTTCGTGTAACACCACCACTCCCTCCAAAATCTGCCGGCCTGGGACAAACGCTGTCTGAGAAGGATGAATGATTTTATCAGCCACCACCGTGAGCCGATTAGTCAACACCTTCGTAATGATCTTAAAAACAACGTTCAGCAGGCAGATCGGGCGATATTGTCGAATCACGTTGGCATCTTTAATCTTAGGGATAAGAGTGATCACTCCGTAGTTTAGTCTCCCCAAATTTAGTCTCCCCTCAAACATTTCATCAAACATTTCTTTCACAAACTCTTTCAGCTTGTCCCAGAATTCTTTATAGAACTGCACCGAGAACCCATCCGGTCCCGGAGCTGTGTTCGTTTTCATTTCCTTAACCGCATTAGCCACTTCCTCCATCGAGAAAGGTCTAACCAGGTTTTTACTTTCGAAAGCATTAATCCTCCCGGACACTCTCCACAACTCTGCATTAATCCTGACATTAGAAGCTGGTTCTCTTCCAAACAGGTTCTTATAAAAGTCAGTTATATGAACCTTGAGAAGCTCTTTAGTTGCTATGGTTTGTAAATTTAGATAGATAAACATTGGCATAAGAACACCTTTTCCATTGTAAAGTTATTATCTCTTTTGGTTTGCTATAACACCGCCTATGCTAATTCTAACTTCTCTCTATAGTATTCATATTTTATAACATGCAAGCTGGATCTAATTAAGTGTGCAAATGATTTTAAAGTGGACATGGACACATTGGAGACGTGTATCGTCAGTGCCTTCTCCAGCGCTGCACTGTGTGCAACACATCGACCAGTTATGCAGAGAGAGAAAACAAAGCTGCTCCGCTTAGTCCTCGGACGCAGCCTGCCAAGTATAATAGAATGGAGAAACTAAACGCAAAGATAGAAAAAAAAAAGGCGCAGCAAAGCACGCCATCTCCTTCTAGCCACACTTAGTAGTCTATAACAATGGCGTGGAAAAAACTTGATCAATGGTTTGTTTGGCCGCTAGAAACGATGAGGTACGGATGTGCCTCATTGCCAACATAGACATGTCGCCGATTTGACTGGCCCAATACGGCTTGCTTCCTCGTATGGTTCATGGACGTCACATGGATTCCCACGCTAGTACTCACGACACTTCACAAGGTTGTGGTGGCCATTGGCCTCTGCGGTACATTCACAAAACACACCTGACATTTCAAAACAAACAAATCAAAATATACTGGGACAAGACTCTATAATTTGATCTCGTTTGTATTAAAAAACAATAAATATTTATTTACTGGCCGATGTAGATGCCAAAGCGGGTTTGAAAAACGTCGTAAGGGGATTGGTTCTAACCACCTGGGTGGTAGAATATTCGGCTTGAGTAGCGGCCTCGTGACGGTGTAAGCCAAAGTATCGGCTCAGGAAAACGTTGTCATGTTGATGTCTTGATGGGTGTCAAATTTGATTCCCAGTCTCCGGTGTGAGCCGGCCCACCCACCTTCTCCACGCGAGGACACCCCGCCCTCACGCCATTGCCAGCCTTGAAGGCAAAAGGCGAAGAGCTTCTTGAGGCCGCATCTATGGCACTGATAGGCAAGGGCGCAGCTAGCATGTAATGACCGTTGTCAAACGACACCTTTTTAGGTATGAGTACAGAACTCTCCCAAATATGAAATGACCCTGTAATTTCAGTAGGATGACACCAACGGTAAAATTTTCTGCCTTCGCCCTATCCGATAGGCTCCCGCGGTGGTGACCATGACGGATGGCCAGGTGGAGAAAATGACCGCGGTTCATCAATTGGCCAGGATTCACCTGAATCTGGCCGGATTCGGGACAAGTCCGACTGTTGGTAGCGTGACTTGCGACCTCAAATACCCCCCACCCACACTCACGCACAAACACACACTTTTCGGTGGTTTTTAAGTATTTACAGCAAAAAAAACTTCCTCATACCACAATTTTTCGGTGTTGGAGACCAGTTTTTTTTTAGTATACTCGAATTATTTTGAGCACGAGGAATGTTTCGAGAGAAAAAAAAGACGAGCTGTCACACCTATGTTATGCAACCCCACTGACGTCTGAACCCGTTGTCCTATTTTTCCTCCATTTTATACTAGTGTAGTACAAAATTTTGTATTACACTAGTATAAAATGAAAGAAATACGTGGGCCTCCCCCTGCACTTCCGCCGCCTTCGAAAGGTGGACCTGCAGGCACTCATCGACAAAACTGCGGCAAAACCAGCAGGAAGAGTCACACTCGCCAAGAGTCATACCACGCTACTGTCATGCCAGCTAGACGGGTAAGGAAGGCTGCTGGTGCAATACGTTTGGAGCAGTGCGTCACGGTCGCCTCGGGCGCTTGCGTGGGTCCACGGTCAGTGGTGGCTAGAGTCCTGGCGGTCAGGTAGGAGAAAACATGGCAGAGCTGAAATTCGCCACGCGCACACGAGGCAGCAAAATGCTTCTTGAACCGCCGCCGAAACCGAGTTTGTAATTAACTGTCTAATTGTCAGTCAGCTGTTTTTGATTTGGGGCACAGACACATTTTTCGGCCAATCAGCGTGCTTCGTTAGTTTGAGTCGTGACTACGCTTTAACTGGACGATTGAAACGACTGAGCCCCAGGGTGGGTTAATGGGTTGTATTTTTGATTCCGGACCCAAACCCAAAACAGAGAAAAGCATGCGGGGTTTGAGCTAGTGTCGTCATTTAAATTATAGGCTCGAACACATCCACCTCTTTTTCCTGTGTAATGCCATGTTATTTGAGGCTCCCATCTGTAGAAAGCCATGGAAGAGGGTGAAGAAACAGATAGATTGGAGAAAACTGTCAACTATACTGACTTGGAAACTTCGAGATCGACCAGATCAGTGCGCACCATTCCCAGGTTATTAACCATTCCTTGGGAAAACGGGATCCACATGGTACATGCAGAAGAATAAAGGTAGCTGGGGAGAGAAATGCATCTTCATCTTTGTATATTGGTCTTAGTTCTAGAAATTGAGCTTATAGGCTTATGCACCAAAGTTACACAAAAGCAGAAAAAGAACCAACAAAAAATCTTGAAAAAAAACAAAGATCACTGATCAAACACTGGTTGATGCGCATAGTGCTGCATTCATCACAATGTGTTCAGACAAAACTTACAAGAACAATAAGTCCTAAATGGACCAACAGATAGACAAGGCAGATTGATAGCCATCCCTCGAGCGGCGCAATTGAGATTGGTGTAGCTCCTCTCCAGCGACTTCATGGTCCGGTCGTCGGCGCTGTTCATGAAGACTTGCAGATGATAACTGAGATATGAAAAATGACAAGGCAGATTGAAATATAAATGACAACTAAGAAATGATGAATGACATGGTGTTTAAGGCTAGAAAACAGAGAAAGAGCAAGACATACAAATTTAGAATGACAAGAAACTGAAATATGATGATTGAGAATACTAGCTAACTGATTTGCAGATGATAACTGAGAAATGAAGAACGACAAGGCAGACTGAAATATAAATGACAACTAAGAAATGATGAATGACATGGCTTTTAAGGCTAGAAAGCAGAGAAAGAGAGACAGAGAACCACACAGAAGATAAAGAAAATTGAGAATGAAAGATCACTCAGAATGACAAGACATTCATACAGATTTGACAGAGAAAGAGAGACTAAGGAAACAGAAACCGAGGGACTGACCCAAAAATATGCAATAAAGAAAGAGATAACGACAAAAAAAAAACAATTTGACAGAGAATGAATATTCCTCAAATTGTACACTAAAAACTGAAGGAGAATGACTACACAATGCAAGAGAGACTGATACTGAGAAAGAGAAAGAGAAAGAGAAAGAGAAAATCATATCCAAGGGAAAGAGAAAATCATATCCAAGGGACTGAAGACTGAGAAATAGATAGAGGAAAATACATGGTGACTGAAGACTAACAAAGACTGATATCCAAGGGACAGAAGACTGAAAAAGAGAAAGAGAGAAAATGATAAAGATGAATAAATCAAAGAATCAAACAAGACTGAAATCTGAAGAAAATAGACATCAAAGGACAAGATGAAAGAATGAAAAGGACTGAAGAAATAGAGACAACGTTACTAGGACATACTTTACTAAGAGAGACATTACTAAGAGAATGACAGGATAACAATGCATGGCAAATGAAGACTGACAGAAAGAAAAAGGAGAAAATATAGAAGAAAGACGGATATCCAAGTCAATCAAGACTGAAAAAGAGAAAGAGAGGAAATGACAAACATAAATGATAATTAATGACGACTGAATATCTAGAGCGAACAGCTGAACAAATATACTACTACCTCTGATCCGAATTAATTGTCGTGAGTTGATACCACATTTGTGCTACACTAGGTGTCGGTCTGCGACAAGTAAAAGGGATCTGAGGGAGTATCATCAAAAGTATGGGAATAAAACATATGAAAACTAATATGACAACAACCTTGAATAAACAGATGCACCACATTAGAAACACTGGTCAGATCACAGCTGCATACTAATGTACACCAAAAAATATGCAACTATTCACCTTGTAGTAAAGTGTCAACTCAAGAATCTGAAACTAACCATACAACCAGATCTTCGCAGTGGTATCAAAAGCATCTGAACATGGACGTTTCGATGGGCATATAATACGCCTCAAACAGATCTTCTTAGTTGTATCAGTCAAAGTGTGACCGAAGCACATGTTCTTAATTAACCATACGACCATCAAGACCTGAAGCGGAACGCCAAAAGCCAGGGCTCCACATACAGCTGATGTATCATCTTGAACTGATATAGTCTGAACTTCCTTATTCAGATCGCCATGTGCTAAAAATCCTGAAATCATCACCGAAAGAGAAATCAAAGACCCATCAGCTATGAGGAAAGAGACCACAACAAAGCTATCTTCAGTCGTCGCATGAGAACCCGGAGATACAAAACAGAATAGGTGTGGCAACTGGTTCAGTCGTAGGAGTGCTATTAGTCGACACAATCTGAGAAAATACCAGCAACATCAGGTTCAGCCCTATCTTGTTTTGGCGCGAGAAACAAACGAAGGAGGGCCAATTAGAGAGGGAGGCGAATCGGCAGACAACTTTTTACCAATTGGGATTGGGGGGACAAAAAAGAAATGTTGATGATCTCACTGCATATTCCTGCTGATATGAATGACATGGTAAGTAACACAGTACCATTCTATAAAAATTAGTACAAGATACTTGCCATTTGATAGTTTCATCACTCATCAGCAAAATTGTTATTTCAAATTACAAAATAGGCTCAGAGAGATTGACTGCTAAAAACTACTATTTGGAGACACAGTATATGCACACATAAACAAGGAACAAATCAAAGTAAAAACTCCCACAAATCATAATAGCTATAGAGCTTCCCGGTTCCCCCCAATCCACCATAAGCTACTATCAAACTCAAAAACTCCATACACCACCAAAACCACGTAATACCCCGTGCACTCCAGAGCTCACACTACCAAAAAGACAAACCTAACCACATGATACCTACAACAAAGTGAAAATCCAGAGCACATCTCTATGAACAGGTTACCCTAAAACAGTACAGACCAAACATATCTGCTCTGCTCACGAAACAACATGAGACAAAAACCTCCGACGTCGCAGACCTCCGATGCCACGAAATTGAGGAATCAGCTCATGCAATGAATCAGTTAAAAAAGACCAGCAAGCAAATCTAGCGGACAACCAAACTGTGCTGCCAGCGACTCTCTTTCAGTTTCATGGCGAGATTGGGGGGTGTGAAATTTCAGCGCGGCCTTCGTATCGAACTGAGGGGAACACAAATAAGGAGAGGGAGGAGATCGGGAAAGCATACAAACCTCTAACGCCGGCGAACTCTTCACCATCCACCTCGGGCGCCACCGGATTTCCCCATGCGACCGCCGTGAGGCGCCGCTCTCCTCTTTCTCCGCCTACTGCTCTCTCTCGCTCTGCATTTGACACCTAGGCTCACATCACATGGCGATGGCGTTTTACCTCGGGCGATTAAAAAAAGCGACCAGAAAAAGAATAACGGGCTTCGTATCCAAAACCAGATATAAAACCAACACAGGCCCGAAACAGCGCGCGTAATCACTTGGCCCCGAACACAAATCTCACAGATTGAATCGGACGGTCAAAATACGACTGTGCACGAATTGAAAAACAGACGTCTGTAAATTAGCAAAAGTCTTGTAATTTGCCCACACTACTCATGGAGCAAACGTTAATCGAGGATTCGTTATATTTCCACAAATCTCCACATGTATGATACACAAACCAGCAATGTATTATAAGCATATTGAGCGTGTCTCTTTTTTTTTGGTTGAAAGAAGGGCGAGCCTTCTGACCCATGCACCCTTGAATTCACACGGTTATACGTTTAGTTTCTCTGGCATCACGACGAAAGAACGCCCCGGCTTACAAAAAAAACATCGACCTATTGCCCGATCGAGACACGATAATCCCCGGCAATACAGAGCGAAGCCCGTGGTACCCCAAGACAACGCCTTCGAGAAGGAGTCGACGAAGTGGACAGGTTCAAGGGAAACGCCAATTTTGGGGTTATCTATCATTCTCGTCGTGGAGTTTCGCTCAACCACCTTCAACAACACAATAAGACGACTGGAATTTTCCACCAATTAGGAAGTTGCTTGATTTGCTCCCAGTATTCCAGACATGACTTTATTTCCTTCCTATTATAATCCCTGAAAGTCATATATATCAAGAAATGAAAGTTCTCCGAACATATTATCCAGTCCTCCCGTCCAAGGACGACACGTCGGTACGTTGAAATCGATTCCCCAATTCAACCATCGTCGCCTTCGGACGACGAGCAGTAGGGCATGAGGAACGTGTAATGAATTTTGTTGTTTTGATTTACAGTTTACCTATATATATTTTTATTGGCAGAGGTTAGTGCAAGTAGGGGGGCCATTGCCCCCTCCCCCACCCACTTTGGATCTTTGTCGGCTAGCTCCTCTACTGCGGTTGCTCCCCTTGCTATAAGATCCTCACCACTTATCTCTCGCCCAAATCCCACTCGCAGTCGCAGAGCACGCCCAAATCCAACTCGGCGATGGCAATGTTGACCGCTGCTAACTACGTGGAGATTTCGTCGCTGGTGTTGCGCCTCATGTGCGTCGCTTTCTTCATCCCCGGTTTCATCACATGTGCCCTGGTCGTGATGGCATACATGTGGATTCGTAGATGGAGGAGCAGCACCAGCACAGCCACAATCTGTCTCGGACGGGCCCATCTTACCGTCCGAGGACACACGCAAGTATGTTGAAATCGATTCCCTAACTCCACCACCGTCTGCTTCGGGCGACGAGCAGTAGGGCATGAGGGTTGTGTAATGATTATTTTTATTTTGATTTATAGTTTACCAATATAACTTAAAATTCAACTTGTATAGAAGTATAGCCCTCTGTGTGTATGACATGGAGGGCTTGCCTATCCGAGGCCATGTCCGAATGTTGTCCGGCACCCTGAGCAAGCATCTAAACTTGCTGGTGCAAAATGTTCTGAAGGGGTGTGTCACAATCACGTTGTCCGGCCGCCTCAGGGGCAGCTGTGTGGTACCTGCCACATGGACACCTGAAGTAGCGCATTGAAACCGAGTTAGTTTGCCAAGGAAAATACATGTCCACTACTCATGGAGCACACGTCTAATCGAGGATCAACTTTGTGTCCAATGGTTAATCGTTAGCTCCATTTCAGCAAATCTCCACACCTATGCTACCTAAACAAACAATTCATCCTAAGCAAGCGTGTCTTTTTTTCTTTTGAAAGAAGGAAGGGCAAGCCTTCTGACCGATGAACCCTCGAATTCACACCTCAAGGCAGAATGCTTCAGCTTACAAAAAAAAAACCACTGACCTATTGCCCGAGACACGGTAATCCCCCGTATAACATCGCGAGATAGAGCGAAGCAGGTGGTGCCCAAGACACCTTCTTCGAAAAGGTCACCGATGTGGACATGTTGAACCAAAAGACCAATTTTTAGTTCGGAGCAGAGTTCTGTTCCAACAAAGAGGACGATCGAAAGTTTCCACCCTCATACAAAACACACAGTCGGTCGCTGCTCTACCGATGTCGTTCAAATTTTCCAATGATACATACATAAGGCTCGATTTCAAGGGCACAACCTTTGTATAGAAGGATAATGAAGTATCAAGATGGAAAATTCGAAGTTCATCGCCATGGCTGTGATGGATTCGAAATGCACGCACTTCGCTATCCCTCCACGATGTGCGCGTAGCATTTATTTACTCCCAGCAGACCAAATTAAACACACCGGCTCAGGTCCACTCATTTCAAACAGACGAGTGACGAACTTCAAACACCAAGCGATAAATCAATTAATGGAGTACCAAGAATGTTGAAAATAAAATTTGATTACTGAGACCCTTAATTAACTAGTAATCGTGCACGTGCAATGCACGTTTTTTGTATGTTGAAAATACACAAAAAATTATATACATATATTATCTTAAATGAAAATTCGTATATGACAAGCTAATGATGATATGTAGACATTATATTGCAGTGTCGCAAAACCGTGCAATGCTTTCAATCTTTCATCGTTTGCATTATGTTTTACTCTGCAAGTGTTACCAATTTCAAAGTAACTAACAATGTTTTAAGGCATTCGAGAATATTGCCTAGTCACAGACCAAGTAACACAAAGAACAAACGATTTACAAGCCCGTATGTGGTGTGTCCATTGTAAACCTCCAATCAACATACAAACTTGTCCGGTAACATAACAAAATAATGTAATAAAAATAAATCTCCACTAAAATCCTCACATGGAATTGATAAATGTACTGTGCATAAGTTGTTTTCTCCATCACCGGTGAATTCTCAGAGAGTTTGGGACCTTGATCTATAGAGCATAAGCAAAATGATTTATGAGCTGCAGTAAGGTAGCCATTATTTCACACCGATATGCAGATTTGTTTTTGTTCTACATGTTCACCATACGACATAGTTTAAGAACATAAGAAGGAAAACAGATACATGAAGAGAGAGGCAGTCCTTGAATGTTGTTTCTTCTTTTGGCCAACATGGACCAAACATTTATCATTTGAACTAACTCAAGTGTTCCCTGTTCAACACTTATACTGGAGCTTAAGTATGTAGATCTGTAGTAGAGATTTAGTCTATCAATTTTACAAACTTATACTGGAGCTTAAGTCTAGTATTATTGCAGAAAATATGTACAAGAGCTTTAGCATATAACATGCTGATACCAGTGAAGCACAAAGTATGATCTTCTTCCTATCTAGCCTTGACACACATAGTCTACAAAATTATTAAAAATATGATAAGAATGCACTCTGATGAGATTCTTGAGATGATTGCAAAACACAGTGCGAAGAACCATGCAGGAATGAAGATGCACGCATGTTTGATTGAAAATCTGCTTACAATGAGTTGTAGCAAAGTACGAACTCCATCCATGGAGGAGTGATTGAACATCTTACAAAGTGCAGTTTATCATCAGCCCATGGGCAACCCATAATTCAGATCATAGAGCTACTTGACAGTTAGTCAGTCTACTATTTGTATATCTTCCAGCAGCGCCTGCTATATCAGGATACCAACTGCTTCATGACAACTAATATCTATTTACCAGATCCGAGCTGTAGCGACCTGCATGAAACAGGGCCAATGAATCCCAATGTTGCTATGTGTTAAAAAAAATCTCTTCACCTTGAACAACCGTGTCACATAGAAATGGACCAGCGAATTGTTCAAAATTAACTGAAAGTCCAAACAGTCTCTGTCGAACTTCGAATTCAGAGGCAGTAAAGGTCAACAAGATTATAGTACCTTGAACAACCGTGTGCATCCATGGCAACAAAGAAGAATACAAAGCCAAAAAAGGCAAAGTAGCAGTGGAGCGAACTCTGCTTCGTCCTCAGAATGGATTTAGGGCCGGGCATCGGTTAGCCTGCAAGAAACATAGCAACACACGTGGTGTCAGAAAAATCTCCACAGAAAAGTAACAAACTGTAGGCTGCATACAGCAGGTACAGTTATATTTGAAGTCCAAGAATTAAACGCTTCGTGAAAATACATTATCACAGATATAACACAGCCTAGTGGACGTACTATATATCATCCAAACATCAGAATAAGTTTGAGAGTAATACTGAGAACGTAGCTAGTAGCCTCCTTGTCAAATGGAATGAACAAAAGTAAGTATTCAGTTTGGATGAAGGCAGAAATTTCAAGGAACGAAATAGGAAATGGTGACCCACCCACCAGCTGAGGCTATGAGAGGACCGAAAATAGCCATCTACTCAGGTTTAATCAATAAGTAAATGTTATAGTACTGATCATCCTTATGACTTTGGTTAGCAGCATTGAAATCGTCCTGAACCTTTAGGAATTCAGACCTGTGTAACAAACAAATCAGTTAGAGAAAATTATAGATGGACTATGAAGATGAATGTGGAGTAAAGAGGGGAACTCAGAAGGAAACTTCAGTCTGACACATACTGTGCTTTCTTTAGCTGATTGTTCAAGTAAGAGTAGCCTCTTAGCCTCTTTAGGATCTGCATCGATGACATACTTATGCTATGCAAATATGATACAATTAGGACCTGAACAGTGCCTCCGAGCAAATTGTTGGTAGTTACCTTGTGTTTTCCGGTTGGTTTTGTCCTCAAGTGGATTATGGTTCGAAGATGACATACTTGTCTTTTCCAATTATTGAACAATATTGCGTCCCTGCAAATTGTAATAGCACGGCAGACATAATTTGGAGCGATCATGATTGTGGTTTAAAATGGGGGTAAAAATCATTTAGTTTACTTGGTGAATAGATCTGTATTCATAAACATGATGACCAGATTTGTGGCGGCAAGAAAACTCCAAACGAAAATACCTCCCTGAAATCAGCTTTCTATAATATCGATGATGAACAAATTAAGAGACCCAGATTTTATGAGTTTACATCAGAACTTAAAAATTAAGGATGACATGCAAATAAAGAAATCAGGTTTTGTATGCAATTGGTGACAGGGAGGCAAGTATTCAGTCAAATTAAGGATGATATGCAAATCACGAAATCAAGTTTGCATGAAATTGGTGATAGGGAGGAAAAAAGCTATTCAGTACTTGCAATCGTGCTGCAGTAATTTAAACCGTGATGCAGTTTGACGAATTGTGATACACGTACCGGGGGCGGCAGTGTGTTCCCGGAGGCTCGGCCAGCGGTGTCGTCGAACCCACTCGTCGGTCTGGGGCGTCGGCAGTCTCGTCGGGATGGAGGCTGGGCCGGCGGCGCGTCTTGCAGGAGATCCGGCGGGCGTTGGCGAGCGCGTCGAGGCGTGCGTCGTGGGGGTCAGCGGCGCGTCGGTTGTGGTCGCCGAGCGTGGTCGCCGGGAGCGGGGTCGCCGGTGGCGCGCAAAGCGTGGGGGCGGCGGAGCGTCGGGCGTGGTCGCCGGAGGCGCGACGGGCGTTATTGCCGGGCGGACGGCGTTGGTGACCGCCTCGAGGGCGTGGGCCGTGGGGTTCAGCGGCGTGTCGGTTGTGGTCGTCGTGCATGGTCGCCGGGCACGTGTAGCGTGGGTGCCGGCGGCGCGTCGGGCGTGGTCGGCGGCGGCGCATCCTGGCGTGATTGCCGGGCGGTCGGGTATGGCAGGCGGCGGGCGAGGATGCAGTAGTGGGCGTCGTGGGATGGAAGTTTTTCTTTTAGAGCAGATCGATCGATTGAATAGTTGTTCCGCTGCGTTCAGCGCTCCGTACTCAGTCAGGATGAGCGTAGAACCATTTGATTAATTGATGTGTGGCCAGGATTAGTTGGATCACCCCTGTCTGTGCCTTTTTATATTAGTGGTGATTAATCTCCACCCGAGCCCAATTCAAACTCGCAGCTGCATCCACACCAGCTAGCGAGCTCAAAGCAGAGCCCTTTCTCTACTCGCTGCCGTTGCTTCACTCTCACTGCTGCTCTTGCTCACGGGCAGCCACTCTCCGCATCGCTCGCCTCGCGCGCTAGATCTCGCGGGGAGCCCTAGTCAGCCGGGCATTGCGGCCGGCGGAGTGACGGTAGCGCGCGGATCGACCGATGCACCGGGTGGCCATGGCGGATGTGGGGGGCGGCGGCGGAGGGGGCGGGAGGACGCTGGGGGCGGTCATCCGGGAGAAGGACGAGGAGCTGGCGCTCTTCCTCCAGATGCGCCGCCGCCGCGACCAGGAGGCCGACCTGCTGCTCCTCGTCGCGGGCGACGACGCCGCCGGGGACGGGGACGACGACGGGCTGCTGCTGCTCGACCCGCCCCCGCCCCCGCCGCCCGCCGGTAAGACAAGTTCCGAGCTTTCCCACTGGACCCGTTCCTGTTTCCTTTGCTGCTGCGGTTGTTTTTTTAGGGGCGAAAACCCTAGCTTACCTTACCTGGTCTGGGTTTATGGCTCAGAGCCCAAGGCGGCGCCGCGCCGGCGGGGTACAGGATGGGCGGCGGGTTCCGGAGGGCGCCCGGCGGGGCCGACGACTTCCTCCACTCCGACCCCGGGGACAAGAACGACTACGACTGGTAGGTGCCTCCCCTGCCTTCCACTGATAAATTCGTGCTGTTTCGATTGCCCCCTGGGCAAAATCATCTTTGGTGCAGAGAAGTTTATTAAGCAAATTGGCCTCCACCATTGCGAATTTAACATTCATTTTCGGTGTTGAGCTGTTGATTGCTTGGTGCTGGTACCCTGAAGTCTCAACCTTTTGGCAAATTCAGTGTTGTTGTATCTACACGAGTGACAAAAACTCCTGACATGTAGGTGGGTTTCTGATTCTGAACCTTGCTAGTTCAGGAGTCACTAGAAATGTAGTCTCAGCTGAGGCCCCATTCCTCAACGAACTGGCAGCTAAATTAATGTAGCACTGTATGCTTCGAATTAATGTGCAGAGGTCTACAAGCTTTTGGGGTCGCTACAAAATGTGCTTTCGTCTTCTGTTGCCGCCTCCACCCTGCTGAATTTAATGCAAGGCCAGACAAAGTTTTTTCATTTGCCCCCAATTCAGTGCTGTTGGTTAGAGTTTTATCTGTTGTTGCTGGAGAGGTTGGGTGGTTGTTGGAGTTAACAGTTAGCTCCCTTGTTGACACAGGCTGCTCCCTTGTTGATCGCTTGCCTAGTTAGTGTCTGGCAATTAAGTTGTCCTCTTTTCTTTTACGACGTGCAGTCCGGATGGAGATCTTACAGAGCTCTGTTTGGGGAGCTGTCAGTTTGGTGTGTTTTAAGTTTGTCCCAGTTTCTTATCTTTGCTTTTTTAGTTGGTTGGTTGGCTAGTTAGGGCGACCATGAATGTGGTGAGCTATCTCTGATTTTGTCGGACACATATTTCAACATTCCATACCTTAGCCCCTACAAGCTACTGATCTTAGCCCTGTAGATTTGAAGTGTAAATTATTGGTGTGGTTTGACTTGCTTGCTAAAGTTTTGTCCTTAATACCGGTTAATCATTAGTGTGTCAGCAGGTGTGAGCGTTAGGTCTCTAGGCAGCCATGTTAATATTTGAAGCATATTCTTTTTGTTAAGAGGACTATTGGATTGCTTGGTTGGTAGGTGGCAGGTGGACTATGGAACAATTTTACATGATATTTGTCTTGCTTGGCTACTTGAATTTGTATGGATGGAAATACGTACTGATTAGTGACCATTGTTAACACAGAGTAATGAAATGGATTTGTGTCAGCATTTTATACTTCGGCTACTCAGTGCCCATCTCTTTCATCCAAAGGGCTCAATAACTAGCTCAGTTGCTGCATTAATGACACCGTAGAACATTTTATTGGTCAGTGAAAATTATCGTATCACTTCATTTTGATATTTATTTCTACGCCAAGTTAATCAAACACCATATGATGTCTGCTGATGTATTCACAGACCCAACCAGAATGTAACAGGTTTCGAACCTTTTTTGCCTGTGTTGAAGTTCATTCACATATATGTTATTTAGAGGCAATGGCTGGGCTGCAGTTTCAGATTGCTTATCTGACCTTCCTGACAATGAACGTGTTCACTTTCAGGCTTCTCACTCCACCAGGAACTCCATTATTCCCATCTCATGAAGCTGCACCGAAAAGGTCTCCAGTGAGCCAAACTGGATCGCCAAAGACTCGCCAAGCCGCCTTGAAATCTAGGGTGAGCCACTGGAACATGATCGTTACTTGGTTTCTATACATGACTTCCTACTGTGGTGAATACTTTTCAGCAACGCGCATAATTTAACAAACTTCTGCTCATGGTAGATATAAAATTATGTGATGTAATTGAATCTGTGCACAACTTTACAGTATAAGAGTATACTACTTCACTTTATGTTTTGAATTATTTTGGATTCTCATGCAGATAGGCTTTCCATAGATTTATCTCAAAGATGGTACTTTATTGTCTCATAACTTCATAATGGATTTATCTCAAAGATAGTACTTTTGATTGTTTGTAATGTATTCGACTGAAGATTTTGACTTCTCTTTATCTGTAAGGTTGGTAATTAATTGTTTCTGTTGTTAAGAAGACATTTGGAATCTGTTTTTGGGGTTACAGTGCTTTCATAAAGTATGACGCATACTCATAACCATTATGATGCTCTATTTTTAATAATTTCATTTTATCTGCTCTTGCATGGTATTGTAGCTGGCCAATCATCAAGATCCTCCATCAAGAACCACACATCCATTGAGAACAGCATCGTCAAACAGCTTGAACTCTGCTGTGACAACTCGTCGGCCATCGTCATCTGGAGGTCCCACGTCTAATTCTTCGAGGCCTTCAACACCAACTGGACGTGCTGCATCGACAACTGCCTCCAAAGGTTCAAGACCTACAACCCCCTCCCGGGCTACTCTACCTGCCAAGACTGGACCTACTGCCCCGAGATCTTCAACACCCACTTCCAGGTCAACACTTCCTTCAGCAAGGTCAACACAGCCTCCAGCAAGGTCAGCACAGCCTCCAGCAAGGTCAGCACAGCCTTCAGCAAGGTCAACAACTCCATCAAGGACATCTAGCTCTGCCAGTGCCACTAGAACATCAGTTCCTCCAGGAAGAGCATCAGCACCTGCTAGCAGATCATCAACACCTACTTCAAGATCATCAATGCCTGCTACTAGGTCAACTACACCTTTGTCCAGGCCCTCCTTGCCAGCACAAAGCAAGCCTGCATCAAGGTCATCAACCCCAACAAGGCGGTCTTCTGCCCCTGCAACTGCCACCCAACACGGTAACTTGCCCGGTCCAGTTCGATCTTCCTCGATCTCCAGACCAGGACCGACAATGCCCAAAATTTCTGCATCAGCAGCGACGGCAACAGCGCCAGCACCTTCAAGGGGCAGCTCACCTACTGTCAGATCAAGACCATGGAAACCATCTGAAATGCCCGGCTTCTCGCTTGACGCACCTCCAAATCTGAGGACTTCGCTACCAGAAAGACCAACCTCTGCTACTCGGGGTAGACCTGGAGCACCTAGTTCTAGATCTTCCTCTGTGGAGCCTGGTCCAGGTGCTCGACCAAAACGCCAGTCTTGCTCTCCTTCAAGAGGGAGGACTTCAAATGGCAGCGTGCCATCGGGGAGTTCCATGCCGGCGGTGAGAAGATCACATCTCAACAAAGATGACAGTGTGAACCCAGTTCAGATGGGCAATAAGATGGTTGAGAGGGTAGTGAACATGAGAAGACTCGTTCCTCCGAAACATGATGATCAAAGATCCAGCCTCAATAGTCTGTCCGGGAAATCATTAAATTCCCCAGATAGCTCTGGCTTCGGTAGGTCACTGTCAAAAAAGTCACTGGACATGGCACTTCGGCACATGGTAATCTTTTTCCCCTTCCCTCTGTTTGCCGACACCCAGAAATTTCTTCATTTAAACTGAACCTGGGGTGTAATGTTGTACACAGGACATACGGCGGAGCATTCCAAACAATTTACGGCCTCTTATGACGAGCATTCCAGCATCATCTGTGCATAGCGGCCGGTCAGGGTCCACAAGGGGGAGACCGATAAGCGTTTCGGACTCCCCTCTCGCAACAAGTAGCAACGCCAGCTCTGAGCCGAGCGTCAATAACAACCTAATGTGCTTTGATAGCATCGACATCGACGATGAGCTGTGCAGTGATAGAGCAGGACACTATGGCCGATGAGTCGCCTCTATGCTAGTATAAACTTCTGACTGATGAATTCTTATGACCACCGGATGTTCAGAGCGGCTGCGTAGAAGATCATCTCCAAGATGACCTGATGAGCTCTATCCCCATATGTAGGTTCTGCGACCGTCCTATATTTATCCATTCATGTTACATGGGAGTGCTCTATGTTCGACTACCATCTGGACCCTTGTATGTTATTGATAAGAAAGAACCCGTCTTTTATCTGTTCATTCTTCGACCGGTTTACTACGCCGGTAGCGGAACTGTGTCGACTTTCGTTGTATCAGTGATGTATATTTGTTAGCTGTATCTTAGAAGTACATGATGTTGGAGTTGCCAGTTATGGTAGCTGAGCTTACTGAATGTAGAATCCCAAAATAGTTAACAGCTTGCAGAAAATGTTGCAAGAATCTGTCACAAACTGATCAGCAAAATTGAACAGATTGCAGTTACAGCCGAAACAGTGTACTTGACTATATTGCTCTACTCTGGTACAAGGTGAACACTAGCTACCTCAAGAAAAACTCCTGCCTTTTATTTTTGCTACTGCAAGGAGCAATGTAGGCTATTATGGTCAAGAGACAGATACAGTTGGAGCAAGAGAAGTCTGCAAGTTTCTAAACTGTTTCTTCAGAAGTCGATATCCATAACTTGTGAAGGGTCGAAGAGGAACGGGTAGGGCAGGCAGACAAGGAGTGCCAGGAACAGGATGGTGACGCCGAGGCCGATGTAGGTATTATCAGGCTCTGTGATTTCCTCGGATAGAGGGGCGACCGGACCCCTCTGCAGGAAGAAGATGAGCACCACAAAGTAGAAGGCGACGTCGCTGAAGAGCGAAGAGAGCCCCAGCAGCCCGATGGTGAGGCTGCTGAGCCGAGACGATACCTGTCACAAAATGCAAGTTTGGGTATATCAGAGGGTGCATCAAGAGTCAAGGCTGAGCAAAACACAGAAGTTCTTCACGGTTTCAGGTAGCATTTGATTTTTTTTTTCATCATTTGAACAGCGGCATCTTTACCTTTCTTCCCCACATGGCGAATGCTATGCGGCCACCATCGAGCTCTCCCGCGGGGATGCTGTTGATGGCGTTGATCAAGAGACCGGCCCACGCCCACAGGACCAGTGGGTTGATGGATAGCTGTGTTCCTTCTTTCAGAACATCTCCAAGAATAAGCTTCGCTGTACCAAGGAAAGATGGATAATATTAAACAGAGTTTGCATGGTTCAAAGGCATGATGTTTTTGTGCAGTTCATTCAGTACGTTCTTGCGTAATCACTCAAGAGGAGGATGCCCTTACCAAGGCCACCGAGAAGAAATGATTGATGAAACACGGCTGGATCTACGATGATGCCGAGACCATCGCTTGGAGGTAAGGTGAAGCCCAACAGCAGAAGACCAAATCCAAGGGTGTACCCTGCCACTGGTCCAGCAGCTGCTACCTTCAGTAGGTCCCCGCGGTTGCGGACAATGTTGACTATTCTGGTAATGGAACCAAATGATCCTATCTACAGGAAATAAAAAAATGAGACACTCGTACATTATGTTGAACTAGATAAGTTAGGAATGGTGCAAAAATAATTGCTAGTATTTCCAAAGGTATTTACAAATAATTTATGATAATTAAAGTTTCCTTGGATGAAATTGTAGCCCTGCAACTTACCTGCCAGCTAGGAACAAAATATGGTACTGAGAGCTTGACCCCGGCATCCTTAGCAGCAAGGATGTGTCCAATTTCATGAGCACCTACTATGAGTCCAGTTACGAGGGCACCAGACAGTCCTTCTTTCAATAGCTCAGGGTTATCAAAGGTTGATCTGGAGAAGAAAAATCTTGTGAAAAGAAGTACCATAAGAGTGGTTGACTTATTAAGAAGACTTCATTATGATAGGAAGACAGAAGTTTAGCATCATATTGCCAAGTTCATATCAAGTGTCTAGAGTATGACATCACTTGACCCAACATGAGACTTCAAAGTTGTTTTAACACAAAGGTCACATGTTGCAATTCAAAAATGACATCAAGCTAGACGAAATGGAAATTGATTACCTCAATTCTTATGGAATAAAGAAACGGACAATTAAATAGAACTAAACAGGAAACAAAATGGTGAATAAATGAAAGAGAAACCTCATACAGCAAGTTGTCCTGAAGGACAGGTACGTTTCGAAGCAACAAGGTGAAGACGGTAACTAATCCGAATGCTGCTGCAGCAGCCCACTCTGGGATGGCTGAAAATTTCATTTTACCAAGAATCAGATCAGCAAACTCAACAAGATAGTAATGCTAATCTTTAGGCGTTTTGACTCTTAGGAACATTATTAAACCACACCGAGTAGTGAGCATATACTCTGGTGAACATACGACGAGAAAACATTACCTCCAGTCGCAGGCTCCACTGTCTGCCTAGGTACAACTACTGCAACTGGCTTCTCATCCTCTGGATTGATGAGAAGAAAAACCCTAAATTCATCACCAAATTTGTTCTGTTGATAATCGGGAGCGGCACACAGGTCAGTACATTCACAGATGTGTACAAGCTTAGATTTTTTTAGAAGGATCGGATTTTCGAGCAAACTGCTACCTCTAGTCTATTTGTGATCTTCTCAAAACTCTTGGCTGGCACACCGCGCAAGTTCCCCTTGAATAGTACTCCTCCCTTATGCACACAAGTGAAGGTAGTACATATAAATTAGTTATTCTGAGCATTTGGTGCCTATTTACATGATGACATTTCAAATGAGAATATAAATCATATAAATGATTAGTTTAACAGCTTTAGTCATTTTATGTATCATCATTTCGAGCATGGGTGCAACATTATAAACATAATTGGTAAGCAAAACGTTGCACCTTGCAAAGTGAGGTTGCTATTTCACTGGAACATGCAACAAAATCTGATGTGTGTGCATGAAGGTGAACCATGACATCTTAGATGCTCACCTCATAAGGCTCATGGCTGCTGACGAAGAACGTGTCAAAACTGAAAACTTGATCCTTCAGAATGTCTACTGTTTCCTTGGGGATAGCGACAGCGTCATCAAGCTGTTGCTGCAGATCATTGAGATTGAAAAGGTGAACAACAAGGCTCATTACCTCAATTGGGTTCAGAGTTACAAACATTAAATATTTTTCTATCTGATATAACCACTCTAACTATGGAGATTATGAGGCACAATCAACAATGTCTTGATTTTTTCAAGTTCCACTCAACTTCAGAACATGTACACCCTCAGAAAAAATTTAACACGAAACATTTACCTTCATTCCAGGCAAAGGCGAGCCGCTAGCAACATCAACAACCTCCACCGGTGCCTGTTCTTTACAGGATTTTATCAGACATGCTATGGTTGCATGCATCCTCAATGTCTATACGGTGAAATTTGTCCACTTCGTTACTGCGAACATACCTGCGCAGAACTGTCAGTGGCTGGAGTACTAGCATCTTTGTCGGTGTTCTGAACCGTGTCGCTAGTGCTAGCAACATCGTCAACCTTCACCTGCTCCTGTTTTTAACAGAATTTCATCAGACACGTCATGGCTGCGTTCTCAATGTCTACAAGGTGAAATTTGCCGTGCTTCATTACCTTCGCTGCAGTACCGGTCAGTCTGGCGATGTTCTGGATCGTGTTCTGGATTGTGTCGCTGGTGCTCGGCAGCGCCGGCTCTGCATTACCAGCCAGTCTGGCGATGTTCTGCATCGTGTTCTGGATCGTGCTCGGCGGCACCACCGGCTCTGCATTCGGGGATTCATCTTTCGTCTGGTGAGGGCATGGGAAAGCTAGATAAATTACAGTTCAGTCACATGCTCATTCTATCATCTAGCAAGGCTAGGATACTAAGTCTGACGGAGTGACAATGCATTACAAATCACACGCTGCAGAGCCAGTTTGAGAGACTGTAAAAGTAAAAGGACGGTACATTATCTGCACTGGGGTCGGCCTCTACAATTGCATTTGGTTCTGTGGCAACACTGTCGTCAGCTGAAGGCGGTGATGCATCGTATCCAACCTCTTTTTTCTCCTGACAGTTAGAAAAACATATTTTTTTTAACTGAAGATGCTCCCATTGCATTGCAGGTTCTACTGAAAATGACTACTCCCTGGAATGATTATCATTCAAGGAGTTGCTAAAACTGAATGAAAGAGTGTCTGTGAAAAGCTTTTACCTCGTCGGCGGCGCTGCCGTCAGGTTCAGGCTCGTCCGTCGCCTGGCATGAGACCCTTCTGCTCCTATACCTTGAACGAAATTGATTGTGCAACGGAGGTTGGATGAGCAATCAAATCTAAGTAACTTCCAGAAGCTTCCTGTGCCCAGATGAAGGCCAAGAAACGTGGCTGTCACCTGTGAGGAGGCCCGGCGGCGAGCGGGAGGGAGGAGCGGAGCGTGACCGTGAAGCGCGCGCTCCTCGCCGGCACGGAGGTGGACGCGAGGAGGAGTCGGTGGCAGCAGCGTCCGTACGATGACGACGACGAGGAAGCGGCCCGCGACGGCGGCGGGCAAGAAGAAGAAGAACTCATGGCGGGAGAGCGAACGAGGTGGAGTCGAGAGGGGAGGAGGAGCGAGCGCCTTATCTCTTTCTCTCCATGGAAACGGTGAGCAAAATTAGAGGCCTTTGCCGCGGCCACGATCTTGCCTCGACACGAATCTCAAAGCCGGATTCCTTGACACCTGTCATATGCTAGTACTATGGATTGGATGTTTTTCGAATATATGTTATGGGTTTTAGATTAACCATATTCTGGATGAGAATTAGCTTAGACCCAGATCAACTCCTTGTATTGACACAAAGATTCGTTGCAACAATTTTGTTTCCGGTTGTACACTAAAAATGTTTCTGTTTGCACTGTCGATGTAACTGGATATTCGGTCGCACTATAGTTGCAACTTGATTCTCCTTTTCAGACATGGATGTCATCATTCGAAATAATTAAAGCTTATTTTCATTTGAATGAGCGCTAGGCGGATCCTGAGATTTATGTCTGATCTCAGTTCTTCACCAATATCCTCTACCTCACAAAAGTCTGATCTTCTTTAGCCCTGACCTATTGTGGTTGCATGCTTCCGTTCCTGTTCAACCATCCGTATATCAAATAGAGAAAGTCTTTCATGATAATATATGTTAAATTACACGATTAGGGCCATAAAGAAGTTAAGATGCGGCCATTGAATAAAAATAACCAAACTGTCATCGGGCGAATGGAATTTAATTATAAACAATTGCCGGTTCATGTATAATTAATGTTATCCAGGCGGTGTCAACATACATTAAACACAAATTTCACATCAGTAGCTAGTGAGCAAAGTCGACACCTATGTGATGGGAAACCGAAACACATCGCCGAAGATATATCCCTCCTTAGCCTTGTCAGCGTCCTCTGCCTTCTTCTCAGCCTTCGACAACAAAGTCTCATAACCATCAAAATTTTTATTCCAACTAAAAATGGTAAGGACTAGATCAATGTACTTCTTGTTCCAATCTATTGTTGGTAGGTTCTTCGCTTGAGTATCATCTTGATTTATTTATCTTTGGTGATCACCTAAGCTTACTTCACATAAGTGAAATCATGTGATACCCTATTTAAGTGGAGGACGATTTCCCACATTTCCAGCAAAGTAGAGAAGAACCTCACAATATCGACACATTTATAAAATCATTTCATATAATTTTTATTTTCCCCAGGAAATACTTATAACACAATCGTTCAACTACAAATTTTATCTCTAGCATATGTTACATTGTATTTTAAAATTTAAGATTAGTTCTAAAGCAAACTTTAGCATATGGTTTTCAAATATTCAATATGATATCTTATGTATCACGTGAATTACAAAGTGTAGCAATATGAATTGACGATACATGTGTGACTGAGATGCCATGTTATATGAATTTACACATGATTTCGAAACATAGAAATGTCAAAAGCGATATGCATAGTGCATATGTATTTTGGGAGAGAGGTTGAGGGAGAGAGGGACAAGTGAAATAAAGTAAAAACAAAATGATGTACGTACCCTCGTTGGTTTTTAATAAATTAAGGGCACAAAAATGCATTTTATATGAACTTGAAAATAGTGTCCAAATGTTACTTGTAATGAAGAATTCTAAGAATTGGAATCATCTAGACTTCACAAAAATTCTAAAGATGGTTGGAAATTTAACAATACAAATTTCATCTGCCGTGTTTATCATATGCAACTACAACCTGCCGGGTAACTGGGAGGGAAAGTCGGCGGGCACAGGATATTAACAATGGGTATTCAAAGTCAAAAGAAAAAATCCAATGCAAAACCTGAAGGTTCACAATTCAGTACAGGTTTAGCAAATTAAGACATTGATATGCGTTCTCCCAAAAAATTCAGTACAACTACAACGTACAGGCTACATCATATGGAAGAGCAGTTACCGATTTTCTAGCTTGGAACTTGGAAAATAAATCAAAGAGGATTCATATTTTAGAACCCTACCGTGAATGAATTTGGTGACTCGGTCAATGAAGCAGCCCCACGCCGGTCGTCGGATTCAGGATCCCGCCGCTTGGTCGCCCTTGCCGACGCCGTCGATGCGCCGGCCGCCTCGCCTAATCGCCTCTCAACTAAATCGATCAACCGCCGCCCGACGCCAGTGCCCTCGTGCAGTCGTGCGTGGTATCGCTCGACTGACCAACGGACCAAGTGGTGAGCCTGGTCAAGGTATAGCTACTGCTGCTGTTGGGCTTTGGGCTAATAGAACGGATCTATTCGTTGGGCCGGCTAGGATAGATAAAGGGTAGCTAAAATTTTCATGCCAAAAATAATGGGTATTCAGCTGAATACCCATGAATACGTTTGTGCCCGCCACTGGGGAAAGACACCATACTACTACCTCTGTTCCAATAAATAACGTCTATATTATATTTGAAAAGTCAAACTATGTGAAGTTTGACCAAGTTTTTTGATGAAATTATGAACATGTACAATACAAAATAAACATGGTTAGATGCATGATAAAATATATTTTCACATGATATCCATATAATATTATAGTTATTGATAATTTTTTCAAAAAACTTGGTCAAAGTTTACTTAGCTTGACTTTTTCAAAAAAATATAAGTCTTATTCATTGGAACAGAGGGAGTAGAATGCATGTGGCTATCCATCAGCCATGCATGTCCTTGTAGCAGCGTACTGCATAAATAATTAAGGGACACTTCCAGGGATTGGCTACTCAATTCCGGGCCGACTGATGTCACCCACGATTTGTGTGGGTCGAATCCCTCCTCCCTTCCACTCTTGTATGGTTTTGGGCATTGATTGGTTTGTATTGTCCTATAATTTGTGACTGGCCTTGTATTTGTTTGTATTGTGAGGCAAGTTACAGAAATTCGCATTGGCTCCCGGGCTCATATGCTCCCGATATTTTCGGGAGCATAATTTTTTTTGAAAACTTTTCAAAAAATTCTGAAAAAAATCATGCACGTACCTGACCATGGTACGCACCACCGTGTGAAATTTCGCACCGAAATGACATCGTATGCGCCCTGTACAGGTACGTGCATGATTTTTTTCAGAATTTTTTGATAAGTTTTCAATTTGTTCTATTTTTTTCGAAAATACATGTATGTTTGGTTATGCTCCCGGAAGCCAAAACGCCGCTCTCGGCAAGTTACATGTTTTACTTGATTTTTTTCTATATATTTCTCATACCATTTGCCCATGTATGTTTGGTTAACTATATATACGCCTGCACTTATTTAAAAATCAGTACATAGTGAGATGTTTTGAAAAACATGGATGGTTGACTAGAGGGGTCAATGTCGTAAATCAGTTTTGGGTAGTAGGAGCATATGATCCCATTGCCTAAAAATCATGGGTGTTGTCGGTCCCTCAGAAATACCATCTTCCCAAGCAATGCAAGTAATTAGGTACCAGTTAGGATCATATTATATCGGCTTAATATACATTACTCGTTATGTTTTGCGTGCAAATCTAGAATTAATAAGTTTTGATGATAATAATAATTTGTTGGAATTGCATAATACAAATAGTTACGAAACACATAATCTGAACATTTTAGTTTGATTGCAAAATTGTCTATGAAGACACACTATATGTTTTTTTCAATAATCTTCGATGGCTCCAAGATTTTCAATTCAGAAGGAGGAATCTTGGTGGATGATATTATGATGAAGAAAACACCAACTGTATGCAAGTATACTATTTTAGATTGATGTGATTTTTTTATTTCTTTTATACATAATGGTTTAGTATATAGGTGTCTTCAGCCTTGCGCAGTTTGTTACATTGCTCTCTTATAAAAATGTCAACTCTTTTACTCCCAAAATCATTTTAATGCAATGGTGGTGAACTTGGAATTGTTGGGTAAAAAGACATAACTAAATTATAAGTATCTATTTAGATCTTAAAATGATAAATTTGTTTTTATTATAATTATTTATTGCATACACAAAATATGTGTCCTTGATGAATACCTCAACAAAACAATTGACTAATGTTATCCATTGTGAGTATACGTATAGTTTCACTAATTCTGGTAGAATAAAGTTAGACATACTTTTATTTGTGTAGAACAAGAAAGTACATATATTTTGTATTTTTCATTGTGTAGCAAGTAAATGAAGTTACTATCTCTTGGAGCTCTGTGTCTCAGTTTTCGGGGTGAAAACCCTAGATCTGGCCTTAATTGGTTGTACCTTGCAATGGCGGCTGATCTCTTGTCGTTTCCTTGATGAAGGCATTGTTTGAAGATTGGACCTTTCCGGGTGAAAACTCATGATCTGACTACAGTGGTCAGACAGGGCGACGACAACGCTTGCGCACTGTTACCTTCTTGGAGGGGTCGCTTTGGAGAACCTTTCTCGGAGTCTGGGTGTCGTCAATGGTGGTGGCTCGATAATGCTTCTGTGAGGCCCAGCGGGGTCTTTATTTTTCTCTTTCCTTTTGTTTTCCTTGTTGGCTGTGTGCATCCATAATGTCTTGTTTTGGACATTATGTTGTTGCAGAGCCTGAGTGTATTTGGTTTTCACTTTGGTATTAATAAATTCCTTTTATAAAGAAAAAAGAGACCATTGGCTAGTTAAGCTAACCAGACACGAGCTAATTGTGTGAGAGACGAGGACAAAGGCGACAAGCCGACCACATTGGCGCTCTGCCAGGGTCGAGGGCGAGAACATATCTAGTGCTACCACCCCTTAGGGTGCTACACGTGCTCCCGTCAAAAATACGTGTCGAAAAATTATACGAAAAATTGTGAGTGCTCATGAAGTATGTCACTACAACATCCCAAATTTTCATATCCAAAATCGTCATGGACAATGAGAAACAAAAAAGAGAAAATCAGCATGAATAGTGTCATTTTCTGGTTTTGTCTTTTTGTGACACTAGGTAGCACTGTTCATGATAGATTTGTATTTTTTGTTTCTCAATGTTGATTTCGAATTTGGATATGAAATTTTAGGATGTTGTAGGGACATACTTCATGAGCACTCACGATTTTTCATATAATTTTTTGATACGTATAAAATACGTTTTTCGTATGTTAGCACGTGTAGCACCCTAAGGGGTGGTAGCACTAGATATGTTCTCGGTCGAGGGCCATGACGACGTCCGCCCGATTCCCTCGGTCCGGTGACAGCACAACGATGCCGAAACCGGCGTGAGCGGCGCGCACCGAATGCCTGTCCTCTACCTAAACTATTCTATGCAAGGTCATCGAGATTGGAGAAACAAATCGAGAAAATATTTAGCTGCCTTCGCTGGCAGCAGATATATAAACCGCTGCGCACGGAAGGAATAACGGGAGATGGATAGGAACACGAGGAAACGAAAAACCCTAGCATATCCGACGACCATCCCATCGTCGTCTCGGCGCCGCCGCTGCCAGGAGGACCATGTTGACGAGTGGAGGGACTGGGCGTCGCTGCCGCAGGACGTCCTATGCATCGTCGTCAGCAAGCTCCCGCGGACGGACATCCTGCTCGGCGTGGGGCACGTGTGCTCGCCCTGGCGGCGGCTCGAGCCCCTGCTATGGCGCAACATCGACCTATTAAGTGAACGCGGCCTGTGGTGCCGGCACCACAAACAGCCCCCCGCAAGATGGAAAGCCATGGCGCTCGCCGCCGTGAATCGCAGCGCCGGTCAGTGCGAGTCCTTCTGTGGGCACGTGGACGCCGACGTCCTACTCCACCTCGCTAGCAGGCAAGGCAACTACTCCTCCTGAGTCCTAACTCCAACTCCCATCGCCCATTGCACAAAACATGAAATCTACCACCTGACTAACTCGATCTCCTCCTTATCGCCTGAATGCATGCAGAGCGCCTCTGCTGAGAAATCTCTATGTCGCATGCTGGCCTTCCATCGATGACAGAGAACTCACCACGGAGATCGTCAAGAAGCTCCCTCTGCTCCAACGCCTCGGCATCGGCGGTGGCCTATTCCAGAAACAGCTACTTGTCGCCCTCCTCGACCACTGCCCGCGCCTCGAGCTGCTCGATGTCAGTTACTGTCGGCCCACCTTTAGGGTTTGGCAAGAGCCTATTGCAACCAGGATCCACTCCAGCACCATCAAAAAACTCCTGCTGCCCCACTTTGTCTTGCGCTAATTTCCTAGTACTGTAAACGCAGATCTTTACCGGTTTACCAATATATATTTTTTGAAACTAGGTCCGGTTTACCAATATTACATGCTGCAAACCTACTCCTTCTAAATACGAGTTCCAAATAATGTCTAGCCCATGTACATGAAGGATTTTCTTCCCAGCCAAGATTTTGAGACTGCTTCCCTCTCTCTCTCTGCTGAAATCAGTTTATGCGCCACAAACATCTCCCACAAACATCGTTGGAACGGAGAGGGGATCCCGCCGGCGGCCACTGTGTGTTCCATCGCGAGGAGAGAAGAGGGAGGGGATCAGGCGAATAGTTTTTTTTAGCGGTGGCAATCCTGTGATTATCACGAAACTGAAAACGTTTAGAGCGATCTGGATCGTTGATCAACATGAATGGATCAGATTTAATATATAAACATAGCACAACACAAGTTTGCTCTTTTAATAATAGTATAGATATAAGCCTGCACTTATTTGAAAATCCGTGCATAGTGAGATATTTTGTTTATAATTTTTGAAACATGGATGGTTGACTAGAGGGGTCAATGTCGGAAATCAGTTTTGGTAGTAGTAGCATATGATCATATTGTCTAAGAAACATACTTTAAAATGTCAAAAAAATTCAAACAAACTTCAGGGAGTATATCCGGACATTTTATGTCCGCATACAAAGTTATGCGGAAAAGTGACATTTTTGTGGGCTGTGTAGAAAGACAAATCCCGACGCTACAAAAAGAATTTGCACGAGATATTTTTTTTTCTATGCAGCCCACAAAAAAATTCTGCTGTCACGGAACTTTTTTGTGCTAACATGGAATGTTTGGAAGTACAATCGAAATTTCGTTTGAAATTATTTAACATTATTAAATGTATTTAACATAAATTTTGATATGCATCTAGACCAACGAGTCAAAACACCGTGTCCGGTAGATGTAAACTACATTTTTTTTACAGTTTTTAGCTAACAACACAACAAATTAACGTATCACAGACTGTTCCCACAATAACAGATTACAAATACACGAGATGCCGAAACAGAGTCCGTGAGATGTTAGTCTGTTATTGTAAACATACATTGATATACAATCACGTTCCTTCATATTTTGCACAACATACATTGATACACATTAATATTTTGCACGACATAAATATGAACAATCCATGTTTTTATTTTGTAAACATACATTGATATACACAGAACTGTGCCCACCACCCTCACTATCAGACAACAGGATCAGCAGCGGCTACTTCAGGACATGCGCCTCCAGGTTACCGAGGACCAGATCCGCCATTGCTTTGCAAGTCTCGTGTGTACCGCTCCCCACGATTGGCACCAGGACGACATTGTCGAGCATGAAGAGCGAGAGAATATCCAGTGATACAAGCAGTTAGGTGGTAAAATGCATTCAAAAGAACATGGGCCGTCTGATCTTGGACGTGGGGACAGGATCAACACCCCTGTGAGGCTCGGTCCCCTTGTTGCCGATATGCAAAAGACACCCTGGTTTATTCTATGTCTAACTATATGAAAGACGCAAAGAATGGCGGCCTGAGAGCGCTCGGGCGCTGTAGCAACTACAGTAGGTACTGTAGAAACTACAGTGCCGCGATCCCGGCCGTCCGTCGCCGATCCGACGCACCGGAGAAGGCTTCCGTGCCGTTTTTGCAAACAACCCCTCAGAAAAAACAGGAAGCAACCCGCAGTCCAAACTTTCCCGCACACAGGGACCTACACGCAATTTTTGAAGACTTTGAGGACCTATCTGAAAAAGTGTCAGCCACATCCCCCTCCCCTCTCCTCTCCCGCGCGGGCCGCGGCGCCGCCGTCGCCGCCGACACGCATCGCCGCCATTCCGCGGCCTCTCGCTCGAATCGGAGCACACCGCGGGCTCGCCCGTCGCCTCTCCTCCATCGTCACCGAGCGCCACCTGCCGGGACGCCGCGCCGGCGGCGGAATCGTCTCCGCCGTGCCGCTGCACCTCCGCCGCGTCCGTGCGCCGCCCCCGCTGCTCCGGCGACCCGAAACGGGCGGCGCCGCCACGTCCGGGCGCGGCGCGTCGAGGCGCGTCAGCCGCGCGCACGCGCGCGTCCCGGAGCGCGCGGAATCGCCGCCGGCGTCAACGCCGCCGCCGCGCCACATCCCGGCCATCGTGACGTCAGCACAACGTCACGGTGGGCCTGGGCGGGCCAGGTGGGCCGCTGCTGGGCTGGGCTGGCTGCTGGATTGGTTTCTTTTTTTTTTCCCCACCATTTTTTTTTTCCACCCTAATTTTCTTTTCCCACAAAAAGGTTTTACACCTTTCCAAATATAAAAAAATTTAAAAAAAACAAAATTCAGTACCTTAGTATACAAACTCATCCCAAAAATAAAGTGTACTACTTATTTGTACTACTTATTTCCAAATTCATTGTACTACATCAAAATGCAAAAAAAAAAAACAGTATTTGGACATTTGCAATTGCTTAGAAAAAAAAGAAAAAAAAGAACATAAAACTCGAACAATATAGCAACTTGCCCACAGTTCCAATGTGCTAGAAATTACGCTAAAATGTAGCAAAAAAATAACTCACAAAAATTGCATCCATGTAATTATGTTGTTATTATATTTGATCATTTAGATTTAGGTAACATATTTGCAAGTATATAACTTAACTCTCTCTAATTATGTAGTTCCATTCTTAACAAAAATGATTGAATTGATAAGTATTTCCAATAAATGCAAATAAATTTCCTCCAATTATGGACTGCTTTTGAACTGAATTCCAGCTAACTGCATTATAAACATAGAACTGCTACCTTTCCATACAATATATATAAGGCATCTAAAATAATAAACAAATTATACAAAAAAAAAATATCTGATGATAAATATCAGGGCATCAATGTGAAGGGCATCAGATGATAGAAAAAAAAAAACTGATAAACACCATTCTTCCAGATTTGAACGTTAAGAATCGCTGACATTTTGAAGCTGCTCCAGATGATAAATATCAAAAATGCATTCCCTCTGATTAAGTGGAGTTGAATTAAAAAACAGGAAAAAAAGATACACACTGTAATTCCACTAATTATGGAGCTCAAATAAATATGGCAACCTGCAAACATAGACCTAAATTTGATTAAAAACTACAAGGAAAAAGAAGAAACAAAAAAAAAAAAAATGCACTCCCCCACTTATATGAAATTAAATTTGTTAAACAATCAAATCATCCATCCCCTTTAACTACAAACTTAAACTCAAATCATCTAAATTAATTTATTTCGACTACGGAATTCAATTCAACAAATATGTATTTGCACCACTGCAGACTTAACTTAAATATCACTGCAAAAATATGATTTTAGCATTTTAATTCATTGGATACTTAAATATACTACACACAACAAGAAATCAGCAAACTTAAATATACCGCCGCTTCCTCTGCATATATACTAGGCTACTTAAATTTGGTAAATATTACTACAGCATCCAAACGAATTCCCTCTAATTACGGATTGACTTTTAAAAAATGCTAACATACATACATGCAACACACCTGAAAATTTAGATTTTCTAGAAAAAAATAGAACTACTACGACATATATCACACATATTGCATTATCCCTAATTATGTAGTCCAGAAAAATGTTTACGTCATCACACTACTCTAAATTTGGTGAATATTACTATAACATCCAAATGAACTCCCTCTAACTATGGATTCACTTTCATGAATGTTCACATATTGTACATCCTCCAAATATAAAACTCAAATAAACATTTCGTCAAAATACAAAACATATATAACCATTCCAAATTGCTAGCCATTTAGATGTACTACAAAATATATGAATATGCTAACAAATTAGAGACACTCTAAAATATATTTCACAAACTACATTCTCCCTAATTATGGAGTTGAAATAAATATTTATGGTAGACTACAAACATATCCAACCATTCCAAAAAAGAAATAAAACATATCTTAAAATACTTGAAATGACAAATTTAATTTTGAATGTTCTCTAACCTATAATATTTACCCGTAAAAAACATATTAACGTGATTTCCATTCTTTTTTTTAAACATTTCTTCAAAACATTTAAACTCCTCACATATACTACCATTTAACTTACCCAATTTTACCATAAAATCAAGACCGGTCAGAAAATTTTGACTTCATTCCAAACAAAATTGAAAATTCTTTCTGCAGTTAACGCATTTTAAATCTAAAACATCGTCAACATTTCAACAGCTCAAAATTTTAACATTCCTTGAAACTTGAACATTCTACAAACGCAAATATAATTCAAAGCTTAATACATTTCCAGATTAACAAATACTTAAAAACTAAACGTCCCTAAGACATATATATATATTTTTTCCCCACATTACAATGACTTCCAAATTTAAGCAAGCTCTAAAATGTAAACTTTTTTGCAACGACAGACTTTCAAAAAATCAGTAATTTCCAAACTTAAATATTTTTACATTTCCCGCATCTTCAAATTAGAATTTTAGCACACAGGCGCGGCGTGTCGCCGCGCTCATATGCCTAGTATTGAGTGAAGAGTCGTCGTCTTCCTGTACCTGTTCCTCCATTCCGTTCTGCAAAGAGGAGCCTCGAAGGTAAATGGAGTTCTAGGGTTAGCTGAGGCATGAAGCACAGATGCAGCCCTAGCAGTACCTTGCGCCGCCGCCGCCGCCACTGCATCTCGTCCTAGTGCCTCGGCCTCCGGAGCACGAAGCGCCTCCTGCGTCCGCCGGATCTGAACCCGCCCCTCCACCTGCGGCGCTGAACCATCCCGTGATGGGGCTCTGCTTCTACCACCAACCGATTCCTTGGCAATTGGCTTGAAGATTGGAGTAGCCGAAGTCAATTTGGTTAGTTCATCCCTTAAAATTTTGCACCGCCGCTGCTATATTGAAGTTATCTGCTAGTACATGCCATTTGTTCTGCAAATCATGCCCACAATGACTGTTTGTGTATCCAAATTTGTGTATTTAGCAGTAGCTGATTGTGGTTTCAGGGCTAAAACTCTGTTCTTTCTTGGATATAATAGTCTAAATTTGCAATAAAGATTATTGTGAATTAGAATTTTACACCCACGGTGTTTAATTCAGGTTTTTGACTTGTGACTCCACAGACTTTCCTCATGTGTAAGTGTAAAATGCGATTTTTTTTTCTTCTTGCTTCAGATCTGGTCTGTATGACCAACCCACTTATAATATCAGAGCTTAGTGATGCTAAGAAAAAATATATAGGTATCTGTTTTCAGCAAACTCCTTGGAGGCAGGGGAAAAGGGCCTATTAAATAAAAGAGGCAGCATGGCCTAGAAGGCCCCAAGAAGTTGAGAGGTTGAGACAACTATATCTTGAACTAGAAACTGCTATTATAAGAACGCAAAGGCTGAAGGCACTGTGGATAATTCTCTTACTAGTAACTTCTGCTTGTAGTGACCGATCGAGTCGACAACGCTTCAATACTTTCTTGAGGCGTTTGTAATCTACATGGGAGCATTTTGCTAGATACTTGTCCTGCACAATACTCCTCTTATATTGAACCAAACTTCATCTTGCCTGAAGTGAAACCTGAAAATTAGCTAGAACCACGTGTTCTTGAGAAGATTAAAAATAGAAACATACTGTGTCACATCTACAGAATGCAATTAGTTGCAATATCATCTCTTGTATACCAAAGACGACCTCACCGCAAGCTAATCCTTGAAAGCGTCTCGATTATATATTATGCTCCTGTATGTTATGTAGAGTGAGATAAAAGCATACAATCCCGTGGTAGAGATAGTCCACACCCTTCTGTTTATTGATACATGATGTTCTACATGTAATATTTTGGATGGGAGCATGATATGGAAAAAATAAGTCAGCCTTTTTTTCGAACTTCTTTCTGACCCCAGTATTATTTCGGTATTCCCGGTGCTGGATCCCTCCAGTGATAGGTCAGTAATAAAATCGTTGGTCATATAGAACATTACACTGGCGTCCAAGTTAAGTATCTAACTGTACTTGCACTCCTTATGTGAAGTCTTCAGTACATCAGATTTATTTATTTGTTGTAGTCTTGTGTTCAATCAAGTAAAAATAAATACTTAATGATTCTGAAAATATAAGAAAATTTCAGAAAGCATGCTTTTGAATGGGTTTTAAAATACTTCTACATCAAATAAATAAGTTCTTCTAAAATTATAGATAGAAATTGGCAGATGACTTTAAAACATGTTCAACATTTGAATATGTCGCTTTATTTATAAAGCTGGGCCTGTTTCAAAAATATGATTGTTTCTTACTCTTGCTTTTGCCCTGTAGGTTGGCTTGCATTTGGATGTGGATGGAGTGGAATGAGATGATCCATATTAGGTGTACTATATTTAGTTATTCTGAACTTACAAGCGATTTGATGTGCTTGCGAACAGTCTGTCTCGACGAGATTAATAAATGTTACTGTTCCATTATATTCTGCTTGTTTTAAAAAAGTACACAATACATAAAAGATTTGTTGGTTTTTGGTTAAGAACCAAGGTGAACAGGGGATTTCAAGCAGCATTTAGCAAATCCTGGTACGCTGTTCTTTTTACGAGCAAACACCCTGGAACTCAAACGGACAGACCGGAGAGAGAGAGAGGATGCTGTTTCAGGGAAAGTACACTGGCACAGTTGCCGTGATTTTTCGAATTAACATGTTCTTTAAAGGGGCCGAATGCAAAATGACCAGCATGGGATACGAAGGGGTAAGTGGACGAATCCTGTCCCTGTTTCTTGGATCAAACGGCCCATGTTCACTGTGTGCATTGTATCAGCGAAGGACTTGTATCACTAGATATTCTCTCAACCATGAAGAGCGCCTCCGGCACGTTGGGATGAGCTCAGGCTCGTCCACTCTCTTGCCACGGAACTGCAAAAGTATATAGAAATAACTATGAGAAGTTAAGCAAAATAGGTTCATGTTTATGTCGATCAGAACATGGAAATCGTGTTGCAGGAACATAATTAAGGAAGGAAGCTTCCAGAACGAAATGGCAAGAATGTATACTTCGTCCACACAAAAAGGGACAAATGGCAATAACCGAACATAGACAGATGGAATTATCTCCATAAACATGTTTAAACTGTGAAATATTGGAACTGATATTCTTATTTATCATGATAGATTGTATACCAGCCATAGTATGGTGTATTGCAGAAAGAGTGACTAGACTAGCAAATTCAGTGTTTGGAGCACAGAATGCGGATGATGTACACACCCTCTAGTACGTGCGACAGTCAAATGACTATGGTGACTAAGGAATTGTTCAAAGCATGTGCCTCTAAATTCTTTAGTACCAGATCAGCCATTTCCATGCATGTTTATTCTGTATCACTTCCTACATGAGGGACCCAAACAACGTTATCTAAGCCAAGAAGTTGCTCTATGGCAAAGGGCCAGCGTTGAAACACATCAAGGCCTGCTTCTCCCAAGCGCTTCTCAAGAAGAGCAAACACAAACTCAGGTTTATCCACATGTGCTCCGTGGCCAATGTTTATGAGCACACCTTCTGGTCCAAACAATGTGATGGCTCTCTGCATTAAGCGAACAATAAGCATGTCACAATTGGTTGTAGTGTGATAGGCTTAACTTGTTCTATGATCTTGACTGATAACTGATTGAACAATAACCATGAACATGTTGAAAGTGCTCGTTGTGGTAACAATATTGCTATCTGGGTGTTGTCGGTCCCTCATAAATACCATCTTCCCAAGCAATACAACTAATTAGGTACCAATTGCGACCATATTGTATCAGCTTAATATGCATTACTCATTATGTTTTGTTTGCAAATCTGGAATTAATAAGTTTGAATTATAATATTAATTTATTTGAATTGCATAATACATATATTTAGGAAATGCATAATCTGAATATTTCAGTTTGATTACAAAAGTGTCTATGAAAAGACACACTATAGGTTTCTTTCAATAATTTTCGATGGCTCCAAGATTTTCTATTCAAAAGGAGGAATTCTTGCAGATGATATTATGATGAAGAAAACACCGATTGTATGCAATTGTACTATTTTAGATTGATTTGATTTTTTTGCTTTCTTTTATACATAATGGTTTAGTATATAGGTGTGTTCAGCCTTGCGTGGTTTGTTACATTGCTCTCTTATAAAAAGATCAATTCTTTTACTCCCAAAATTATTTTAATACAATGGTGCTGACCTTAGAATTTTTGGGTTAAAAAACATAAACAAATTATAAGTATCTATTTAGATCTTAAAATGATACATTTGTTTTTATTATAATTTTTTATTGCGTACACATAATATGTATTTTTGATGAATACCTCAATAAAAACAACTAACTAATATTATCCATTGTGAGTATACATATAGTTTCATTAATTCCGGTAGAATAAAGTTAGACATACTTTTCATTTGTGTAGAACAAGAAAGTAACATATATTTTGTATTTTAATTACGTAGCATGTAAATGAAGTTAATATCTCTCTACACATTGTTAGATTTCTTTTGTTTTTATCTTAGTAAGGGTCCACAAAAGGATTTTCTTTGCACATCGGTTGGAGTAAAGAATAAAAAATGAATAATGATTATATATATGAGAAAACTTCACTGGAAGGCCAATTTGTTAGTTTTGCCTTACTCTATTTATATGGAAGTTTTTAGTGGTATTCTTTTAAATATCCTAAATGTGAAATCGCATGCATTCTAGTAACCTGGCGCGTCATGTCTGTTCCTTTCTCTTTGATGGCAGGACATCATGATTAGCTTTATTGATAATCTATTAATACTGAAATCACCACACATTATTCAAAACAAAACTAGGAGTCGTCAACCTAGTTTTACATTTAGGTTTAGGATCTCATCAGAAGCTTATATCTATATCACAACTCATGGGCATCTTCTATAGATAGATACTTGTATGCATCAAGTACTCCTGTCGGGCCACCTCCAGTCTATGCCTGGCTCTTGGGCTCCAGTATCTTTGGCGCAACCTATTATTTACCATGATTTCAGATTTCATCCTTGTGTTCCACTTTTGATCATCCCATAGTTTTTAATGGAAAGATCATCCATCGTTAGTAGTAGCTCATGTGCCAAGAATTAAAGAAAAGGGATGAGGGATATACCATCTCCAGACACATTATATAGAAAAACAAATAGATTTGTTTCTACTATTTTCCATGTGATACTCTTACTTTAGGGGGTACATAGGATACGTTTTCCTCGGACTGGGGCGAGACAGAGAACCACCGTCCATCACCCGGTTCCAGCATCGCCCCCACGTGAAACTAGTGTCTACGGGGAAGCGCGTCTTCCATGAAAACTCGCTTAGTCTCTTGAGTTTCAGCAATCATTTTATTTTTTTTAAGATTAAACTATATTTACAGAGTTTTTAAAATATGATTTTCTGATGTAGCCAATGATGCAACCTACAAGAAATCCCAATGCGATTTTTTTTATTATGAGCTACACAAAAAATGATTTTTTTTTGTATATATTGAAGATTTGCATGCATGTATACTCAGATCCAGACATTTATCTCCTTTTGTAGCTTAGATAATAAACTACGGGAACTATTTCAAGTTGAGATTTTACACATTTGGGTATACATCATTGTAAACTTACAAAATACTTTTTCATTTTTTAAAAAACTTGTAAATATGAGTTTTGGATTTTTTTTAAATAAACGTATCATTGGATCTTGGAGTCAGAAATATCCACTCCATTTTTCATTTTCAAAAAAATGTTGCCTGGGCACACGTGGCTCCATCTCAGCCGTCCGCACCATATCCGGTGCAGAAGGATGATGGCCGTTTTACGGTGAGAAGAAAAAGACGACGAGACCCTTCTCCTCCATCCATCCCCAAATCGAGCGTGGCCAAGGAAGGCGCCGCCGGCCGATCTCTGCACCCAGACGCGGATGCGGATGACTTCACGGCTAGCGCGGATATCGGACTTGAATCGGAGATCCTATGTTCTTTGCGCGGCTGTGTGGTCTTCCAGATCGACGAGCTCCTTATCGAGATCCTCGTCCGGCTGCCCGTCAAGTCCCTCGTGCGGTTCAAGTCCGTGAGCAAGGCTTGGCGCGCGGCCATCTCCGACCCCTCCTTCATCCGCTCACACCTTCGGCAATCTGCCTCCAGATGGAGGCAGAACCCGTCGCTTCTCATTACGCCGCACCCGCTGGACTACGTTTTGGAGGAGGAGGACTGGCCGACCACCTTCTCCACCGAGATCAGCTTCTACCGGTGGCAACACTCAGATGAGGAGTCCAAGGCGGCGAGTTTCATCATGCACCGTGAATTCTTCGCCGAGTTCAACTCAGTGTGCTGCTTCGCGCACTGCGACGGCCTGGTGGTGGCCCCGACCGACATCAGTGTCTACCTCTTCAACCCGGCCACCAGGGACATCGTGATGCCGCCGGACAGCGACCGCAACAAGATGCGCCAGTAAAAGGTCTTCCTCCTCGCCGGAGCTTGCTCCGTTTCTCGATGCCTCGCGGTCTCAGCGACGACCCACAGTGGAGAAGAAGGGACCATCGTCACTGCCCCCAGTGGGCGGCAGTCCCTTAGCAATGGAAGGACATCTCCAGTCGGCACCCCCATATCCGGCCCCCAAACTGTCCGCGAACAGCGACCGGATAGGCCCCAAATGTTGTGCTCTACAATCATGAACATTATATTTCTCTCCCCAAATCCATGCATTACATGCAGCTACTTCTTTGCATACGGAAATCTATCTCGTGCACAAAGATATACCATACATGGCAAATATAATTATAACTAAAATAGCTATACCTCCCAATGCATAATGGAGATGCATCTCCTTCTCGATAGCATGTTTTTTGAACTTCTTCATCTTTGTATGACTTGCATCCATCTTGTTTTTTTAAGCATCAACGATGTCCGCGAGACGCAACTCCATATTCATCTTCTCTTCTTCTATCATTTTCTTCTCTTCTTCCATCTTCTTCTTCTCTTCTTCCATCTTGTTCTTCTCTTCTTCCATCTTCTTCTTCTCCTCTTCCAACCTCTTTATTTTATCCTCCAATTTCCGGTTAGTACCATGAACTTTTTCAAACTTTTTTCGATCTTAGTCTTTTCCTTAATTGTGAAGTTCAAATCCTCCAATATGCGCATCTTGCCTCGGAGTGAGTCGTTCAACTCCGATATCACTCCACGGACATTGCAATTACATGATTTTCAATCCTACAATTGAAATATTTGCAACTCAAATCCCCCACATTGCACAATATTGGAGAAAACTCTAAATGTGAGCTCCACTTAGGACATACCGAGTCGGAGGAGCTTTCCTCTTCGTATAGAGGGTATGAGCCGGCCGAGTCTTCGTTCGTGTCCCATAAAACCATGTTGTCGGAGAGAGGGCGGAACTTGGGTTCCGATGAACTTACAGATCGGGGAGCCGGGCGGGCTGAGAAGCCGTGGAAGATCGAGTGGTAGAGGTTTGCTTGCTGTGGGAGGGACGGAAGCGGCGGCGGAAATCCCTCGCTGCAAATGCGGTCAAATCCGTCGTAAATGCGCCAAATCCGTCGCAATGCGGCCGCAATAGCTCTGCAAAACTGGTCGGGGGAGGTTCACGAGCAAGTGCGGACGACGACGGGGGTGCTGGCGAGCGAAGAGGATGGGCGGCGGCGCCATAGCTTGGCCAAAGGGCGGAGTTAGGAGAAGGAGTGTGCAAAATATCCACTTGCCGGGCAAGGGTTCCGTCCGATTTATGGTGAAAAAGGTAGGTCCGCCCTGTCAGCGACCAAGGGGCGGACTCGTCCGGGCGGCCCCAAACCCGCTCTACATATGGGCTGGGTTTGGGGTGTGCCAGACCCCCCGGTCGTTTGGGCTGACAATAGGGGGTGCGGTTGGGTGACGGTTTTTGGTCCAAACCGTGGCCGGACGAACCGCACGGACGTTTGGTCGGCCTTTGGGGAGCCGGTTGGAGATGCTCTAAGTCAGTCATTCATTCAGTCAGTCAGTTCCAGCCAAGTTGTACTCGAATTTCATTTTCTTCGAGAATACATTTGTCAGATCTGAATCGGAATCCCGCGATCTTCCTAAGGATTCATGTTAGAGTATATTTGTGTTACGGAAAGATATGGTAGAGATAGGATTTGTTTCTTGTCTTGTACTCCAAGTCGGTCCCCTGTACGCTTATATATACTCGCCCACGAGGCTCAATAATACATCCATCATATTTCGCCAATTTCATAATTCTACATGGTATCAGAGTGGCACGATTTGACCTAGCCGCCGCCGCCGCGCTTCCGCACCGCGCCGCCCCGGGGAGGTCGATCTCCATGATCTCCGCCGGGGGCCACGCCGCCCGTACCTAGGGTTCGTCCGTCGATCGGTTGATCGGCTGCCCTAGCGTCTTTTTTTTCGATCTTGATCGGTTTTCTTTTCTCCGCCGGTCACTCGATTGGCGTTTTCTTTTTTGGTTTGCCGATCATTGATCAGATTGCGTCGCCCACCGCCCGTCGTCCTCACGCCTCTACTCCGACAACGGCATCGACCTGCACCGGCCCGCTCCTCGACAGTCGGCTACCGCGGCCGACTCGCCGGCGCCGACTCCGCATCGTCCGACTCCTCCAAGCCGGCTATCGCGGACGACACGCCGACGCCGACTCCGCACCGACTGGCTCGTCTTCACCGACCGTGCAACAAGGCCGGATGCGCCGTCCAATGGGACGCCTCGACGCGTCGTAGCCGGTTTCCCTCGCTTGCACGGTCTCCATCGCCGGTTCGTCTTTGCCGTCATCGACCGGGACTTCATCGACAACTTCGCCATCGACTCCGAACTGCGCGTCGTCGTCGCCGCCATGGCGCGTTCCGCGCTGCGTCGGTCTGATCAACCGACCGCGCGCCTGCACCGCCAAGCACGTCCCCGAGCACGCGCCTACCACCGATCAAGCTACAGGCTGCCGCCGCGTCGCCCCTTCGGGCTGCCGCGCCGCCGCCATTGGTCCATGTTGCCGGCAGCCAACGCGCCTTCCCAGGGGTGTATGCCGCTGGCGACACCCGCCGTCGCCCCGACCCGCGCACTGCTGCTGCGTCGCCCCTTCGGGCTGTAGCGCCGCAGCACGCGGTCCTCTTCGCCGTCCCTGCGCGTCGACTTCTACGTGGTATGCGCCGCGCCGACTCCCTCGGCGTGGGAACGCCACCGTCCGCGCATGGTCTACGTCAAGCCACCGGGTTCTTCCTCGCCTACTTCGAGTAACGCCGCCGCCATCTACAGGTAACCTGCATGGCCACCTCAGGCCGTCGCAGGTCCCGCCGACCACCCCTTGTCTAGGCGTCCAGCATGGCCACCCCGGCCGCCGCTGCCTTCGCCGCCTTCTACATCTTCGTCCACCACGACCACGTCGCCAGCGTCATCATCCTTGTCCCCGACTACGTCTACTCCGACAACCGCGGACGACATCGGCACCTTCTACCCCCCGCTGATTGGTGCCGCAATCGTCGTCGAGTCCTACTCTGCTGGCCCCTCCGACGCTGGCGTATGGTTCACGGTGGTCCCTGCCCCCGCATGCACGGTACTGGCAACACCGGTGCGTGCTTTCGTCCCCGACGTGTCCCCCGGGTCGGCGCCTCGTCTACATCGGCCTCGACAACGTTTTCGGCATCGACTTCCTCCTCTACGACTGCCTCGACCACGTCGCCGATTTCTTCTATGCGTACTCGGTTCCGGCAAAACCGGAGTATGCCTTCGTCTCCGACGTGCGCCTTGTTCCGGCAAAACAATGGCCGCACCTCGTCCTCGACGGCTCGTACTGCGTCGTCTCCGGCATCGGCATCCTCGACGATTGCCTCCACGCGTCCCCGTCACTCTCCTCGCGTACTATGCGCAAGCGGCTTCTTCTGCGTCTACCTCGACACCGGCAACCCCGACCACGACATCGACCACGGCAACCTCTCGCACGGCTACCACGACCAAGGCTGCACCGCCTAACGCTCTCGGCTCCCTCGACATCGGCAACAAGGGCTACCACCTCGCTTGAGCACTCATCAGCTTCCTCTACAGTCCAAGCTCCGCGTCGCGACACCGTCCACGACGTTCCCGCTCCTACTGCGGGGGGGATGTCAGCCCTGGATTCTACTTCGGCTTATCTCCAGTCTGACCGTCCGCGACGTTCCAGTTGTTCACGACGCTACCGCTACGACTGCGGGGGGATGTTAGAGTATATTTGTGTTACGGAAAGATATGGTAGAGATAGGATTTGTTTCTTGTCTTGTACTCCAAGTCGGTCCCCTGTACGCTTATATATACTCGCCCACGAGGCTCAATAATACATCCATCATATTTCGCCAATCTCATAATTCTACAATTCAGTCACCGTATATCGTTAGTTGCAAAATTGTTCAGTCAATTCCGTATGGTTCTGGAGCGGATCGTTAAAAATGGCATCTTTATTGCGGCGGAAATGATCTCCGTTTGGTTGTCATCGTATTTTTGTGGGCCGTTTGGTAACGGTGGCAAAAATGGATTCAATTTTCTTCGTGCTGAAGAATTTGCTAGGAAGCAGACGGTTTTGTGTAATCTCCGGTTTGCGTTTTATTCGAGTAGAACGAAATTGATTGTGCGTGTGACCGAGTCCGGCTCTGTTACCGAGCTTGGATCGGAGACGGTGTACGCTGTCAATATAAGCCAATGCCCCAGGTACTGAACTTGGTGTGCTCTGTCTCTTGCTTGCATGTACTCCGCCATGGACTTGAAGGCTTGCAAGAGGAGCAGGAAGAAGAGGACGAAGCTTCCTCGTCCGGCCGAGCTGCTGGAGGAGCTTGTCACCGAGATACTCCTCCGGCTGCCCGTCAAGTCCCTACTGCGGTTCAAGTCCGTGAGCAAGGCTATGGGAGTTGGACTGACGAGTGATGGCAGTGGGCTCGGCGCGGACGGGTGCATGACCACCTGCCCGGCCGGCGGTGCAGCTGTCGAGACACAGTCCAGGACCTCTCCCCTGGTGGTCGGCTCCCTGAGCTGCCCAATGACTGGCGATGCGGGGGCCACCCGCGGCGACTCCGTAGTGGAGGGGGACTCTACGTCGACCATGTCCTCCCCTATGGCGTCTACGGATGCTATGGTATCTACGGATGCTATGGCATCTCAGGCTTCTCCAGTGATGCCAGGTTCGTATGCGGTGGTTGAGAGGGCTGCTACCACGACCATGCCCTCTCCCATGGTGTCCGAGGCTGCTGGGGGGAGTGCGTACATGGGGGTTGAGAGGGCTGCTACACCGCCCACGCCCTCTTCCCCTGTGTCCGATGCAGCTGGGGGACGTCTACAGCCGAAGGGAGGACCCAGGCGTAGTGCACGTCATCAGACTGGTGAGGACGGTGCTTCAGCGACGGACGAGGACATGATGGCCAAGGCAATGCGTCGCAAAGCAGCCTTGTTCTCTACTCCACTTGCTGGTAAGCCTCGCTCTTCGGAATCCTTTTTGTCTTTATCTACACCTACTTTGTCTGCTAGGTTGTCAGCGGTAGGAGTTCGTATGGGTAAAAATGAAAAGGAAGTAATGTTGTCGACTAATGTTTTGAAACACGTAGAGTATGACCATCGTAGAGTTTCTCCTACAGTTTCGACTAGGCCGGTATCCTTACCTATAGATGATGATGATGCGCATGCCACAATAGATGGACAGCTTCTATCACATCTCGTAGGAGAGGTAACCGAGGTGGACATGGACGAGGCTGAGCTGGGACCTTTTGATGACCTGTATGCTACCGGCCGGAGATCCAAGTCTGCCAAAAGTAAAAAAACAAAGTTACGCGCAAAAGCGCGAAAAAGTCAAAATCCCCAACAGTTTCCCGATGAATGGCATTTTCGAAAATAGCAGAGGTCTAGGCGACTTGGCTAAACATTTGAATATTGCGCATCATGTGAGAGATTATAAGTTGGATTTTTGGCTATTTCCGAGACGGGTAGACGAGACTTTCCAAGCACTCTACTAGACGCCTTTCAGGCGGTGTGGAGTTTACTTGGCATTCTTGTCCCCCTCGAGGTAGATCGGGTGGCATGCTACTTGGCATCAAAACGGAAACCATGGAGTTGTTGGGTCGTTCGGATGGTGAATTTCACATTAAATTTCAAATCCGCAACAAGTCCGACAACTTTATATGGAGTCTAGTTGCTGTGTACGGTGCTGCCCAAGAAGAATATAAGGCTGCTTTTCTTAGAGAGTTGGTTAATCTAGCTAAAGATGACCCATATCCTATTCTTATAGGAGGGGATTTCAATATGCTGAGGTACCGACACGAGAAAAGTAGGGGTAGATTCGATACTCATTGGCCTACCTTGTTCAACGCTGTCATTGATAGCTTGTCCTTAAGAGAGGTTCATATGACGGGAAGACAATTCACTTGGGCTAATAGTCTCCCCGAGCCGACGTGAGAAGCTGGACCGGGTTCTGATGGACTCCCGCTGGGAGGATAAATATCCATTAGTAACGGTTCGTGCGCTCGAACGTATAGAGGCTTTTTCGGATCATGCCCCCATACTCCTATCTACTGGAACGTTGACATCGCCCGGGAAGCACCAATTCAAATTCGAATTAGGTTGGCTGTTACGGGATGGTTTCGATGATTTGGTTAAAAGGATATGGTCTCAACCGGTTGTGGGTGATAGCGCTATCCAGCGGTGGAATAATAAGATGCGCAATTTGCGTAAATTCCTTCGTGGGTGGGCAAGACACACAACTGGTATGCTTAAAAAAGAAAAGGAGCGCCTGTGTTCCATTATTGATGAGCTTGATCAACTAGCAGAAGTACGCCCCTTATCAGCAATGAGAGTGACCTAAAACGGCACTCGAATGAGCAGGTGGGTCGTATGTTGCGGGAAGAAGAGCTCAAATGGTACCAAAGATCTAAAGCTCAATTCATTCTACAAGGGGACTCGAATACAAAGTACTTTCATAATGTTGCTAATGGCAGACATAGAAAGAAATGTATTCATTCTCTCCTACAGGATGAGGGCTTGATCGAAGGACAGGATCACTCAAGGAATATATCACGAACTACTATAAAGGTTTGTTGGGGCTCCCGAGGAAGGGAACTTTACTCTAGATGAGTCTCGAACAGATGATATTACCCAAGTAACTCCTGAGGAAAACAACTTTCTTACTGCACCTTTCTCTATGGAGGAGGTAAGCAAGGCGGTTTTCAAATGGAGCATAATAAGGCGCCAGGACCAGATGGTTTTCCGGCTGAGTTCTACCAGCATTTCTGGGAAACCATCAAGTCTGATTTGCTTGAGTTATTTGGCTGCTTACATGCCGGACAACTTGAGCTATTTCGCCTTAATTTTGGGGAGATCGTTTTGTTGCCTAAGATTCAGAATGCCGAAAGGATACAACAGTATCGGCCAATTTGCCTTCTGAATGTTAGCTTCAAAATCTTTACAAAAGTAGCGACCATCAGGTTAAATTCAGTGGCAGATCATGTGGTAAAACCTACCCAAACTGCGTTTTATGCAAGGGAGGAATATCCTTGACGGTGTTGTGGTTTTACACGAGACCGTACATGAGATGCACACGAAAAAACTTGATGGGGTGATATTTAAAATGACTTTGAAAAAGCATATGATAAAGTCAAATGGCCGTTCTTGCTACAGACTCTGAGAATGAAAGGGTTCTCAGAGGAGTGGTGTGCTTGGATCCACAATTTTGTTACCGGAGGTAGTGTGGCGATAAAAGTCAATGATGACGTTGGCCGCTACTTCCAACAAAAAAAGGATTAAGGCAAGGTGATCCTCTATCGCCTATACTATTTAATATAGTGGCGGATATGTTGACGATCATGATTGAACGAGCTAAGACGGATGGCCAAATTGAAGGAGTAGTTCCACATCTTGTTGATGGTGGTTTATCTATTCTTCAATATGCAGACGATACAATCCTCTTTATGGAACATGATCTAGATAAAGCTGCGAATCTAAATTGATACTATCAGCATTCGAGCAATTATCGGGATTGAAAATTAATTTCCATAAGAGTGAATTGTTTTGCTTCGGTGAGGCTCAAGAAGCAGCTGCTCAATATGCCGATATTTTTGGCTGCGAGCAGGGTCAATTTCCAATCATGTACCTTGGATACCAATACATTATCGGAAACTGACTAATGCGGAATGGAGACACGTCGAAGAACGTCTACAAGCTAGGCTATCTAGTTGGAAAGGAAAATTGCTATCTCTTGGTGGAAGATTGGTTCTCATTAATTCGGTACTAACAAACATGGTACTGTATATGATTTCCTTCTTCCAAATACCAAAAGGGATCTTGCATAAATTGGATTATTTCCGATCAAGATTCTTTTGGCAAGGAGATGGTGAGAAGAAGAAGTACAGACTGGCTAAATGGAATGTTGTTTGTCGCCCTAAAGATCAGGGAGGGCTTGGTATTCATGACCTTGATGTCAAGAACTCAGCCCTCCTAGGTAAATGGCTTTTTAAGCTGCTTACTGAAGAGGGGATATGGCAAACACTCCTTAAGAGAAAATACATTGGCACAAAGGCGGTATCACAGGTATATTGGAAACCTGGTGATTCCCACTTTTGGGCTGGACTGATGGCGACAAAGAAACATTTCTTTCGCTTCGGGGTATTTAATATTAAGGATGGCTCGGAGATTAGATTCTGGGAGGACAAATGGTTAGACAACACCACCCTCCGGGATCGATATCCAGCCCTATACAATATTGTTCGTCATAAGGGAGATACCATTGCCACGTCTTGCAATGCTCTCCTCCGAATGTGACGTTCAGGCGAGATTTGTTCGGACCAAGACTAGCGTCTTGGAACTCCCTCTGGCACGGTTGAGATCAGTTCAACTCACACAGGGTCCCGATGAATTTCGTTGGAATCTATGTGAGAATGGTAAATTCTCTGTGGATTCCATGTATAGGGCGTTAGTACATTCCGATGTGCCAGTTGATGATAATAAAAAAATATGGCAAATGAAGATACCACTTAAGATTAAAGTATTCACGTGGTATCTTCGTAGGGGTGTCATTCTAACAAAGGATAACCTTGTTAAACGAAATTGGCATGGAAGTACGAAGTGTATGTTTTGTCCAAATGAAGAGACAATAAAACACTTATTCTTCGAGTGTAGTTTCGCACGTTCTATATGGTCAGCCATCCAAATAGCGTCTAACTTATATCCACCCAAGTCTGTTGCCAATGTTTTTGGTAACTGGCTACATGGGATAGATAAAAGCTTAGAACGGTTATTAGGGTGGGAGCGATTGCTGTTATATGGTCGCTTTGGCTTAGTAGAAATGACAAGGTTTTCAATGATAAAAATGTTTCTCATATGCAGGTACTCTACCGTTGCACAAGTATTCTCCGTATGTGGTCCACCTTACAACGTGTGGGACATCGAGACCTCTTTACGGAGGCGTGTGCACGTCTGGAGGAGGTGGCAAGGGACATTTTCTCACAACATGGGTGGCCGCTTGATCGCCGGATTGGACCTCCATAGGCCGTCGAGATTAGCCATGACATAGGCGTTTTACATTATCTTGTTGGTTGTAATGCGTCTATTGTTGCACAACTTTTTTACTTTCTCTGTTGGATTGCGGCTGTGTGCATTTTTGATGCAGAGGCCGGGTGTAATACTTAAACTATTTGAGTAATAAAGCCCTTTATCTAAAAAAAAAATCTCCGACCCCTCCTTCATCCGCTCGCACCTTCGGCAATCTGCCTCTAGATGGAGGCAGAACCCGTCGCTTCTCATTACACCGCACTCACTGGACTACGTCCTGGAGGAGGAGGACTAGCCGACCACCTTCTCCACCAAGATCAGCTTCTACCGGTGGCAGCACTCGGTGGAGTCTGAGGCGAGGTTCATCATGCACCGCGACTTCTTTGCCGAGTTCAACTCAGTGTGCTGCTTCGCGCACTGCGACGGCCTCGTGGTCGCCCCCACCGACACCACCGTCTACCTCTTCAACCCGGCCACCAGGGACGCCGTGGCGCTGCCGGACAGCGACCGCAACAACCTGCGACAGTATGAGGTCTGCCTCCCCGCGGGGCTCGGCCGGGACCCTCGCACCGGCAGGCACAAGGTGGCCCGGGCTTTCTACCGCTCCCAGGACCCTCTCACGGGCGCCTACCGCATGGGGATGGAGGTTTTCACCGTCGGCGACAATGCCTCGGCCCCTCTTCTTGGAGGGAGACCGCGGCTGACCCGCCGTACCCCGTCGCGGAGTGGATCTCCGCCGTGTTCGCCAACGGCGCCCTTTTCTGGGTCATCGACAAGCGCGGGCTCGAGACGAGCCCGCACTGCCTCCTCCGCCTCAGCCTCGACGACGAGACCTTCGGCGTCACTCGCATGCCCGACTCGCTGGACCCTTCTCTCGACGACTCCTCCAGGCTGGACGAGATGCACGGCGAGCTATGCCTGACCGCCTACAGCGCGCCCGGGCAGCAGCAGCCCCTCAAGATCTGGACGCTAGTGGAAGAACGGTGGGAGCACCGCTACTCCCTCAACATCTCGATGCTGGTGCACCCGATGGCGCTTCTCCCAGGCGGCGGCTCGATGTTGGTACGGCGGTCGCAGTACCTCTGCCGCTACGATCTGCAGGGGCCTGATCTGGACACTCTGTGCGAGCTGGACCGCCTGGGGTACCATCGTGATGATGGCACGCCCGATGATGGGCGCCGGCGGGACATCTTTTACTTCAATGTAATACCTTACACCGAGAGCCTGGTCCGAATTACTGCCTAGCTTAGCAGAGGATGGTATCCCAAATTCCCAATCCGCCAGTGCTTCCTCCAATGTAAAAATACGAAAATCACATATATTTATGAGTTTTAAGTGGGGGATGTTAAGCTCACCTTTAGGAGGACTTTCAGCCCTGATCTCATGCAGCAATGGTATGAGCTGGAGCAGATTGCTGCCAGCGTCACCCTTTCAAATGATTGCGACTCCTTAATTTGGTCTTATACCACTAATGGTGTATATTCGTCTAGTACGATGTACAACATCATTAGTTTCAGGGGAGTCACTCGTGTTTTTACGCCGGTAGTTTGGTCGATGGTCATACCACCGTGGGTTCAGATCTTCCTTTGGCTCTTGTCGAATAACATCGTGTGCCATTCTATTCATTTGTTGTTGTTGTTGTTGTCGCCACTGCTGTTTCTGTTATATAACTATTTTTGCTGAAGAGAATCAGCAACACATTAGGCGACTTATCATTTTAAGGCTCCGTAAAAGGGTTTCCATTGCACATTCATGGGAGTAACAAATCAAAATCAATAACGATTATATATGAGGAAATTTCACTGGCACTATAAATTGGTAAGACGGCCTTACTCCATTTATATGAAAGTTGTTAGTGGTATTCTTTTAAATATCATGTGTGTGAATATCACGTACATTCTAGTTGCTAGGCGAATCATGCTTATTCCTTTTCTTGTTCGGGAATGTTGTCAAGCTTTGTTGATAACCAAGTAATAACCGCATCTTCCACATATTTAATCAAAATAAAACTAGGAGGTCATCAACCAATTTCACGACTCTCTCTCTCTCTCTCTCTCGCCCGTGATTCGGAGGGGCAGCCGGTGGCGGTGGCCGCTCATCAAATCGAGCAGATCCAAAGCGTGCTCTCTCTCTCTCTCTCTCTCTCTCTCTCGATTCGGAGGGGCGGCGGCGCAACAAATCGAGCAGATCAAGTGTGTGCTCTCCCTCTTTCCCACCCTTTCCAATCGGCGGCAGAGCGACCAACCAACCAAGGGTATCTATTCATGGAACCAAAGAGGGCCGGAGGTGCCACCCAAACATTCGGCGCAAATTATGGAAGCAAAATTCTTTTGGCATTGTAGCAAACCCTTGAACCGAAGTAAAAAAATACTGATGTAAACTGCATCTGGTAGTTCAAAGCAACATTCGATTCGATTCTGCTAGAATTTTGTTATCCCTTGGCATAAAAAAATAGTTGATAACAATTCAACAGCAAGTTTCCATGACTAGTTTCCTAGGTATGACTGCAAATGCTTTCAGTCGATCAGAGGTAAATATGCTTCACAAGTGTTGATCGTGTGCTCACAATTAGCACCAGATAGTTATTGAAAAGTAGTATCGGACTTGCTTCTCAAAAGCAATTACATGGAAGCAGTATAGAACAATAAATGGTTCAAGAACTGGCCTACATATCGCCAAAGAATAGCAAACTGAGACGTGTTTTCTGGAGGCAGTTAAGAGGATTCAAGTTGTACCTCTAACGCTCCAACTTAAGGGTGAAATAAATATTCAGTTCTGTTATGACAGTAGTGTAGATCAGAACAATGTAATCTTTCATAGTGAAAAGAAATACAGTTCTCTGTTCTGAGAGTAGTGTCGATGAACCATATTCTGTGGAGAAAACAAAAACTTGATAGCTGGTCGGTACTCCAACTTAAGGGTGAAAAGACATATTTAGAAAAAAACGAAAATAACTAAGATTTGCAGAACTCAAGTAGCACAATCAGTTATGTTCTGCACTACTAGTGTAGATCAGGATGATATAATCTTACAGAAAGTACTACATAAGCTGCGGCATACTCTAGAGAAAACAAAAACTTGACAGTTCTTAATGCATCAAATACTTTGAGCTTGTATTCAGAATTCCACAAAAACCAAACTTGACAACCCAATTTCAATAATCAATGTCCAAGCATCACAACGGTTTTGCTGGGGTAAGCCATAGATATAAGAGAAGCATGTCCATTTGAGAGAACCTAACAGAACAAAAATGGCGGGTCTCATTTTTGAACTAACAGAGTAGAACTATCTCATCTCTTCCTTACTTAGCTCCTCTGTTTCCTCTTACCTATCTTGCTTGCACCACTCTGTTCTACCCCAAACCACCTTTTTTAATATTCTCTCTAGATCACCCCGATTACAAATATGATCCCTATCTGGCAAGAAAACATGTAACACGATGTTGCTACTTTTCGCTAGAGGCACTATATACGAGAGCCATATGGTCAACTCTGCAGCAGAGAACTCCTAATCGTAGGCAACAACTGAAGCATTCCAACAATGCCTGCAAGACGCAAATAGAACAAGTGTAAGAGTCGGCAAGTTATCAATGAGTTGAAGCTTAAAGTCAGTTTATATCCATCCAAGGTTAGATCTATGCAGGATAAGCTTATAGCGAGCTACACACACAGTGAAAAGAAATTTCACGGAGGTTGCAGTAAACTTGTAAGCAACCCAACATGTCATTCAGATATCATTAAAATGGCTGAAACAAAAAAGCTACAACTGCACAGGAGCCTTGGAATAAAGTCTGCACTGAACAGCAACCTAGCTATAAAAGTGCACCATGTTCAGTAAGTGTTTCCACAAGAAAGATCAGCAACAGTCAGCAAGATATTCAGCTGCTATTTAGCACAACTAAGGTTATCATCAAACACCATAAACCATACAGATATTAATAAGCAGATGTTCTGAATGCGCAACAGACAAAATATATAGTTGCCCGGTTCTGAATAAGATGGAGATGTATCTCCAATCACAAGCAAATGTATGTCGTCCATTAGAAGAAAAACAATTTGGTGTGAAATCTTTTGCAAAATATACATGATGGGATCAGTTTTCCTGCTACATGAATCAGGGTATATTGGGGCTGGGGAGGATAAAATTTGTGTCTTTTGTAAGAATTTGTTGTTGTTCTTTGCTACATGAAGAAAACTTCATATGGATGAGTTTTAACAGCACAATAGCATTTATGAAATCAATCCACGAGGCGCAGTATACATTTTCAGGTGGAAGTATCCCTAATCAGTGCCAACATTTCCTGGGAAAAAAACTATTATGTCAGTTGTCGAAAACCAAAAGGCCCTAACCCAGGCATGAATTCATGTAGTCCTTGGGCCTAATCGAGGGAACAGTGGATGCCAGATCCAAGCACAACACTGTAACAGCACCCGCGCCACAGGGTCAGCTGGCAAAGACAAGACATATATTGGGGAACATTGATATATCTACCGCTTAATTCCAAAAGATACCAAATTAGCAATGGACTTCCTTAATACGAAAGCTAACGAACAGAGGAAAAAACAACCACGAACTTGCTTGGTTTGGACTGCGCAGTTAATTTCAGAAACAGGGTACAACTTCGCGTGCCAATCCTGTTGATCCCCTTATGCTGAGCAGTTCTCTGTTCAAGACTATTCCTGTTATGTTTCAAATTTTCAACATGTCCACTGAGAAGCCACCATATTCTTCCTAATGAGATTTAGTCTGCTAGTGCTAACGAGAACCCAAACCCTGTTCCCATCTAAATACTATCTTATGAACAACTCTAGGTAAAAAAAAGATTATGTATATAATGGTATAGCTTTCTGACTGTATCATATCTAGTTCAACTCTCAGGAAATTAGAATTTTGAAGAACGTAAGCAAACAGAACTCACTCACATTTAACACGGCGCAAAATGAGAATTCCTCAATGAAGGGTCAATTCTCCGCCTTTTGGAAAAAGGTATGCTGAATAAGACTCTCTTTGAGCCTGAAAGGTAGAACCACCGGCAGGTCATCATCAAACTTGTAGATGCCTACCAAATTGCCCCTTGTATCACAATGTAAGAGATGACCATAGCAGCTGACAAGCACGTCTCCCTCCTTGCTAACAACCTTTGCCCACCAATCCCCTCGCTCCTGGAAACGCCTGATCTCCATCACCGGCAGTGTTATCCGGTACTGGAACGCCCAGACGTCGTTCTTGCGGTCATGAAGCATGAAGATGCTCATCCCCGTCATGCCATCCTTGCTGGTGGAGGCAGCAAGCGTGCCACCCATGTCGAACATGTGCATGACATGGCGGGGGTTCACGGGCGGCAGGCGCATCTGCCGGAACGACTCCGCCACCGTGTCGAAGACCAGGATCCGGTGGTATGGGACACCGACCCACTTGTTCCAGTGCAGGTGCAGGGTGGCATCGAGAAGGACTGGTGCGCCGAAGATGGGCGGGTTTCAACCGGTGTCACTGAGCAATCGATGATCCTCGGGTTGTCGGTTCCCACGGCGAGGACACGGTACTCAATCAGGCAGTCCATGTTGTAAATGTTGTTCGGGTACCTCCAGTAGAGCACGCGGTACTCGCCTGAAGGTGGGTGCCGGAAGAGGCCGAGGAGGTTCTCGACCTTGTGCTTCGGGTTGGGGCTGAGGGGCGCCCACTGCCGCGTGGTCGGGTTGCAGATGTACTGGCCGGCGACGACGGTGAAGCTGGAACGGAAGAGTTGGGGGAACCTGAAGACTGGCCGGATCACGCGCGGGTGGACGGCTCTGAGGCGGGGGTAGATCCAGTCGCCGTAGGCGTAGACGAGAGGGAGATCCGGCTGGCGGCGGTGGTGGTCGAGGAGGAAGGCGCGGTCGGAGGCGAGGCGGCGCCAGGAGCGGCAGACGGCGCGGCAGCGGAGCACGGACTTGGGCGGGAGGAGCAGCAGGATCTCCTGCAGGATCTCTTCCGGGATGCCGGCGACGCGGTCACGCCCGGACGGGAGCATCATCGGTGAATTTGAGGATGGAATGTGCTCGGCGGCGGCTTGCGCCCGAGCGGCCGGGATTTGGTTGGGGACGATTGGAGAGCAGCACTACATACAGCAGCATATATCAAGCCCAACACCACCACCAAGCCCAGGCCCACAAGAAAATGGTATCTCCTCCGGAGCTTTAGTGCTCCCTCCGATGTAAAAAAAATTCGAAAAACATATATTTAAGAATTAAAAAAATCTGAAACAAAAAATCCAGAGGTAGTCAATAGTATATACCATTAAGGAGCAAGATATTAATTTTAAATAGTTTGTATTTTAAGCTACATAAAAATAACAAAAGTGTGGATACATATTTTCACATCCCTAAGTTTTATCCTACTTGTTATTTTTGTTTAGCTCATAATATATGCTACTTCAAATTTAGAATTTCCACGTTTGTGGGATACATACTTGGCTACATCCGTAAGTTTTTTAATATTTTTATGAACTCACAAATATGTTTTAGAAATGCTATTGCAAAGATCCAGATTGTTTGGTACTATCCAGTTTGAGGCTCCGTCCAAGGTTACTGATGAAATTGTGCTTGTCTTGCTTTCGTTTCTCTAGCCGATTCGCTGCTGTAACGAGACTTAATGCTTGATTGATGCCAACGGTTATAAATAAAATGTCGTACAAGGGAAATTCCATATATTGTGATGTCTTTCTTTTATTAAATTTGTCATTCTTAATTTGAATCCCATGATGCAAAAACTTGGTCACACCGAGATCATATTACAGTTTGTTAAGGGCGAAGATTTGTTCAAATCTATTATGAAAATTGGCTGCCGGCAGGTCAGATCAGTAAGATTCTTGGCGAGGTGATGTCATATTTTTCCTTCCGTTTCCTTGGGTACTCATTCGGGTACCCAGACTACTTATATTGTTGTCCCAATGAATTTTTGATGGCCTATTGCTCATTGGGAATGTATTTTCTTTTTTAAGTTGGATAAATAATTGTGTGATTAATTTTATTTAAGAATACATTTAGAATATATTTTATTATTTTCTCGAACGAGCGCTTTAAATGATAACATGATCGTTAAATTACTACTTTACTGGTACCCATGTATAAATTGTATTTGAAAAACTCTATATTAGTACTTTCATAAGAATTGGTGCATATGATTCTCAAATATCCAACACAAAAATCTCATGTTACACTTGAGATACAAAGTGTAGCATTGTGACCCCTACATGAATGAGAGGCCACGTAGTTGTTTTTGAAAATATATAGGATTCCAAAACATAGAAATGAGAACACAAATTATTGTTATTTTGAAGAAAAAATAAAATGAGGTATGAGCTGACGTTGGTTTTGAATAAAATTGTGGGCACAGTGTCGGCGCTCAAAAGTGGCATGGGAGCAAACACATAGAAATGCATTTATATGAACTTGATAATAACACCCAGAGGACACTTGGAAAAAATAAACTGAATTAGAATGTTCTAGGCTTGAGGAATATCTTATAATAACATAATTTATATTCAACTTCTTATTGTAATGTGCAGCTAGGCTTCTTGCTCAACTGTATCACACTTCTATCTACCTTCTGTTCAACTAGTAATGTTGCACGTGCAATGCACGTGTATTCAGACTGCGCGGCAGCGGAGCACAGACTTGGGCGGGAGGAGGAGCAGGATCTCCTGCAGGATCTCTTCCGGGATGCCGGCGACGCGGTCTCGCCCGGACGGGAGCATCATCGGTGAACTTTGAGGATGGAATGTGCTCGGTGGCGGCGTGCGCCCGCGCACTATTTCGTCGAGCTCTATCACGTTCACGCCTTGCTTGATGTAAACTGCATCTGGTAGTTCAAAGCAACATTCGATTCGATTCTGCTAGAATTTTGTTATCCCTTGGCATAAAAAAATAGTTGATAATAATTCAACAGCAAGTTTCCATGACTAGTTTCCTAGGTATGACTGCAAATGCTTTCAGTCGATCAGAGGTAAATATGCTTCACAAGTGTTGATCGTGTGCTCACAATTAGCACCAGATAGTTATTGAAAAGTAGTATCGGACGCTGCTTCTCAAAAGCAATTACATGGAAGCAGTATAGAACAATAAATGGATCAAGAACTAGCCTACATATCGCCAAAGAATAGCAAACTGAGACGTGTTTTCTGGAGGCAGTTAAGAGGATTCGAGAGCAGCTGTACAGCAGCATATATGAAGCATTGAAGCCCAACACCACCACCAAGCCCACGCCCACAAGAAAATGGTATCCCAAATTCCCAATCCGCCAGTGCTCCCTCCAATGTAAAAATACGAAAATCACATATATTTATGAGTTTTAAGTGGGGGATGTTAAGCTCACCTTTAGGAGGACTTTCAGCCCTGATCTCATGCAGCAATGGTATGAGCTGGAGCAGATTGCTGCCAGCGTCACCCTTTCAAATGATTGCGACTCCTTGATTTGGTCTTATACCACTAATGGTGTATATTCGCCTAGTACGATGTACAACATCATTAGTTTCAGGGGAGTCACTCGTGTTTTTACGCTGGTAGTTTGGTCGATGGTCTTTGTCGAATAACAAGCTTATGACTAGAGACAATTTGTTGAAGAGAAATATGCAAAAACCTGTAGAATGTACTTTCTGCAGTGAAGCAGAGACTATCTCTCATTTGTTCTTTGGCTGTGTTGTTTCAATGAACATTTGGGCAAAAGTATCTGAGTTCTTTGGCATTAGTCTCGGATCTGATTATACTTCTATAGCCAGGTTTTGGATTTCAAATAAAAGACATTCAGCTCTAAATGCAATTTGTGTCGCGGTACTTTGGTGTATTTGGAAGCACCGTAATGCCTTGATATTTGATGGTATTTCCTGATTATGTATGAAACAGATTTGGTGGCTAATACTCAGGACTGTCAAGAAGTGGAGGCTGCTCTTCAAGCAGTCCATGCTAGATATGGTGGACAAATTCTCCCTTATGGTGATGAAGAGATCCTAAAGGAAAGGAACACTCTGCCGTGGGGGTGATTGAAGACCTGAATACTCTGTCGCTGTCCAAGCAATCCACATGCTTCGCTCCCGCAACACTTCCATGCTTCAGCCAGATGATGACGCCCCCGACACCTCCTCTCTGGATCAGCTGCTGTGGGAGGCCGCTGCTGCCTTCGGAGATACTGCAGCCGCAGGAGACAAAGAAGAAGATGATGGAGGTTGTGGAGCAGTACCGAGCCATGCGCTAATTTCTGCTTAGTTTCCATGTTACTCAAAGCTGGGAACGGTAGAAAATTGATGTAATCGTTAATGTTGCTAGACTTGTTAGCCTTTTAGCTCCCTCGTTGAACTTCGAATTTAGTTTCCTTTATCAGGCTCTCTGCCTTAGCTGTTTGGACAAATACTGTCGGACCTGTAATAACGCTGGTTTCGTTTGATAAATGGAACCGGGGCTCCCATCTGGGACCTTTTTATTCTAAAAAAAAATCTGAAACAAAATCCATAGGTATCTAATAGTATATCCCATGGACGTGTAAAATATTAATCTAAATATTTTGTATTTTAAGCTAAATAAAAATAACAAAAGTGTGGATCTAAGTATGCATATTTTCACATCCCTAAGTTTTATCCTAGTTGTTATTTTTGTGTAGCTCATAATATAAAATACTTAAAATTTATAATTTTCACGTTTGTGGGATACATCCTTGGCTACATCCGGAAGTTTTTTAATATTCTTATGGACTCACAAATATGTTCTAGAAATGCTATTGCAAAGATCCAGATTGTTTGGTACTATCCAGATTGAGGCTCCGTCCAAGGTTACTGATCAAATTGCGCATGTCTTGCTTTCGTTCCTCTAGTCGACTCGCTGCTGTAACGAGACTTAATGCTTGATTGATGCCAACGGTTATAAATAAAATGCCGTACAAGGGAAATTCCATATATTGTGATGTCTTTCTTCTATTAAATTTTGTCATTCTTAATTTGAATCCCGTACTGTCTCTATTTCTGGCACATTATTTATCTCCTCGCTCTCAACGCGATGACGATGTCATCATAAGTACTATGCGGACATATAATTTTATACATTTAGAATATAATTTATTATAATTTTTATTTTCTCGAACAAACGCTTTAAATGATAACATGATCGTTAAACTACCACTTTACCGATATACATGTATTAAATTGTATTTGAAAACTCTATATTATTACTTTTATAGGAATCTGTGCATACGATTCTCAGATATCCGATACAAGAATCTCACGTTACACTTGAATTACAAACTGTAGCATTGTGATCCCTACATGAATGAGAGGCAAGGTATTTGTTTTTGAAAATATATAGGATTCCAAAACGTAGAAATGATAATACAAATTATTATTATTTTGAAGAAAAATAAAATGGGGTATGTATGGTGGTTTTGAAAAAAATGTGGGCATAGGGGTGAGTGTATGTGCGTGTATGTGAGCGTCTGTGTTGTATTGTGTTTCGCAAAAAAAAAGTACATGACCGAGCTAATTGAAGATGTTGAAGCCAGCCCAATTGAAGATTGAAGGTGAGCCGATTGAAGATGTCAGCCCCATTGGAGGCACCGTTATCTTCCTTGCCGGTACTTCGCAAAGATACACAAATCAAGGTATGGATCAAAGATGATGAAATGGCTGTGGGGGGATAACTTTTATGACCCATCTACCAAGAAATGGACGCTCTCAATGTGATGATGATGCCCTCATAATTAATATGTCAACATATAATTTTATTTAAGAATACATTTAGAATATAATTTATTATCTTCTCAAACGAACGCTTTAAATGATAACATGATCGTTAAACTACCACTTTACCGATATCCATGTACTAAATTGTATTTGAAAACTCTATATTAGTACTTTTATAGGAATCTGTGCATACGATTCTCAGATATCCAACACAAGAATCTCATGTTACACTTGAATTACAAAGCGTAGCATTGTGACGTCTACACGAATGAGAGGCGATGAAAATATATAGGATTTCAAAACATAGAATGATAACACAAATTATTATTATTATGAAGAAGAATGAGGCATGAGCTGACGTTGGTTTTGAATAAAATTGTGGGCATAGTGCCGGCGCTCAAAAGTGGCATGGGAGCAAGCAAACACATGTGAATGCATTTATATGAACTTGGTAGTAGCACCCATAGGACACTTGTAAAAAATAAACTGAATTAGAATGTTCTAGGCTTGATGAATATCTTATATAATAATAACATAATTTGTATTCAACTTCTTGCTCAACTGTATCTCTATCTACCTTCTGTTAAAAAAACAATCACCCTCGAGTCAGCTCTCTTAGTTACGAGGCCCATTAATGGCCCATTTGTGAGCTTCTCTTCTCAACCTCCTCTGCTTCCTTCCTTGTCAGGTCTGGGCTGGTCGCTGACAACCTACCACCCCGCCGCCGCCGGTTCCTCCTCTCCGCCGCCGACCCACTGCTACCTTCCAGAAATCACGGTCCAATCGCTCGGCCCACCGCCTCCGTTAGCGCCGGCGCCGCGGCTCGCCGCCGAACCGAAGGGTACGAAGAGGAATTGACCGAGGCCCGTCGCCGGCAGCGAGCGCCATGAGGAGCTTTCCGGTGGCCGGAGGCCGCAGCATCTCCCTCGCGCTCTTCTCCGACGTCTCCAACAGCCGGTATTTCCGCCACCTTCCGTCACCACTGCTTGCTTCTGTAACACACAGTTCTTGCTTGGCTCACGATTTGTGTGGCGCTGGGATGAACTCGCAGGGAGCTCCTCGAGCTGATGCAGTCCGGGACGCTGGAGCCGGAGGCAGCTTTCCTCAACGCGTCGCTGGTACTGATGCACTGCACCACCAATTGCTGCAACTGAGGCCACACGCCTTGCATGACCAGCTAGTTAATCGAATGTAATTCCCCACCAAAAAAAGGTTAACTGAATGGTGTAATGTCAGGTGCCGGACGTGTTCCCCGTCCTCGCGGCGGCGCACAAGGCGCTGCTCTCCAAGTCGAGGAACTCGCTGACCACGAGGACACTGCACTCGGAGCTCGTCTACAACTACTCCGGGTCCAAACATGTGGGCTCTTCTTTCTTTCCTCGTCACATTAGGTGATGGTATTGGTGTAGTCTGTCGGCTTGGTGACGGTTTGCGTGGTTTTGTGTTTCAGATCACGGAGTCCCTGAAGCGATGCGGTATCGCTGATGACACACAGTATATCCTCGCGGCTCGGTTCGATGCTTCGGGTGAGGAGGTATAATCTTCTTGGTGGTGCCTCTAGTTTAATTCTTGTTTTTGAACTCGTCAGTTTCTTGCGAGTAAACCCTGCATGAATTGCCTGTGTATCTTGTTTTATAAATTGCATTCTTGATTTGGTTGGAATGTGTCAAATGTCGATGGGTCCACATATATATGTTAGATTGGCTAGTAGGCTAATTGCCTTACCCTGAGTACCGCAAATCTGAACTTTTAAACTTCATTGTCCTGGCGGATAGTGTAAAAGCTGAAATTGTTTCAAAACCTTGCTGAAACTTTCTTGCTTTGGACACCTACGTTAATTTCGTCTTTGTGGGACTTAAACTAAGAGCTTCTTGTAATGACTTGAGATTTAGTAACTAACTTCGATCATGCTGGTAGGCTGCTATCTATAATTCCATGTTCTTGTAGTTATATATCATAGAAACTGTGAAGTTGAAAAAGAGCAGTTTGAAATACCCAAGTGACCAAGTGTTTCCCGACAGACGTTTTGTCATTATAATATACAAAAAATACCTATCCTCGTAATATGAATAGCTGTGTGGAAGAACTGCAGAACATATCTGCAAACATTCTTAAGAATTGATGGGACACATGTCCCTGTCCTTCTCAGTGCAGACCACTCTAAATATTTCAGAAGTTAGTATGAGATGAATTGAACAAGTAGTGTTACTGTATGTGGTGCTCTCTAAACGAAATGTCACTTTCTGTAGCACCTTCAGTTTCATGGTAGGCTGCTATCTGCAAAAACGGACATCTTACCTGTACTTTTCATGGTAGGCTGCTATCTTCAGTAATGACTCGAGATTTTCTGAAGAATTGATTGGGCACATCTCCCTCTCCTTCTCATTGAGACCACTCTAAATGTCCCAGAAGTTACTATGAGATGAATCATACAAGTAGTTCTACTGTATGTAGTGCTCTCTAAACGAAATGTTACTTTCTATAACAACTTCAGTTTCGTTGTCCTTATGAAAGAAGAAATCCAGACATCCAATTAACTTGAAATTGTAACGTTGCAGATGAAAGCAGTGGAAAAACTCGTCACTGGAACCGAGATTGATCTCTCAGAACTGGAAACTAGAGCAAACCAGCCAAAGATTCTGAAGGTAGCTAATATTGGCACTTGTTATTTGATAATAATATGGGCCTCATAATTATTTTATTTTATGTTATGTTATTTCGATTCTGAGTATCATAATTATTTTACTTATCCTTTTCTTGACTGAATTTCATTTTTCCTGCTGGCAGCAATACAAAATAACTCCCCAAGAACTATCAATTTCCACATTGCCAGAGGCAATCGTGTGCAGGATTGCTGCTCGAGACGCCCTCTGAGGTCTTAAAAGACAGCGGCGAGGATTTTTTTCCAGAGGCAATTTCCACACTGCCAGAGGCAAAATAACTCTTCCGATGAACGCCGCAAGTGTTGCAATCTCTCCTTCAAGGCTAAGCTTGCGGGTGGTTGTATCAAGCTAGAACTTACGGAGTGCATTGTAATAGCCCTGGGTGTTGTAGCAACACTTGAATATTTGTGAGGTCATAGGCTCACAGCCAAGTGTTTCTAAGATCACTTTGCTAAGGTTTTGTGCAAGCAGCGTGCAGAGATTTATGGATTTATGCACGTAATGATGTGGTGCTACTGGTATGTCGCCTCCATGTTTTACTCTTGGTTTTTGATTCCCTGGTCCTGTCCAAATGAAGCTTGGGCAGGGTAATGTTCGTGTGTTCTGCCAGTTTGCAAGCATAGCCACCTGTTTCTTGCAAAATTTACAACAAAATTCCTGCATCCAGAGTCCAAGCTGTGTTCCTTTGATGAGGTATCCTTTATTTTTTATTTTTCAGGAACTCTGTTGTTTAATTTTGTATGCCAGTAAGGAGTAAGCTTACTGTCTGCACTGTTGGGTTTGGTAGTGTCAGTATGATGCATCAGTCAGTATCACAGGCTTGCTCATGTCAGCCAGACAACAATATCTGGTTTTATGCAGCTCGATTGGTTTTTGTAGGCCATATTAGTAGTTAATTGGCTTGTTGCTAGCTCCTTCCCCCATTTTTTGGTAGATGATCCGTGGACAGCATAAACTTCCTCTCAATATATCCAGCACAACAATCATTGGCCACATGTACAAATGAATAACCAGGACAAACTTATCTTTCGTTGGCTCGGAACAACAAGCAACCTGCAAAGACATCACATTGTTGGCTTGAACTGAAGTCATCTTTTGTTGAGACCACACACCAAGAAGTGAAATTTACCAGCTAAAAAAACTGAAATTTTACCAGTTTGATAGCGTAGCCTGAATAAGAAATTCCCGCATTCCAATGTCCAAAGAGGTCTGAATGAGATATCCTTTTTTCTTCATTTATCAAGACTACCGCCAAGAAGAGTGAGCAGCAGAAGCGTGATGTGTTGCCATGTCGGTGTACACAATCTGGCACATTTGGAAAGAAAGAGGAAGAAGGATCTTCCAAGACGAAACGGCGCCGGCAAGCGTGGTGGCAGGTTTGATTAGAGCTGACTTGGATCTGCTGTTCATCTCTAAGCGAGGGCCTGCAAGCATTGTAGGCCAGTAATTTTCTGTGTGGGTGTGGTTGTATAGAGTTTTTTTGGTGCGCCTGCGGGCGGTTCTCTCGTTTGTAACACCTGGACTTGTTTCCCTCTTCTATAATGCAAATAAGCAGAGCTCCTGCTGTTCTCGTAAAAAAATTATCAAGACTACTGTACTGCTTCTTTTGCGGGCCAAGAAAAAGTTCAACTGTGTGTTCTGCTTGGTTTGGTAGTGTCATGGGGTATCAGTATCACACAGTCACTATCACTGGCTTGCTCATGTCAGCTAGACAACAAGATGTGGTTTTTGCATCTGGATTGTCCCCACTAGCTCACTACGTTTTCAATCTTCTTTGTAGGCCATAGCAGTAGTTATTGTTGGTAGTTGTGGTTAGTTGATGCTCCATGGTCACAAAAAACTTCCTCGGAATATACCCAACACACCAATCATAACCACATGAGTGAATCGATAAAAATGGCTGAGATCTGAGCTCTCTCAGCCAGACCAACCAAAACGATTTTTTCATGCATAATTTTAATCTTGTCCTTGTAAGAAAACATCTTAAGGATCCAATTCCTGCACGATTCCTTTGAACCAAAGGAGCCTGTATAATTGTAATAGTTTGCCCAAGCTTACAAAAAACATAAGAATGTAATAGTACATATGCAAACCAGAGGATGAAAAACACCTGAATATTGTAAGCTTGAGCCAGAATAGGAAAAATACTTTAATCCTAATAAACATGGACGAATCAAAGTCAAACCACATCCAAAATTGTGATTAGGACACTATTGTGCCACTAAAGACTCCGATTTCATTCTTCGTGTGTAGGAATTTGAAAAAAGAGGTCCAAGTGAAATGTAAAAAATCCCCGTTTCTCCTGTGAATTTGGGATCAGGAAACTTTCCTCTGTTTTTTCCTTCGGTCCATTGCCATCATAATAGCTATCATTGACCTTTTCATCCGGAACAAACACTAGCTAGGTAGCTCCAAAATTTTTTTTATCTCAACACTGCCTATATTTAGCTTGGCACACAAACCCAGCTGCACACTTGCACATCACTGGAGATTGGATTGGACGTTGAAAGATCCTGGGATTAGCCAAAAAAAGAGAAGAAAAAAACAGAGCCATCCAATAATTGCACAAGAATACTATTGCAGTTTGGTTGGAGAAATGATGGTACTGGGAGAGGCAGAGTCAGAGCATATGCTCTGCAAAAGTTCCCTCCAATATCCTTTTCTTCCCCAATGGAATATCCCCCAAAGTTCTCTCTTCTCTGCTCTCTTATATACGCAGCACGAGCCCGCCGTCTTTCTTGCTCCCACACACACGCAAGCGTAGCACGGTAAAAAGAATATTCTCCTTAGGTTCTAAGGGGGCGGTAGGCAATGGCGATCAAGGACGACATGGCGAAAGAGGTAGTGCTCATCGGCGACGAGGCCGCCACGCTGCGCCCGCGTCGGGTCGCGCTCTTCGTCGAGCCGTCACCCTTTGCGTAAGAACTCGGGCTCTTTATTCTTGGCTGGATCGATGGTAGTAAGTAAGCCCTGGTCTGATATCACAATTTAAGACTAATTCTTGCGTTCTCCATGTTTGCAGCTACATCTCCGGATACAAGAACAGGTTCCAGAACTTCATCAAGCACCTGCGCGAAATGGGCGACGAGGTAGTACAGATTTTGTCTGTGTCATTGTTCTGAGCACTGGAATTGTACTAATGGGCAAGTGATTAGTAGTAGATGTGATGTGGCTTAGTTGGCTTTCTCGTCTGTGTTTTGCAGGTCATCGTCGTAACTAACCACGAGGGTGTTCCAGAGGAGTTCCATGGCGCCAAGGTCATCGGTTCATGGAGGTAAATTCTTCCCACGAGACTTTTTCCAACATGAGGCTGTATAACCTGTATAGATTGCAAGTGTTGTAGTAGTCATTTTGGTTGGTGTCCTCTGATGCTTAACGCTGCTTTTCTCATCCTTTTCCAGCTTTCCATGCCCATTGTACGGAAAAGTTCCCCTCTCACTCGCACTCAGTCCTAGGATCATTTCAGAGGTCGCAAGGTTCAAGCCTGACATCATCCATGCATCTTCACCTGGAATCATGGTAACTTTTTTTGAGTGCAGTCATTTCTCGATCATATGTTCTCCGGTGGTTAATTAGCCGCTAAGTCTGATGAGGCTCTGCTCCATTTTCAGGTCTTTGGGGCTCTTGCTATTGCTAAACTGCTCAGTGTGCCCCTAGTGATGTCCTACCACACACATGTCCCAGTGTAAGTTAATGTTCAGTTAGCTCGCCATCTTCCATTTTAAGCTTTTTTTCTCTTAATAATGTTTGTATGGCTCAAAATTAGTACCGAGAGGTTCTTACTTTTTCTGGTAGGTGTCTAATAAGTAAATCTATGCATGCATATTCTAAAATAATTCCAAATGCCCTGTGATATCGAGTCTTACAGTTGAATAATACATAATGCCAAGAATAAACTACTACCTCCGATCCATATTAGTGGGCACAACTTTGTCTAGATACACATGTATCTAGTCTAAATACTTAACTAGATACATATGAATTTAGATAAAACTATGCCCACTAATATGGATCGGAGGGAGTACCAATTTATTTTAGTTAGGTGTGTCGAATTATAAACAACCTGGCGGTGCCTGCATCAATATCTAGAAATTATTGTTAAGATTTACGTATAATAGAAGTAGGTCGACGGTTCAGATTGCCAGTTTGTAGAAAATGACATAAGCAAGTAACATTGACATAGAAAGCTGCTGAAGAAACAAAACCATTGCTAACGAACAACCTTAGCAGAGCTGTTTGATCTGTTTGCCATAACCGATTAACATATTTATATTTCCCCTGCAGATACATACCAAGATACACGTTTAGCTGGCTTGTAGAACCAATGTGGCAAGTCATCAGTAAGCCAACTGCTCCCACTTAATCTGCCCTTACGTAAATAACCATTTTTACGTGAGTAAAACACGGAATTGATCCTGTTCTTCTCTGCAGGGTTCCTTCATAGAGCTGCTGATCTAACTTTGGTACCATCTGCTGCTATCAGTAAGGATTTCGAAACTGCACGTGTTATTTCAGGTTTGTTAGTATCTGTTGCATTTTATATATTGCATATCCTTACGTGCTATTATTTCTCATGTTAATGATACTAGTTAGTGTTCACATGCACGCACGTCTTGTGTTAATGATATGCTTTTACATCTTTATTCAGCTAACAGAATACGCCTTTGGAACAAAGGTGTCGATTCCGCCAGCTTCCATCCTAGATTCCGCAGCCATGAGATGCGCCTTAGGCTAAGGTGAATTTTTTTCATTTCTTCTTGAATTGTCCCATACAAGATATGTTGATATTAATTGTTGACACTCCTAATTAATTTTTCAGTGACGGTGAGCCTGATAAACCATTGATAATTCACGTTGGACGCTTTGGGCGTGAGAAAAATTTAGATTTTCTGAAAGCGTGAGCATTCCTACTTCGCTCTGTGTGATTAATTAGCTTCTACATGCAACCAGACAAAGACCATTTCCTTGTGTTTTGTGCATTACACTACTTGGGACTGATTCTGTTTTATGATTGACAGGGTAATGGATAGGTTGCCTGGGGTAAGAATTGCTTTTGTCGGGGATGGACCATATAGGTACTGTCCTAGATCACTCGTTAGATCAGAATCTTCATACGTGAATCAATATTGTTGAGCTTCTACCGCTGTTGTCCTGACATGTGCCCTACGATTACCTTACAGGACTGAGCTAGAGAAGATGTTCGAGGGGATGCCAGCTGTGTTCACAGGAATGATGCAAGGCGAGGAGCTCTCGCAGGCATACGCCAGCGGCGACGTCTTCGTGATGCCCTCTGAGTCCGAGACACTCGGCCAAGTGGTCCTGGAGTCCATGTCGTCCGGAGTCCCCGTGGTCGCCGTTCGTGCAGGTGGGATTCCTGATATAATCCCGGAAGATGTGGAGGGCAAGACCAGCTTCCTCTTCGCCCCGGGTGACCTCGACGATTGCGTTGGCAAGATTCAGGTTTTGCTGACAGACCAGGAATTCAGAGGCGACATGGGGAGGGCCGCTAGGGCGGAGATGGAGAAGTGCGATTGGAGGGCAGCTTCTAAGACCATCCGCAACGAGTTCTACAACACGGCGATCTTCTACTGGCGGAAGAAGCGAGAGGAACTGTTCCAGCCGTTGCAGTGGCTGACACAGCTGTTCGTACCGACAACAAACCAGGTCAGTAGCATCGCCCAATGCTGATGCCTCTCTAGCCAGCCATGATTCAGACAAGTGGAAGGTGGAAAGTGGATGCAATTCCTTGTACATTCCTGATCTATAGTGCAGTGTCAATAGGTGAGAGATAGTTTCTGGTTTTCTTGTGTGGAATTGGGATACCATGATTTGTTCTGTATTGTAATTTTTTTTAGATAAAGGGGTTTATTACTCAATTAGTTTAAACATTACACCCGGACTCTGCATAACAATGCACACAGCCGCAATCCAAAGTGAATTATGTATTGTAATAGTGGAAATGTGATGGCCATTTGGTGGTGAGCAAGACCCAATGACTCTCTTTCTTGCTCGACGGCACCAATGATGCACCACGAGAAACGGCGGGCATCGATGAGATTCTTGTTTTTTTGTTTTCAGTAAAGGGTAATATATTAATATTAAATTTATACCAAATACACCCCAGCCTCTGGCAGGAGCTAGTCGAAACATCGGGGTTACATACGTCCAAATTATTTAAAGTAAAGAAAAAAACAACAGTCCTGATCGAGGGTTAAGCCCAAGCAATCAACAACACTGGGGCACACGACGACATCAACATCAATCACTGCAGTAGGCAACATACTTCGAGAAAGATTCTCCAACAAAACGCTTTGAACGAGAGGACCCCGCACAATATGACCAGATCATGTGTTTTTACCCTCGAGTGAAATTCGAGCAAACTTGAAACAATGCCTTGAAAAAGGTTGCGCTCCTCCACACTGAGCTCCTCATATTCAGTTGTCCTGGCCACCTTCTCCATGAACCTAGCCATCTCTTTGTACCTCTGGGCCTGCTCTGCGAGCTTAGCCGTGTATACATTCTCCTCACGGGAAAGCTCAGCAGGCTTTACATCTTCACCATCAGTGGTTTCAAGTAGGCACCAAAGGTCAAACCTGGGCATCTGCCGGAAATTCGGTTAGGTAAATTATCATGGCACTTAAATCGCTCGAATTTGATTTTTCCATTTCGAGTCTTCAAACAACTATAGACTTGAATACAAACCAACTTAAGCTATATACCATACATTGTCATATCAAAACAGAGTAATTAAGAGAACAACACAAAACTACCTAAGCATCACAGTTGTTCCATTGTAAAATTTTCAACTTACTATCATAATATATGTTCGTTGCTATAAAATAAGATAATTATACAAGTATTAGTATAGGGATTGATATATTTTGTTTACGCCCTAACGGTTTTTAGTAAGCCTGGACTGAGGAGAAACACTGCCATGTTTAGTTAGGCAGCAAGTGCGGTGGCGGCTAATCTTCGCGAGGAAGAAAGCGTGACGGCGACGCTTGACAAAGAGACCCGAGTTTCGGTGTGGTGGTCGGACGACAGGAAGCGGGTACGGCTGCAAGGACTCTAGAAGAAGACGCAAGTGCGGTCATACTCGACGAGAAGACTCGGGGTGTCGGTGTTGGACAATGAGAAGGTGATGCGGATGCAACAAGGGTTCTAGGTCGGGCATCGACGTGTCGCCATCACCATACCGCATCCTACAACTCTCACGCTAGCGACGAGTCGCGGAAAAAAGATGTGCAGGCCAGGCCAACATGCTCCAGGCCGATTATTGATGCCCAACCCGGACCTAGTGGCAAGGAAAGGCCCGGAGCAGCCAAGACATATCTCTCGAGGACAAACTGGCTGAGTTATGCTAGAATATAGTTGGTTCGTTTTTGTAACCTTTATATATATATTTCTATTACATTTAGGTAATTAACACACTACTAACCACTATTATAAAAAATTCTTTGCTATACAATTGAAATATCTTCAGTTGGAAAACATGAAGTCACTCAATTTACGTGTTGCATCTTCCGGTGCAAGATAAAATTATTGTTTTCTAAGACATTGGCCTTAATGTGAAACTTCTGTTAAACTTAATTGGCTTATATGTGAAATAAACATGAAACAAAAAAAAAAGCCTGATCCCATGCATTAAATTAGAGAACATGCAGGGTTGAATTATATTGTCTCTATGTGTGTGTGTTTGTGTCCTCGCCTATTTTTATATATTCTTAAATATCTTGGTAGGGGAGCTCTAAATTTCATAGCCTAACAAATATATTGACAAAGGTTTATAGTGGACAATGTTTTATATTAGGTCTACAAGTATATGAAATTCTAGAGTATATAAGAGGTATATGCGGAAAGTCCTTTAACTCTCGAGCTCGAGGTAGCTTTTCTAGTTAAAAAAAAGAATCAAATATGAGTACATATAGATGCCTGGTGTGTACGACTAGATTTTCCATCTGATGTAGGCAAATTTGAGGAGTAGAATCGAGTTTTTATGCGTTTTAAAGCCAATTTTTTTTACAGTCCATAATACAATATATTACAAAAAAGTTAGATATTTAGAGTACATTAGTATTTAGAGTTGCTCGAACAAGTTCTTATAATTATCTAAGTCTACGACTCAGATTCTTCCTCGGCATCGTTAGCTCTGTATGTGATCATCTAGTCTATTCCTTCCACTCCTCTAGACAAGTCCGGTGTTGCAAAGCAGACATCTGATTCATGGTATGCTCCCATAGTCCTATCAAATGAAACCTTCAGAGTCTAATCAAAAGTGTTCGCATGGAAGTGGAACGAATGGTACTCAACAAGTTCAAATATACGCTTTACATAAGTGTTTGAATGCTCTAGCTCCTTTTCATGATCGTGGGTCATTGGCAAAGATACAAGCTTTTTTGTAATCATTTGTTGAGTCAAGTTTTGTTCTGAAAACTATGTCCGCTAGCTTCCACGAGTTGTAAGAATCTTATGGGATTCCTTCCCCGGTGCGACCGTAGTTCCTTACGGGAACATGGATATAACTGCCACATTCTTTTAGAAACTATAGAGGTGCGCTACTTTATCCAACAATATCCTTAAGCCTTATTGATCTTTCCACATACCTTGGTGTGATATGGCTAACGTTCCCAAACCATGCCGAATTCTTCTCTGGACCACACATATTCGCCCAGTGTGATGTAGCTGATACGAAACCAGTAGCGCGTCACCACTTCTAAGATACTTAAACACCTACTTGAATACTTTCCTGGTACAGTGGAATCTCAACCTCATCAAATATTCCATGGTTCCATTGTCCACCAACATAGTCAATTCATAATTGTAGGTAAGTAGCAGTTATTTCAACTTAGTAATAAACAATATAGATAGATTGCAATACTTTGATATAAATATCTAAAAAATGGTCATGAGCAAGGTTGAACTGGCCTTGATACTGTAAAACTGTCTAAAAATGCTAGGTGTGCTATAATCTCTTTTAGGTTGCTCGTGTTATCTGTGATGATGACCTCATGCTCCTAGTGATTCTCTAGCGTTGGGTTCAGATGAACTAAATGCCTTTTCCTTTATCTGCACTGTGTACTGAATTTTAGTACACATGGAATGAATCATGATTAGCGTAATGAGAAACCAATATGGAACAAAATTTTACCGACGTAGGACAAAATCACAGCTACATATAAAAACACGATTTTAATACTAAGTAGAAACCAATATTTACCGCATATGGGACAAAATTTAGCGCTTACGCAAATCATAACTATGCATGGAACGGAAAAATTAGCACACGTGTAACACATCCCAGTACGAGAACCAATTTTTAGACCAAAAATAGAAGAAAATAATTGAAATCATTCGATAAAACATACGGAGTAACTTGAAATAGAGCCATATATTAGAAAGTAAAGTATAAAAAAAATCGAAAAAAGAATAGAAAGAAGGAATGAAAGGAAGAAGAAGAAAAGAACACAACAACATGTCTGTAGGGGTTTCTTGGCCGGCCCGGTAGACCTGATTAGCCCGCTCCTTAAAAAAAAAATCCCGCAAAACCCTAACCCGAAGAGACACGGCCACGCTCCTCTGCTTTCGCCACATCTCCAACACCGGGCGCCGGCAGGCACAAGCGCCGCCGCCAAACTACCCGTCCGACCCCGGGCCCCGGCAGCCGCAGGCCCGCAATACCACGTCGGCAGTCGCCGGTTCGTCACGCACCCCGCCTCCCCTCCGCTCTCGCGGTCTCGCCTCCTTCAGCAGTCCGCCCCGATCCTCCGCCGCCATGGAGAAGGTAATCCCGTGCCCTAACGCTCCTCCCGTCGACGCGCCACCCGATTCCAATCTCTGACTCCTCCCGTGGGTGATGCGAGCAGCAGCAACTCGACGACAAGGAGCTGGAGCTCGAACGGGAGCGGAAGCAGAAGAAAGAGCAGAAGGTATGCATGCCTGCTTGGCCGAGATAGATCCGCGTGGACTGCTCTCGCGAATTCCATTCGTACTCGTGCTGCTCTCGGTTTCTCCTTGCATTGTTAATCGGTAGCCAATTTCCCCGAATTGGTTGTTCAAGATGTAGTGATCTGTGGTGGTTTCTGCCGTAGCTAGGAGCTAGCTCCCTTTAATCCTAGGATGAAATTATTTGTTGCTTATGGGGCTGCTGGGTGCAGGCAAGAGAGAAGGAGGAGAAGAAACTCAAGGCGAAGCAGAAGGAGGCGGCTAGGCTCCAGGTTCGTTGCAACCTCGTCATCATCATCAAATGAGTTTGGTACTGATGAAACGCCATGGTTTCGTGCTGATTTCGTTGGTTTGTTCCTCTCTGTACGCAGGCTCAAGCTGCTACATCAGATGGACCTAAGAAGAGCGAGAAGAAGCAGAAGAAGAAAGCTGGTGCGGAGGATGAGAACCCCGAGGATTTCGTCGACCCCGAGACCCCGAGCGGGGAGAAGAAGTCCCTCGCAACGCAGATGGCCAAGCAGTATAGCCCGAGCGCAGTTGAAAAAGCGTAAGCTGCTTGCTGCTGCTAGTTTGCTCCTCTCCACCTTAGGGTTCATAGCATCTGGAATGACTAGCTGGACCTTCTTTTTTCATTATGTAGGTGGTATCCCTGGTGGGAGTCGGCGGGATATTTTGGGGCAGACCCTGCAAGCTCAAAGCCACCATTTGTTATAGTAAGTCACTAGCATCTCATCTAGTTCACCCACGCTGACCTTAGTTAGCAAACTGCTCACCAGTGTTTCTCTACAAAAAAAACTATAACATGAATTTGGATCTCCTGCCAGCACAAGTTCTAAGTTATTTCGTTTCAGGTCCTACCACCTCCGAATGTGACTGGAGCGCTTCACATAGGTCATGCACTTACAGTGGCTATAGAGGTATCCATGGTCATGCTTTCAGAGATGAGAGACCTACATGCCATTTTAACACCACCGGTCACTCAGGACACAATGATTTTTGATCTCCTCGCTTCTCTTAACAAATGCAGGATGCTATGATACGTTGGCGGAGAATGTCAGGCTATAATGCTCTGTGGGTCCCAGGAGTGGACCATGCTGGCATTGCTACACAGGTCTGTATTTTAGCTCTGGTTCACTATCCAGCTGAAGTTCATATTTTGGAGGACATGCTGATAGTACAATTGAGTTCCTTATAACTTCTTTGGTCACTTGCTGTTATGAAACATACGTCTACACCATGCTGGCAGTGTTAGTTGTTGATGTGCCACCACTAAAATATAGCTTGCACCAGTGGATTTAGGTCCTGTTAGTATATGTTATGTTTGCAGTCTGAGCAAATAATTCCACCATAATATTTGCAACACCTTTTCCACCTACTAGATGCTTCATACTGTGTTACTGCCTTGCTTTAGTGGTAGACTTGCCAATTTCGCATGCACCAAAATAGGAGAAATGGCCACATGGATATTCTAGTTTCAGTAAAGATCTTGGTAGAATGATATACCTTCTCTTTATCAGACTTTTTTCCTTTTAGCAAATGAAATTAAGTCGTTTATGACGTTGAACAGATGTAATTATTTTGTATTGACGTCAACCTGCATTATCCTCTCTGAACTAAGCTAGCACTGTATTCTACCTCTGAGTTCTGTTTTCTTTGCATTTCACATGCGTTTGGAGTAATGAATTTGATTTAACAATGTTCTCTTAAGCCAGGTTGTAGTAGAAAAGAAGCTAATGCGTGAAAAGAAGCTGACAAGGCATGACTTAGGTCGTGATAAATTCATAGATGAAGTAAGCACCTTTTCCCCTTAACACATGGTTATATTTGTTGTTTGTCCTGTCTCCTATGTGCTTTAGTTCATAAATCATCAAAGTGTTTAACTATCACCTTTACACTATGAAATACTAATAATGGCAATGGGTGTGACATCTGATAGTGACTACTGCTTCACCGCGAGAATCATAGTGATCTTAATTCGATCCCACTTGGGTGAATCTTTTCTTGTTTATTCAATTTTATGATACCATCCTTTGTACAGGTTCTGAAATGGAAAGATGAGTACGGTGGTACCATATTGGGTCAATTACGTAGGCTTGGGGCCTCGCTTGATTGGTCCCGTGAGGTAAAGTTCCTATTTTCTGTAGTTAATAAGATGTACATGAGTAACACATCTTTTATACTCTTTTATTTCTTACTCTGAAATTTCAACTTAATCTTAACCTGTGCATCAGTGTTTCACAATGGATGAGCCAAGATCAAAAGCTGTAACTGAAGCTTTTGTCAGGTTGCACAAAGATGGTCTGATTTATAGGTTAGTTTCCTCTCCTTCTGTTGCTGTAAGTGTTAGTGTATCTTACTACCACCTCCATGTCATTCAATAGCCAACCAAGTTTTCTTAACCTCTATATGATTTGATCCTTTGCAGAGACTATCGCCTCGTGAATTGGGATTGCACACTTCTAACAGCAATATCTGACATAGAGGTTTTATGATGCTTATTGTATTGTTGTCTACAATATCGGTTTAATACCACACACATGACTAAGACAAACCTCTTAATATAAAAATGCTGTTTTCTCAGGTTGATCATTTAGAGCTTAAAGACGAAACTATGCTGAAGGTCCCTGGTTATGACACTACTGTACAGTTTGGTGTGTTGATATCTTTTGCCTATCCTCTTGAAGAAGGACTCGGTGAGATTATTGTTGCAACAACAAGAATTGAAACAATGCTTGGTGATACCGCAATAGCTGTTCATCCTGAGGATAAAAGGTATAAGCATCTGCATGGAAAGCATGCAGTTCACCCCTTCAATGGCCGAAAACTCAAAATAGTCTGTGATGCCGTGTTAGTGGATCCCAAGTTCGGTACCGGGGCTGTCAAGGTAGGTTATGCTAAGGACTGACTTAAAGTATCTATATTTCTTTTTTCCTAGTTGAAGTGTTGAACTCGTGCATATGTTAACCCTTAGTTTCTATTTTTGCGTGCGTGTTATGCAGATTACACCTGCCCATGATCCAAATGACTTTGAGGTTGGAAAACGACACAACCTGGAGTTCATCAATATATTAACAGATGATGGAAAGATAAACAGCAATGGAGGTGCACAATTTGAAGGAATGCCCAGATTTGCTGCTCGGGTTGCAGTTATTGATGCACTGAAGGAAAAGGTAATGGTTTCATTTAGTTAGCGTTTCATAACGTTTATGATCTATAGTTAAATAATGCTTGTTGGATTATTGTGCCGGTTTAGTATAATTTTATGTGATATTATACATTTATATAACATTTACTCCCTCCTCCATATCGAAATGTAAGATGTTCTATCTCTTTTTGGCCCACATGTATCTAGACATGTTTCAGTGCCCTTTTTGCACTGAAACATGTCTAGATACATGTGGGCCAAAAAGAGATAGAACATCTTACATTTCGATACGAGGGAGTAAATGGCAATGAGACTGCATTTAAATAAATTAACTTTGATCGTAATATTCACATTTCTATTTTGCTAACACTTGCTACAAAGAACAGATCGTGTAAGCTATATTGATTCTTGTATAAACATCTCTACTTTTGACATGGTTTTCCTTAAATGTCTTGGTTAATTTAGTCAATAACGTCTCAGTACTGGAGATTGTGCAGCATTCCTTTTTCTGAGGAATATGTGTTTTGGTGCTTTATGTATATGTTGCTTGAAGACTTCTTCAGTTATACCATTGTGATTGGATATCCATAATAATGTCTCTTCATAGAAATATAATTTGCATACCTGTGGAAACCAGTGATCAATTATTATCTTTAGTTGATATTTTATCACTTTAGACTGTTCTTTGTCTTTCTTGCCTTTTCCAATTTAATTTCATTCCAATTTGGATTTGCGTTCTGGACTAACAATGTTTTGTTCCCCTAATTAAGGGCTTGTACAAGGAAACAAAAAAGAATGAAATGAATTTGGGCATTTGTTCAAGAAGTAATGATGTAGTGGAACCTATGCTAAAACCGCAATGGTTCGTTAATTGCCATACAATGGCAAAGTCAGGTCTTGATGCTGTAAGGTCTGGAAAAATTGAGATTATTCCGCAACAATATGAACAAGACTGGTACAGGTATATTGTCTTCTTTTACCTAGTTCAGGAATGTGACACCTCCTGCAGATTTTCTAACCAAGTAATGAAATATGAAGAAACATGATCCATCCACCACTGTCCTTGCAGATGGCTTGAAAATATACGTGATTGGTGTGTTTCAAGGCAACTCTGGTGGGGACATCGCGTACCTGCGTGGTATGTGACACTAGAGGATGATCAGTTGAACGTTATGGGATCCAACAATGACCGTTGGATAGTCGCACGGAATGAGTGTGATGCGATCCTTGAGGCACAGCAAAAGTATCCAGGGAAGAAATTCCAGTTAAATCAAGACCCTGATGTTCTGGATACGTGGTTTTCATCTGGTCTTTTCCCATTGACAGTCCTTGGCTGGCCAGATGATACTGCTGATCTTCGTGCTTTTTACCCTGGTTCAGTCCTTGAAACTGGACTTGATATTCTCTTCTTCTGGGTGGCACGGATGGTGATGCTGGGCATGCAACTTGGTGGCGATGTGCCATTTCAGAAGGTAATCTCACAAATGCTATTACTACCAATTAAACTGCATTACACAATTGTAGTGGTCAAAACATACAATGTCTTATTCATGCTGCATACTCTTTAGCCGATAGCTATCTCTGCCTTATATGTCCCTTGAGGCCTCAACATGGTGAAACTCTGCTTCAGTGTAACAGTACAACTATGTTCAAATGTCAAATGTCCAAAGTTGAAGCAACCTACATTTAATATTTGCAGTTTGAACCTCTGTAAACAAAAAAATAAATACAAATGAGGTTACTTAATAGGCATCGTTGTTTGACAAAATTATGCCATATATATTCTCCGGATATTTTGTTGAATGGATTAATGAACCAGCCCATTTTGCATTAGTTGCCTGCCATTTGTCTGTACTGGTTATTCTTGTTTTGTGATTGAATTCTGTAGCTTATAAAAATTTGAACATATGTTACTCAAGATGATCTTCCTTTGACCTTGGCAATATTAGTATGTGGATGTGATAAACAAGGTTACCTTCACGAGTGTAATTGTGTAACAGTATGCTTGATTGGGAATATCATGTCGTATTAAATACACAAACTCGTCAAATTTTCTTTCTGAAATAACATATTTAAACAGCCTAATTGAGCTTCAGTTCAGTTTTAAACTATCCTAGATTACGTGGGAAATTCTAGGTGAATATATGCTTTAGTTGTCTTGCGTCCTTAGTCATGATTGCACCCTCTTTTACAGGTCTATTTGCATCCTATGATCCGTGATGCACATGGCCGCAAAATGTCCAAGTCACTTGGTAACGTCGTTGACCCCCTTGATGTGATAAACGGTGCGACACTTGAAGAGCTCCTCAAAAAATTGGAAGAAGGCAACCTGGATCCAAATGAATTAGCCATCGCAATAGAAGGGAAGAAGAAAGATTTTCCTGATGGCATTCCTGAATGTGGCACTGATGCACTACGTTTCGCCCTGATTTCTTACACTTCCCAGGTTATAGTCACACCCATGTGAGTTTCTGTTGTGTTAGGCTTCTGGTTCATCATTATCATAGAATCTCTTTTGTTTTGCAGTCTGACAAGATAAATCTAGATATCAAGAGGGTTGTTGGATACCGGCAATGGTGCAATAAATTGTGGAATGCCATTCGATTTGCAATGGGCAAGCTTGGTGACAATTACACTCCACCGGCAACTATTGTTGTGTCTCCAATGCCCCCAATCTGCAAATGGATACTCTCAGTACTTAATAAGGCTGTCGGCAAGACTGTAACCTCATTAGAAGCATACAAGTTCTCTGATGCAACGTCTGCTATATACTCATGGTGGCAGTACCAGCTATGTGATGTATTCATAGAAGCTGTAAAACCTTACTTCTTCAATGACTCTCCAGAGTTCGATTCGGCAAGAGCTGCTTGTAGAGATGCCCTATGGGTTTGCCTCGACACTGGTTTGCGCCTGCTCCACCCATTCATGCCTTACGTAACAGAAGAACTCTGGCAGCGTCTTCCTCAGCCCAAAGACTCTTGCAGGAAAAATTCCATTATGATGACAGAATATCCATCTGTTGTTACGGTAAAATTTCATGTCTTGCAGTAAATACACATTGACGTCACATTTGAAGTACCTATTTACCAGCGGAATACTATTGTTGTTTATGACAGGAATGGGCAGATGATAAACTTGAAAGTGAAATTGATATTGTCTTGGATACTGTGAACAAACTCAGATCTCTGAAGCCACCAACAGATACAAATGAAAGGTATGGTCGTCTAACTGGTCTTTGTCTTTATTCTGTTGTATACTATGCATGATATATGCCTGCTTGTTTCTCGTTGCTGGCTTGCTAAAACACTGTCTTATTGCTTATATTTCTCATGAACAGGCGACCTGCTTTTGCACTTTGCCGAGGACAAGATATTACTGCCACTGTTGAATGCTATCAATCTCTAGCCGTGTCTCTTTCTTCTGTATCATCGCTCAAGGTTTTTGCCTTACATATATACCCTTATATAGTTGTGCTTTACTAGTGAAATGTCTGGACAGTTACATCCTGCAATCAGTTTGTGGAGCATAGCCTTTTCTGACAGATTAATGTTTGAAAATTGCAGATTTTGACGGAGAGTGATGAAACTCCACCAGACTGTTCCACTGCTGTTGTGAACAAAGATCTGACCGTGTACCTTCAGCTCCAAGGTGCTCTCAATGCAGAAGTGGAGCTCGAAAAACTAAGGAAAAAGAGAGATGAAATTCAAAAGTAAGCCTTCTTCATACCTTGTCTTTGTCGACAATAAAGATTCTGCAGTAAGGTTTGCATCGCTAATTCTCCTCTTCGACACGCAGGCTGCAGCATGCGCTGTCCCAGAAGATGGACGCATCCAGTTACAGAGAGAGGGCTCCTCCGAGCGTCCAAGAGGAGGACATGAGGAAACTCACCGCTCTTCTCGAGCAACTGCAGGTCATCAGCGAAGCTGAGAAGAAACTAGACGTGTAAAACTTAAGCCGGCTGTCTGTTTCTGTTGATTTTGAACTGGCCTTTTTTGTTTTGTTTTGTTTCGAAGTTGTTTTCGCACATATTTTTTTGCGGATTGTGGAGCTGTGCTCACACTTATATATACAAGTTTAAATGGAAGAACAATGGAATTCCAGTCTCTCACAATTGCCTTAAAACCATTCAGATTTTCTGTTGATCTGGGAGTAGCATTAATGGTAGCCTCTGACTAATGATTACTCTACTCATATGTAACTTAAATTTGATGTGATTCTGAGTACATTAATATTATCATTTGTCAAAAATATTACATATAACTATAATAGTGTAATGTACTTGTCCTGGAAGATACAGCGAAAAAAGGTGATAGCCTTCCCGCGAGAAGAAGGGCCACGCTCTAAGCTTAAGTATTCCTCAATGGCATAAAGCCATAGAGTGAAAGGTGAAAATAACAATCGGGGAGTGCAGTTGAGAATCTGAGATGTGATGCAAAAAATCAGTCTAAATAAGTGGAGCTCACTCATATCATTTCTACAACTTGTTTTAATCTGTTCCTGCTAAACTCAATCTGGGTGTCTACGGACACAGCCGTGCATTTGTGTCCTTTATATAAAAACCGTAATAACATATCTATCAGACTATCACTAGCAGTAATCATTCACGACTGACCATGAAAGTCGTGAACGACTAACCTGTTACTCGGTATAAGGAAGATTAACTAGACTATTATTAAAAAAATAGAACTATTATTCGGTCAGTGTTGTCCATGACAAAGAAATCTTCGTCAAAATTTATTCGGTGGGATATAGTTTTGGAGCCCTAATCAAGTAAAAACCCAACAATGCGAACATATCGGGGATAGATTTTGCGGTATGATAAATTGAGTTTTCGCTTTTAGTGCGAACTATGAATGATACCAATAGTAAAGTTTGTTTTCTAACAAAATATATGGTTATTGTGCCCGTCTCAAGGTCACAGAATATTATTGGTTTGTTTGTTCGACCCTGGCAATGGTGTACTTATCATTATTTCCACTTTCTCGCCCTCAAGGTCGTTTAGTGTTCAGTGCAGACATTTTTCTTATACTCCAGATGAATGTTGTATCAAAGGAACAGGTTACCGAACCTCGTATGCATATTGTTCCAATAGTTTTAAGTTCCATAAATAGCAACACAAGTCGTTGTAGTATAGTGGTAAGTATTCCCGCCTGTCACGCGGGTGACCCGGGTTCGATCCCCGGCAACGGCGTTTTTTTTAATCTTGTCGCATTCATTTTTCGCAGTGCTTGACATAGCTATTTTTGGTATGCTTTTCGCTGAGGATATTTGGGAAAAAGTTGATGAACATCTCTCTCGAAATAGGCTAAAAGTTGCTGAACATCTTCCCCATGTATAGTGTATAGGAGGAGTACATAGGCATGAGGGAAAATCTGAATCCTCCATACCTTCACCTGCTTGCACATGGCATGTCGCACAATACTGATCATGTCATAATAAACGGCCTTCCAAGTTGCTTGCCCCATTCCAGCATCCATTCCATGGCGACGTCTCCTCCCGATGCAGACCCAACCAATCATGCCAAGGATTGATCAATCAGCTCATGTTCTCCTCTGAAAGGGTAATAGTAATAATACCCTTTCTGAGAGAACTTACCGGTTAAGGGTCTGGGAAGTAGAGACGAAGTTTAAGTCTTTCTTCAAACTGTTAAGATGAAGCAATGCTCGGCACGGGGTCTACCGATTAACAGAATGGATGTGTTCTCTCCATAAAAAAATGTACTCCCTCCGATCCATATTAGTGCGCATAGCTTTGTCTAAATTCATATGTATCTAGTTAAGTATTTAGACTAGATACATGTGTATCTAGACAAAGTTGTGCCCACTAATATGGATCGGAGGTAGTATAATGTGATAATAGAAAAAAGGAACCAGAAACAGGTGACATGGAAAGGCGGCAGGCCTGAAGAAATGCTGCTCGATGCAGCAGCCACCACATCCATCACACCCAGCTTAATCCGTTCTTCTTCTTTTTTGGATATTTCTTTTATTTGTTCCTGCTAAATTCAATCTGGATGGATGTTAACACTAGTACCTAACTCTGTCTGAAACTGGACATATCTCGGGAGAATTCGGTTAGTTAGGGATCAGAATAACCAATGTTCATCTAGGTGAGGGGATGTCTTTCTATTATGGGAAATGCTCTGGAAAGGGTCCACCTGAACAGTTCCCATTAAACCGAATAATGCTAAGTACCATTATTGACTCCTGTCCTGCTGGCTGCTTGCCATCTGTCCTTCCTTCCTGCACCTCCTTCTGGTTTCTCACACTGCCATGGCCATCTTCCTTAGATCATGGGCCAGTTGCAGCGCACCACAACACCTGCACCAGAAAGTTCACCAGCTTTCTTCCTTCATCTGAATCGTCCTGGATGGATGGATGCAGGAGGTTCATCACTCTGACACTGTAACTGTTTTACAAGGCGATGTGGCATTACTATTCTTGTTGGAGAACTGGTTCCTTTTTATGGGTCTCATCTCTGAGTCCAGCAAGGAGAAGCTGGTGTCATTTCCTCTTGTGTTGAAATGTTGCATCGGCGCTTTTGTCAGTATAACCATCAAATTGCCAAGATGAATAAATGTAGGGCACAGAGTATTACCGATTTGTCCATGCTTCTGTTCCGTGTCACGAGAGCCGGTTTTAAACACCAACAAAAAGTAATAGGAAGTTAGGAACACATGTTTTATTATGGTAAAGAAAACATTGTGAGTAGTTCCGCGATCGACAATATCCATATTTCCCAGTTTGCTTGTTCATGTTTATAAAATGATTGTATTTTCTCCATAAAAATATATAATGCGGTAATAGAAAAAAAAGGAACCAGAAAACAGGTGACAATGAAAGGGTGAAGAAATGCTGCTTGAAGCTGCAGCAACCACATCCATCAGACCCAGAAGCTTCTATCCCACAGTGCCTCCCTCCATCATAAACATCATCATCAGAGAGCTCACTTAGTGATCTTGTGTTTCTGCACCGCAACTTGCAGAAAGTGAGGACACAGAAAAGCACAAGCACCCACACAAGTTGGCAAAAAAACATGCTGTGGATGCCCAAGTGCTGCTCTCTGTTCTACTATTCTACACACTTTTGTCTCAAGGATCTGCCTCATGCAGATCTGTGGTGGATGGATGCCTTTCTCAATGAGGCAAAGAACAGTGCCAAAAAGGAGTGGGAAAATATTTTGTAAAAGCTGATGGAAAAAAAGCAGGCAGCCAAAGCATGAGATGCCAAATGTAGTGCAAGTCTGACTCATTTCCCAGTTTCATACAATAGTCTGGTGGAAGCAGCGTCATCCGTAGAGGCAGAGAAGGATTACTAGACCATCTGTATAAGGACTGAATTGCACATATGTAATAAAGAGCCAAAGGTCAATCAAGAAGAAAGTTGACCAGATGAGGCAAGGCTAAGTAATGCTGAATGACTCACCACAAACTCATTTTGCTTTATCTGAAGAGATCTGTCTATGGGCAAACATGGGATGGTGCAAGCACCAGCTGATACCTGTGGATAAGTAATTGTGAGATTGCAGCATGAGATTGCCTGAGCTGACCCGAGAGAAGATTGACAATAAGTCTACTTGATAATGTACATGATCAGCACTGAGCAGTTACTGTCTGAAATTACTACAGCATCAAGTTCTTGACATCCTTTTCCTTACATTCTCTCAGAGTATTAGCACCAACAATTATATGGACTACAGTAGTACGAGTACCAAGCATCACCCTCTGCTATGTTCCGAAAAATCCCCATGATTAATTACTCCAATAATAATAATAATACAGGTAGTAGTGAAGAAAGAAGCTACAGCGAGGCCATATTACACTGGACATCTGACCCGTGGCGGCGGCGTCGAGTGGGATCGAAGCTAATACAACATACTCCGGTTCGCGGCCAGCTGATCATGCAGAGGACCGCACTGCAGAGACTGATCTTGCAACCCCATGCCGTAATTCGGCATCCCGAGCGTCCGGCTCGGCGAACTGAATGGCTCATTCGCCCCGCCGTGATGTTGCTTGGCGTCACTAGCCGGCAGCGAGAATTGCCCTGAGCTCGGGGCCGGTGCGCTGGATTGGTTGATCATGGATGATGGCGAGGGTGGCCGGTCGTCGGTGAGGTGCACGGTGGTGATGTCGTGGATGCTCGACCTCCGTTTGTCCTTGCCGCCCCCCGAGCTGAGCCTGATGAAGTACTTCTGTGCGTGGCTGGCCACCTGCGTCGGCGTCCTCGTCTGCACGAAGTTGCGCGAGATGTTCCTCCAGTCCCCTTTGCCATACTTCTTCAGGCCTAGCAGAAACAACCTGGCCAGAGAAGAACAATTCTTCAGAAACTAGAATGATCACAGACCAAGATACAAGACTGTCTGAAATCCTAGTGAACAAAGACAATTTCAGTTTCAGATTGCAGTTGTTGATGGTTGAATCGTTCCAATTTCCTAGATTTTATAAGCTAAGCATAGCCATCTGATGATGCAAAGCCTACTGAATGATTGTGAATTTCAAGAAAGAACATTTATCACTCTAGTGATGAGCAGAGCAATCGCTCTCACAACTGGAGCTGGAGCTGAGGTGGTGGTCAGTAGAAAACTCACTTGTGCTCCTCCTCGGTCCACGGCACGCCCTTCTTCCGCTCCTGCTCCGGCGTGCGGCCGCCGCCGTGCCGCTTCCCGCCGCCGCCGAACCGGTAACCGTGCCGGAAGTCCCCGGCCACACCACCGTGCCCGCCGTCCCACTGCAGAGTAAAGGCCGCCGCGGCCGCGGCCGCCCCGCCGGCGACGCCGCCGGGGGCGTAGACGGGGTAGGACACCAGGCCGGACTCGATCTGGTGCACGTCGACCTCGAGGTCCTTGAAGTGGGTGACGACCTCGCCGACCGTCTTCCCCGTGGCGCGCGCCACCCCCTCCCAGTCCGGGGAGCGCAGGTCCAGCCCGGCCAGCGCACGCTCGAACTCCTTGTTCTCGTGCGCCGTCCAGGCCCGCGGCGGCGCCATGAACCAGCCGCCGCCGGCACGGGAGGACGCGTAGTGGCCCGTCCCCGGCGGCAGCACCTCCATCCACGCGTCCCTCATCATCGCCTCAGCTCAGCTCGGCTCGCTGCAAGAAAATCACACGCCTTTCATGGTCAGATACTCAGATTCTTATCTACTTGGGCATCTTACACAAAAAATAGGATTCAGATAACAGCTCAGGATTTTGTTGGTATGATCTCTTGGCGAAGAATCAGATACGATAGACGCGGAATTGGACGAGAGATTTGCAGAAGAAGAAAAAAGTCGAGTGGAATCTCTCTGTGGGATGAGCAAGCTGGATAGATAGGACTGGAGAACAGTACCTCACCAACTGCCCGCCCCCAAATTCCACATAATCACTCCGCCCAAAAAAAAAAAAACAAAATCGCGTCGAATTCGCAAGAAAAGAACCTGAATTTCACCTCGAGCAGCAGGGACCAGAGACACAGTAGCAGAAACTAAGACTAGAATCAAGGAGCTGCAAGGAATCCAAAACCACTGACCTCCTCTCGCCGATCGATCTCCCGCGGCGGCAAGGCTGCTCCACGTCGGCCGGAGAGCAAAGAGGCGATCTTGCTCGTGAATTTGTGAGGCTCTCTCTCTGACTCTGTCTCTGAGCACCGGATCTCCAGGGGAGAGCTCTGTTCTCGGGAGAGAAGGAGAAAGAGGAGGGGGGAGTGTCAGCTGCTGATTGGGTGGCCGACTTTTGGCGGTGTATATATACCCGGATAGACAGCGACGGCAACTTTGTGCGCGCACACACACACGCACACTCGGAATTGTTCTTGGCTTTCCTTTTTTTACCTCCACCACTCACTGCTCATATGCTACTTGCCCCCGAAGCATTTCTCTATTTGGACACCTTTTTTTTCCATCTTATGGTATTATGATATTCTTTTCTATTTGCTCAATTGGAGTATTTGTTAGCATTAGCTAAACTTGGTTGTTTGTCTTCTTCTCTCAAATTGGACACCTTTTTTTTTTGTCTCATGAAGTATTCTTTGCCTAAGAGATTCCACACAGAAGAAAAATGAGAGAACACCTCTCTGCTGAATATATGTGATATATGTTAGTTCTCTTTTCTTCGACACGCACTAATAGTAGTATGGTTCACATCGAATGGCAGATATGTAATGAAAACGTGTAAAAATCTCATGAACTAAGAATAAATGTCGCCGTCGAGCGAGTACAAATAATGAATATGTCAAGCTAAGCTAATCTCAAGAGGCTTGCTACGTGTTCGTGGGGCAGGCCTGTCAGTGAGGTCTCCTCGATCGAACACGCTTATCGATAAGCTCGATTAGCCATGTGGTAAACTGTAATTAATTAACGACGATATCAATCACTCCTTGACCTCCTCCTTGTTGTTCAACTTGGGTGCTCAAGTTGTGCTGGAGTTTTATGATGATTAGTTGGAGCTTGGAAGTGGTGGAGTTGTGGTGCTTTGTGGCCATGATTGGTCGCCGTTGACAAGTAGCTTAGCTATGTTGCTATCAGGCGTTTGGTAAAGCATTCGCCAAACGAAATATGATTTGCTGGCTGAGGGGGAGGGGGTTGGGCGGTCATTGTTTTATGGAATCATGATGCAAATTAACATGTTGCTTTCTACTACGACATGTAGCTAGCAGCTGGTGTCGCTTGTTTGTTTCTACATGGTTGTATTCATCTATGTTAATTATACCTTAATTAATTAACCAAATTTAATGGTTGCAGCCTGCTCCACAACATGGGACGAATTAATCACATTTCGTACAATTCTTCATATTCGGCTCCATCATGGAGCATTTTACCAGCAACTGAGAAAATAACACATCAAAGTGTACGCTTGCAAGCTAATTAGGTATGGATTACTCCTGTTGCTGTCATGCATCTACGATCATTCATTGAAGGATGGATTTTTTGGTTCCCTTGTTGGATTCCTTCTGTAGAATAGACATCTGACAAAGCTGATTCTACTCTTCTGGTGTAGGAACATATGTTAAAAGTTAAATTTAATGAGGTCAATATCTATTTTTTCAAGTGGAGTATATCATTGCAGTCAGCTAACCAAAGTTCTCTGTGCCCTAAAAATAAAAAACTACTATTTCTCTTTTGGAAAGTTATTGACATGGCTACCATTTTCCTTTATTCATGATCCTTGATGTATTGGTAAGAGGAGGCGTGAATCAAGATCGAACTTGCTGCAACTGCCCACAGATGGTAGCTTTGGTCCCTTTTACGTTATTTGGGTGGAGGCCTGACAATATAATTGTGTTGCATGAGGGCTCATGTATCTTTTTAATTTGCTGGTTTCTTCCTACCTTTTTTCAGTTGGTTATGTTCATCAACAGATGCAGTGAGCCAGTGACCGAGGTTAAGTAACCAAAATTTCATGACCCTAGGATTATGTTATCGTAACTTGGTTAATGATTATCGTGTTTCAATTGTTTGAGAAAACCCTGCAAAAGTACACTTCCGAGCTAATTAGGTACAGATTGCCCATGTTGCTTTCATGCACATTCATCGGATGCACGAAAGGTGGCATTTTTTGGGGTCTCCTCTGCCATTTCCTCTCGCATGATTCACTTTTTTTTTTTTTTTGCGAAGAGAGAACTACAACAAGCTGACCAAGCTTCACAGAAAGGTCCAGGAAACAAAGAAAGTTACAACAAGGCCCTCCCGAACCCCAGCTTCGTCTTCGTCGCGCCGGACGACACGCCGGCGAAACCCGCCGCTACTCCTTCACATTTGGCTCCCATTATTTCAGTAAACCCGTCTACTCTATTTGTTCGTAGGACCAAGTATTGAAATAGTCAACACTTTTTTTTTCAAGTTATTCGTACGGCTCCCAACTTCCTCTAGTGGTCCTTGATACAGTGACAGGAGGAGATGTGGGTCGTTCTCTACCGGGTGCAACCATTTAGAGACAGTAGCTTGAGACTTGTTAGGATGTCCAACAAATAACAGGCTCATGATTGTTTAATTTGTTCTTTTCTTCCTATGGAGAATTACTGAACCTTGTATTATTACCCTTTCTATAAAAGTTGACTGCTTAAATTATGTGGTCCAGAAAACCTCACCGCTGAAGTTCTTGTTCATGGCGTACCGTTGCTACCACAAAGTAGCTTTACAATTGCATGGGACATCTCTTTCTCTCTTCTAGAAAGCAAAATAAAGCGGGAGAAGGAAACAAGTGACGCCACTTTCATCACATCACATCATTTGTTTCACCAATAGGAAATTATATATATATCAAGTCGGAAATTATTTATATGGAGTAGCATTTCTTGTCATTCTTGACTAGAGCTCAGTTTCCTGGCTCCTGAGAGCTCTTTCATAATTTTAATTTGCTCATAGCTACAACTTAATTAATTAGCATCTGAAGAGAGCTGGCATATTCTCCTACAAGTCTTCCATATATTTTAACCCATTTGTGGCAGATGCTCGCTTGTTTGGCCGCCTAAATGATCATAGCCAGGTGTGCAGTCCAGATGAGATCGCCACGAAAGCTGGAGCGGTAACCATATAAAAACGCTGCTGAAACATAGGATCCCTAGCTCTGAATCTGACCATGAGCAAGCTCATCACATACAAGCCAATTAAGATCTGCAGACCCAATAAAGTATATATCTAGAAAAAGAAAGGGAACAATTGAGCAACGGCCTCGCTTTGATTTCAAGCAACGCAAGCCAGGCATGCTGACGAAGCAACGGTCGCTTATATATTTTCCCTTTTGGAGACTTCACCAATCATAAATACACACGTATATGCGTCATCGGCGGCAGAAACAGCGAGGAAAGAGACCCAAAAATCCAACAAATGTCGAATAATTGCTCTCGTTCGTGCTCTCTGTAACGTTCCAGTTTAATCATATTGTCGAAATATAATAGGGTAGTACTTGCGATCAATGTGTATTTGGAGAGCTGAATATTGAAGGAAGAAATATACATAATGGTGGTCCTTTGGACCACAAATGATTGCCTTCATGAGATGCTCATTATTTGAATACATTTTTTAAAAAAACTAACCATCATCAGGGGTATAATAAGATTCCTAACTAAACCAAGCTAATGTTCCGGCACGTTGGCATTTGACCTTGTTTTTTTTTTCATACACTCAAGCTAATTAGTTACAGATTACTCATTTTTCTTCCATGCATGTTCGTCCGATGCACACGAAGAATGGAACTTTTATCTCTCATTTAACATTTACTCTTGCATAATTCAGATTTGGCTCCTATTATTGCAGTAAACTCGTCTACTCTACTGATTCGTAAGATCAAGTATTGGAAGTGAGTGTTATTCACATGTCTACCAACTTCCTCTATACTGGTGGCAAGAGGAGGCATGGGTCATGCTCTACTAGATGTAACCATTTAGAGACGGTAGCTCAAAACTTGCTAGGATGTCAACCAAACAACAAGCTCATGCATGATAGTTTTGTTGCTTTTATTCCAGTGAATTGACTAGTGCTTTCTATCAGTTCGGACTTTTGGGATACGTTTGGATCCTAGGCAAAATTAGTTATAGCCTTGTCAGGCTAGGAGATACGTTTGGTACCCAAAAAAAATATAGCTTTTGAGGGCCAGCTAGCCTCAAAGGGCTAGAAAAACCTTGCCCTTGCGGGAGAGCCGAATCGGCTAGCTTCCGACGGCAAACTTCTTCGCGCGAAAAAAAGTCCCACGTTCCGCATGTTCCACTAGGTTCAGGTGCTAGCTTGCCTCCAAAAGCAACCGTGGCAATCTATCCAAACAACTAGCCTGCTAGAATTAGCCAGCAAAAGCAAGCAGCGGAACCAAACGTACAGCCATGGCAGGCTTAGCTAAGCCGAGCTGGGTTAGCTGGCTAGGTAAGCTATGGCCCTGTTGAGCAATGGAACCAAACTTCTTCTTGGTTGCGTTGACTAGTGCGTAACATGGTATCAGAGCCGTAGGTCTCGAATTTGAGTGATGCCTTTCGCAATTTATCTACAAATTTCCTATTTCCCACTTTGCGTCCATGTATAGACCTTTCTTGTCATAGGTGAGATTGTTCGTTCTCAATTAAATTGTTGAATTTCCGTGTCACCTGTGAGAGTGGGTGTTTAAATATATATGTGAATTATCTAGCTCTTTCCATCGGTTCGAACTTTTCTTTCGTCAGATAGTGCATTAAACTTGACACTTCTACGCGGAATTACCGAACTTTGTATTACTACACTTTCAATAAATTTGATTGCGATGCATAGGCTGAGGGTAACACATTATTCTCGGAAACAAATGTGCTTAAGTTATGTGGTCGGGAAAACCTCACGAGCGAAGTTCTTGTTCATAACCTACCGGTGCTACCACAAAGTAGCTTTACAATTGCATGGGACAAGATTCCGAAAACTACAGCTTACACCGCCACGCGGCAGACTTAATTTACAGAATCCTTGTACATCTCTTTCTCTCTTCTTGAAAGCAAATTAAAGAGGGAGAAGAAAAGGTGAAAGCAAATTACAGACTGTGTGGGCAGAGGGTTCGTCGACCATGACTGGATCACTTTCGGGCAATGCGAAGGTCGATCTGGTTGTTACGCCGGGGCGGCGGCCCCGGAGCGGGTGGTGTGTATTGTGGCGTTTGTCGACTTGAGTCATGTGGGCGGCGCGTCACTTCGTTTGTGTCATTTTTTGTACAGATTGTATGGTTTTTGGACCCGGTTTTCCTTATAAACTGGGTCAACTCTTTCTATCTATTCGGGCGGTGGATACGACCACTTTATAGCTCAAAAAAAAAAATTAAAGAGGGAGAAGAAAAGGTGACGCAACTTTCATCAGCATCGAAATACATCTGAAATATTCCTCTACTGCTAGTCTTCCATATATTTAATCTCATTTTGCGGCAGATGCTTGCTTGACTGACGTCATTGATCAGGTGTCCAGGCCAGACGAGATCGCCACGAAATCAGGAGCGGTAATAACCATATAAAAACGCTGCTGAAACAGAGGAGCTCTAGCTCTGAATCTGACCATGAGCGTCCTCATCAGCACTCTGCAGACACAATGAAGTATTAGAAAATGAAAGGGAACAATTGAGCAACGGCCTCGCTTTGATTTCAAGCAACGCGACGCAGGCATGCTGAGGACGCAACGATCTTTTATACATTTTTCTTCCTTTTGAAGATTCGACCAATCATAAATATACACGTATGCACATCGTTGAAAGCGGGAAAATGCTGCAGAAACAGTGAGGAAAGAGACCCAAAATCCAAATAAATCGAACAATTACTCGTTCGCTCTCTCTATCGTTCCAGTTTTATCGTATCGTCCAAATATAATAAGGAAGTTCATTTACTTGTGATCGATGTGTGTTCGGACTTTGGAGAGATGAATATTGAAGGAAAGAAATATACACAATGGTACGGACCACAAATGATTGCCTTCATGACATGCTCATTTTCCGAATACATTTTGGATCAAAACACTAACCACGCATCATCAGGGGTACAATAAGATTCCTAACCAACAAACCTAATGTTTCGGCACGTTGAAGTTTGACCTTGTATATATTCCACACAAAATGTTTTGCTAAGTTAACAGTGAGTCAGCAACTCAGTTCTAAACCACATGTACTTCTCCATTAAACTAATGCCTCGGAGTTTGAACGCTAGCTTGCTGATGCAGAGGTTTGGGGTTAAATTAATCAAGAACCAAGGGCCGTTTCTTGGGTGGCGGCCAAACAGAGCGGCGTCTCTTCCGTACGCCATGAGCCGCAGGCCACTGTTGCCTTGCCTCTAGCTATATATTTAGTGTCTCTTCCGTACGCTTACCTTACACGATTAGGCCACGTACGGCTCATAAGCTTCTTCTTGCTTAATTAGGGCATGTCATGTTTGTTTATGCGCTCTCGTACGTCTCCCTTGAGCTGCGAGAAGCTGGCGTTCGATCGGCGTGATCTTGATTTGGTTTCACTGTATGTGTATATCAACTTCAAGTTGAGTTGTTTCTCATCTTTATTTATGGTCGTGGTTTCGCCGTACGTCGAGTTCGTTAACACCGTCGCGTATTTACTGAATTCTCGGTCCAATACATGTCGCACTAATTACCGTGTAAAAAAGAAGCCCAACGATATGCATTAGTCGGTTGAAAGTGTTTCCCTAGTCGATCATCCTGGTAGTCGGCGCAAACCCACAATGCTAGAAACTCCGGACATTGCAACAACAAAAACATGAACATTTTCCTCTGGTTGTAACATTGTCACAACATTTTCCCCATGAGGACGCGCAGTGGCGCGATGGTTGAGTGTGGCAGTGGCCACCCAGCCCTCCCAGGTTCGACTCCCCACGGGAGCAATTATTTGGGTGCCTCACCTCTTCTGCCTCCCACGCTTGTTCAGGCCACAACTGTCAAATCTCAAAACATGCGTGTTGTGTGTACTAGTCTGTAGGTCTAGCTTGTGTACTAGGGTGTGAGTGTGTGTGCGCGTGCGTGTGGTGTGAGTTTGTACTCAGGTTCAGATACTACAGCTGTACCACCCTTCGAGAGGCCTAAAAAAAACATTTTCCCCATGATTGCCCAAGAATCATCCAAAATGTTAGCAACACCGTCGCTTCCGTGCGCCATGAGCCACTGTTACCTTACCCCCTGCTTGGCTGACCTTCCACAATTAGGCCATTGCATCTTGCTTAATTAGGGCATCTCCCATTTGTTTACGTATCGGGATTCCCTTGAACTCCGAGAATGTGGCGATGCACGTCCATTTTGATCTCGATTTGGTTGCACACATATCAACTCCAAGTAGAGTTGTTTTGTCATCTTTGTTTATAGTTGTGGTTGTGTCGTACTGCCGCACTTCGAGTTGGTTAACACTACCGTCATGCGTGTTGTACTTGATGGATTATTGGTTTCAATATAGATAGTACTAATTAACCATGGAAGAAGGAAGACCAACAATAGACATACTTGTTGAAGCTGTTTCCTAGTCAGTCGTCTTCTTAGGTGTTGGGTTTGGCTTAACTCATCTCAGGTCATTGAATTTTCTTACCACATGCATGCAACATTTCTCTCGTCGCTTGCAACATTCTCACGGGATTTCCTACCGTGACTACCCAAAATCATCCAAAGTTCTTGCAACATTGTCTGTTCTATGCGCCGTGAGCCACTGTTACATTACCTCTCCCTCCCCTACTTGCTTGGCTCACCTTTCATAATTTGGCCAGTGCCCCTTGCTTAGTTAGGGCATCTCTCGTTTGTTCAAAAAAAATAAAAAATTCTATGCACCATGAGCCACTAGTATCCCAGCTGGCTTGGCCTACCTTCCACAATTAGACCATTTGCACCTTGCTTAATTAGGTATCTCTCGTTTGTTATGCATCTGGTCTCCTTTGAACCCCGAGAAAGTGGCCACGGTTTAATTAGATTGATTGACGCCCGTCCCAATCTTGATTTGGTTGCAAGGTGTGTGTGTATCCACCCCAACTTCGAAATTGCGGTGTTTCCATCTTTGTTTATGGTTGCGGTTGTGATGTACGTCGACTTGGTTAACACCGCCATACATCTCATTTACAAAAAAGAAAATGCATGTTGTTTTTCTCGATGTCTCGTGTTAGACTACTCAGATTAATGTAGATAAGTTGCATAGTTGAGAAAGAAACAACCCAGATCACCTGCTACGACCCCTTAAATACCGATCGACAATAAATCGCCACGGAAGGGGGTAAGAAAAACTCCTTACCCACTACAAAATTCTTATCTGGAGTCGACCAAAGGCACAATCTGACATTGGTTCTCAACTTGTTACTGTTGATTTTTTTTTTCAAATTTTAGGGCCATGCTACCAAAGCAACGAGGATTGTATAATTAATTTTAGGCTGGAGACGTTGCAGTTTGTGATGCAGCAGTCCGGCCCAGCTTAGCCTACTCGCATCCTTCCATGGCGCTTTATTTCGAGCGGTGTTTTTCCTTCTAAGACAATAAAGTGATTATCCAGGTTCTGACCCTCAATCTACGTGCCTGACCCTTCGGCGAAGCAATGAACCCCTACTTAGTTGGATACACAATAGATGGCTAAGATTTTTTAGGCAATGTGAAAAAATGGTCTTCTTATTATAACTTCGCATATCCATACTGAAAATGCTGACCATGCTACTGAAATGGATATATTCGACCCGTGAAAGAAGAAAGTGATTCTTAATCATAAAATTCATGCACAAGTAGCTATACCAAATTCAAATAATCTGTATACAACTTCAAATAAAATTGCATTCCGTAGCACAATGCCGCCTTGAAGTTCATATCTTTCTGAATCATCTGAAACTCGTATCCAACCTTCCTAGAGTTTCGACATTGGTTTACCCTTGTCGCGTGCAATGTTGTTAAATTTAGTCATAGCTAATATTTGTACCTACCCAAGGAGTCTGGCACAAAGTTTTTATGGTTCTATGATGAACTAAAATAACTTATAATTTATACTAAGATTTTATACTTTAGATTTGTTTTGCATTTTTTGGTATTCACGAGTATAACTTTGTATTATATAATTATCATTGGCGAGTAAAGTTATGTTAATTAATGTTCTTTTGTAGCAATATTATATCATGGTTGTAATGTATATCTTCAAATAAACTTGCTTTGTGTGTAATCTAAACTATATATAAAAATAATAATTTCTTAAATTATTATTTATCTTGGTTTGTTCTTAAAGTTCGTGCTTTTGGTGAACCACGTGGACTAAATCCATTCGAGTACGTTATGGTGCGCTCTACCTGGCAAAATACGGAGTATACGACACCGACCGAGCAATTGTAACCTCTTCACCGTTTATTTGTTGTTGATGTCCCGGTGAATGCCACATTAAAGGTAAAAGCAGAATGTTTGAAATTGAAGCTATGGCTATGAGAAAATTAACATGCCTTAGAAGGAAAAAAAATTACACTCCATGCATAAATCTGATCCACTAGAAAATCCTTCCATTCAGCCGCACGAGAGAAGGTTTATGTACCATGTGGCGGCTTTCGACTGTGGAGACATGTAGACAAAATAAAGTCACACAATAGTAGGCTTGTGTATTGTGGATATTTTTTGTTTACCTGTTTGAAACTATTGATACTATGTGTTGATTTGCTGGTGAACCTGTAGGTTAGGTGGTAGGTTTTTCGCCCCGTAATGTGGTCACGATGCCAGGGCTGCACGAAACGTGCCACGTCATCGATCATCGGATTACCGAGCATCCAGGCCTTGCAATGGCCGAATAGGGCGGGTCAAAATAAATTTTTGATGTGATGCAAATAAACCAATTTATATCAAAATTTATACCTTATACAATTTTTTTTACTCAATTTACAATATTGAATTTATATTACATTATTCCATTGTTAACCACATATCATTTTTCATAAAATTTAGTTGTTGCACATGTTCTTAACTCACTTTGTTTCACAAAACAAGGCATGTAAATTTAGTCAGAAGTCAATGTTGTCTAAGTTTGACCATGCTGCTGGATAAAAATAAAATTACAGTACCAAATTAATAATAGATGTACCACAAAATATACTTTTATAGTATATTGAAGAAATGTTGTACATGTTCATATTTTGTTTTATATGTTTGGTCAAACTTTACAAGCTTTAAGTTTTGACCAAATTTATATGGCTTTTTTATGAAATAGAGGTAGTATACAATCATAATATGTATCTTCAAATAAACTTGCTCTGCTCTAAATCTGAATTGTATTACAAAAAGGTTTTTCTTGAATTATTTTTTAACATGTGTATGAACTATTTAGTGTATATATATCCATTATAAATATATCTAAAAGTGTACATACATATTAGTTGAGGTTTCTAGTATATGACTAGGCAACCATATTTATTGAAACTTCCCAGAATGAATTGAACTTTCGGAATGATTCTTTAGTGGTTGTTTGTGATTAAATGTTTCTTATGATTATTCCTTGCTATTTTGCAATCAGACGTGTCTTACAAGTTGCGAAGTTCAATAATAGGTAGAAAACATATGCACACGCTAGAACAAAAGTGTCTTTTGCCACGCTCAATTTTCGTGGTAGAAAGCCGATCTTTTGTGCCTAAAAAGATTTCTCCACGACATGGGTACCGTGCCAGAAGGGGCGTGGCTGATTTTTTAACCATGGTTCCCCGATAATTGTGATAGATGGTCGCCCATCAACGACAGAAAACTTCTATGGTAGATATGTATAGCGCAGACCCGACGGTAACAACATGAACTCTACCGTCATACCGTTGACGTGGCATCACCGAAACGGAATAGGTGACGTGACAGTTATGAAAATTGGGAGGACATGACAATAATAAGCCCATTATGGTTAACAAGCCGACCCATAGGCAGGCCGGCCTATTAAAATTAACAGGCCGACCCATTAAAGTTAACAAGAGGACTAATTAAGCTCTTACACTAATATAGAACGACAATATGGACACCCCTGGCAACGAAAAGCAAGGGAACCAATGCTGAGCACGTGCAAGCACTGGGCTGTTGACAGGCCCACCACAATGACAACAGGTGAATCCGCGAACCATATTGACAATGGTTAATTCTGAACCTTAGACAACCCACTAAGGTCGCCTATCTCTACAATATCTAATCTCCCTAGGATTAGAGAACTGTGGTTTCTCCTCACGGTGCACCAATCAAATATTGACACCTGCCCTGTATGTGGACCCTACTCATTTTTCTCTCTCTAACAGCTCATGCTTCCTTTCTTTCATCTTTGAACGCAGATTTTGTGCAATCGAGTGTGCTCTTGTGAATTCTTTTAATTCTTTTGAAAGTTCAAAAAATATTTATTTTTTCCTTGAATGTATGTATTCTACGTATATGCTATTTTTTGGTGTAAAAATACCCATATTTTGAGCTATATAAAAATAACAAAATTATGGGCACAAAACTGGAAAATAGTATGTTGTATTTGTCAGAAATTTCTTTTTTTTAAGCCTAAAATATAAGAACTTTTTGGAAGAAACTTATGTCGTACACAATATGTATCTGTATTTGTGTACCAAGTTTCAAATTTTTTTGCGACCTAGAAGTAGAGTTTCAAATTTTACAAAAAACGGTCTCCAGGACCGACAACCAATTTCCGAATCTTTCTCGCATTTTCTCCACTGGTCCAGCCGCACTTTGTACTCCCATCCCAGTCCGATAGGGGCCCACGATGAATTTGGATGAGGCGGAGCGGAGAGGAAGAGAGGATCGCGTGTTTACAGAGCTTCTCGCCGCCACCTCCTTCTCACGGAGGATGTCGGTGCTGTAGCGTCACCACTTATTCTTACCCCGCCACCATCGCGCCTGCAGCCCAACGCAACCTCCCTTGCTGCCAGATCGATGTTGCCCTCTACCTTGACTTGTCCAGCACGTCGAGGGACCCATATTATGTTTGACTTCTAGCCTATCGGCTCATCCTATATTCTTCCTCTTATATCTCTTTCTTGCACATATTCTCTTATTTAGCTTCCATACTTGCCTGAGTTCCAAGACATACTCAAGGCCATAGAACCTTGTTATTGGTGTATACAATTATTTTTGCAGGCTCAAAATTTGCTGCGTGACAAGATCAGCAATCCCCTTTTAAGTGTATTACGTCAACGATCATAGGTATTGAGAAGAAAGACCGAGTTATCCGATTTTCGGATTCCATTGAGTTGTCCTGGTGCTATCCCTTAATATCTGATCCATGGTTGTGTTTTGTTATGATTAATGTCCTATAAGGAACTTTTATTGGGCAACATATGATGCACTGAATTAGCAAGGCCAAGTGAATATATTTTTGTCAACTGTTTCAATGGTATATTGTCAGACTTCATAGTGGCTAAAGACGTGTGTAATTGCTCATTAATTGTGAATATCTTTGTCACTTTTAAACTTGCAGACTTGCAGTGAAATTCAAAAGAGCCAAAATTCACTCCAAAGAGTTAACAAACAAGTAATGCCAATTGTTTCAGTGGTGAATACGAGTTTTTAACCTTAAATTTTCTTAAAAAGTTTAATTCTGAAATTGAGGTATATTTTTATACGGAGTTCACATATGATATAACTTCCGCATAGATCTATGCTCAGTTTTCTGATTGGGAAAATTCCAATGGGTCATCAATTTACCAGGTCGCCAAAACTCAGTAGGCGCGGCAAAGCGCGCCTTCCCTTCTAGTACGATTCTAACTCTAGGGGATCGTCTAAGCTATCCTTTTGTTTTCAATTGGTGGTGTTGCAGATGCAATCTGGTAAGAATTTTGCCACCTGGATGGATGATCATGGTTTGAACAAACTGACTAGCGTGTTAGCGTGGTGGAACATAGCATAGCGATACGTACTGGCGTACTCTGTCAGTAGGGTGCAACAGAGGGAGTGGTCCCACGCAGGGACGCTGGAGCTGGACCCCCATGGTCGTTACGGCCCAACCTGCATATGAATAATGCCATATCTCACTCACTCAGCACTGTCAAAAACAAAAACAAATCTCACATCCTGAATCTGAAGAAGAGGGAGCAAGCTGGCCGGGCATAGTGGGCTGGATTAGAGTGGGCAAAGCTGGGCCAGGCTGCTGCATCATAAAGTGAAATGTCTTCAGCTTCTGAAAAATAAAAGCCTCGTTGCTTTAGTAGCATGGCCCTAAAAGAAGTACTGTAGACTGTAGTGGAGAGTTTAGAACCAACGCCAGAATGTGTTTTTGGTTGACCCCAAATAAGAATTTTGTAGTGGGTCAGGAGGTTTACTTTCGCCATACTGTCTGAAACATTCTGTATTCATGTTTGTGTCGAACTCTTTTTTCAAATCAACGCCCCCATGGTCGTTACGGCCCAACCTGCATGGGTAATCATGCATGAATAATTAACCATATCTCAGTCACTCAGCACTGTCAAAAACAAAACAAATCTCACTTCCTGAAACTGAAGAAGAGGGAGCAATCTCGAAAAAAGAAGAAGAGGGAGCAAGCTGGCTGGGCAGAGTGGCTGGATTCGAGTAGGCAAAGATGGGCCGGGCTACTGCATCATAAAGTGAAATGTCTTCAGCCCCTGGAAAATAAAAGCCTCGTTGCTTTGGTAGCATGGCCATGGCCTTAAAAGTACTGTAGTAGAGAGTTGAGAGGGTCAATAGCTCTAATGAAGATGATTCCACATCTTGTAGGCAGAGAAAAGTCCCAACTTTAGTAGAAAACTAAGAGAAACACTGTTGTTAAGGATACAAATTTGGATCAAAATATTATAAAGTATATTTGAATGCGGAGGCACGTTCAGGTCAGTAGTGTGTGGATCACCATGGGCACGGGATTATCCAGGTTCAATTTACGTGACTGACCCTTCGGCGAAGGTAATGAATCCCGTCACAACATATGACTAAGATTTTCGAGCCAATGCGAAACAATGGTCTTCTTATTTTAACTTCGCATATCCATACTAAAAATCCTGACCGTGCTACTGAAAACGGATATAAAATGTATTCGACCCGTGCAAGAAGAAATTGATTCTTAATTGTAAAATGCTCGCCAAGTAGCTATATCAAATTCATATAATCTTTATACCAATTCACATAAAATCGCGCATCGTAGCACAACCCTGCCTTGAAGTTCATATTCTTCTAAACCGTGTTGAACTCCTAGCCAACCTTCCTAGAGTTGTCGAAGGTTGGTTTAACCTTACCGCGTGCAATGTTGTTAAATTTTAGCCATAGCTAATATTTATATCTACCCCAAGAGTCTGGCGCAATTTTTTAATGTTTCCATGACGAACTAAAATAAGTTACAATTTATACTGAGCTATTATACGTTAGATTTGTTTTGTATTTTTTGTTATTAGCGAGTAAAATTTTGTATTCTATATTTATCATGGGCGAGTATAATTGTGTTTATTAATGTTCTTTTCTAACAATATCATATCATGGTTGTAATGTATGTCTTCAAATAAACTTGCTTGGTGCTCAATCTAAACTCTATTTACGAAGAAGATATTTCTTAAATTATTATTTAACTATTGCATAAATTATATAATCTGTATATTCAATATATCTAAAGCTTATTTGAATTACGATTTCTAGTATATGACTAGTGAACCATTTTTATTAAAACTTCTAAAGTACGAATTGTACTTCTTACATGATTCTTTACTTTTTAAACAAATGTCTTACAAGCGTAGCTTATTCTATATGCTTAAATATACACCAACTTAATCTCGAGATACTCGATACACATATGTGGGGCAGGCCTGTTAGTGACTCGCACCAATGTTGTCCTTAAATTGCACCAATGTCCTTAACTGGGCAATTCTCTTTTTATTAATTAATAGATTGGTTTAAATCTTTTGGTCCCGTTTTAAGAAAAAGAGCTTTTGCTCTGAACCTGACCAGGAACAAGACCATCGCACATGTCAAGATCTGCAACAAATCAAAATGGTGTATGAAGGGAACAATTGAGCAACGGCCTCGCTTTGATTTGAAGCAACGGGATCCATCAACCTTTTCATATGTGCTATGTTTTTGAGCTCTAACCAGTCATATTAGAACATGTAGGCGCATCATGGACATGGCGGGAATGAGCATGGAGAGACGCAAAATTGTTGAACAGTTTTTTCACGCGTGTTCTATGTATGCATCGTTCCAGTTTAATCGGATGAAAGAAAATAGACCAAGTATAATAATATGATAGTGCGTTTACTTCTGATCAATCATGTACAAATGCTAGGACAGAGTTATTTCCTCTCTTCAGCGAGAAAACAAAATAATATTGTGCCCAATGGAGGCACACGACGACCACGAGGAGACTCATGTGCTGGTCGCCCAGTGTACACTTAGCTATCCAACAATCATTGATTATCTAAAAAAAAGAGAAAACAAAATAGGTGGTGCTTGCTGGACCGACCACAAATGATTGCTTCAATTTCAATGCATATTCGCAAGCCACAACGAAAGGTAGTATAATAGCATTCGCAAATAACCAACATATATTTTCCGCACGTTGGCATTTGACCTGTGTTATTTTTTCTTATAGGAACTTGATTAACTCAACTCTTATTCAACAATGAAGATCAATTCAACTCGGTTCTAAACCACACATACTTCTGCATTAAACTACTGGTTGAGGTTTGAAATTATAACTTGCTGATGCAGGGGTTAGGCGTCAAACTAATCAGGAATCAAAGAGGCGTATACAAGTGTAGAAGTAGTAGTCGATTCTTATTCAAGTTGCTGCGATTCTTATTCAATCCTGGACATGTCCTGGGTCAGAATGTTCCCAACACAATCTGGATAAACCAGAAACCAAGCATTATTCAGTTCTAAACCGCAGCCCTCCTTAGCCAAAGTATGAGCAGCTCCGTCGACATTAACTTTAGTCCAGCCTCGTGCCAAGATCTGCAACAAACCCTCCTAAAGTATAGACATTATATATTTTCTTTTACAAAAGGAGACAGTTGAAAACTGGCCACGCTTTGATTCCAAGCAACAGGCGCCGGCATGCTGAGCAATCATAGGCGCACACGTATGCGCGCCGTGAACAGCGGCGAAATGCGACGGAAATTGTTGAAGAAATGCTCTCCTGCGGGCTCTCTGTGTTATCGAGAGGTAGGAAAATTGACAGGGTATATTAGTGTAGCGCGTTTAATGGAATGGAATAGAGCTTTCTGCCTCCCGAGCTCCAGTGGTATTTCTATTTAAAAAATCAAAAATAATATTTTCAAAATTTTAAAAGTCTATACAAAAGTCTTGCATGATGCCAATGATTTATCCTACAAACATACAAAATTTCAATTTGAAATACTTTATATTTAGGGAAAACATATATGTGGATCTGATTATACATGGTTTCAAATATCCAAAATATAAGAGATTTTATCATTTTTGTGTTGTTCATAATACCAAAAAATTCGTAATGCGTCTTGTAGAACGAGGCTATCTGGCCAACGGCCTCACTTTGATTCCAAGCTCCAATAAACCCGAGCTCCAATGGTCTCTGTATTATAAAATAATCTAAAATCATATTTACAAGTTCTTAACTTAAAAAATCTTTCATGATGTCAATGATTTATATCACAAACATGTGAAATCTTAATTTCAAATACATTATATTCAGAGCTACGTAAAATAAAAAAAAATTATGGGTTTGATTATATACACTTTCAAATATCATATTAATTATTTTGTCATTTTTGTGTTTTTCATAATACAAAAATTGTGATTTTGCATGCTTGTAGGATGCATCATTCACTACATCCAAAAATAGAAAACTTTTAAATATTTTGGTTCGAATTTTTAAAATAAAGAGATCACATGATTTTGAGACTCAAAGTTGTTTTTTCAATGTACCCACAATTAATCATGTAGTAGTGTTTCGAGATATTTTTTTCTCTCTTAAGAAAGAATGAAATAACGGGAAAATGTGTTTGTTGGACTACAAATTATTGCTTTCATGGAGTGCTGGCTTTTTAAAACATCCCCTTTAATTATATGATGCATATGAAACCTATATAATTCAGGACACAAGCCACAACTCATTAAGAAACATCAGGAGCATAAAAAAATTCGTAACTAACCAACCAAATTTCCAGCACGTTGGCATTTGATCTCGTTCCTTCTTTTCTGCAGATACTACAAGACATAATTAACCTAACCTTGAGTCAGCAATGCAAACCATTTCAACCGAGTTCTAGACCACACGCATACTTGTCCATTAAACTAATGGCTTCATTTGGTTTGAACGCTAGCTAGCTGATGCAAGAGTTAGGGGTCAAACAAATCAAGAAACGAGGGCCGTTTCTTGGGTAGCGGCAAACAGGGCACCGTCTCTTCCGTACAGCCATGAGCCACTGTTAGCTTACTCCTAGCAAGTGTCCCCTCCCGTACGTTTACATTCGTAATTAGGCCATGGCTCCTTGCTTAATTAGGGCATCTCTCTTTTTGTGCGCTCTGGTCTCCTTCCAGCTCCGAGAAAAAGTGGCGACACTGTACCTTGATCTTGATTTGGTTGCCACCTTTTGTTTATAGTTGTGGACTTGTGGTGGTGGTAATGTTGAGTCAGTTAATTGTTGGAATATTAGGCAATTTCCATATGAGATTAATTACCGAAAACAAGATTAGAGATGCACTAGCAGATCTAACCACATAAGACAAACTAGACATATCTAACAGATCTGTATATGGACCAACTACTAGTGCAAACAAAGACATAAGTAGCACATAAGGGTTGACCGGGAAGGTCCCCACCACAACGTCGTTATCGAAGTCGGCCATGGCGGTGACGATAAAGCACACGAACCGCCGGCTTAGGGTTGGAGCGCAGAAGCGAGCAGTCGCGCCGAGACGCTTCCCAAAAACCTTATCGCCCGCCTCCCGGTGCAGGATCTCAACGGACGGGGTTTCGGAGGCCTGCTCTCTCGAACGGACGTGCACGCAGTCGCTGGGATGGAGAAGCCTGGAAGCAGCACAGCAAAAGGAACTACGCGGTGGAGACAGGAAGATTGTGGAAGAGCTTGTGAGTTGGATCTGCCCGTTCCCTTCCCTATAGGCAGATAACGCAAGCGTCACGCGGTGGAAGCACAGGGCACGTGTCAAGCATGCACATGCATGTTGACACAGATGGTGCACACCAAAAATAATCTTCCACCAAAAATGAGCACTAGCTCGAACTCGATTCACGAAACGCAACGCGCGTCCGAGGCGTGGCGAGGCGGGCGGTGGAGGAGGAGCGCATAGCAACGAACCTTGGAGTGTTACCCATTTTTGCTTCATGAGGCAAAAATGCCACATAGAAGTCACACCTGAATGAAAACATAGGAACTCATGATTTTAGCATTTCACAGCCAAAATGCCACTGGATCCTGATAGATGCTACCCATTTTTGCTTCATGAGGCAGGCTGTAGCAACGAACCTTGGAGTGTTTAAGCTTCAGCTCTCCTTTGGTGTCATAACTGAGGGAGAAGGTCTTCAAACGATACATAAAGCGACCGCCTTGGGGCCCGCCTCCCATAAAACCAAAAATATCAGCCCCCGGCGGCACCCACCTCCTGAGCTCCTCCTTAAGCTCCTGATCAGTCATTCTTTTATCAATGGAGACACACTCCACAAGGCAGAATTTGCCCGGGCGCATGTGCACAAGGGTGGCACTTACATGGTGCCACTCAGCTGGGTTCTTGTTGTAGACCTTCTCCTTGGTGCGCTTGAAATCAGGGGAAGTAGGGTGCGATACTTTGCAGCAGTAGAGGTACCCAAGGGTCTCCGGGTCTTTGGAGAGACCGACAAAGCCCTCCAGGGAGAGGGAGGGGTCATAGTGTCCACGGCCGGTGAAGGGGAACACCCAATCACCATATCTTTTCCACACATACTCCTTGGTGTCAAAGATGAAGGTGACGCCACTCTTGGTACTGATGAGGATGCATCCATCGGGTTGCACGCCGTAGGAGGAGACATCCCCAATCCAGAACGGAGGACGAGTGAGCTCTTGCCAGAACGACGGTTCTCCACTAGGTTCCGGCTTCCGGAGGATTTCAATTGTGCCAATATCCAGAGCGAATAGCCTATCATCACCGACGGGGATGTAGATTGGAGCAACCGGACCGTTTGCTTCAAGTTCAAAGGTGATGGTCCGATCCTGGACGTCGACAGTTGGGATGCCGCCCATGAAGGAATCACCATTTGCGCCTGCTGGATGCACCATCATGATCTTGGGGCCAAAGGCTGACGTGAATAACCCGGGAAACCCACGCGGAGCTGAGAAGCGCATGAAAACTGGCGGCAAGGGCGGCTTAGCGCCTTTGCCTGGGCTGGACTGCTGAGAGTATTCTTCTCCTGAATCATCAGACGACTCAGAGCGGCGTTTGCCTGAGCGGCGCGACAAGCTCACCTTGCGGATGGAGTATCCAGAGTTCCAGTCATCAAAAACAAGGTATAGGTGCTGCTTTCGATCCTGCTGCTCCGCCATCGTAGATCTGGTTCCTGCGATTAAGAAGAAATCAATCGATTGTCAAATAGAAATCAATCAGGCCCAATCGTCCTACTGCAACTCATAAACCCAACAGTATCCAAATCCAAATCCAATTCGAATTCGAAAAAGAATCAATTGCCAAATAGAAATCAATCAGGGAATCGCAGGAACGCACCTATACAAGTCGAAGATGGTGCGGCGGTTGAGGTCGAGGCTGAGGCGGAGGAGGGGGCGTCGCCCTAAGGGACTTCTAATTGGGCCGGCCCATATGCCCGACGCGCGACGATTCTTCCTGTTTCTTCCTGCAGCTGTTTCTTCCCTTCCTACTATTAGTCGTACCAGGCAGGTCTCTCAATCGGCCCTCTTCTCAGGCGTCTGACTTGGGTTCAACTCACTATCGTAGGACGTCCAGTTACTGCCAAGCAAAAACCTTGTCCTATATTCAACATTTTTTTCTCGTGTGTTTGCAATATTGGCATTTCCCTCCCCGAGTGCCAAAAATCACCCAAAATCACGGAAACCTTGTCTCCTCCATACAACCATGAGCCACAATCACCTTACCCCTGCTGGAATTGCTTACCTTCCACAATTAGGCCACAACTCCTAAGCTCCTTGCTTAATTAGGTCATCACATATTTGTTTATGCGCTTTTTGGTCTCCTTAAAGCTCCAAGAAGGTGCCGACGGTCTAGCCCGGTCTTGATTTGCTTGTAGTGTGCGTGTAATTAACCCCAACTTGCATTGTTTGCCACCTTTTGTTTATATTTGTGGTGGTGACGTCGTATGTCGATCGAGTCCCGTCTTGCGTTTCGTACATTCTTGGATGTTTGGTGTTAGTCTCCTCGGTTCAATGTATATCTTGCCTCTTATCAGAGCGTAAAAAAAAGTTGAGCGCTAGGCATCAATCTGTTGAAGTAATTTCTTAATTAGTCGTCTTCTTAGCCACGTCAAATTTGGCTTAAACTGACGATCCCTAGACCCTCGGGCACTGCAAAAAAAATAAAAAGTCCCACATGCAACAATAGGCTTTTCCATTTGCAACATTGTCACGGAATATCTTCTCATGATTGCCATAAAATCACCCAAAGGCTGGTTTGGCTTACCATCTATAATTAGGGCATCTCATCTCCGATTAATGCCGTTTGGTTTTCCAAGGAAAATAGGGAGAATCACAAGGATGGCAGGGTAGAGTGGGCTGGTTTCGAGTACTGTTAATTGGGCCGGTCGTTGGCGAGCTGGACCCGAAGACCTGTTTTCTCATTCCCTTGCCACGGGGCCTGGGTTTGTTTTGGTCCAGTGAACGGAAACAAATTGCCTCCTAGCAGAGTAGCAGTTTGTTTCAAAGCCTCGTCTGGCTCGCGTTCCACAGTTAGGCCACTCCTTCTGCTAAAAAAAAAGGTTAGGCCACTCCCTAATCAGTTAGTTAGTTTTTTTTTTTTGAAATTCTAATCAGTTAGTTTTACTCATGCACTCGGGTATCTGGCTTTTTTTTTTTTTGAAACTCACTCGGGTATCTGGCTTGAATTGGTTAAATTGCGCCATGTTTCTTCTGGTAAGGCCTAGCGGTGGAGGCCCCGACAGAAGAAAAAAAAAACGACCAAAACCTTGTTCGCTTGCTTGGAAATGCATAAACCGCTCACACTTGCACTCGCTAGTAATTATGCACGCGTTTTCTGAGTAATATAATGTGTCGGCTGCAGCTGAAACATATGAGGGCTTCGCAACTTGTTATCATGTTCAACACCCATGACGCTGAAGATCTCCATGGTAGCATTTCTTGGGTGAGAAACACCCTCGTGGTGTGTGCACAAATGGACACCCTGTGCGTTGACGGCGACGGCCGGGCTCCCTGAGCTAGTTCCGGTACGGTCCACCTTATAGAGCCAGTCGTAGTTAATACTCCATTTGTCTCTAAATAAGTGTCTTAAGTTTGTATGTATACATGTTTTATGTCTACATATATCCACTTTTGGGCAAACTTAAAACAATTATTTTTAGACGGAGGGAGTAATATAATTATCCCAATAGTAGTTGCATAAAATTATTATCCCTAGCACATGTGATTCTGTTTATGCTTTCTCCTAGTTGAAGTCCTAGCTTTTGGGTCTTCGTTGTTGAATAAAAGTTCAGGGGGCACTTTCTTCGAATAGATCCAATCAAAGTAAAATTTATCTCCGATGCAAACTAAGCAATTTATATTTAAGTTTATACTTTTTTGGAATTTATTTGTCGGATCCTACAATATTGACGAGTTAATTTTATATTGCATATTTGGTATGGTTAACCACATAGCAATGTTGTTAAAAGTCAGTTGTAGCATTCTTTATTATAGAGTTGTTATGTATTTCTTCAAATAAACTTTCTTTTTGTTAAATAGCGGTCTTGGATCAAGGTCCCTTTAACTCCGTATGAAAAATATAAGTAATGAAGATTTGCCTCTTTCATCTCGGCGTCGATTCTTTACCCATTTTTTTGTTTGTGTTAACATCAATCAATGCTAGTTTTTATTATTTGATAAACTCATAAGATTCATTCTGTTCTCCAAGATTCTACATCATAATTAATAAGAAACAAACCAATTACCATGAAAAATCAGATGACTTGACTTACGAGTACAGTCTGTTCAGTAAGAAGAAAAATGGAACTAATATAAGCAGATCGCAAGACGCTCAGGCTTAGCCCAGGGGACACCGTATGGCGGTGGCGAGGGGAGGGTGAGTCAGTGGTTAGCAGAGGACAGCTGAACGGGGGCGTCAGGTGCGGCTGATTATGATGTCACTGCCGGGCGCCGGGGACACCGTAGGGCCGGGTGCGTGCTCGTGTTTGGGGGAAATCAAATGTCTAGCAATGACTTGGTAAGCTTGGTTGTTCAGTTATATTAAAGGTTGTGATAATAATTATAACTATCTTTAATTGTCCAGTGATCATTTTCATTTTTTCTCTTTTCCGGTTAAGAATGACAATTTTACCCATGGACACCGAACCCGCATGGGCATGCTATGGGAACAAATTGAACTATGTACCCGTACCCTATCCGTTTAGTCGTTTAAGTCGTTGCTCTTGATTAGACAGAATTTGCTACGCGCGGACGACGGTAGTCTCGCGAGAAACGGTTGTCAGCCCACCACCAGCCGTAGCAACGCCAAGATTGGGCTTTGCGAGCTGGACAAGAAATCCGTTTCTTTTTTAATTTCTTTTGCCAACGGGCCGGCCGTAGCAACTTGTTGTCATGTGGAACACCCATGACGTTGAACATCTCCGCTGCCTGAACAGCCATGAGGCCGGGAGAAATTGAACTTTCTAGAGAAGTGGGGCTCTTTATATGCATGTCAGGCGAGCTATTAGTTTCCATCATGATAGTAGAGTTTCAAATTTCGAAGCACACAACCTAGCTAAGCATACTAGTATTTCTTTGGGAGTTGGTCGCCACTTGTGTGGTTAGGAACTCCTTATTCTATCAATGTGCATGTAAACATTTTATCTGATCAATAAAGCTTGGCTGGTTTTGTTTTAAAAAAAAAGCTCATCGATCTAGGGGCTCTCTCCGCGGATTGCCCTTTTTGCCGTTGGATTACCAAGGACGAACTGCCGTGAACAAATGGTTTTCGCCACGTCACCGATCTGTGGCCTCTTGCTGCGGAGGCAGCCGGATTAACAAGCATCCAATGATCGTGCACGAGCATCCCAACCGTCACAAAATGAGTCCCACACACTGACTCTTGATCCAGGCTCCATAGTTGTTACGTGAAATGACTGAATAAGTCCGGCTGAAGTAAAATAAGGATCAGAGACAAACTGCAATAAGTTGCAATTTATACTAACCTTTCATGATTTTTAGCATTCATTTCCCACATTGTACAGTACTGGCAAGTGCATTAAATATTATATATTTGGCATACAACAATGTTTTTAAAAGTTAGCTATAGCATGGTTTATTACACAGACGCAATATATCTTCAAATATATTTGCTTTGTGGGTGAATTTTAATTGTACTTACGAAAAGTCTATTCCTTTAATTATTCTTTAACAATTGCATGAACTATATTGTGTATAAACATTTATTTTAATTATATTCAAATAAACTTGATTTCTGGTAAATTCGAACTGTATTTGTAAAAAAGCTTCTTCCACGAATTATTATGTAACAATTCCCTAAACCATATTGTATATAAATATTTACTTAATTATAAATATATCGACCTAACAAATATCTTAATAGAGGTTTTTCCGGAAGCTCGCCAATTTGTGGACTCTCGCTGGGGGTCGCCCCTTATCGCCATCGGATTACCAAGCAACCAACGATTGTGGATGAGCGACTCGAAGCCCAGGTCGATCCGTGGCATCTCGGTGGATCGTTATCACATTCGTTGGATGACAGAAGGGCTTAGCAAGGGATCTTAGCTTTACATTCGTAACGTGAAATGGAAAAAGTTTAACAACCAATAGATTTAACCGAAGTAAAATTTTCATCCGAAGCAAATGACAACAAATTACAATTTGTACTGAACTCTTATACTTCTTACAATTTATTTGTCGCTTTTTATGGCACTGAGTAGTCTAATTCATATTGGAATGTTGTTAAAACTAAACGGCAGCATTCTTTATCACATAGTTGCAATCTCTATCTTCCAATAGACATGCTTTGTGGTAAATGTGAAATATATTTTGACAACTGCAGGTACATAGTGTATAAATATGTATTTAAATTCTAAAATGGACGACTTAACAAACATCTTAATAGTGGTTTCTGGTATTGATTCAACTTTTGGTAAGATAATTTATTGTTCTTTGCGGTCAAAATGTGTCTCATGGCTCTTTGCAATCAAAATGTGTCTTACAAGTTGAAATAACGAAGTCACTTGACTTAGTAAACTCTTGCCAATTCAATAAAAAACTAGTGGTATATGCCGCATCTTGACGCTAAGTAGTGAAACTGTGTAGTTTTTTTTTTTTTTTGGTAGATCTCACTCACTAGTCACTAGGAGCCCTTGAGAAGAGGAAGGAAGCAAGCAAGCTGGGTCTACTGGATCCGTCTCGAGTGCGTTATCGTGGGCTGGCACCAGAAGAGCGGAGCTAAATATGTTGGGCTTCCGGCCGTGCATTTGTAACCTCTTTATCCTTTATTTAGTTTCCTGCAGCCGGACGGGCCCTTAATGACCCACTTAGATGAAGTAAAGTAAGCCAAAAAAAGATGAAGTAAAGTAAAGGCAGAACGATTGAGATTTGAAGGCCGGATATTAGGGAGAAGCAATGAACAAGCCCAACCTCGTGTGTGAGTAGCTCGTGAGAAAGTGAGCAGGCCCTAAAAAGGCCATCCACCTGAATTTTTCATTTCTTTTTATAAGTGTGGCCAAGTAACCATATACATTATCCTAAAAAAAAGTAACCATATACATCGAGGTTTTACAGGGGTGTGCGAGGATCAGGCAGGAACAAATGAAGAAATCCACCATTGATCCATTTTCATGGAGTTGTGTGAGCAAAGAGCCGCTGCCAATCGTCAGCTTCATGTTTTAGCTCAGGCGGGAGCCTGGGTTTCCAAAGCGTGGCGTCGTCGCGGCAGCTTTTTAGCAGGAAAGGGAGGCTAGGGAGAAGACCTCGGAACACCACTCTGTTCCGGTGTTTCCACGAGTGCCAGAAGCAGAGGACACAGGTAGCAGCCGTCTTCGGCGGCACGCCGCGTGGCGTCAGATGGTCATGAATGTTGCGACCGATGCATCAGGGGGATGCTGACCACCGACGGCCTCCCAGAAGCGAGCGGCAAAGCTGCAGCCGAAGAACAGATGCGCGCTCGTGTCCTCGGGGTGGCTAACTGGCTACACATGGGGCAGGCGGCTTCTTCCGGCGTGAGGATGTTCTTCTTGAGCAGCGAGCCGCGGGTTGGGACACAGTCTTGAGCGAGAAGCCAAGCAAAGAACTGAACTTTGGACAACGCACTGTTCTGCCCGACGAAGGAAGCGAACGAGGCCTCGACGCCGCCCAAGTTGCAAAGTTTGTGGAGGGCGGACGAGGCGAAGGCGCCTTTTGGACCGCCGCACTGAAGGAGGCGGCGATCGTCCGCGGCCCCAGGCCTGATTGCGGTAGCAGCTAGCGTGGTTCGTCGTCAGCGGCTAGTTGTGCTCCTACCTATCTAGTCCATGCGTGCGATGAGACCTTTGTGCGTTCGGTTGTGCTTTAATTTGCGTGCCAAGAACAATGCCACACTTGTTCGACCTAGCTATGCTGCCCGTGCGCATGCATGCAGGGAACGTACGGTTGGCTTGATTTTGTCTGAAACCGAGCTCAGTTCGTAGTAATTAATTCCTCCGTATTGAATTAGTTGACATAGATTTGTGTAAATACGGATGTGTGAAGTTATTGGCCTATAATCTATCCACATGAACAGACGCAATGGAAGGGGAAAGTACTAAGATGTTAGTGTCGCAGACTGTTCCGCTTGTCCGATCCGCCCCGGTCACGATCAGGGGCGGATCCAGGGGGGTGCTAGCAGGGGTCTGACCCCCCAACCGATCGCCCCCCTCATAGAAATACTACATGTGCCAGTACTAGTATGTGTTTAGGTATGCGCTAATGGCCGTATATAATCAGCTAATTAGTAATATTTAAGCCCAATGTTAACGTAGCTATGCACACACCCAAGCCCATCACAACAAAGACAGCCCATGGACCAGTTACAATGATCGTGGACCCTGGTCGTTGGCCATTATATATCTGGTCTCACCAATCGATCAGATCGATCGATCTGGCTACCAGTTTGCAAGGAGCCGAGGACACCGGCCGGCGGCGGAAACTGATTGCTGGCTTTGCCACACAGCTGAGTACGCCGCTGGCGGAAACCTATGCCGGCTGCCGCAGCTTTCTTGCCGTATGTTCGCACATCTGGGATTATTTGTCAAGATGTCAAGGTATGTACACGGTACATGCATGTAAGTATTTGTAGTCTGACCTAATTCCCTACTTGCATTGATTAAGCTATTTGTTTTAGAAAAAGCATATGATCTTTGACACAAACTTTATTGATACTGAATCTCGTGACGTACTGTTGAGAATTTGGATTAAACTGGTGGTGAATGGTGATAGTAGGCTATGTCTAAACATGCGAATAGGCGGAAACATATCGATTTTTTCTTACTAATTTTAAAGTTTGCGGTCATTTTTAGTGTTATTGGCTTATTGCCGAACATATATTAATAACTTGATAGGCTTTTTATTTAAAAAAAATATCACATGCTTCTTTTCTTTATACTTGAAATCATGATATATTACACAACACATGTGATCATCATCGCTCGCCCCCCCTATGTTTAAATCCTGGCTCCGCCCCTGGTCACGATCGATCGGAGAAGAAAAATACTAAGACTAGGCATAGTGGGAGTATCATAAGGAGTATCATGCATGCCATGTTGGCAAAAATATGATGTGGCACTGCAATTAATGAGGTGAGAGATGATATTGGTATCGTATGTAGATACCGTAACATAACGGATTCCAAGACAAGATGAGTGTAGAACCTAATAAATATACTAGTATATGATACCACACATATGTTACTTCCCACTATGAAAGTAGTAACATAGACTAGTATCATATGCATGATACTAGTATATGATACTCCCCACTACTCCCTCCGTCCTCAAATAAGTGGACGTTTAGGTTTGAATTTTTTCCACAAAAGAGTGTACGTCTAGATTCCCAATGCACTTTGAAGTGGAAACAGATAAGTCTCTCTCATCACACGGCAATCAAGACCAATAATATCTAATACATGGTCTCCTCATGTTCTACATGCACTTAGCTTATTGGAGGTGGGGCAATTAAAGAGGAGAGAGATGTTGGTTTGTATATTCCCAATGCATTTTTTATCCATTCCATAATTTGTCTTGAAATCTCTATATGTCCACTTATTCGAGGACGGAGGGAGTATGCTAGTCTAAGATGAAGCGTATGCGTGCGTAGAGTAGTAGGAGGACTAGGGATTGATTGGGTGCTCGTTTCGAAGAGAAATTTATTTGTAACGGCGCCGTAGCCCTGACGCCTCTACGCGTACACACTACACACACGCATACTAGTACTCTATACTAGTATTTCTACTATGTGCTACGACTAGTGCGTACGGGTGTTCATACCAATAACCAATCAATCAGATCACATACGCGATGCCTTGCCTTCACTCAATTAGCTGCTCCTCCTGTCTATAAATACACGGCCGGCCAGCGCGAGTCACAGCGCGCGGGAGCCTCACACACACACACACACAGTGACAGGTGACCGCCCGGGCGGAGGAGTGAATCGCGCTGCCGGCGCGGCCACAGGGATCTCCTCCTTGGCGCCGCCGCGGCTCGTCGACGGCGAAACCGAGGTACGCGCGCGGCCAAATACTTTCTTCCCCTGCACAGCTGCACTCGCTTAATAGTCTCTGCTGCATTCCGATGACCATGATCACCATCAGTCTCTGCTGCATGTTTGTTTCCGAACGATTTCTTCCAATCAATCACCTTGTCGAACCCGGCTATGATTATTAGTTAGCCACGCCCACGCGAATTAGAGGCTCCTGTCTATCTGGCTGTCTACAAATACCTGGAATATATATGATCGGGTCAAAGTAAGAAGCCTCGAAAGGTGGCGCACATCACATACAGACCCACATCTCATTCTCACCACCACCGAGTGAGGGGGAGGGAGAAGACACGACAAGATCGATCGGCGAGATCCCCTCGGCGGATTCTTCCCCTCGCCGGCCTGCCGGCGCCGCCGACTTCTGAGTCTCGACGACACCGTGCATCCGCCGGGAGGTACGTACGTACAAGCGCCGGCGCGGCCAACCTCAACTGACTCTTCTTCCTTCACCAGTCATCGTCGATCGATCTCCTCAATGAATCATGCTCACTTCCTGTCCTGTTCGGGATCGACAGTGTTCAGAATCCTTTATCTGCAGTTTTGTGGTTATTTGCCTTGTCGGTCGAATTTTCTAACGCAAATCCAAACACCTACTCGTCCTTGTATCTACATACATACGTACGTACGGGTGGGTTAGTCGTCAGGCGGCCGTATACCGGCGACAATTCCTTCTGAAACTGAAACCCCGTTGATATCACAGGCACTTTGTTTCTGCCGATCCATAGAAAACTATGAAACAACCAGCTAGCCAAACAAACAAACAATGGTCGGGGCAAGCTTGGTTGATCGGTGAGACGGTGATAGCTATGCAGTTCGTGCCATCGTTTTCTAACCGTGAACCAGCTCTACTGCCTAACGTTTCTGCAGTCTAAACAGTAGTGCCTTTGCCCTTCAGAGTTCGTTTACCATTAAAAATCAAGCCCACCAAAATATACAGTAGCCATTTGAACACCATTATTTTTTGGCGAATGAGAACTTATATTACTCAAATATCAGGATTACAGTCTAAGCGGCACTTTTCCACAAGGTCATCAGAACCTGAAGCTATCCAGACTGCCGTCCAGTCATTTAGCCTAGCATAATTGGCCATAAAATGACTAATAGTATTTTGGCCTCTATTAACATCATTAATACAAGTTTTTCGATGTTTCATCAACACTTTTATCTCCTCAATTAGGAAAGAGTAGATGGAGCGATCTGTTTCTTCATTCTTCAGAAGCTTCACTATCTCCATGCAATCCACCTCAATGAGCAGATTAGAGTTTCTCCAATGCACACCATTATTAAAGGGCAGCTACTCCGAAAAATAATTTACAGTCAGGTGCTCCAAATGGCTACAGCGACGCCAAAGAGTAGCATCCGCAAGAGATTGCGTGAGATACCCACCCGTTAGTTAGTTTTGACTTGAAGATTCGTGCGTAACCATCGACGGAACAACCGTATCAGTTTTTTCCTGAAGGTCAGCGTCATGGAACTGAAAGCAACGACCATTTCGATCGACATGTGATTCCGCGATCCCGGCTGATCCGGAATACGATCGCGATCACGCTGGTCAGCGGTGAAGATTTTAGTATCTGAGCAGACCGTTCTTGAACTGGAGATTGATTCAGAGAGCGAAAAATAAGAAAAAGACTAGTCTGATGACCATCTGTCCTTCTCACGGTGAGCTCCGCCGCTTCATCGCTCACCGCCGGATCTGGAGAATGACGCGGGAGGAGCAGCGCTTCCCCAAGAACGACGACGGTCATGCCAACTGGGACCGCTGGCTCGACACCGTCGGGCGAGCGGGCGGCGGTCATCGGCACCATCGATGACCCTAACGCGCTCCTGACGCGCTACAACGCCGCCGGGCGCCACGACTAGGGTTTAGGGCGATCTGTTGGTTTTCTCTCCCACACGAAAGATGTGGTTATTATCATTTTTTGGTTTATATTGTTCTCACAGATATTTTTGTTGCAACCATGGTTCGTCAACTCCTAGGTACGGCTAGTCCATGCGTGCTTTTGCGTGAGATGAGAGGGTTTGCCAAGAACAAATGCCTCACTTTTTGGGGTGACGTATGGCGCACAGATTGGGTTAATCTTGTCCAAACCCACGGCCTCCATACGTACGTACGTGAAGTCGTCGTCGTCGTCGTCGTCGTATACCCGCACGCACGGGACGGAAAACGGAACACAACGTCGGTGTCGCGGACTGTTCCGCTTTTATCCTTTCCGATCCATCATCCGCCCAGTCACCATCGTTGGGAGAAGAATACTGTAAGAAGAAGCGTATGCGCACAGGGGAGTGTGAATATTTTGCAACTAGTTGCACTTGCACCCAATTGTCGGATGCCCCATTTTAGAGTTTTGAAAAATTGCGAAATAAATCATGGACATGGATTATGTTGTGTCTTTATGCACCTATAAAATTTCACCCAAAAACATGACCACACGTGACCCGTGCAAGAAATAGAAGGAACTAAGTGAATAGCATCATGCGCTATTCACACTTTATTAGTCTTTTTTTAAACAGGTCACATATTATCATATTTTCTTATAAAAATCTGTGAGTGCACGTACAGTACACAACATAATATAGGTCCATGATTTATTTCACAATTTTTAAAAAACTTCGAAGTGGGGCATCCGACGACTAGCTAGGCGTGGTCGCAACTAGTTGCAAATTGCAGTTGCGCACGGGAGGAAGAGGATTGGGTGCTCCTTTCGAAGAGAAATTTATTTGTCGTAACGGCGCCGTAGCCCTGACGCCGGAGGATCCAGCTGATCTACATACACACACGCATACTAGTACTCTAGTATTTCTGTTTACTAGGACTAGTACTCTAGTAGGTGTGTTCATACCAATAATCAGTCAATCAGATCAGATCATATCATTTACGATGCGACGCGTTGTGTTCACTCAATTATACGAGCTCTAGCACTCCCAGACGATCCTTCATCCTGTCTATAAATAGGCGGCCGGCGCGTGCAGGAACCTCTCGCGCGCGCACACAGCCAGATCGAGCCAGACAGACCGAGTGGCGGAGGCCGGAGACTGGAATCGCGCCACCGTCAAGAGATCCCGTGGCTCTCGTCGACGGCGAAAACCAGGTACACACGCGCGACCCTGCCTTCACTGCATAATGATAATCTTAAATCACCCACACACCGCCTTCACACCATTTGTATGTACTCCGTAAGTACTATGTATGACCACGATATGATCAGTTTGAGTTCGTCTCTCTGCATGCATGCATGCGTGTTTCCAAACCAAGGAGAAAACAAAAAATCTTTTCCAAAACCGCCGCCTATGTACGTACACACTGGCCGCTACCGAGGCTGACACAGCGCGTACAAGATGCGTGAATTTCGTCAAAAACCATGGCGAGATGCACGGCGCCCGTTAGCTTGGATGGATTTTGACCAAAACCAAGGAGAAATCAACTGCTGCTAGTAGTTTACGCCGAGTAGTTCACACTCAATCATCAATCAACCTCAATACCACAAAATAAAATAAAAACACGCTTCCTTGCGTTCACTTGTTGTTTCCCGCCTGATTAGCCACGCCCACGTAGGCAAAAGGCTCCTGTCTGCCTGCCTACAAATACCCCGGGATGCCTTTGGTCAAAGCGAGGGGCCTCCAAAGGTGGCTAGCGCACAGCACACACAGACACAAGAACCACATCTCATTGTCGCCACCACCCAGTGAGGGCATCACAGGATCGCCGACATCCTCCCCCTCAGCTAGCGGATTCCCCCCGCCGGCCGGCGCCGCCATCCTCTGAGTTCCGACGACGACGCCGTGCATCCGCCGGGAGGTACGTACGTACGCTTCCCTGAACTGAATCCTTCCTTCACCTGTCATCACGCCATGGCGGCGTACGTCGATCTTGTTTGCCGCATCGATCGATCGATCCAACTCCCAATGAATGAATGATGTTGAGTTTCTCTTCTATTCGGGATCGATTGTTTTGTTTAAACCGCGGGTACGTTCGTCTCTCTCTGCCGATCCCATACAAAAACACGGCTGCAATTCTGGTACGATAGAAACAAGACCCAATCCGCACGGTGGAGCTAGAGCACATGCGATTAGCTAGCTGACATTCGACGTGCAAACTAAACCAGTATGAAACAACCAGCGCGCTAGCCAAACCAAAAAAACAAACTATGGTCGGGGCAACTGTCGTTGATCGGTGATAGCTATGCAGTTCTTTTTTTTCTGTTCGAGCCCATCGGGTGTCATCGTTGGTAACCATGAACCAGCTCTAGTACTAGTCTTAACGGTTCTGCAGTTTACTCATCATGTTTACGACTATATATAAATCCGGCGCACTAATATACAGTAGCCATTGCAATATGCAACACCATAAACTGAGAACAGCTAAGAATAATATCTCTACAGTCAGGAGCTCCCAATGGCTACAGCAAAGCCAGAGAGTATATATCCGCAAGAGATTGCGTGGCTGATACCCACCGGTTAGTTAGTTTGACTTGAAGATTCCTGTCGTAACCATCAAAGGGTTAGCATCAGTCAGCATCACGGACTCGTCACTGAAAGCGATCGATGGCCTTACCGATAGACATAGACATGTGAATCCGCGATCCCGGCAGCCGCACGCGCGCGCGCTGATCCGGAATACGATCGCGATTACGTTGGTCAGCGGTAGAGAATTTTAGTATCTGAGCAGCAGACCGTTCTTGGACCGGAGATTCAGAGAGCCAAGAAGAAGAAGACTAATCTGATTGATGACCATCTGTCCTTCTCACGGTGGGAAACCAGCAAGCACCGTTTCGTCCCGGAGCACCGAGCTTCATTCACGCTGTCAGTATCGGCGTTGCGTTGCGTGCGTGTTCACTGCCTGGCTGACTGGCTGATTGCTAACCTGTTAATTAGAAAAAAAGGTTGCTTGATTTCCAGCTGCACCTATGCTGATTGCTCTTTAACGAATCACTGTTCGTCACCACCAAATCATTGCTTGGTTTCGACACCTTTCACATGGTAACCCAAACACAACGTGGATGTTGCTAGCCCATGCGATCGTCCATATCTCATCCACTGTGGCACGCACTTTAAAAAGTCGTCAAGTGACAATGATTTGAGAAAGGACGTTCACAGCAAGAACCCGGAAAGTGCTTTTGGCACCCGAGCTCCTGCTATTTTAAAAAATTCGAAAATCGTATTTATGAGATAAAACTTTTTTGATTTTTGTGTAGCCCATACTACAAAAAAAATTTGCATTGATATTTGGCACGCTTATAGTATATTTCATTAAGAACATGCGTGATTTTTTTTCAGATTTTGTATGAACTTTTTGATATGATTTTTCAATTTTTTATAAATGATGAGATCACTGGACCTCGGGAGTACCAAATCTCTACTCTCAAACCCCTTTTTTTCATGATGATTCCACACGCGCGCGCCCCAAGAGATCGATCGGCGTGGCAACCTTTGTCGCCTCGACTCAAGTCAAGATTCAGGCCCTCTGACCTCTCTCTCTTGTTCCGTCACTAATTTGCAAGGTTTAGTTAGATTTAAGACATGACTATGTGTGAGACGCCTTACATTTGGCAAAGGTGTAGACGCTAGGACATCAGCTTGTCACGACGGCAAAATGTGCTGTCCGTCCCGCTTTTTTAGTCCAATCGACCTCCTCGACAAGCAAATTCACATGCATGCACTAAATGACAAAATTACTGACGTCATCAGCATTTTTGCTTTTAGCACAAACCGTTTATCGGTCATTACTAGCAGTTCCCCTGACTCGGTCAGATCTATGTGGGAAGACAAATCCAATGGAAAGGAGTAAGCGAGGAATTCAGCCAAACAACGAACAAGTACTACACATTAGGAATGAAATACCCTTACTAGTTTCCACCCTTGCCCTTGTGACGGCCGTCGCCGTCGCCCTGACTGGGTCCTTGAAGAGACTTGCCACCATTCTAACCATCCCTGGCGGCCTTCTCCTGACAGCCTTGACCTTGTCGGTGGTGCACTGAAGGGCCCCGTCGATTTTGCGCGCTGAAGGACGGCGTTTATCTTTCTGAGAGCCTTGACCTTGACCTTATCTATAAGCTCATCAATATGTGTGCTTTCGCTGCGGTCGCACTTTTTCGAGCCGCAATATTACCAAGAAACCAACAATTGCGCATGAGCAACCCCTGCCACTTCATCGATCCGTTGTGTCTCCATGGATTTTCATCACAATCGTCGGATGACAGAAGGACTTACCAACGTGATAGGACAAAAGTTTGTCGACCAATAGATTAAACCGAACTAAAATTTTGATCCGAGGCAAATGGCAATATACTACAATTTATACTGAACTCTTGTACTTCTTACAATTTATTTGCCACATTATATGGCACTGACGGAGTATAATTCATCTTACATAGTGGTATAGTTAACCACACCGCAATTTTGTTAAAAGTAAACGACAATATTCTTTATCGTATCGTTGCAATGTATACCTTACAATAAACATGATTTGTGGTTAATATGAAATATATTTGAAAAATTGCGTATAAATAGTTATACTTGACGAATTGACAAACATCTTATTAGTGGTTTCTAGTATACAATTAGTTTACCATATTTTTTTTTTGAAACTCTAGAGTATTAACTCTACTTTTGGCAAGATTATTTCTTGTTCTCCGCGATCAAATGTGTCTTACGAGTTGGAATAACAAAGTCCCTAACATTTTTCCAATTCAATGAAAAGTAGCAATATATGCTGAATTGGAGCGACAATTAGTGACACTGTAGTAGAGTAGCGTGGATGGATTTTGACCAAAACCAAGGAGAAATCTCAAATTCTTAATCACTGTCACTTAAAAGAACAAACCGAGATGGAGTGAGTACCGAACTATTAATTGGTTGCGACACCTTTCACAAGCTAACCCGAAAAACAACGGAGATAGATGCCGCCGGCCATGCGCTCATCAATATCTCATCTACAGAGTGGCACACACTTTTAAAAGTCCTTAAGTGACAATAATTTGAAAAGGATGGTCACAACAACAACCTCGTTTTCCTAATGATTCCACACACCCCAAGAGGCCACGAGATGGATTACTGTGGCAACCTCTCTGTCACCTAGACTCAAGTCTAAGATTCAGGCTTTGGTTTCAGGCTCACCCAACCTGTCCCCCCATATCCTGCTCCGTCACTAATTTGCAAGGTTTAGTTAGACTGCAGAGTTGGTTCTAACGATGCTCCAGATTAACGGTCAATGTCATTTTAAGCACCACCGAACCGGCCGGCCATCAGTCTGAAGGTCCGCCCTTGGGCAAGCTGTTCCCGAGGTGAGCGTCGATCTAGTGTCATCAGTACTAACTGCGTACTGTTCAATGCGTGTTCTTGTTTCTTTCGTCTCGTCTTGTTCTATAGTTTCCTTGGTAGCTATGCTGGTAATTAAGTCATCAAGGGGAACAGTAGCAAATTGAATATTATTTGGAAGGTCACCGTCGACATGACGAGTACGTCGTACCTACTCCGTAGATATCAATCCGCGATACGCAATCCTGGCGTGCTCATCTTGGACTGGAGCTTCAGAAGAGCACGAGCGGAGAAAAGTATAATCTCATCTTCCCCGACTGTCGTGGATGCAGAGGCAGGCTCTCTGTTCTCGCCGCGGTGGGAAACCAGCGAGCGAGCACCGTACGTTCTCGTTTCGTCCCGGCCGGAGCACGTCGGCGTCAGGGTGGCGTTGCGTGCCCGTTCACTCTGTCTGACTGGTTGTTAAGCAGTAGTACTCCTGAGCTAATCAGACGCCATGACATGAGCTTATCAGACACAGACAGTGGGAAAGAGTGCGATCACACAACACGCTTTAATCATTCATGTCATTACCTCATCCGAGGAACAGGGTGTCACTTAAACAAGTGAATTACAATGATTAAAGACAACAACTAGTACCTTTCTTTCCTTGGAAGGTCAATGTCATGGACGCTGTCCATCTCACGAGTCACACATACTCCACTAAACCCACCCTTCATCGTCGCCGGATATTGTTTTTCTTCTTCTCAGGAAAAGAACGTTTTTGGATTATTAGTGTCCAACCAACCTCGGTCGACGACGTTGGTGCTAATTCTCGATTCACATCAGTGCAAAATGAGGAGGTGGTTTACCTTGTCACACCGTCGACCGTCACAAGGAATTCCATCTCATGAGTCACACATACTCCACTAAACCCACCCTTCAACGTCGCGGGATATTGTTTTTCTTCTTCTCGGGAAAAGAACGTTTTTGGATTATTAGTGTCCAACCAACGTCGACCGACGACGTTGGTACTATATAATTCTCGAATTCACATCAGTGCACAATGAGGAGGTGGTTCACCTTGTCACGCCGTCGATTGTCACTGATATGATACGAACTATACTACCTTAAACTTTTAAAATATTAGATTCACATGTATGTAGCTCTCCTGATCTAAACATGGAGGATAGTTTTAAGTGTTGGTTCACTCCGAACGATATGGTGTTGTACTGATGGTCACCATGGCTTGAGCTAACCAAACAGTGTGAAAGAAAGAGTGTGATCAGCCGACACACACAATCTTCGCTGACACAGAAAGAACGTGGCTTAATCTTCACCTTCACCTCGATCTCCTGATTCGAGCAAGCAGGGTGTAGGTCAGACTGCACAAGTAAAGTTCTGGTTAAGTTAATAGAAAATGGTCTTAATCTTACTACTAGAGAAGAATCTTTCGCATGCTTGCTGCTGGGCCATGCTAATCATTCATTCATAGGTAGTAGCATCATATCATCCACGGATCAGAGTGACACTTAAACAAGTCATCAGCAAATGATTAACAAAGATGCAGTGCCCACGAGAACAACCTCCTTCCCCGCTGTTCTGAGGATTCCACTGGGCCACGATGCACTGCCGCCACACGAGCCGCTGGAGAAGAAGATCCTACCGTTCAAAGCGTCCGTCGTCGTCTTCCTCCCGTCATTTTCTTTAGTCGACGAAAAGTAGGTAGGTGTGTAGCCGCAGTCCTCGCAGCAGCAGCTGTCCTCCTCCAAGCTCCGAGATATCTCATCGAGTTCTTCCTTCCTTCTCGGCTGCCTACCTAGCGGGACACTAGTGCCTATCCCAATCCAGCCCCCAAATGCGTGCACATCTACGGATCTACCTCCGTCTCCAGCTCCTCTACTTTGGTGGTTTGAGCTGAGCAGGTATGTGTCCCTCTCTCCCGATTCTTCCCGTTGTGTGCTCGTGAATCCCGTGATTCCTCAAGCTCTGTGATGCATGCCATGAATCTATGGCGATTCTGTGAGCTTTTTCTGGGAAAATTCTTGCTGTCTCTGTTTGTCTTGCTGCTTCTGTTTGGGAAAAAGGAAGTTGCTAGATACTCCTGTAGTTCTGAAGTGTTCCTGAGACTCGGTGACCAACTCGCCACTGGCCACCCAGCTCTAATTTTTGTAAAAACCGTTGTTTCCATGGAATTTGACATCAGTTCTGCACCGGCTCTCATCCTGATTTGGTTCCTGAGCTAGAGCACCCCAGTCTAAATCTAGTTCCTGCTCTGACGGAGCCTGTCTGTTTTTCTCTATACACTCTGTAATACAAGGCAGTATATGTATTCCTGATTTTCAGCTAATGCCGTCTCCGTTTCTTCTGATTACTCCCGAAAGCAGTGTGTCAACCTTCAACCTTACATCATGTACAACTATCTCACCCATTGCAACTCCAGTTCTAATCACTGCCGAATTCGTTTTGCAGGAAGCAGTTGCTCGTCTGAGCTGCTGAAGTGAGTAACCAGAGCAGCGAGCAAACAGGCGAGGTCAGCCATGGGGGAGGTCGCTGCGGAGCAGCTGTACACCCAGGATGGCACCGTGGACATCAAGGGCAACCCGGCCCTCAAGAAGGACACCGGCAACTGGCGGGCCTGCCCCTACATCCTCGGTACGACACACACCATTGCTGCTCTGTTTTGCTCTGTTCTCGGTGTCCATTTCATCCATGGAAGCTCACGCTGCTCATGGTGATGATGAATTGCAGCGAACGAGTGCTGCGAGCGGCTGGCGTACTATGGCATGAGCACCAACCTGGTGAACTTCATGAAGGACCGGATGGGCATGGCCAACGCCGTGGCGGCCAACAACGTCACCAACTGGTCGGGCACCTGCTACATCACGCCCCTCATCGGCGCCTTCCTCGCCGACGCCTACCTCGGTCGCTTCTGGACCATCGCCTCCTTCATGGTCATCTACATCATCGTAAGCCCAGCATATCCGACATTGTTCCTGATATCTTCCTCTCCGGAATGAATTGGATGTTGCGAGATCAAACACCTGATGTGCATGAATGACTTTCAGGGTCTGGCGCTACTCACCATGGCCTCCTCGGTGCCTGGCCTCGTGCCCTTCTGCGCGTCCAAGGGCGTGTGCGACCCGACGGCGGGTCAGTCGGCGGCTGTGTTCGTCGCGTTGTACCTCATTGCGCTCGGGACCGGCGGGATCAAGCCCTGTGTGTCATCATTTGGGGCCGACCAGTTCGACGAGCACGACGACGGAGAAAGGAAGCGCAAGAGCTCGTTTTTCAACTGGTTCTACTTCTCAATCAACATCGGCGCACTGGTGGCGTCGTCGGTGCTGGTGTACGTGCAGACGCACGTCGGCTGGGGCTGGGGGTTCGGCATCCCGGCGGTCGTCATGGCGATCGCCGTGGGGAGCTTCTTTGTCGGCACACCGCTGTACCGGCACCAGCGCCCCGGCGGCAGCCCGCTCACCCGCATCGCGCAGGTGCTCGTTGCCGCCACGCGAAAGTGGCGCGTGGCTGTGGGCGACGCGCTGCACGAGACGGCGGACAAGGAGTCCGGCATCGAGGGCAGCCGCAAGCTGGAGCACACGGAGCAGTTCAGGTTCCTTGACAAGGCGGCCGTGGAGACGCCGGCCGATAAGGCGGCGAGCTCGCCAGCGGCATGGCGGCTGTGCACAGTGACACAGGTGGAGGAGCTCAAGAGCGTGGTGCGTCTCCTGCCCATCTGGGCCAGCGGCATCGTCTTCGCCACGGTGTACAGCCAAATGAACACCATGTTCGTGCTCCAGGGCAACACGCTGGACGCCTCCATGGGCCCCACTTCGCCATCCCCGCGGCCTCGCTCTCCATCTTCGACACCCTAAGCGTCATCGCCTGGGTGCCCGTCTACGACCGCCTCCTCGTCCCCGCCGTGCGCTCCATCACCGGCAGGCCACGCGGCTTCACCCAGCTCCAGCGCATGGGCATCGGCCTTGTCGTGTCCATGTTCGCAATGCTCGCCGCGGGGTCCTCGAGGTCATCCGCCTCCGCGCCATTGCCACCCACGCGCTCTACGGCAAGGACGACATCGTGCCCATCTCCATCTTCTGGCAGGTGCCGCAGTACTTCATCATCGGCGCCGCCGAGGTGTTCACCTTCGTGGGGCAGCTCGAGTTCTTCTACGACCAGGCGCCCGACGCCATGAGGAGCATGTGCTCCGCTCTGTCGCTCACCACCGTCGCGCTCGGGAACTACCTCAGCACGCTGCTCGTCACGGTGGTGGCCAAGATCACCACCAGGGGAGGGAAGGAAGGCTGGATCCCCGACAACCTCAACGTTGGCCACATCGACTACTTCTTCTGGCTGCTAGCCGGGCTCAGCCTCGTCAACTTTGCCGTCTACCTTCTCATCGCGAGCTGGTACACGTACAAGAAGACGGTCGAGTATCCATCTGATGCCGCCAAAGAATCAGCTGATGATGATCATCAATACTCCAATGCCAAAGGATCAGCCGATGATCAGCATGATGAGTGAGTGTGTGACCTTGGTTCTTATCTGAAGAATGTGTATGCTTGTGTGTTTTCAGATCTTAGGAGACATGACAAAAGTGGTTTCTTGGAAGAATGAAGAATTTCAGATCGGGAAAATTAAAGATGTAATTCGTGATATGAAGAATGTTGGTGATATTGATTAATTCTAGTGTCTTGGAAATATCAGCACGACAGGTCATTTTGGTTCTTGACTCTCTAATACAGTTTGTGTTGCCAGCCCTACAGAGGAATGCAGCTCGCTAGTCTGTTTGCTTCCCTTCTTGCTATTTCGTCCCACATAAAAACATCAATTAATTCTGGGACAGCGAATTCCTGCAGTTCCTTAATTCAGTATAACTAATTACTACTAGATGCATATATATCTGTGAACGTTTCTTTCCCCTACCCAGATATGATCGATGTGTATACCATATACAAACGGCACCACTGTAGAAAGGTGATTGACATAATTAAGCAATGACACTCAGCTGGATAATCTACTGATGTTTAAGATTTCCTCGAATTAACAATCAGAATATCATTTTAAATTTCTACTAAAAGGTGAATATAGAGGAACTAGCCATCAATTTTGAATTCAATTATTCCTGTGTGTTTGCTTATGTTTGCAGATTCAGGATGATAATTCGAGTGCCAGATCAGCATCTGAAATCTGAGAAACACTCAGTTTCTATGATCCAAAGGAAACAGCACACGAATAGATCAACAAGTTAACATATTTTACCTTCAAGATTCTCCTAGAGGCATTTTGAATTTTTTGGGCAGATATGACTCTCCCACCACCAGGAGTATTTGTGTCTGGCAGGTTGGTGATGTTGCTGCCATTACGCTAACAAACTAAACAGCAGAGAAAACAGAACCAATCTTCCGTTATCCCACATCCCAAGAAGTATGACAGCAACAAGAAATAATCACAATCTAAATCCGTTCAGTTACCTGCAAAACAGTAAGAACTCTCAAAATGCCGAGCTTTCTTGAAATGAACAAGTAGTTGATGTAATTAAGGTAATGGTTAGTATCTGATGCTATTTTGTATTAGTGAACAGGCACGACTGCAGATCATCCCAACAATGCTAGGATTTCTTCTTGGCTATTCATCACATGACACCCTAGTATAAAATCAGCAAAACCTCAAAGTACTGAATTTGTTTCTGGATAACCCAGTTCTAAACATGCTGTGTTGATGAACAGGTGGCAGGAATTGAATGATGAATCAGAAACAACAAAATTGCAGTCATCATAATCTCAGCAAAATAGCTCCATCCCAAAAATTCGAGGGTATACACTACGAAACATAAAGACATAAACTCAGTAGAGGTGAAACTCCAACATCGGTTATCTTGAGAGTGATGAATTGCTTATGAAAACAAGAAAGAGGGGATGCAGCAAAAATAAAAGAACATTGACAAGAAATTTATTTGAAGAGTCAAAAGGAGATGCAAAGAAAAGCATACCGTAAGCAGAATTTTTTCGTAAATTTTTGCAACCATAAGCTTCAGATCACCTTACCAATTGCTCTAAAATCCACTTAACTACTGTAAACGAAAATACAAAAAATACCAAATCAGGTATGTTAGCATCAGTGACCTAACCAGGAAGGAAAAATCATCAAACCGGAAATCATGGACCAGATGGATCAAAAACTGATATCCTGCATCCACTAAACCAGATAAGAAACAATGGAATTCCATGAGACTGATTTATCAGGTCCAAACTCTCAATACAGGAAAGACGGATTAGCAGAATTCTATCAACAAATAATATATGAAATCGGCACTTTTCGTAAAGGGCATTCCCTACAGATGTGAAGATCTAATGCTGGAGTAATGAACCATGAAAATACATCATAAAAATCTAGAGATGAAATAAATCAAGTTTGGACTTCCAAAACTGGACAAAATGATATAATTAGGAAATAACATACCACGCATAGATAATTTCATTATTGACAGAAGAATTCAAATGATGGGATTCACAGTTTCAGAAATTCAAGCATGACAACAGCAGAAGGAGATACATGTACGTACCAGGACTGGAATTCTCCACATAACAAGAAGAAAATGTCATGCAAATAAGACTTGTAATTCCCATCTGCCAATGGATTTGAGAATAATGGAACATACGGAACGTAAGGAATCCCCTCCAAGTTGTCGTCTAAAACGAATCCGTGTAAGTGTCGAATGACGTTAGTGTCTTCAGGTACCCACAGACCATGAAATCTCACTATGTTCTGTTCTATGTGGATTCAGATAATACTGTAACCGCGAAGGATTGATGTTGGCAAAGTGTCGAAAAACCGGCGAGGGACTGGGGCATCTTCTCGAGGGGGTCGGGGTGGGTCGACGATGTTCGGCCAGGATGTCGTCGGTCAACTTTTCCACCGGGCACCTCTTCTTCACGACCTTCTTCTTGGAGCCCGGCGTCATAGCAGCCGTCCGTGGAGACAGACGAGGAGCGGCCAGCCAATCTCCGGACAGGGGGGAGTGGTTAGAAATCCGTCCCGGCGGCGAGGAGAGCGTTAGGGGTCGAAGACATGATTGTACCGGGTGGTCGCCGCGCGGACCGAGGAGCGGCCATGTCGTCTGCTGCCACCGGCGGCGGCGAGCGAGGGTTTCCCCAATTCATGGAGACATCGTCTCGCGCCCACGTGGAAGACATGGTGTCTCGGCGGCTCGCGCTGCGCTCGGGGGCGTCCACCCGGCCTCGCGTTGTAGGCGGTGTTTCCGGCGGCTAAGCTAGGGCGGCGAGCGGCGGCGCGACGGGCTACAGTACGGCATCAGACAAAGCAGAGGAAGCAGAGCAAGTGGGCAACGATGCTGGGATTACGTCACACGTGTGGGTCCCCATTGGCAGTGGCTATGTGGGCCCAAGTGAGGTTCATCCTCTAAAACAACACAGATGTTTAGAGTTACGGGCTTGTCTAGTTTACGAGCGCGCGACAGGATGGATTCTGTCGAGCGAATTCAGACAGCAAAACGACAAAAGAGGAAAGGAAGGAGATGAACTGCAAGCCGCGACTCCCGCACCGCCGCGGCGCCATCCCCACCGTTCTTCCTCCCTCCCTCCCGCACCAAGCTCTCTCCCACCACCGCCGCCGCGTCTCCGCGTCTCCGCGCTCCCGTGCCCCGCACGTGCGTCTCCGCGTCGCCGGAGAAGAAGACCACCGCCGCCGCCTCCCCCGCCCCCTCCGTCGCCGACAGCGAGGAAGAATACCACCGTGCCCCCGCCTGCCGGACCGCCCACCGTTAAGTGGCGAACCGCCGCCGCCTCCCCCGCCCCCTCCGTCACCGACAGCGAGGAAGAAGACCACCGCGCCCCCGCCTGCCGGACCGCCCACCGTTAAGTGGCGAACCGCCGCCGCCTCCCCCGCCCCCTCCGTCGCCGGAGATGTTCATGGCGGCGGCGGCTCCTTCGATTCCGCCCACACCCCCAGCCATAAGATTGCTTCTCGCCGTCGCCCGCGGCTCCGGCGGCTCCGGCTCGGCCTGGCCCTCCCGAATCGGTGGAGAAGGAGGATGGGTACGGGGAGGAGAAGGAAGGACGGCGAGCAGTCGCCGGCGTGGTCTCCAGGAAGGGTTGGTGAGCGGAGGAATTGGGGAAAAGAGGAGAGGAAGAAGAACGTGGTGGGTGGGACCCACCCACGCGTCACGCGTGCGCGGACCGCGCGAGCAGTCGCGCGCTCGTCGAAAGGCCTTTCCGTAGAGTTACATACAACTCTCACCAAAGTACATCTTCTTAACAATACAGATATAAAACCTATTTTTACACATCCATGCACGTATCCAGTATCCTATCCAGAAAATGGTATGAGTGACTTAAAGTATAAACCCGACACTGACTAGTGGATTGGTCAGAGCCGCAATAAGAGACTCGGTTATGTTGTGATGAAGAGCTTGCTTCAGTTAGCGGATTTGGGTCGGAAGTTAGAGCAATCTACATTGTCAGCTTCCATCACCACCACCTCGCGCCCTAAGGCGCCACAAATTGATTGGGTAATTCATGGTCAGAAGAGACTAGTGGCCCAGACGGGTGCTCGACAGGTTGTGGAGCGCCTCATGAAGGTGATTGTGCATGCTAGTTCCCATGTGGGAGATATTGAATCGATGCACTAGCCAATTATCCCAAAAGTCCGAACTGATGGGAAAGGCTATGATTTATATTTTAACACTCCCCCTCACGTCTAGGCTGGACAATCGGTAAGACCTTAGACGTGGGGTAGATGGGAGGCCACAACTATTTTTAAATTAAATAGTGCGTTAGCCGGGGCTTGAACTTGAGACCACCTGGCTCTGATACCATATTGAATTGATGCACTAGCCAATTATCCCAAAAGTCCGAACTGATGGAAAGGGCTAGGCTTTATATTTTAACACCCCCCCCCCCCCTCACGTCTAGGCTGGACAATCGGGAAGACCTTAGACGTGGCATAGATGGGAGGCCGCAACTTTTTTTATATTAAATAGTGCGTTAGCCGGGGCTTGAATTTGAGACCTCCTGGCTCTGATACCATATTGAATTGATGCACTAGCCAATTATCCCAAAAGTCCGAACTGATGGGAAAGGCTATGATTTATATTTTAACAGGAGAGCATGGCAATTATGCTCGTTTTTATGAGATCATAGTATCACCCGATTTCCATGTGCATCCCATTTCCAACACACTGGTCGATTAAAAAATAGTTTATGTGATATCATATAAGGTACGTAATCGGTGCTATGCTAACCCTGAAAGTTCACTTCTGCCTTTGTTGCTAGCATAGCGCAACTGTGAGTTTTATATCTGTATTAAATAGTGCGTTAGCCGGGGCTTGAACTTGAGACCTCCTGGCTCTGATACCATATTGAATTGATGCACTAGCCAATTATCCCAAAAGTCCGAACTGATGGGAAAGGCTATGATTTATATTTTAACAGGAGAGCATGGCAATTATGCTCGTTTTTATGAGATCATAGTATCACCCGATTTCCATGTGCATCCCATTTCCAACACACTGGTCGATTAAAAAATAGTTTATGTGATATCATATAAGGTACGTAATCGGTGCTATGCTAACCCTGAAAGTTCACTTCTGCCTTTGTTGCTAGCATAGCGCAACTGTGAGTTTTATATCTGTGTGGGTCGTATGTATAGCCATACATCGATGAGTATGGTACGGGAGCAAGCTCCAATGTATTTAGTAGCTTGTAACGGAGTTGGTAGCTATAATTGTTGGGCTATTCGCACTTTCCCCTCCTCCTGCTACAGTGCAGAGAGGCGATTTCTTGGAATCGTCCGCCACCGCGCTCTCGCCGCCGCGGATCCGTGGATCTCTCTCCCCCCGTCCGCTCCGGCGGCGGGTGGGTGGGGGATCCGCGGATCCCTCCGTGTACATAGAGTAGGGGTGTGGGGGCTCCCGCCGGCGGCGCTGTGGAGGCGGTGGTGCGGCTGGTGGGCGTTTTGGTGTCGGCGACCTCCCCCTCCGGCGGTGGAGCTCCGGTGGAGCTCCGTCGAGTGGTGGCCGGCCTTCCCGTGCTCGCAGATCCACGGATCTGTGGTGTACGGGCTCCCTTCTCCGGCGGCCGTGGTGCGGCGGTGCTGGAGAGGCGTTTCGGGCGGAGCTGATCAAGCGTGGTGGCCTCCGGCGGCGTCGTCGACGGTGACGGATGCGGCAAAGAGGCGTGGAAGGGCCGGGGGGACGTCTGCCCGATTCGTTCAGCGGCTCAAGTTCCGCCGTGGCGCGGCGGAGGATCTCGGTGGCGTCTTTCAAGGGCGAAAATCAGCCCAGGCTCTGGTAAGGAGGTGGTCTCCGTTCGTCGTCTTCCTCGACGCCGGTGCCGCCGCGGTTCTTGATCTGTGCTCTGCTTCTTCCCCTTCGTATTGTACTTGCTTGTTCTTGATCTATGTACGATGTATGTGGATCGTTTGGTGAATATACGAGGCTGTTTGGTTGAAAAAAAAAAGAAAAAAAAAAAACGGAGTTGGTAGCTTTAAATTGTATCATGTTAATTAGATCAAGAGAGTTGGCACCATAAAATAAACCAGAGAAGTTTGGAACGGAGGGTACATAGCCCATGAACTTAAATACACATGAAGATCTTAATTAATGTCACATCTTGATTTGACAATCCTATATTCAGATAATAGACAATTAACTTGTTACAAATGTAGGCATTAGACCACGATGTACCCAAATTGGCATGGTTTGTTGTCCGATCGTTATAATTATGAAATACCCTACTATGCTAAAGTGAGCAACTTGAGGCATTAAAAACATAGAAAACAAAACATTTATACCCAAATCAGTGTGTTGATCAAACTAGGTGCTATATATAAATAGTTATTGATGCTAGTCATGTGATGCGCCTACAACCGACCTCCATATATAATATATTAACTCTTATATTCATTGAGTATGGTTTAAATATATCTTAGGGTATGTATGCATTTGATATTCACATGGTTAGAGTCCTTCTGTGAGAAATGATTATCCTTGCGATCATTAGTTTGTTCTGATGGATCTGAAACCAAGCATTCATATCATCTCATAGTGGTCGCTCCAATCCCAGCTAGGTTCACCGTAATAGGAACTAAACTAGCTAGTTAATTATCTAGGAAACATACACGGGTGAAACATTCAATAGGTAGCCAATCCCTCCCGGGTCGCCTCCCTCTAGGCGGCTCCGGAGGCGACCGCCCTCAAACCCTAGCAGCCACCCACCATCCTAGCCCCCTGCCGTCGCTGCTGCCGGCCCTGGCGGCGGTGGCGGCGCCCATCCCGTCCTTGACGGTGGGTAGAAGAGGTGTCTCGCGGCGATGGCTCACGGAGGCGGTGAGGCGCAGGCGGCGGACACAGGGCGGCGCGGTCGCCCGGCCGGCGCCTGAGTTCTCTTGGCGGCGCGGCGGCGTCGAGGCGGTGGGGCGCTGCCGATGCCTCTCCTCCGTCTTGGCGGAAGGGATCGGGCGTTCTGATCTTGGTCCCAGATCCAATCTGGGATGCGGGATCCAACTCGGGCCGGCGATCTGGCGGTGGCTTTGGCCACGCCGATTAGCTGTGCGTTGGTTGACTTCCTCCGTTGCTGCCGTTTCTGCTCGGAGTGGCCTTGCGGCGTCGGGGCTTGCGAGACTGAAGAATAATGGCGGTGGTCCTTGGTTCTTATTCGCGGCGAGATGAAGATCTACCGGATGTTGGTCCCCATCGATCTGGCTGGACGGTCGTGTTTCGGAAGGCTCCGCCGGCGAACTCCGTTGGGCGACTCATGCCTGGAGATTGCTGGATCGGATGGTATTCGATCGTGCGCACCCGTGTTTTTTCTCTGACCGTTTGGTTTCAGAGGGAGCGCTTCGAAACTCTGCTGGCTGTTAATATCGTGGAGCACGCTTTCTCGTTCCATGGTGCTGGCGGAGAATGACATGGAAGGCGAGATCTGAGTACTGGCAATGGTGGTTCGAATCTTTCTGGCGATGAGGAATTGGCTTGGTGTTTCATGACTTGGAGCAGCGGCATGTAAGTGGGGGCGACAACATACGTGAAGTCCAAAATCCTACCTTTCAGGGTGAAAATCCAAGGTCTGGCCTTAATTGGTTGTGCCTGACAGTGGTCTTGTTGGAGACATTGTTTTGAGAGCGAGGACTATCTTCAGGGTGAAAACCCAAGGTCTGGCCTTAATTGGTTGTGCCTGACACTGTTCTTCTTGAAGGCGTTGCTTTTGAAGAATTGGACATCAGGTGTTGTTTTGGTGGTAGTTGTGCGGCTGCCGCAAGGACTCTAACTCCGTAGCGGGACTTTTCTTTTTTATTTCTTCTTCTTATTGTCTTTCGGCTGTGTGCATCCGTAATGGCTCTGATTATTGCGTTGTTGCAGAGGCTGGGTGTAATTTTTATCTCCGCGATATTAATATACACTCTTTATCTAAAAAAAAAATCTAGGAAACATACAAACACACACATACGTCAAGTGAAGGTATGAATGGAGCAGAGAAGTCACATCGACCAACATTCCTTCTATACAAACCTGTGCCAATGGATGGAGATTACCGTCGTACATGGGACGATGGAAGAGATGAAGACCTAGCAAGCCACTAAAGGGTCAGATATGCTTATTCAATTCGTTAACGTGGAGCAAGTAGGTTATCCTAGACTTAACCAAAGATCTCGATCCATCAGCAAGTAGCTTCAGAAATGCGGTATATGCTCGTATTTCTCATCAACATAAGATTTTAGCAAACAAAATTGCAGACGAGACAAAAAAATGACATTCGATATGTTGGATCGACATTCTAGAATTTCACGCTGCATAAACAGGCAAAAGTCAATGAGTCTAAAATTTTAAACCATGCTCTTCTCTACATAAGGGTCAATCACCCGGGCGGTTGCCCCGGCGGACCCAGCGGCGAGGAGCGGACATGTCGGCTGCTGCCACCAGCGGCAAGGGATGTTGGCGGACGTCCGTTTCCGTCCCTTCTTCCGTCCGTCACGTTACGCATTAGAGATAAATTGTACTACAGTACTACTTATCGGGGCTGAAATTAATTGGTGTATGTTTTTCATCCAGCGGACTGTCCGCCCCGTCCGTTGGACGGTCCGTCAACATGCCTAACCAGCGCCGGCGGCGGCGAGCGAGGGTTTCCCGAATTCATGAACACATGGTCGCGCCACATCAAAGACAGGGTGTTTCGGTGGCTCGTCCTGCGCTCGAAGGCGTCCAGTCGGCCTCGCGTCGCTGGTGCTAGTTCCGGCGGCTAAGGCTAGGGCGGCGAGCGGCGGCGCACCTACTAGGTGTCACGACGGGCTACAGTACGCCACCAGACAAAGCAAAGGAAGCAGAGCACGTGGGCAACGATGCTGGGATTACGTCACACTTCAAGTGTGGGCCCCAGTGACAGTGGCTATGCGTGCTAAATTCTGAGTACATCTACTAGAAACTAATATATGGAGGTACCTCTAAAACAACAGATGTATACGAAAAACACCTTTTACTCCTGGGCACAAGTGCTCCCTGTGATTAAAAAATGTAAAAAATTATATTTTTAAGTTTTAGAAAAATTTGAAAGAAATCGTGCATGTCGCTGATGATGTATCCCACAAACCTGCAAATTTTGGATTAGAAATACCATATATCCTGGTGTACATAAAAATAACAAATCTTGTATATTTTGAAGATTTGAAAGTATGTGCCCTTAGATCCACACATTTGTCATTTTTGTATAGAACAGAATATTAAATATTTCAAACCGAGATTTTGCACGTTTGTGGGACATAATATTGATAACACGCATGATTGTTTCAGAATTTTTTGAACCTTATAAATATGACTTATTTATTTATTTAGTTTTAACAAGAGGGATCACTGGTGCCCGAGAGAAAGAAATCTATACCGAAGATGTTTAGAGTTACACACAAAGCTCCCGAAGTTTATGGCAAAAAAAAAACTCTCACCGACGTACACCTTCTTAACAAGAATACGAGCATACAAGCTATTTTTACACATCAAATGGTATGACTGACTTACATTACTTATTCAACCCGCACTGAACTAAGGGTTTGATTTTGTGACCTCCTGAACTATTCGCATTGCTGCATCAAGCAAAAAATGGACGTACAGTAAAAGAGTAAGGAAGGCTTATTTGCAATGACGAGTCAATTGGTCAGAGCCGCAAGAAGAGACTCAGTTATGGTGTGATAAAGAGCTTGCTTCAGTTATCACATTTAACTAGGACGTAACAGCAATCTACATTACCCTCGTTCACCACCACCTCGGCTTCAAGCGCCACGGATTGATTGGCGGTGGCGAGCAAGGGTTTCCCAAATTCCTAAAGACGTCGTAACGCGCCGACGGAGAAAACAGGGTCTTCGGCCTCGCATTGCGCTGGGAGGCGTCGTCGGCCCCACGTTGCAGGCGCTGCTTGCGGCGGCTACCGGCGGGGCGACTAGGTGTGCAAAGCGCCGTGAAACAAAGCAGAGGAAGCAGAGCAGGTGGGCAACGATGTTGTGATTACGTCAGAGCTCAAGTGTGGACCCTAGTGGCAGAGGCTAGGTCTGCTAGAGTGTGACTCTGGCAAGTGGGCCAGTGTAAACAGGTTGAAGCATAGAACCCACAGTTGTCTTCGTCACTGGCAAGCAAACAAAGAAGCAACCCAAGAAATTATACTCTTCGGGTTTTTTCTTATGAGAAATGGAAAAAAGGCTCTCGGGGCCACTCCCCACTCACACCTCCAACGATGAAATTTAATAAAACAGTAACATTTATTTCTCCCCTGGTGTTTGTAGCTCGTCCTGCATGGAGCCCACTTTTTTTTGAAAGTAACAGTTCAAAGTTTACGAAAAAATCGGACATAAATCATAGAGATTGACAATGACATACTCTAATGTGCTGAAAATTTTCAACTCGAAATGTTTTGTATTTCAGTCTACATAGAAATGACACATTCTGATAAATCTGAAATAATTCGAAATTTGCACGGTTCACCGTCTCAGATTTACAAATTTATCATTTTTACACAGCCCTAAATACAGAGTATTTCGGACTGAGTGTTTGCGCACTGCTAGAAGTCATCATAATCCACATTTAGAATTAGTTTTATAAATGTCTGGATTTCAAAGTATCTTTTCACACTTTTAAAAAGGGCTACATTTAGGACGAGCTACAAAACACTGGTCTCGTATTTTTCCTAGTACACTCACACATACAACAATGAGGACATCGCCAATGGCATGCCTAACGTTCACTTGCTGGTAATACTGATGTTCCCTACCATAAATATCTAAATAATGAACTTCATGATTACTGCATGTTTAACCAATAGTAATTTACTTGGTATATCTCTCATAATTTGTGTGCTATTGTTGCTAATACAACAAGAAAACGACCAACAACTAAAGAAATAATTGGAGATACACTGGTTCCTCCCCGTGTCCCCGTGCCTTAGGAACACTAATACTCGACGCTTGCCATCGCCGCTTGGTTTTTGGCGCGGGGGGGGGGGGGGGGGGGGGGTGGAATATTCAGGTTCAAAACAAATTCAGTCCACTCCGAACACAATACTGAATACCTGATTTACCGCACACAAAAAAGTACTCCTAGCCACGACATGACCAAACAGTAGTTTCTGTAACCTTCCAATCGAACTAGATTACAAAAAAGAACATGGAACACTGGGAACCCAATAAAAGTTACAAAAGCGAAGACCTAGTGCAAAATGAGACTACGTAAACGGGTCAAAATCCTCGTCGGAAAGGGAAAACGACCGAGCCCCGCTGCTGATGTGAAGGCCACATCAGTGACGGAGGCATTAAACGTCGCCAATGAGGCCTGTTTTTACGAAGGTTACCCACATATCTTTGTTTCCGATTTATCGACCACATCAATAACCGAGTATGTAAATCTACTTATTTGCAGTGAGGTTTCTTCATAAGACTATATCAAGAATATTGATCTCACTGAATATTTAAAACATCATAGTACAAGCACAAAAATTATAATAGTAATTCATTCATAACGTATACCAAATCTCACCATTACATGACATCACAACATGGCGAATTACACACGTCTCGCTAAATCTATCATTGCCATGTCTCACTAAACTTATTCTTGTCAACCTTCACTAAATGTATCTTCAATGACTTGCTATTACATTTGCCTTACAATTTTGTCAAGTTCATGAATTTGATCTTCTTCTTTTACGGTGTCACCGAAATATAATAACAACACCGTTGTGACATTTTGGCACATTGTTACATCAGAAAGGGGATGGAGCACCCGATGATCGAAAACCCTGAAACTAATTCCGGAGAGGACGCCGCCAAAAGGGAGAAGTGAGTGGGATGGAATGGGGAGGAATCATGAAGCGATGGAGCAGCCGCGCTACTCGGGGGAGCAGCCGCGCTACTCGGGGCTGGGCGTCGGCGGCCGGCCGGAAACCCTAGTACTCCTAAATAGGCACGCATGGAGAGGTCTGGAGAGATGAGCAAGACCAAGATAATTTTTTTTAATGCAGTGGCAGTAAAAATTCTGCAGTGGCCCACATGGCATAGTCACAAATCGGTAGATAGCCCGAGGAGCTTCGTAGAGCAGTGGACTTACAGCCTTAGTTAACTGGTCTAATCCTTTGTGGCTACAGTCATTCCTCAGCAGCGCAACTAAGATCTCGTTGTTCGACATCCTACATTGCTACAGGATCATTCGCTGGGCCAAGTATGTACGTCTCTTATGCCAAGACGGCGCTTGAGAACTTGCGAGGCGTTATCTCAAGGTAGTTGTGAAAATAACAGCCCGGTTGGGGAGCAGAAATTACTTGCACCTTTCTGTGTCCATTCTCTATCCCCCCATTTCATGAAGCCTCCCTTTCCCACGATCTCATATGTTACTGGACTAGTGATTTCACACCACTTAGGCTGAATGGTTGTCTGTTTCCATAGCAAGTGCATCTACATTTGGAGGTTTATGCATGTGTAGGCGGTTTATCTAGAGCAGCTGCCGCCGGTGTGATCGATGACATCTAATCAATGAGGAAACTACAGCGCGTAATTGATTGTATAGGTACATGGTACACAATTTATTCGAATGAGTTTTCCTCTGTGCGGCAAGCAGTTCGGAGGAGAGGAGCATGTTCACCAACCTTTATTTACGTGTGCCCTTTTCTTTCCTCTGCTAGTATAGTATAGTATTGTTGCTATACCACCGTGGCAAGCTCCGAATCATCCGGTGATATACCATATTACATGGCTTGAGGCACTTCACAACTTGAAGGGTTTTTAGGGAGCTTAGTGAACCAAATGAATTCTCCGACAGACACGACAAGATTGCGCATTGTTGGATGGACAACTCTTCGACTGCAGATAGGGAGCACCCCTGCCATAAATTTTCTAGGATTTGGCAGTGAGAAAGTATGAGGTTAGAAAGAGCTAGGTCTAATGACGATGATGATCGAACTTGTACACTAGTAGAAAAGGAGTTTTTGGTGCGCCACATTTAGTACCGGTTGTACTAAAACCGGTACTAAAGGAGCGCATTAGCACCGGTTGCGTTCGTGGCACCGCGGCGAGGACCTTTAGTACCGGTTTTTAATAGAAACCGGTACTAAAGACAGACCTTTAGTACCGGTTTCTATTAAAAACCGGTACTAAAGGGGTGGAGCCCCCGCCGGCACATGCGGCCGCGGTCTGTGGCCCCACGCCTAGACCTTTAGTACCGGTTGCTATTAAAAACCGGTACTAAAGGTCCCGGCCACTATAACCTTCTTCCACCCGAGCTGAAATTTTTTAGCTCGAACTCACTCCATTTTTCCTCTCTCTTTGCTCTCCCAAGCTCAAATTACCACCATTTTCTCCAACAACTTCCAAGATTTGGCACCTACATATATAAGGGTTAGCAACTTCATCTTCTCTTCCGGCATTTCAAGTTTAGCTCATTTTCGTGCAAGTTTAGCAAGTTTGATTTTGGTGGTGCTTGCAAGGTGTTTGATGAAATCCTAAGTTAGGGATTTCATTTGTTTTATATGCATTTTGAGCTCAAATTAAAGTATAATTTGTGGTTTTTATAGTGTCGTCCCGTCCCCTTCCTGACCGCCGTCGATCGCCCGCGCCGCTCCGTCACCGACACCACCTCGGTGAGCCTCTTTTTTATCTTTTATTTTAAAAAATGTTAGTTATATGATTTAAATGCATAATTATTTCTTGTATAATTTTCTTATGTTTTTTTATATGTATAGTGTCATGGTTTTGATATCCGTCCCCGTCGGCCCTCGTCCGGTCTATGATTCGATGTGGTATATTTTTATAACTATTTTTTGTTTCGTGTTTATAACAATCATGCCGACCAACTTGACATAGATATATTTTATTTAGGAGGTAGTTGAACCGGAAATTCCAGCCGACCCTATTGTCGAGTTTTTAAAAAAGAAAACAACGATTTAAAAGCAAAATTGAAGATAAGTGAAGATCTTCGTCTCCAATGCCTGGAAGAGAAGATGGTATTGGACTTGAAGATTGCCGACATCGTTGATGCTCACGGGGTCGAGCTTGCCGACGTCGTCGCTGCTACGAGAGGAAGATGGATGCAATGCGCGCAAGCTTAAAAAGATTAGAAAATATGCCATTAGTCAAGAGGCTTGGTATCATTATGCTGTTGGTTCAATAGTTACCTTGGTTGCGATTCTGATCGCATTTGTTGTTGGATTTAAATTCTTTAGATAGTTGTATGTTAGTTTCGTTGATGTATGTTTCGTGAGAACTATGTATTACATTTGGGCACTACTCTACTTTGGTTTTAATGTGATGAACTTGTATTAATTAATTTGGTCACGTATCTCTATTCATTATTTAGCTGGTGTAATGGTTTTTGATGTATTTATGTAATGCAGATGAGCCGAGAATGGATGTACGGTGATCGACGCTGTCCCGAGTTCATTGATGGCATGCATCGTTTTCTCGATGTGGTTAAGTTAAACAAGCTGAAGAATGGTTTTATGATTTGTCCATGTGATGAATGTCGGAATACGAGGAATTACCCGAGCGTAAGAACCATACACTCCCACTTGTTGCGACAAGGCTTCATGCCCAATTATTTTTGTTGGACCAAGCATGGAGAAAGAGGGGTTATAATGGAAGACCCTGAAGAAGAGGATGATGACAACTATCCTGTGTTCTCTGAACACGGTGATACTACAATGGGGGAAGACGAAGTTGAGCTCGAGGTCATTGTTGATCAGTCCGATGATGATGATCTTCGTCGGGTCATTCTTGATGAACAGATGAAGTGCGGAAGTGAAAACGAGTGGTCGAAGTTGGAGCGCATGTTAGAGGATCACAAAAAATTGTTGTACCCAAATTGTGAAGATGGCCAGAAAAAGCTGGGTACCACCCTGGAATTGCTGCAGTGGAAGGCAAAGAATGGAATATCTGACAAGGCATTTCAGGAGTTGCTACAAATATTTAAGAAGAGTCTTCCAAGGAATAATGAATTGCCGCACAATACATACGAAGCAAAGAAGATTGTCTGCCCTCTAGGATTAGAGGTGGAGAAGATACATGCATGCATCAATGACTGCATCCTCTACCGCGGTGAGAAGTACGAGAATTTGAATGCATGCCCGATATGCGGTGCATTGCGGTATAAGATCGGGCGAGATGACCCAGGTGATGTTGAGGGCGAGCCGAGCCCCAGGAAGAGGGTTCCCGCGAAGGTGATGTGGTATGCTCCTATAATACCACGGTTGAAACGTTTGTTCCGAAACAAAGAGCATGCCAAGTTGTTGCGATGGCACAAAGAAGACCGTAAGGAAGACGAGATGCTGAGACACCCCGCAGATGGGTCTCAGTGGAGAAACATCGACAGTGAGTTCAAGGATTTTGCAGCTGACGCAAGGAACTTAAGGTTTGGTCTAAGTACAGATGGCTTGAATCCGTTTGGGGAGCAGAGCAGCAGTCATAGCACCTGGCCCGTGACTCTATGTATCTATAACCTTCCTCCTTGGTTGTGCATGAAGCAAAAGTATATTATGATGCCAGTGCTTATCCAAGGCCCGAGCAACCCGGCAACGACATTGATGTGTATCTGAGGCCATTAGTTGACGAACTTTTACAGTTGTGGTCTGACGAAGGCGTACGTGTGTGGGATGAGTACAAACAGGAGGAATTTGGCCTACGAGCGTTGCTGTTTGTAACCATCAATGATTGGCCTGCTCTTAGTAACATTTCAGGACAGTCAAACAAGGGATACAATGCATGCACGCACTGTTTAGATAAGACTGACAGTATATATTTAGGTAACAAGAATGTGTACCTTGGTCATCGTCGATTTCTTCCAAACAGGCATCCCGTAAAAAGCAGGCAAACATTTCAAAGGTGAGGCAGATAACCGAACGAAGCCTACACGCCCTGATGGTGATGTTATATATGGCATGGTCAAGGATTTGGAAGTAATATTTGGAAAGGGTCCTGGCAGTCTAAATGTTCCGAAAGACGCTGAACACGTACCCTTGTGGAAGAAATCTATATTTTGGGATTTACCCTATTGGAAAATCCTAGAGGTTCGCTCTGCAATCGACGTGATGCACGTGACGAAAAATCTTTGCGTGAACCTGCTAAACTTCTTAGGCGTGTATGGGAAGAAGAAAGATACATCGGATGCACGGCAGGACCAGCAAAGTACGCACGAACGAGACAACCTGAATCCAGAGAAGTACCAAGGTACTGCCAGCTACGCTCTTACCAAAGAAGAGAAGGAGATCTTTTTTCAAGTCCTGAGCAGTATCAAGGTCCCGTCTGGCTACTCGTCGAATATAAAGGGAATAATAAACATGGCAGAGAAAAAGTTCCAAAACCTGAAGTCTCATGACTGCCACGTGATTATGACACAATTACTTCCGGTTGCATTGAGGGGGCTTCTACCGGAAAACGTTCGAGTACCCATTGTGAAGCTATGTGCATTCCTCAATGCAATTTCTCAGAAGGTAATCGATCCAGCAACTCTACCAAGTTTACAGAGGTGTGGTCCAATGTCTTGTCAGCTTCGAGTTGGTGTTTCCACCGTCCTTCTTCAATATTATGACGCACCTCATAGTTCACCTAGTCGAAGAGATTTCCATTCTCGGTCCTGTATTTCTACACAACATGTTCCCCTTTGAGAGGTTCATGGGAGTCTTAAAGAAATACGTTCATAACCGTGCTAGGCCAGAAGGAAGCATGTCCAAGGGCTATGGAACAGAGGAGGTCATTGAGTTTTGTGTTGACTTTATTCCTGATCTTAAGCCGATCGGTGTTCCTCAATCGCGCCATGAGGGGAGACTGCGTGGAAAAGGCACGCTAGGAAAGAAAGCAACAACATGTATGGACGGGCATTCTTTCACTCAAGCACACTACACAGTTCTACAAAATTCCAGATTGGTGGCTCCGTATATCGTGAAACACATGGATATTTTACGCTCCGAATACCCGGAGGAGACTAACTTCTGGATTAAAGGAAACACGTGGAACTTTCGGCAGTTGGTTGCGTACACATCTCATTAATAACACACTGTTGGATGAGCTATACTTGTTGGCCAAGTCACCATCTTCGACTATATTGACTTTCCAAGGGTACGAGATAAATGGGAATACATTTTACACGGAAACCCAAGACAAAAAGAGCACTAACCAAAACAGTGGTGTCCGCTTTGATGCAACAAACGACGATGGGACAAAGGACACATATTATGGTTGCATACAGCAGATATGGGAACTTGACTATGGACCTTCTTTTAAGATCCCTTTGTTTCAGTGCAAATGGGTCAACCTGTCAGCGGGGTAGAGATAGACCGGCGGTACGGAATGACTACAGTGGATCTCAAAATCTTGGTACCACACCGAGCCATTCGTCCTAGCCAATGATGTGGCTCAGGTTTTCTATGTGAAGGACATGTCTTCCAGACCGAAAAAAAGAAAAGATAAGCAAGCGGATACATCATACGATCAGCCAAAGCGCCACATAGTTCTTTCAGGAAAAGAAACATCGTGGGAGTGGAGGACAAGACAGACATGTCAGAAGATTACAATAAGTTTCATGAAATTCCGCCCTTCAAAGTGAAAACTGACCCAAGCATCGTGTTAAATGATGAAGATTGTCCATGGCTACGGCGCAATAAGAAGAAAGGGACACACACGAAGAAAAAAGTGAACACTAGATAGGGATGTTGTTGGTGATGTGTAATAATGTATTAAACCTTTATGTGGTGAAAACCATAATTAATACATTGCTCGGGTCCATTTTTATTTAACCATACATCTACTGTTATACACCGCTGGCAGCACCCTGGGGAGGGGACGGAGGGCGGTGTGGAGCCTCCTTATATATAAGCAAAACTGACCAAAACACACGGTTTCCCCGTCATACAGCCCTACGGTGCCTCGTGAGTGACTGCATATCAAATGCACCGTAGGGCTGCATGACGGGAATCCGAATGCTTTGTATACTGCAAATCATCATTGTGTCACCCTAATCCAGTGGTTGGATTCAACCTACCTGAGGGCTTGTGTTTCCAATAGCGTCGTTGTGTTGTCCTTATTCACCGTCCTACGGGAGGTGGCTCCAATGGCTGGCCGGTGAACAAGGACGAACACAATAATGCCAGGGAACATGCCATCAGGTAGGCTAAATCCAACCATTGGATTCGGTGGCAAAGGTAGACGCTAGTTGTGTGCCGTTCGGCAAGACGTCTCTGATGTTCTACAACCGTCCGGCAAGACGTCTCTGATGATCTGCAACCGTTTGGAACGGTCGCAGGTCATCAGAGACGTCTTGCCGCTGGTTGCCCAAAGATGCCTCTCCGAGTGACGCTGGAATGTTTTGTGTGAGTGAGTAACCTGTCTGAGGAGGTGGGCTATATATAGGGTCGCATGGCTTACGAAGTGGTCTTGATAGTGCTGATCCGACGGCTCAGAAGCGCTCGAAAGAAACACACCGCTGATCCAACGGCTCACAAGCGCTGGAAGGAAGCACACGATCCGTGTGCTTCTTCCTGATTGGGCATACAATCCGTGTGATTCTTTAGTCCCGGTTGGTGTTACCAACCGGGACTAGTTCTAAAAATCCAACGGCTCACAAGCCCTCAAAAGAAACACACCCCTGATCCAACGGCTCACAAGCGTTTGAAAGAAACACACGATCCGTGTGATTCTTTAGTCCCGGTTGGTGTTACCAACCGGGACTAAAGGCGGGCTTAGAAAAACCATATCTATTTGTATGTGAGACATATTCATATTTATGTTCGTCTGTTATGAGACATATTATTATCTATGTACGAGGCATATTATAGTTGATACGAAACATCCCACATTGAATCGATAAATTAATTTAACATACAACTAGAGATCTACGTTACAACTTCACTAGTTCTAAATACTGGATAATGCAAATTACGATACAACACAAGTAAAACAAAGACTCAACCTATCTCCCATCGATGCAGCCTGCACCATCCGCCGTGTTGCCACCCTTGCCCTTTAACGAAGATTCTGCCTTCTTGCCTTTGCCCTTGGACGAAGCTTCAGCCTTCTTGCCATTACCCTTGCTCGATGCTTCAGCCTTCTTCTTGCCCTTGCTCAGTGCTTCAACCCTCCTTTCCTTTGACGATGGCATGAAATTGTCGTCATCATCGCTGTCAACTACCCAGAGACATGAACGACCGTACGAATCACGATCAGCTTCAGTTCGGTAGAACGGACTATTCGTAACTTTCCTGTCAAACTTATCTGCAAGCCTGAGCATTTCTGCACGAATTTGGAGCGGGGTCCTATACGGAAACCCATCGCGGCATAGCTTCGCCCCGAGTGAAGCGAGATGACTCTCAGTGTGCAAAATTTCTTCAATTGGAACTACCCTACCATCTACCTTCAAATTGCTTGAAAGCCTAGCGAGATGCTCGGATGCTGAAATGTGAAACCCAGACACACACTTCTCGCAAGGACCAATACACACCATGCTTGCGCTCAAGTGAGTACCATGCCTACCTTCGACTGGGTTATATAGAACTACCGGTGGCGGCATTTGGCGGCAAACGGTGGCGGGAACGATAGCGGGAAATATTTGGGCGGGAAACGGTCATTGCATTCAGTGTCGGGCATAGCTATGGATTTCATATTTAAAGCATTTTTAGAAATTCAAATTATTTCAAACATGCATTTTCTTTCAATTTTGTTTCAATTTTTTGATGATATGGATTTAAATCTATGTCAAATTTACTCAAATCATCCATTTGAAATTTGAATACATTCAACATAGTCAAATTTGAAAATAACCAGTAGGAAAAGATTCTACATGTCCAGGGCTTAAATTTGATATAAAGTTTGTCAAATTTGGAGAATTAAATCAATAGAATAAAGAATTAAATCAATAGAATTAAATCAAAAAAATACCTTTAGCACCAGTTGTAAAGAGCAACCGGTGCTAAAGGGTTCTCTCCCGCGGGAAATTAAGAGGCCGAAAAAAAGGCCTTTAGCACCGGTTGCAGATTGCAACCGGTACTAAAGGGGGGTCTTTAGTACCGGTTGCTATCTGCAACCGGTGCTAAAGGTATTTTGTATTTAAACGCGGCCTCTTCTCTTCTTTTCCCCACTGCCTCCACAAATCGCGCGCGTCGTCTTCCTCGAAGAACTGCTCCGGCGAAGCCCTGCCCCCGCGCGTCGCGCTCCCGCGGACGCCACGCCCCCCGCCGTTGCGCCCTCCTGCTCCGGCGGCCGCGCCTCCGCGCCGTCGCGCCCTACTCCGGCCCCTCCCGCGGACGCGCTCTCCCTGCCCTCCGCCGCGCCCCCGCGCCGTCGCGCCATTGCCGCGCAGGTACGTCGCCTCGTCCTCCCCTGCTCGCCCCCTGGTTCCTCCCCTGCTCGCCTCGTTCCTCCCCGGCCCTACTCTCGCCTCCTTCCTCCCGGCCTACTCGATCGGCGCCATTGCCGCGCGCACGTACTGCCGTCGCCATTTGTTAGATGAAAAAAATTTAACTTACCAAATTTGTTAGTGTTAATAGTGTTAGTGTTAATAGTTAGTGAGTAAATTTGTTAGTGCTAAATTTGTGAGTACTAAATTTGTTAGTGCTAATAGCTAGTTAGTGTTAATAGTTAGTGAGTACTAAATTTGTTAGTGCTAAATTTAACTTAGCAAAATTGTTAGTGTTAATATATAGTTAGTGTTAATAGTTAGTGGGTACTAAATTTGTTTTGCTAAATTTGTTAGTGCTAAATTTGTTAAAATTTGTTAAAGTAGAAAAAAATTGTTAAAGTTAGCAAATTTAAAACACGATGCAATTTTTTTACAATATGAAAACTTAGCAAACTTACAAAATGTAGCAATTTAAAAATGTAGCAATTTGCTAAGTTTGAAATCATTTAGGTTATCAATTTTTAGTGTAGAAATTTTGAAAGTTAGCATTTTTGAAAGTTAGCAATTTTGAAAGTTAGAAATATTGCTAAGTTAGAAATATTTCTAAGTTAGAAATATTGCAAAGTTTCAAATATTGCTAAGTTTGAAATATTGTTAAGTTAGAAATATTGCTAAGTTTCAAATATTGCTAAGTTAGAAACATTACTAAAAATAACTTTGAAAATTTTGCTAAGTTAGAAATATTTTGCAAATTTCTCCGGTAAATTTACAAAATGTAGCAAATTTGAAAACATAGCAAACTTAGCAAAGATAGAAAATTTACAAAATGTAGCAAATTTAGAAGAGTTAGAAAATTTAGCAAAGTTATTTTATTAGTGTTGATTCAAAATTTTCAAACTTAGCAAAAATTTAAGTTCGCAATTTAGCAAATTTGAAAATGTAGTAAATTTAGAAGAGTTAGAAAATTTAGCAAAGTTATTTTATTAGTGTTCATTCAAAAAAATTATTTTAGTACTGTTCTATTAGTGTATAGCATATTATTAGTGTAGCATTTTATATTAGTGTAGCATTTATGTTTGAATTTAAGTTAGCAAAGTTAGCAATTTTAAGTTAGCAAAAATTTGTAGATAGCATTGTGTTGTTACCCATTTTTAAAATGTGTTAGCAATGTGTTAGCAATTTGTGGCAAATTTAGAAGTAATATTTTAGAAGTTTAATTACATTGTTTAAAATTTGTAGTTAGCATTTTTTAAAATTAGCAATTTTGAAACTTAGAAATATTGCTAAGTTAGAAATATTGCAAAGTTATTTTATTAATTAGTGTATAAGAAATTTTATTGAAAATTTTGCAGTGACATTGAGCTATGGAGGACGACGCCCCCATCATCGCCGATGTCCCCCCCTTCATCCGAGATATGGAGAAGGAAGAGCGAATGCAACAAGTAATATTTGACACCGCTGCCGGACCCAATACCGACGGAGAAGATTCTGATGGAGAAGATTCTGACGAAGAACACGCCGAAGATTTCAGCGCGAAATGTTTGAACGACTCCGGTGAGGGACTTGAGTTACAAAACTTCAGAGACGACGACGACGACGACGAAGAAAACCCCGGATCACTAGCTAAAAAGGACTCCGGCAAGGTATATATTAAGTCTTGTTGATCACTAGCTAGATGCATTAATTGATTTATATGCGCACTTATTAACGAAACATTTTTCTTTCAGCCCTCTGGATCATCTAGCTCAATCCCTAAACGAGGCCCGGCCAAAGGGTTAAAGCTGCCGGATGGTGCAAAGTTGTCGATCGACGAAGTTAGCATAAGAGGCAAACCGGAGAAACCCGATGGAATCTGCACTAAATATGTAGCTCAATGCGGAGTTCTTGTAAGGGACATGGTCCCGATCACCGTTGCAGAATGGAATAAGCCGAAGAAAAAGAACATTGGCGCAAAATTTCTCGACCAAAGAATTAAAGATACCCTTTGGGAGTCGATATTGGGTTCTTTCAGCCTACCGGCAGATCTCCCACCGAGTAGGCAGAATAAAGTCAAGGAGTGGACTCTTAGCAAGATGGCCGAGCAATTCAACAACTGGAAGAAAACTTTGTGGAGAAAATATGCGAACGAAACTCCAGAATTCACTGGACGTCTAGAGAAGATAAAAGATGACTGGCCTGAATTTGCGGCGTATAGGAAATCGGGCGTCGCTGTGGCCCGATCGACCCAAAATAAGTTGAATGCTAAGAAGAAGAAATATTTCCATCGTTTGGGCTCAGGTGGCTACAAGACTGCCGTGCCTAAGTGGGAATCCTATGAAAACGAGCTGCGTCAAAAAGGGATCACTCCAGAGACAGATGACTGGCCCGACAGGTCCAAGTTATGGTTGTTCGCGCATGGGGCAGTGTTGGACATGGAAACAGGGCGGATTGTTGCAAAGGGAAAATGGAGGAGAAGAATTACAAGAGTCGTAAAAAAGATAAAAAAAGCAATAAAACTAGTCAAGTTGGGAAAATATGTTCCCGATAGAGAGGACGACGAGCTGACACTCGCCCTCGGGAATAAAGAACAGTGGGGACGATGTCGAGCTAGAGGAGGCGGGGTTGGTTTTCTTGAAGGGTTTCCGGAGGACACTGCAACTTACAGAAAACATTGCAGAAGTAAGAAGAAGGAGGCGGACAGGGTTACTGCGTTAGAACGCTCGTTGAAGGTTGTGCAGGAGCAACTGGCCTCATTTAGCAAGACAAGGGAATCTCAACTGCGAGTAGAAGATCCTGCAGGCGATGCCTGCCCATCTCAGCGGAAAAGCAGCGTGGGTTCCACGCAGCTACAGATGATCCTGCGCCAAGGCCACCGACTCCTCCAGTTGCTGAACCGTCGGCGGCTCACTACCCCGTGGATGATATCACGGAGAAGACAAATTGTGAGTTACATGCGCCAATGTTGAACATTACTTGTCCGGTGGCGACTGGCTATGCTTTACCACATCAACCTGGAGCAACCTTCCATTTTGGTGTGATTCCAGCTGGATTTGCTCGTGTCGGGGTCACGAAAATTATGCCGGGAATGAACTCAATAGAGCTTGAAATTCCCGGAGCTGAAGGAGAGAAGACACTAGGAGATGTCGAACTTGGTATCGTTCTATGGAAGAAGAATTTAATCAAGTTTCCAGACTCGGCGCCAAGGCCACCGACTCCTCCGGTTAGAAATTCACCACAGCAAAGTCCACCCTCCTCCCCCGACGATTGGGACCCCACCGCGAGTCCATCGCCCGTGCCCTCCCGTCAGCCGACTGCTGCGCCCACTAGTAGTTTGACAAAGCGGAAGCTTTTCAAGGCGTCCCCTGTCAAGAAACGTGCAAAAAAAACCAAGGAAGTCAAGGCTCCTGAGAAGTTAGCAGGCGAGATGACTATGGAGGAATTAGAACGGAGAACACAAGGCAAGGCTGCAGCCTTTTTTGAACAGAAAAAAAAGGAAAGACTGGAGGCAAAACTTGACCCCATAAAGGAACTTCTGAAGACTATACCAACTGAGGTAAAAGATCGCACCGTTGACAACATATATTGTCCTCCACCGTCGTCCCGTTCAGACTATGAGCGAGGTATTGATAAGGTACTTTCCTCACAGAAGGAGGAAGAAAAAGCGTGCGGGAAAGGAGTTGCCCAGCTCGGAGAACAAGAAGCACAATCGATCGCCCCGCTCATTGTGCCTTCTGAACCTCGGGAAATCGAGCATGGAGAAGTTGTCATTGGCGACACAGGTCTCCCCATAGCGGAGATAGTAATTCAATATAAATTCGAACTCGGGATGCCTCTGGTCGAAAATCCGAGTGCTCTAACAACACAGTTATATAAATTGCATACCTGGTACATGACCGCCGCAAAAGAAGGGAGGACATATCTCATGGCGGGAGTTAAGGAACAACACTTGTTCCGAGAATATGCTGTGCAGGTTCCGTTCTCCGAACTTTTTCAGATGTACAATCAACTTGCCCTCGACAAATCTATCCTCAGCTGCTATTGTCTGTAAGTAATTTATTCGTGTAATTTAATTATTTATAGTTCAGCTCGTTCATTGCTTGTAATTATCCTCACAACATTCTTTTGTACGCTATTATGCAGAATGAAGATTCGTGAATGCCGAATGGGAGGAATCTGGGACATTGGGTTCATTGACCCGGATAAAGTTAATGTGGCGACCATAGAAAATCCTTATTATGCCAAGGACACAGAGGAGCTTTGCTAACATGTTTCAAGCGACAAAGTACCAAAAAGGAAATACTTCTTCCTTACAACTTCGGGTGAGTGTTACTGTCTTGTACACATTCTATTTTGCTTTCCCGATATTAAGTGTAATTGATGAGTTCTGAATACCTGCGTATATAAATGTACATGTGCGCAGGTACCACTTCATTCTGATAATCATTAGACTCGAGGAATGACAAGTTGAAGTCTGGGACTCAATGAGGAAAGATGAAGATGATTACAAAAGCGTGCGTCTAATGATCAAGAGGTAATTTCAATCGCACTATATCGTCCACTTTCGTTCATTTCGGATATCAAAAGTATAAGTAATAACTCCTCAATTCATTTTCTTTTCCGGGCAGGGTTTGGAAAAGGTTCATCGCGGAAGAACGCGGTGAATGGAAACAGAAGCTGGAGTGGCAAGCTAACAAAGTAAGTACTACTACGTATCTAGGTCTGCGTATCTTTCTAATATCATTATCGTTCTCTTGATTATTATTTGATTAAATTATATTCTTGTATATATAGTGTCTGCTACAACCACAGGGGACGGAACTATGTGGATACTACGTTTGCGAGTATATTCACACGAGGGTCAATGAGAGAGTCAATAGTGTAAGAAATCGAGAGGTATGTAAACATCATACACAACTTTTATTTTGCTACCATCAATTGTGTTTACTTTCGATCGTGACTGATTTGATATCCTTCTATCAAAGCTTATAAGGAAGCGGAACCAGCTCCTACCACATAACCGCGTCAAAGCTATTGCGGAGGAATTGGCGGGATTCATTCTGACGCATGTCCTAGATGAATTCGGTGAATTCCACTATGTCGAACAATAGACTCCCTCCATGAATGTACTAGTTATTAGCGGTGATCTCCATTGTAATTATGAGTACTTTATATGTAACGAGAGTACCTTATATGTGTAATGAGTACTTCATATGTGTAGTGAGTACTTTATACGTGATCTCCTCCGAAACCCTGAAAAAATGAGCGACAAGGAAAAAAACAGAAACCCTAAACCACCGAAAAATAAGCGAAAAGAAAAAAACGAAACCCTAAACCCCCCTGAAAAAATAGGCGGGAGGGCAAAAATAGCAGGAACCTTTAGTACCGGTTTTTATTAAAAACCGGTACTAAAGGTCCTCAGGGTCGCGCGCGTCTGTGCGCCCACGTGGAGACCCTTTAGTACCGGTTGTATTTTGGTACCGGTACTAAAGGGTTACCCCTTTAGTCCCGACCTTTTAGTACCGGTTGCACAACCGGTACTAAAGGCCCAATACAACCGGTACTAGTGCCCTGTTCTGTACTAGTGGTATAATGGCTCACAAAAAATGTCGGCATGGTGCATAGTGAAGCAAGATGGATTTCAACATGTTGAACATTGATAGGTACACTTGGCAGACTTCTTAGTTACGAATTATTAGTGTTACAAGCTTGGGCAATAAGTTCTCACCTCCAGTCCGACCCATTCCACGCATTTTGGCATGCTGTCAATCTCTAGTACCTTAAGGGATTGCAGTCCAGCAGGCTCGTCATTTCAATAAAATGAAGAATCCACACGCTTTATTGATTCCAAGTGAATTATGTAGAGATATTGGAGAGAAGCTAAGCACCAGAGTTCTTATCTCTGTACGGTATATGATCAAGTAGATCCAAACCAGAGTTTTGAGATGCAATTATTGTGTAGAAGGAAATGGCCCAAAAGAGGGAAAATCCCATGAACTTATAAAGGAAGGCATGCTTGCGGCTGCATATGAGGTCGTAAATACCAAGAAGGTAGGAACAATCAAGAAATCATGACCGCTTTGGTTGGCTCTGATTGTCGCGCTATGGCAGCAGTTGGTCAGACGGGCCAGACTACTGGATACTTGCATACAACAGCCGCATCCTCCAGTATCACCACCACCTTCTTCTATGCATATGGTTGTGCAACCACAAGTTCAAGGGATTATTCAGCAACAGAAAAGAAAGGGGACCGAGTGGGGTGGTTTGTGAAGCATTGTTCCGACTTCTATCCAAATGGTTCCCCTCAATTTCCCGTTACCTCATCTTCCTACATATGTGTATGATTGTTCTGCATACAGTTCATCCTCTCTCATATGGCGGTGTGGTTACATCCCGTAGATTGAACACTTGTATACTTTCTTTACATATCCCTTATATATATTTTTCTTCTAGGGTATCTAACTTGTGAGCTTTGTATATATATGTGTGGGCAATATATAGCAAATCATGAGTATGGTACGAGAGGTAGCTGGAAAGCATGTCTTGCATTCCATAGGTTTCAATATACCATTAATTAGATGAAAGTTGGCACCATGAAGTAAATTAATAAGAAAAGTTGGTTAAGTAACTTTGGATTTTGAAGGACATCTAGCCCTTGTGTTTTTTGTTACCAAACCAGAAATCAATATAGTACAATCATGCAAGAGTTAAAATTCTATGTCTCGGCATACAAATATGCACACAACCAATCCATCACACAAGACTGAGCATATCAATAGTTTTCAATAGTTTTAAGCATGCAAATTAATTCTCTAGGGATTTACAACAGTAAATTCTTCTTTGTGCACAACATGAAGGTCATCTTACTAGAAAACATGGAGTTACAAGCAAAATTCAGATTTAATCAAGCTATATATTTGCAATGTTATTAAACTTCTAGTAATGTTCATACATACAATAAATAAGGGTGATTAAATACCACACGGTCATACAATATTTAAGCGGGGAGACAATGTTTTATGTACATTATAAATGAAAATCATGCGGTAGGGATGTTCCGTAGTCTTTTTTGTGTCATTTTTTTTTTGCTTTGTTATGCATTTGAATTCAATGTACATCTTGACTTTGAAGAAGTTAGTACGATGATGAGGCAACAACATATGAGTTATTATAAGTGAGTTTAATTTTCTCCCACAACTAGTTCATGGAAACCTATGAAATTGAATGAATGATTTATAACCCGTTTCAGAATCAATTACATACTTTCGACTATTATGAAAGGGGTATTATACAATGTAAAAAAGAAGAAGCAAAGAAGTACAATATGATAAACTCTGGTAAGCCTGATGTCACAAATTGTGAGGTTTGTGTCATTGCAAATCCGACAGTCCAGATTCAATGAGTCTATGTTTTGCGTCTCCAATCATTCCTATTGGTCTAATCCTTTGTGGCTACAGTCCTTCCCCAGCAGCCCAAGTAAAATCTCGTGGTTTGACATCCTACACTGCTACAGATTCGTTCACTTGCCCAAGTATGTTCATCGCTTACGGCGCTTGAGAAATTGCGAAGCGTCATCTCAAGATAGTTGTGAAGATAACAGCCCGGTTGGGGAGCAGAAACTACTTGTTCCTTTCTATGCCCATTTTGTATCCCCCCATTTCATGAAGCCTCCCTTTCCTATGATCTCATATGTTAGTGGACTAGTGGTTTCACACCACTAGGCTGAATGGTTGTCTGCTTCCTTAGCTCTAAATTTGGAGTTTTATGCGTGTGTGGAGGCGGAGGCTCGCTTGGTAATTTATCGAGAGCAGCTGCTGCTGGTAGGTGATCGATGACACAATGGTTTGTGAAAGGGAACCGAGTGGGGTGCTTTGTGAAGCATTGTTCCGACTTCTATCCAGATGGTTCCCCTCAGTTTCCCGTTGCCTCATCTTCCTCATATAATTGTTCTGCATACAGTTCATCCCCTCTCATACGGCGGTGGTTACATCCCGTAGATTGAACACTTGTATACTTTCTTCGTACATCCCTTATATTTTTCGTTCTAGGATAGCTAACTTGTGAGTTTTGTATATATATGTGTGTGGGAAATATATAGGAAAGCACGAGTATGGTACGAGAGGTAGCTGCAAAGCATTTCTTGCATTCCATAGGTTTCAATATAACATTAATTAGATGAAAAGTTGGCACCATGAAGTAAATTCATAAGAAAAGTTGGTTCAATAACTTTGGATTTTGAAGGACATCTACCCCGTGTGTTTTTGTTACCAAACCTGCAGAAATCAATAGAGTACAACAAGAGTTAAAATTCTATGTCTCGGCATACAAATATGCACATAACCAAACAATCACACAAGACTGAGCATATCAATTAATTCTCTTGGGATTTGCAATAAATTCTTCTTGGTGAACAACATGAAGGTCATCTTACTAGAAAACATGGAGTTACAAGCAAAATTCAGATTTAATCAAGTCTATACATTTGAAATGTTATTAAAATTCTACTCCCTCCGTTCCAATTTAATTGACTTGCTATGCACCACATGTGGATGTATCTAGACATGTAACATGTCTACATACATCCATATTTGGTACATAGCAAGTCAATTAAATTGGAACGGAGGGAGTAGTAATGTTCATACATACAATAAATAAGGGTAATTAAATACCACGAGGTCGTACAATATTTAAGCGGGGAGACAATGTTTTATGTACATTATAAATGAAAATCATGTGGTAGGGATGTTTCGTAGTCTTTTTTGCGTCATATTTTTTTTGCTTTGTCATGTATTTGAATTCAATGTACGTCTTGACTTTGAAGAAGTTAGTATGATTATGAGACAACAACATAGGAGTTATTATAAGTGAGTTTAATTTTCTCCCACAACTAGTTCATGGAAACCTATGAAATTGAATGAATGATTTATAACCAGTTTCAGAATCAATTACATAGTTTTGACTATTATGAAAGGGGTATTATACAATGTAAAAAAAGAAGAAGCAAAGAAGTACAATATCATAAACTCTGGTTAGTCTGTTGTCACAAATTGTGAGGTTTATGTCGTTACAAATCCGACAGTCCAGATTCAATGAGTCTATGTTGTGCGTCTCCAATCATTCCTATTGGTCTAATCCTTTGTGGCTGCAGTCCCTTCCCCAGCAGCCCAAGTAAAATCTCGTGGTTTGACATCATACACTCCTACAAGATCGTTCACTGGCCCAAGTATGTTCAGCGCTTTTGCCACGACGCTTGAGCAATTGTGAAGCGTCATCTCAAGGTAGTTTTTTTTTAACAACTCACAGGTAGACATACTCTAGACACCATAATTTTCTTTTATTTTTAATTTATCATCACATTAGACGGATAGTATGTCTACATGTGAGTTGTTAAAAAAGTTACACAAAGCACTTAGATTTGAGCTTATAAATTATATGGATTTTATTATTCATGAAGGAGGATGGTGCGACGCATTACCTTTTTCTGAAACATTTCAATAAATACTCCCTCCGTTCCAAAATAGATGACTTCCATCTGTCCAAAAGTGGATGTATCTGTACACGTAACATGTCTAGATACATCCACTTCTGGACAAATGAAAGTCATCTATTCTGGAACGGAGGGAGTACTACTCAAGAGGGGGCTCCTTTTAGTTTTATCTAGACTGCCTATGTCATCAATGTAGTAGATTTATTTTCTGTTTAGTCGTCTACACAGACATTAATTTGAGTAACGAAATATCCTCGGTGCTTATTCTCACATAACCAAATTACATAGTGTTTATTTTTTCATGAAAAAAAAAAGATTTCTGGTTCGACAAAATAGAAAATGAATCCTTGCATTCTTAATTTTTGATTAAAAGACCTAAAAGTAAGTAACTGGAAAGTTCACTACATCCAAAACGACACATCGGAAACGGGCCAAAAACCCCATCGGCAACGGAGAAAGGGTCCGTGTCCCCGACTCTGTCACTGATGTGAGGATCTCATTGGCAACGGAGGAGATAAACCGTTTCTGATATATTTAACATTAGACACAGAGTTTTGCTAATAACCGTTTCTAATAAGGGTTACAGGAAAACAAAAAAAAAACATGGTGACGGGCTGTGCCGTCGATGGAGCCCCGCTCCATGCGACTAGACGGCCGCCCGGTCGTCACCGTATTCCTGTACACCCTGCTTTACAAAAATTCATCAGTGCGCGTGGCTGGAGCTCTGCTCCTATGTCTTCACGGCCGCCAGATGAACATCTATTGTCTTTCCTGCTGCGCAAAATGTACTGCTCCTGGTGACGGCACCGTGTATGGAGCCCCGCTCCTAGGTCTTCACGGCAGCAGCATCGTCACCAAGCATCCACCAAGCCCTTGAAACAACGAATATTCTTTGTTAAAAACAGCAAACAAAGCTAATAAACAGAGCCAATAAGCAGTAAACAAAGCAAAATGTAGTGGGATAAGCAGCTAACAGAGCAAACAGAACTAAATAAGTAGCTAACATAGCAAATACATGGCTAAACAAATCATCCCGAGCTAAATAAGTAGCTAACATAGCAAATACATAGCTGAACAGAGCTAACCAACAGAGCAAACCGAGCTAAATAAGTAGCTAACATAGCAAATACATAGCTAAACAAACCAAACCGAGCTAAATAAATAGCTAACATAGCAAATACATAGCTGAACAGAGCTAACTAACAGAGCAAACCGAGCTAAATAAGTAGCTAACATAGCAAATACATGGCTAAACAAATCATCCCGAGCTAAATAAGTAGCTAACATAGCAAATACATAGCTGAACAGAGCTAACTAACAGAGCAAACCAAGATAAATAAGTAGCTAACATAGCAAATATATAGCTAAACAAAGCAAACCGAGCTAAATAAGTAGCTAACATAGCAAATACATAGCTGAACAGAGCTAACTAACAGAGCAAACCGAGCTAAATAAGTAGCTAACATAGCAAATACATAGCTAAACAAAGCAAACCGAGCTAAATAAGTAGCTAACATAGCAAATACATAGCTGAACAGAGCTAACTAACAGAGCAAACCGAGCTAAATAAGTAGCTAACATAGCAAATACATAGCTAAACAAAGCAAACCGAGCTAAATAAGTAGCTAACATAGCAAACATAGCTGAACAGAGCTAACTAACAGAGCAAACCGAGCTAAATAAGTAGCTAACATAGCAAATACATAGCTAAACAAAGCAAACCGAGCTAAATAAGTAGCTAACATAGCAAATACATAGCTGAACAGAGCTAACTAACAGAGCAAACCAAGCTAAATAAGTAGCTAACATAGCAAATACATAGCTAAACAAAGCAACCCAAGCTAAATAAGTAGCTAAGATAGCAAATACATAGCTGAACAGAGCTAACTAACAGAGCAAACCGAGTTAAATAAATAGCTAACATAGCAAATACATAGCTAAACAAACCAACCCGAGCTAAATAAGTAGCTAACATAGCAAATACATAGCTGAATAGAGCTAACTAACAGAGCAAACCGAGCTAAATAAGTAGCTAACTGAGCGGCCATTTACCTTAGGCGAGGCGGGGTCGCTTTCCGTCGCGGATTGCGTCCCAGGCGTCGGCGCCGGAGCCACTGCCCGAGGAGACGTCAGAGGAGACCTCATCCGGCTCGAACACCGGAGCGTCCTCCTCCTCCTCCTCCTCCTCATCCTCCTCCTCCGCCGCCGCCACCGCTGCCGCCGCCGCATCTGGCCCAGGGCCCTGGCCAGGGAGAAGAGAGCGGTCTATGGCCGCCCGGAGCCGCGTCTGGAACAACGCCTCCTCGGCGACTTCTATCGCGTGCTCGGCGGCGGAGATGCGGATAGCTCTCTGCATCACAGACGCTCGAATGACACCCTCGGCGCGCTCGCGCTCAAAGGAGGCGCGAGAGAGGAGGAGACCGACCTCCAGATCCTCGTCCTCATCGTCCGAGGAGGACGAGATCCGAGCGTCGGTGGCCGCCGCCGCCGTGGATCCGGATGGGATTTGACGGCTCCGAATGAACTCGCGACCGCAGTCGCCAGGGATCTCGCCCCAGTTGTAGGGGTGATCCGGGCTGCGCCTCGGAGGGTGGGAGGAGGAAGATGCTCCATCCTGACTTCCGTCGGAGCCGGAGGGGTTCGCCATCGATGGGTGAAGTAGGAGGAGAGCGTGTGCGGCTAGGGTTAGGAACTGGGGAGAGTGAGACTGAGAGTGAGATACAGTACTGGAGTGGGAGATATTAATACCGGCACCGCTTAATGTGCCTTCACATGGAAAACGGAGATAGACCGATCTCCGTTTCTGATGTGGCAATATCAGCAACGGAGATATTCTTTCCTCTGTTGCCTATATATGAGCAACGGAGATCTTTTCAGCCTCCGTTACCATTGTGTCGGGCCCATCGACCGACTAGCGCGCGCGCACTCGCGGAAGCGCGCGGAGCTCATTTTTCCGTCGCCTAACTCTTGTCGTTGCCATAGAGGGGTATCCGATGTGTCGTTCTGTACTAGTGCCACATCTGGCCTGAGGAGTTTGTCAAAAGGAATGCGTAGTATCCTAAGAAAATCCTAACAGGAAGCTTAGATAGAAAAAGAAAGTATGAAAACAGGAGAAGGCTTGAATCCGAGGGCAGCGGCAAAGCGGGACAATTTTTTAGAAATGTAGCGGTGTCGGGGACTGGAGCACATTACGATCACGATGTAACTCTGGTTATCTGAGGCAGCAAGTTTGTTGACGCACTCTTTTCCTTACAGGGTACCGAAAGGGACTAGGAGGTTTTTAATGAGGCGGGCTTGCTGACCTAATATAGTGGTGGAAAATTCAAAAAAAAAACGATCACAACTGAGATGCAGCCCAGCATGCGGCCATGTAGCGGTATCGGGGCCCATAGAGAGTTTAGACAATTTAAAATGGAACGTGGGTGGATGGTAGAATTCGAATTGGGATAATTTGTACTTTCATATTTTGAAGTAAAGAAGCAATATGGTTTAGATATGTCAAGCCGGGAGTTGGACTTCCAATCTTAAACTATGCACCTAGCATATATGGCAATTATTTGATTATCAGTGCTAATATGGAGCGCTAATGACCTGGCTTGACAAATCCCTATAAAGCTCATGTATTCAAACTATGCATATCTCCACTGATGTTAAAAGCACAAGTAAGCATGGATCTAAATAACATCAGCTCTATGCTCGCCTGCATCTAATCGCTTCATGATTGTCCAATGCTTTATCATGCTTAGTGGACAGTTCTTAATCATCACCTTAATATCTTAATCAAACAACCTAAATTAACACAATGACATAGAACCATATGTGATATAGGCTCCGGTGTCACCTATATTCGAATACAATAGTCCTTTAAACACGATTCCAACACACAATGACGCCTCCCTAGTCCTAGGCGTCCATCACACCAGACACCACCACCTCCATCACCCCACCTCCCTCATGGCGTACTACTTACATGGGAGACCCACATCTGGCTATGGAGAAAAAAGATAGACCGACAGAAAGCACTGGCGTGGTAAACTTGAAGTCAACTTGGTCAATTGCGTGGCAAGTTTAGTCAAAACACACCACATTAAGGGGATGAAAGTTTAGTTTCTCCTCTTAGTTTACCACATCACTGAGGATACAAGTTTAGTTTATTCTCTTAATTTCCTTCCATGGTTGCTAAAATATATTTAGATACCTCATGAAAATAAAATACATCAAAGCGGAGAACTAAAAATGACGGCCGAGCTCTATGTAGCCCTTTATTTTGAACAACTTGAAAATCAAAATTTTGAAATTTCAAAAAATCTCAAAACAATCTTGGATCTAGAAAATGTTCTATTTTATTAATTTGTAGACTCTCTAGTCAAAATATGTGATATTCTGGGCTACCAAAAAAATAACAAATCTGACATATTTGGAAGAGTTGAAATTTTGTACTGTTCAGTATAAAATAAAACATTGTTTGCATGTTTGGGAAGTTCTTTGAGATTTTTCTGAAACCTCAGAAATAGTTTTTTATATTTTTTCAAAATAAAGTTCCCCATGGAGCCCGGTTTCCATTTGTCGACCCTCACATCAAAGGACACATTACTAGCAGAAAATGTACTCCCTCTGTCTTTAAACATAAGGCCTGTTAAATTGTGAACGTTATTTAAAGACTGACATGATCAGTATTATGTACCAAACAAAATGGGTTGAGTTTGTATAAATGGTATTGTAATATATAGTTCATATGTATCTATAGTAAGTTTACAGATATAACTTGTATGAAAATCAAAGTAAAAAAGGAAAAGTCGACCATGCCTTACATCTTGAGACAAAGTAGACTAGTACACACTATTGCTAAGTGCAGAGAAAAAATTCGAAAAGAAAAGAATACAAACTCCACCAATTAGCTGGCCGCGAATGACGACGGCAGGTAGATCCATCCACGGCCATAAACATACACATCAACATAGCATATGCATATGGATGGATCCATTCCATAAGGTCGAGAGAGTGGCGAGTCAAAGGGCATGTGACTAGCCCACGAAGACCGATCCCGTATTCTCGTTCCCTAACAAACTCTATGTGCTGAGCTAGCTGCTACTCCCTCCGTGTCAAAATACAAGGCGCGCTATTTTTAAGGTGGTCTTTGACACTCAACTTTGACCACCAATATATATCAAAATATATTGAATGAGAATGTATATATGATACCGTTGGATTCGTCTTGCAAAATTCTTTAATTTCATATATATTTATAATAATTTTGGGTACAAATCATGGTCAAAGTTACACGGCGTTGACCAGCGGAATTAAAAGGCGCCTTATATTTTGAGACGGAGGGAGTATGATTTTTTAATCCTGCGGGTCATGTGATGTGCATGCAACCGAAAGTTTTAATCAAAATCCTTATCTCTTGGTGCCGATTTTGACCTAACTTATAAAGGTTTAACTAATGATCTTTCTTTCAATAATTGTTAGTTTGTTTGCGATGCATCATGAGTTTTAATCCTAGCAAGGTTCCATGGAATACGAATAGGGACACGCAGGATTTGTTTGGTCTAAAAAACAATTAACATGCACCTGATTAATTAGCCATTGGTAGGGATATATACCTTACCTCTGTTGATCATGAACAGAAGATAAAAGCAGAGAACACACATCGATCTCACGCTTCTAACCTCCCAACTGATCAGAGATCAACTGATCGACAGCATACCGTGTAATCGAAACCAGCCTATGCACCCATGAATGGATGGAAATTGTCGTGGGAGATGAAAACGATGGAAGCAATGAAGAGAGCTAACTAACCATGAAATCAATGGAGTTAATGGCTAGAGGAAGCCTCCAAAAGGATCGCATGATCCGTCGAGTACCATGCACCGTGGATATGGAAGGATCAATGCGATCCCTTTGGATGCTTCCCCAAGACATTGTTGTCTCTCTCTCTCCCTCCTCTCTCTCTCTCTCTCTCTCTCTCTCTCTCTCTCTCTCTCTCTCTCTCTCCCCCTCTCTAAGAAGACAGAAGGAAGAAAGAGGTGTTGTGCAAGAAAGCTCCAGAGGTCTTTATATAGGTATGTACGCAACCTTGCTTGTGCTTGCCCATAAGTTTAGTTCACGGTTGCTTTTCTGCCAAACAAATGGATCAATATTTTATCATGTGGCCGTTTAATCTGCCCATTCTTCCATAGATTTTTCGTGGCCAAAATCTAAACAAACCATATATATGTGCGCCGCCGATCAAGAAAAGCAGATTTTCTGAGTATGGGCATCTCCAGACTCCATCACCTTTTACTTTACTTGCAAACTTTAAATCATGATGACGATCTCAAACAACAAAACAAGTTTGTAATGATACATAAACAATAATAGTCTTAAATTTAATTGTAGAGATTTGGGAGGCAGTTAGCAGTGGACATGAAACTAATGCGATCCACGAAGGTTTGTTTATGGTGTAATCAATGATGAATGCATCATTAGATGAAGCATAAACCTGGGCTTCTCAACAGATGCCTTTTTCACTTTTCCTGAACTTTTATCCATCTTGCAGCTAGTTTACAGACCCGGCTTTACAAGTAATATATGCTTACGAATGATTGATTGTACAAGCTACAAAAGTTGGGTGACTGTATCAGCACCTGCCAGATCTCTTGATGAGATTGGGGACACAATTTTTTAAACCTCGATTAGGAGATGCATGTGGTCCTGGTAACAACTAATTTCAGCCATTCAATCATCATAATCCCCATCCATTACTGTGATTCCCCCTACCTTGTGCTGATGTGCTCCTAACTGCTTTCTAGCTGCTACTCGTATTCCCAAGCATCTTGGCTTCTATCTTAATGACAAGTGCTTAGTAGCATTTTGCACAGTGGCTAGCTAAGCTTGGTTAAAGTATTTATAAGGTCCTAGATTAGCAAATGTCACTCAGATCTGAGTAGCAATCATGCCATGTATGTTAGTTGTTTGTAGTGTTTTCTTAATATATTTTTTATGTTACGGAGGTTGTTAATCAGAGTGTTGTAGGTTGTAACATGCCTGAATGTCCTATTATACTACTTGTTCTGTCCTTTTGCTTTTGTTTTGCCACTTTACCTACAGTGCTGTAACATGCATCCGGATTGCACATAATTTAGCAGAAACAGAGACATATCATGGACAGTGATGAATCTGATGTAAATGCATAAAGACCTTCATTTCTATCCCAAATTTAGCATGAAAATGTTTACAGTATATCAGTATACCTGCCAACTGCCGCCACGTGTCGCTTTTCACGGTATCCATGTGATGTGATTTGTTTTTCGCCTAGCCGAAAGTGAGAGATATGAACATATGATCTGCCATGTGCATCCATATGATTCCTCCAGACAAAGTTCAAACATTCTTTTTGTGTGCTGCGCTATTGATAGCTACCAGATGCAATCTTATCATCCTAGCTAGTAGCTAGGCACAGAAGGATCCTATGAGATTGCTCACATGTCTGCAATCGAACCACATGGAAGAAGAGAGCTGATAAATCAGTGTTGCAGCAATGCTTCCCCAACAGCATGTAGCCCATGAACTCACATGTGGACATCTGCAAAATGGGCATATGTTCTAGCACGCACATGGAAGGCATACATGCCCATGTTGCCATCTCTTTCCTTCCTTCGTGATGTGTGTGAACTGCTATCTATACCTGAGGTGAAAACAGTTGCACCACCCGGCAATGATTAGGGAAATTCAGGTTTGATAGGAGATGTGAATGTCCAGGTCCTTCAAGTCAGAAGAAGTGTCCAGTCTGAATAGAAGGCCCTCCTCTCCTTCTGAGTACATAGGTGCATTGACACCGGTAATCTTGGACAAGCCAATTAGATTAGATTGGATATGTAGTCACACCAAGTGACATAAACCTATAAGTATTTTGAACTGAAGGATGGGAGTAGAACCCTGAATGAAAACCGACACACCGTGCATCACATGCAAAAACCACAAAAATATTAATTTGTTTCTGTAAGTGTTTCGGCTCAGGGTTTTTCAGGGCTAATAATCATTCGGCAAGTCTATCCTGGAACCGAAATATTAGATCACGAGACACATTAATTGGAAATATAAAGTTTCAAAACAGACGTGAATGCCCAGGTCATGAAAGTCTGACTAACTGTTCGGTCTGAACAGAAGGTCTTCTCCAATTGTATACACTACAGATTGACGATGATCCTGTTGAAAAACAGAGATTCGCCTCAAATAAAAGGGTGGGGATCTTCAGAGAGATGATTGCGATGGTCTCCTCACATGCATCAGAGAGATCAACATAGGCTTTCGTTGAGACGATGGCATTGGACTGAAGGAGAGAACATGTGCATGAGCTGGAGCATTTTTTTCTTCCACAATCACTGAAGACAACATAGAGACGCCCGTCCAGATTTTTGGTCAGAGGTGTATCTTGTCCTCAATCTATCGTTAGTCAAAATGGTGCTATGTTCTCTTCTTCAGTCTAATGCATTTAATACATGGTTGCAGGTCGTCGCCGCAACGACACGATCTGAGACAGTAGAGCTTCTTCACAACCCGATTGTACATGAATCCGCGGAGGAAGCCATAGGGCATTTTGACTACACTGCTCCTTTTCTTAACCATTTTGTTTCTCCCCATTTCCCAGTGCCTCCTCTTCCTATATATACACACTATATACTAATGATATGGTAGTGGTTGGATGATTGTTTCCATCACATGCGTGAATGGTTCTATGCAAGTTTTCTCATGTTTCCTCTGCCAGAAGAGTGAGCTTGTGAGAGCTATTTATTTGCGGACTGTATATAGCCAAATATAGCAGGAGTACACGATAGATGAGCAAGATATATTTAATTAAACAATATATCTTATTAATCACTTCGTAAATCAAAGTTGGTAGACGGTGTAAATTAGAAAATATTTGTTCCACTGTATTTTAAAAAGTACAAGCCCACCTTTTAATAGAGTTTTAACAAAAGTAGCTCGTGACTCGTGAGTAGACCCGACCAACTTGATCCTGTTTCATTTAAAAAGCCTCATGTTACCCCCCCCCCCCCCCTACATTTTCTGTTGTTTAGATTTCTGTACTACCCCCTACATTTTATTGCCAATGACAAAGATGCATGGTGTCTCCCTTAACTTCGATATTATGCTACTGACCAAAAAATATTTGTATGAATTTTAACATGGAAGCAAGAACATGGTTTGGTAATAGGTGAAGTGTTTAGGGATCTAAGGGCAGGAAACTAATTAAGTATATATATACACATGAGGCTCAAAGAAAAAATGATGAAGTGGTTTGGAATCTCAGGGTCGGAAAATATTCTGATTCAGCAAACTACCTTGCGGCATACATATGATATTGTGCTGACACCATTTTGAAGTCGTGAGAAGTGTTTGGTCGGAATAGAAGGCTCTCTTCGTGATCAAGATATGACAAATGTTCCAAAATACAATTTGCATCAATTCGACTAAAGGCAAACATTTTTGTGAATAATATTATATTATTTGATCCTTCAGTGTGTGGAAGTTTTAGAATCCCTAATTTCTGTTGTATTGATCTGGACCCTGGTGGGAGGTTTATACAGGAGTACAAGGGGTAGGAGACTTGGAGTACAAGATGATCTAACCCTAATCAATCCTAACAGTACATATACTCTAACATCCCCCCTCAGTCGTAGCGGGAGTGAAGCGGACGATTGCGACTGAAGAGTCATGTGCGTCCGTCGCCTCCTCCACCTTGTCATCATCGCCGTCCCCTTCTGGTTCCTTCTCTTCCCTCCCGCAGTCACAGCGGGAGTGTCATGGACGCAAGGGATGACGCGGATGCTGTCGACTGGAGCTCTTGAGTTGCTGTAGACGTGTGTATGATGTTGATGTCGAGGTAGCCGAGCATGATGTAGCCATGGTTGATGTTGTCGCGGTCGATGTAGCCGATAGAGCCGAAGGCGCAAAAAAATTTGCGTGGTTTTGTGTCGTAGGGTTTTGGGTTTTGTGCGGCGGCGGCAGGGATCTGCGGCGGCGGCAGGTTTTGTGTCGTAGCGCGGCGGCGGCAGGGTTTCTGCGGTGGCGGCGGGGTTTTTACCAGGCGGGCGAGGCGATTGTATGATCACCCTAGCAGAGCGGCGGCGGGTTTTTGGGCGGCGGCGGCAGGGTTTCTGCGGCGGCGGCGGGTTTTTAGGTTGTCAGTGGCGGCGTGCGGCGGCAACTCGCGTGTGAGTGGCGGCGGCAGGCGGCGGGGTTTTGTTTTTGGCGGCATGCGGCTCGACTCGCGTGATGTAGACCTTGGCGTTGATTTGTGTTGTCGGTGTAGAGTTCGACGATGATCTTGATGTAGTCGTACAGCTTGATGTAACTCGATGTCGTGGTTCGGCGTTGTAGTCCGGCGTGATGCAGTGCAGATCGGTAGGTGACGACGTGCTGGCGCGCGGGAGGTCGCCTTCCGTTGGCGTCGATGCGGTGATGCTGGAACCCTCGTCTCGTCCATCGGGTGCTTGTAGTCGTGGCGGCGCGTACGTATCGACGCGGACAGCTGATCGATAGCACGCTCCAGGCACAGCACAGCATGTACGCATGCATCTCCATGTACGATGTGTTTTCTTTTTAATTTGATCACCTGCATGCACGGCCTTCATACCTTGGAATCCTGTGCTGCATGGAGCTGGCCGCCTCGGGAGACCGTTCGCAGGAGCGGCATGATCTGTTGCGCCTCGGGTCTCGGACTCTCGGTTGTCTGCGTGTCGCCGGAGTTGCCGTGTAGTTGAGGCAGATCTTGTCCGCCGGGTTCGTCGGTGTTGTGACGAGAGCACCAATCTTGCACTGCTTTTTACACTGATTTCTCGCCGGAAGAGGATCGATCTATAGATGGGTAGTGTAGGCCGCGTCTCACGACCTCAGTGTTATCAGCCGTACGATCATGCTCACTACACATCATAAAGCTATGAAGTATGCCGTGTCTCTAAGGATGGTTACACTAAATTGCCCAGGTCATGAAAGTCTGACTGACTTTTCGGTCTGAACAGAAGGTCTTCTCCATTTGCTTATAATCATTGAGGAGTACATACCACATAGAGACGCCCGTCTAGATTTTGGTTCAGAGGTACTCCTCCGATCCGGAATAACTGTTGGGACTCGTATACATACTTTGCACTACGGCAGTACACTCCTCACGACAATTTTATCGTAGTCAAAATGGTCTTAGGTGTACGGCCTCTCCTTCAACCTAATGCAATGAATGTGAACCGGTTCGTCCCTGCAACAACAACACACCCTGAAAGAGTGCAGCGGAGAGAGGCCCAAAGTGATCGACAGACCGTGAAGCGTCTTCACAAGGCGAATCTCCAAGAACCTCAGCGGCAATCAGTAGGGAATTCTTATCTCGTTGTCCCTGTTTTTAATCATGTTCCTTTTCCCCATTTCCCAGTGCCTCCTCTTCCTATACACACTATATACGATTGACATAGTAGTCCGCTGGATGGTTGTTTCGACTCATGTGTATGGATGATTCTACACAAGTTTTGATCCTTGTTCTCTCATGTTTCCTCCGCCAGAAGAGCTAGCTTGTGAGCTCTATGTATGCGTGGACTATATATAGCGAAACATTGCGTGAGTACACGGTAGATGAGTTAGATCCATTTAATGAATTTTTTAGTGTGGCATGCATATATTTCAATATCTTATTAATCACTTCGCAAATCAAAGTTGGTACATAATGTAAATAGAAAGTATTTGTTTCACGGCATTTAAATGTTAAAAGTACATGCACACCTTTTATTAGAGTTCTAACAGAAGTAGCTCGTGAGTAGAACCGACCAACTTTATCATGGTTCATTCTAAAAGCCTGTTGTACTCATCCCCGAAAGGATATTCTGTTGTTGCGATTTCTTTACATTGTTAACCCCTACATTTTCTTGCCGAGGACAAGGATGGTGTCTCCCTTAACTTCGATATTATGGAGCTGACCAAAAATATTCATATGGATTTTAACATGGAAGTAAGAACATGGTTTGGAAATAGGTGAAGTGTTTAGAGAACTCCGGGTCGGAAAGTAATTAAGTTTTTATTATACACATGAGGGCCATAGAAGGATTGGAATCTAAGAATCGGAAAATTGATTCTGATTCAGCAAATGTCGTTATTGCAGCATACCTCCCGGGGTGGATAAAATATCGTGGGACTAGCCTTTGTGACACCATTTTGAAGTCGTAAGAAATATTCAGTCGAAATAGAAGGCCCTCTTTGTGCTCAAGATATTATGAATGGTCCAACATATTAATTTGCATCAATTCGACTGGAGAGAAACATTTATGTGAATAATATATATTCTCTGATCCGTGAGTCTATACTATAATTATCGTTAAGTGATTTTTTAAATAAAAAAATACTTATTGATCCAACCTCTATGGTGAATTAAGACAACAACTCAATTATCCTTTTCTGAATCTGCAAAAGAAAATTGGACAATATATTTATGATTCAATCTACACAAATATGATTCTACAATATCGAAGAAAAAACTTCGACTTACAACAGTTGAAAGCCAAGAAATTATGAATCCGGAAAGCAATAGTGTCACCAAGTGTCTCACTCAAAACGGTGCTACGTACATTCTTTTCTTCAACCTAATTAGGGACATTATAGCTGGGTAGTCTAGGCCGCCTCTCACGACCTCAGTGTTATCAGCCGTACGATCATACTCACTACATATCATAAAGCTATGCAGTAGGCCGGCCGTGTCTCTAAGGATAGCAATTCTAAATTGCCCAGGTCATAAAGTCTGACTAACTGTTCGGTCTGAACGGAAGGTCTTCTCCATTTTCTTATAATCATTGAAGAATATAGACCACATAGAGACGCCCGTCTATATTCTGGTTCAGAGGTTTATTTTTCCCTCGATCTCTTTTTAGTCAAAATGGTGCCACGGTCTCTCCTTCAGCGTAATGCAATGTATGCAACCCGTTCGTCCCCGCAATGACACTCCCTCAAACGGTGCAGCAGAGAGAGGCCCCCAAAAGGGATCAACAGATTGTGAAGCACCTTCACACGGCGATTCTGGGCAATCTGTAGGTAATTCTGATCTAATTGTCCCTGTTTTTAACCATGTCGCTTCTCCCTATTTCCCAGTGCCTCCTCTTCCTATGCACACTATATACGATTGATATAGTAGCGGTTGGATGGTTGTTTCAACGCATGTATGCATGGATGGTTCTATACTAGTTTTGATACCTGTTCTCTCATGTTTCCTCTGCCAGAAGAGATAGCTTGTGAGGTCTATGTATGTGTGGACTATATATAGCCAAACATTGCTGGATTACGCGATAGATGAGCTAGATCTATTGAATGAATTTACTAGTGTGGCATGCATAGATTTCAATATATCTTATTAATTACTTCGTAAATAAAAGTTGGTAGACAGCGTAAATTAGAAAATATTTGTTCCACTGCATTTAAATTTTAAAGTACACACACCTTTTATTGCTGTTTAAACAATGGTAGTTCGTGAGTAGTACCGACCAATTTGATCATGGTTCATTTAAAAAGCCTTCTGGACTCAACCCCAAAAGGAAATTATGTTGTTTCGATTTATGTAATTTCTTTCCCCCTACATATTTTTTGCCATGACGGAAATGTTGTCTCCCTTAGTTCCGTACAGATATCATGCTGACCAAAATTATATACGGATTTTAATATGGAAACATGAATGTGATTTGGGAATCGATGAATTGTTTTGCGATCTTAGGGTCGAGAACTAATTAAGTTCTTATATTTGTGCACCCGCAAGAGGAGCAAAGAAAAAAAGAGAAGTGGTTTGGTATCTCGTGATCGGAGGAATAATTGATTCTTATTCAGCAAACAATCTGCGGACATACTAGTTTATTTTTATTTTTTTTAGACGGGAGGCTCGCACGGCTTTGAATTAACAAGCCATCAATCGGGCGGGGATTACACAATGCCACCAAACCACCACAGACGGCAGGTACAAAGGTACTGAAAGAACAACCAACAAGCAACAACACAACCAGCAAATAAAAAAAATTACAAGAGAGGACAACTAGGTTGTCGAAGATACTATAAATATTACAACATATAATTTGCATCAATCTGAATAGAAGGCCCTCTTTGTGATCAAGATACTATAAATGTATTTGCATCAATTGTACTAAAGACAAACATTTTGGTGAATAATATTATATTCTTTGATCTATCGGTGTAAAATACAATTATTGTTCAGTGTTTTTAATGAAAAACCCACTTCTTGATCCAACCGTCATGGTGAATCCAATTGCAACTGCAACTGCAACTCAATCATCCGTTTTTTTAATCTGTAATTTTATTTAACGATATAGTTATGATTAAATTTACACAAATATGATTCTACAGTATGGATCCCGAAGCAATAGGATCACCTAGTGTCTCACTCAAAATAGTGCCATATACATCGGGAATCAGTCTCTCGCTCTTATGATCCTGCTTCACGCGATTGCTCGCTTCGTCAAGTCGGTCCAAACAACGGCGAGGTAAAAAAGCAGTTTAATCCCATCGGAACATAGATCGTAAGAAGTTTTTGGCGGGGATTAGTTTCGATTTTGACAAATTTTGACATATGGCGCGCATCCAAACAAACGAAAGCCAAATCTGCCTATTTTGACATATGGTAACTGTTCCCCGAATCCAGAGTGTAAACGCGATTCGTGCCGCCGCCCACCGCCCACCGCCCACGCCAAATTCCGGGCGGCGCCCCGCTCGATTGGAGCCACCGCCGAGGATCCCGAGGCCGATGCCCCGGAACTCGAAGGGCGCCGAGGTCTCCGGCACCGGGCCGGACGATGCCGCCGACGCCCTCCACCTCCTCGACCTCGCCGACGATGCCCCCTTGGGAACGCCGCCGCCGCCCCCTCAGCCCGGCCCCCCGCGCCTCAGCCGCCTTCGTCGTCCGGGAATGCGGCGGTGGGTGGGGGACTGGAGGAAGAAGGCTTGAGAAGGCTGCGGGACCTGGTGGGGATCGGTGGGGAGAAGGTGGAGCTGACTGAGGAGGAGGCGTGCGCCAACCAACAGAGGCAGGAGGACGAGGTGATGTCTTGTGTTGGCCTCTCTCTTTCTCGTTGCGATTCTGAATTGTTCAGTACATTGCCGAAACACACAAAAAGCTTGCAATTGATACAAACAAAGTATTTAGGGTCTATTTGATTCATAGGAATTTCAAAACCTAGCAACAAGAAAAACATATAGGATTGGAGTGGCATGCGCACTTGAATATTGTAGGATTAGGAAACCATAGGATTTGAAATAGAGAGTGTTTGATGCCGCAAGAAAAACAAAGCAATTGCAAAGGGCATAGATTTCCTATTATGAAATATAGTCAAATGATTTGAAAAACACACATCCTTCAAATCAAACGACCGCCGTAGGAAAATTTCCTATACGAAACTAATCCTCCAAAGATCCTACGAAATTCCTTCAGGAGCCCTGACAAGGCTAAGAATAGGCCGAACACTCAGACCACTCAAGGCTGGACCAAGACAAACAGCTGTTAGACACCCGTTACAACCAACTCCATCAAACTATCTCTGGCTCGCCTTCTTCAGTGGGGAACTCTTCTGAGAGATTGCCGGCATGGCGTCGGGCCCGCCCAAGGACAAGTAGGTTCGGGGGATGCTCCCTCTTTGCTGGGCGGCAAAGCAGTCAGCTGGACAAGAAGAACAAGGACTGTGATATTCCAACAGCCATGCGCGCCATTTTAGGCGGGCGGAGGCTACCAAAACTTAAGAGCGAAGGGAAAACCACCATGGAGGTCCTAAATAAGGAGGTGCAATACTATCTGCCGAATGCAGGTGTACAAGAAGCAGCACACACCGAACATGATGGAGGCTGTTCGGTCCTTAGTTGAGATCAGTGTCTGATCTCTTCTGTTGGGAGGGTGCACAACGGTGCTTCTCTGGTGGCGAATGGCGAGAGTTCGTGTGTGTTTGGGGAGGTTCTTTTAGTTGGGTATGCGGTGTGGCTTGTTAGCTTGGATCTAGATTCCCTTGTTTCAGGCACAGATGATGCTCCATGATTTGTAGTGTGCGGTTTTTTGTCATTTTCCGTAAATTAACCGTGCATTGTATGGTTTTTGGGTCCGATTTCCCTAATTAACTGGTTCAATTATATTCTTCTCTAAGCAATGCGGGAACTCCCTATCCTCTAACGAGGTTCGTAAAAAAAAAACTAACACTGGCCAAGCGCACAGGACACCACAACCAAACCGAGCCTCGGTACGAGAAAAGAGAGCCCTAATCTGCAAAGGAGGGCAGAACTGGGTGCTCCCGCTATGGAAAGAGTCATAGTGCCATGGCCCGCTGGTCTCCTGTCAGAACAGAAACCGCGATCGGCCTCGTGAATGTTGCACCGCCGCACATCGCCACATCCTTCGCCGTTCACAACATGCGTCCACAATTGTCGCCAAACCTGTCCAGTGCCTCTGTGTGGCTAAGTTGCCACATCACGTGATCCTCCGAGGTCCATCGCCTATGCCACCCTGGTAGCCTTACTGGCAAGATGTCAGTAGTATGTAGAATCTACCGATAGAGCCGACCTGCGCGCCAAATGAGGGTCAAACTTTCACCTAGGGAAGACCCCACCGTTGTCCAATCCAACGCCATATTGGCAAGCTTGTTCTGGCTTCACCTGAAGGACTAGACTACAAGGATGGAGGTAAGTCATGGCTCCTCGATGATGCCATCAAGGAGGAGACGATGCCCAATGGCGCCGATGTCACAGACACCGACAAGATAAGGCAAGGCTTTTGCCAGAGCAGCACGACTACCACTCGCAGCTCGGTTGCAACCCCACAAAGCCACCGCAACAATATCCTAGCACCCGACAACTGTTCTATCCTGAAAACGTTGCTGGCCTGCCACCCTGCCAAACAGAGGTCACCACACACTGTACACTAAGACCAACATGGCCGACCATGATGCCAACCCAAGGAGCTGGCATGTGGCCCAGTGCATCGGGCAACCCATACTGCAGCTAGGACACTCAGGTCTGTGGTATGGCACGGAGCACACAACGACGACCCTAGGCGGGAGCATGGCAAAGGATTTCAACTACACACCAAGGGGAGTCGCGGGACGTGATCGAAATGTGTGCCGCATGATCTGCTACGCAGCAACGTATAACACATTAGGCCGGCCGCCAAAGTCCACCCCCGCTGGACGCCAACCACCCGCGCATGGCCAGCCAGATGAGCCATCGTGCACCAAGCACGCACACTGGAATACACCCATCCCCCTCACCTTCTATCTTCTTGAACAGCAGACCACACCAGGCTCACCAGCCGCCACGTGCCAACCAGAGTTGGGCAGGGCATGGGGAGAGGTGGTGGGGAAGACTTTTTGGAGTGGCAGCAGGATACCCTCGTGAGTCCGGAGCAGGAAAAGATCTCTCCTCGTAGATTGCGAAGCATAACCAAGTAGCTGAAAAATAAATAAATACAATGAGTTGCTTCTGTCATGGATATACGGCCGTTGTGAACTTTATGATTTGTTTTCCTGGTGCTTAAGTTGCTGATTCTTGAGGGCCAACTGAGGACTAGAATTATTTTTTATCCCAAAGGATGCACAATGAGAGCCCTGTAGTTATTTCATACCTGTGTTTGTGGTCAATCTCGTTGGTAATTTTTTTACGATTGTGTGCTTTGTCATTCCTAGGATATGAAACGGCGAATTAAGATCGTTTGTGCACATTGAGCGGCCTAGTTATACTGAGTGTCAAGTAGTACGAAGGGGAGTGAGATACTAAGTTTCACATACTACCTCCAGTACTACAAAGAAGGCATTTTTTTTTTCTATAAACTTGGTCAAACTCTACATTGTTGGACTCTAGAAAGAACTTATAGGCCTTCTTTTCATGAATGGAGGAGTAGCATGAAAGGAGTTTCAGATGTACTTGATTCTTATTTTGATGTTATCTTGTTTTTACTTGCACATGTGTTATCACTTATCTTAGTCTGATAGAATCTAAATCAATGCGCAGTTATGTGCCCTGGAAGCAATTTTTGGCGACAATGTAGTCATTTTCAATGGAATGGACGGCCAACGGTCTTTCCAGGTATATCGTTCATTATCAGTTTTCAGGTTACATTCTTATCTATAAGGGCAAGGGTTCCATGATTCCATCTGTTTGTCATTACAGGTTCATGTGCATATTGAGATCCCAGACGGTATAGATCTATCTGCAAGGCTCAGTTTTGGTGCTGGAACACTAAATTATAAGGAAGTACATGATGGTGATGCCAGTGATGATCTTGTTTACAAGTTTAGAGTTGAGCATTTACCTCCAATCCTGCTAACATGTCTCATGCCTTCGTCGTACCCTAGCCATCAACCACCCTTTTTCACTATGTCCACCGAATGGCTGGACAATGTGATGATTTCGTCATTATGTCACATGCTGGATATGACTTGGGAGGAGCAACAGGGCATAGAAGTAATATATCAATGGGTGCAATGGCTCCAAAGCTCTTCCCTTTCTTACTTAGGGTTTGACAATGAGATAGTTTTAAGCAAGGGGGATCAAACGTGTATTGAAGATGGCGGGGATAAGCGTGCTTGTCCAGACAATGCTCACCTGATGTTACAATTCCGAGGATTATTAGATACAATGAAGATAAGCGTCATAAAGCCTTTTTGCATGCTATCCATTGCTGCATGATTTGCTTCAGCGAGTTTCCCGGTAACTCTTTCTTCCATTTTCACAGAACTTTTTTGCACACTACATTAGAAATCTTCTGCTATGTTATACTTAGCTCATTTCATGTGTACTAGAAGGGCTAAGGGCGCTACGCTGCGCCGCTGAACATTCATGAGGTCCATCACTGTCATGTTTCATTTTTTTCTCTATTTTAGTTGAAGAAAAATATGAGAGCAAGGTCCATCACTGTCATGTTTCATTATTTCACAATTTTAGTGGAAGAAAAATATGAAAGCAAGCACACCGTGCTTTCAAGTCCCATACTAACCGTGTGATTAAAAATATCGAACCATACATCGTCCTCCCACAAGAAAAAAAAATCATACATGATCAGCTGTAAGTAGTGGATTTAGTTAAAACAAATTCAAAGAAAAAACTGCATGTTGCTCATGAGTATAAAAATTAAAAATATATTTAAAAATGCAGCAAACTTCAGTTATATCTGCATCCAGTAAAAGGAAAAATGCAGCAAACTTCAGTAAAAAATGCAGCAAACTTCAGTTATAGCTGAAAAGCTTAGTTATTAAAAGTAAATACAGATGCAATTATTTGCAAGAAGTCGTGAAACTGAACACACTATCAAGTAAAACTTAGACTGCACCCTAAACCAAAAAGGTATCAGAAAGACGATTTACAGAAGTTTACAATCAGAATAGAACGGGAAATCGAGAAAGAATTTACTTTGTCCATCTCTTGCATTAGTCACTAATCCTAGATTGTTGCATCTACACCACTCAAAGAAAAATAGGTCACTAACTCACTTTTCTTGTCCATATATTAAATCTACCATTTTAACACCATCTTCGTACTGCACTCACTATCGCCAGCTATAATATGGCAGTATGCCTGTAGACCCAAAGAAACAAAAAATGAAGCGTGAATTGGCTGCGGTAGACCCAAAGAAACTAAGATAAATCAGAGTTTTATGTTATCGTTATTAAATAACGAAAACACAAAATAATACCTGATTATACAATAATTGTAGGCATGCCTGTTGTCTATCAAGACAAACATCAAACTTTTAATTATCTAGAATCTCATTAATGATTGTCCTGTGGTCGTCCTTTCTTTGTGAAGTGCAAATTAGTTCCCAAAATATTCACTTCTTTTGACCAGAAAAGAGACTAGATATGGTAGCCGCAACATAGTTATATAGATGCCATGTTAAATGTTCGCATTTTGAGATAGCAATTCATCAGTCCTTGTTGATTGAAACTGCCTTCTTTCTAAACAATTTAAACTTGAGAATCGTGTACTGTGGTCTTCATGATCCATGACCAACCTTTATGTTTTCCATTTACATTAGTTAATCCTTGTTATTTGAATCTCGCTTCAATTTCTGAGCCTAAATTATTGCTTGATCAGGTGTCGATTTCATCAAACTTCCATGCCATCATTTCTTTTGCCAGAAATGCATGCAGACATATTGCAAAATGCATGTCAAGGACGGAACTGTAGTGAAGTTACTGTGTCCTGATACAAAATGTGGAGCCGTTGTTCCTCCCAATATATTGAAAAGGCTGTTGGGGGAGGACGAGTTTAAACGTTGGGAAGCATTGCTTCTTCAAAGAACTCTTGATGCAATGGTTGACGTAGTTTATTGTCCGAGATGTCAAACTGCTTGCTTGGAAGATGCAGGTGATGAAGCTGTGTGTTCAAGTTGTTTATTCAGCTTCTGCACACTTTGTAGAGAGCGCCGTCATATTGGGGTGGAATGTATATCTCCAGAAGAGAAACTTCATATTTTGGAGGTAGGAGGACTGTATCTCACACTTTCGCAATATGTTTAATTATATCCAAACAGTCCTAGAAAATGTATTGCTATTAGGTCACTTACTTTATGGCTAGGTTCGCTAGGATTAATATACATGTGTTTTTTTTATCCATCCGCTGTATGGTTGCACTAAAGATAATTCATATTGTGATCAACTTCGGTAAAATGACGCCATACTATCTGTTTCTATTCTTCCTTAGTTCATTGTTTCGTTGACGGTTGATGGGAATGCTATCTTTCTTTTGTTTGACACAGAAACGTCAAAAGTATGAGAAAAGGAAAAAGGGGGATATCCGTAAAAAGAAAATAAAGGGAGATATTCAGAAACGTATGGATGAAGTATGGAGCATCATGGAAATTTTGAAGGATGCAAAGCAGTGCCCGCAATGCAAGATGGCTATATCTAAGATAGAAGGATGCAATAAGATGACCTGTTGTTACTGTGGCCAGTCCTTCTGCTACCAATGCAACGCTGCAATTAGTGGATATGATCATTTCAGGTAAGCTGTATTTCAGTAGCATCTACTTTTGTTCATTGACATAGCTGTGACTTGACAAATAATCATGTTGTTGGCTCCAGGGGTGATTGTGTGGTATTTGATCAGGCTGAAGTCGATAGATGGGGGATGCAAGTGGTGCAAAGGGTACAACGCCAAGTCGTTGCACGAGCGCATGCTGCCTTGTTCGAAGGAGAATTTCACCCGTGTCCCACTTGCCGCCAACCAATTCCAAAGGTAAATATCAAAATACCTTATTTGTAAACCTATCTGAAGACAAGGATGATGCAATTGCTTATCTTTCGCATCAAGAAACCAAAACGGTGTTGTTTCATGCACAACTTCCTTAAAACATTACTCTCGCGGTTGTCATGTCACCTCTAGTCACAGTTACTTAGTTCAGACCGTATATTACAACTTCATTAACTTCCATGAGTCATGTAAATCAGCAAGTTATCTCTAGGTCGGTTAACTTTTTTTTGCTTGAGCCAATAGAAGTCTGGCTAACCACTCCGTGTGTGCTCCTAGTGAAATCAAGCTTCATTTTTCTTTCCATATTGCACCCTTCCCGTTCCTCGTGATTCTTTATTTGCTTTGTTAACTTGGGCAGATTGCAAACAACAACCATCTCTACTGTTGGCAATGCACCCAATACAGCTGTGCGCTGTGCCGGAAGACTGTCCAGAAGATGACACAGCATTTTGGTCCCACTGGATGCAAGCAACACACTGCAAATCCCTGATGCAGTGCGCAGTCTCGAAGCAATCGCGATTCTAAAAGGCACTTCCCTTGCATTAACGACGCGCGCAGCGGGGAAATTTGTCGGCAGCTTCTTTATCACCTCTCGTGGGTGGATAGGCGGTGGCCGCAGGAGATGTGCCAGCTCTACCCAGAGCCGTTGCACCTGTGAGAGGGAGGATGTTCCCACGGCTAATTTTGTCGAGGGGTTCTAGCATGTAATTCAAAAGATTCAGAAAGTTGTCGGGTGATGGTTTTTAGCTTGTGCCTAATTTATTACACATGTTGGCTTTGTGAGTGTTGCCACAACCTGATAATACTACTAGGAAGTTTTCCTGATAACAGGTGTGAGTGGCTCGTGTCCTGCTTTCACCACTGCAATCCAGAACCACAATAATTTTGATGAGATCCCACTGGCATCTCCTCCCACAGATAATCCACTTATCCCACTAGGGAATGTACAGTAGTATGGTATCTGTCTAGTACTCCCTCCGTTCCAAATTAATTGACTTCTATTTGCCCACATGTGGATATATCTGGACATGTTACAAGTATAGATACGTACATATTTGGACAAATGGATGTCAATTAATTTGGAACGGAGGGAGTAGTAGACAGCGTTAAAAGACAGCTTATATAGCAGCTCGTCTTTTTAGTGGTCTATACAATGTCAAACAGAGCAACTGTCCACGTACGCATCGATCCAAATCCCCAACAAGAACAAATGAAACAAACGATTCACAATCGATCAAGCTAGTGCTATGCGGAGACTCCTGTAACCATAATCAAGATGGTACAAGTGCTATGCGGTGACTCTCCCTCAGTAGTTGCAGGTGGGGCTAGGTGATATGAGCGTTGGCGGCACAAATTTTGCCTAGGATGTCGAGGATTCTTAATTCATCAATCCGAATTCCCAAACCATGAATGAGAGATGATTAAACTGTGGAAATAATCAAGGAAGTGATGAGGGTCTAGGTTCTGTCAGACTTGCTTCACGCGACGGTGGCGGCAAGAAGCTCTCACTGCAAGGGCGAACGGTTTATATATATGCTGCTACCATCTTCGCAAAGGTTGTATCCTCCTTGGCCTTGGCGCCGGCGTCCCGCGTGTTCCGGCCGGTGGTATTTGATCCACCAGCGCTTGTCGCACCGGTGCAGTCGGGCCAGCCTGGGACGGAGCTTCAACAGCCCAGCGCCATGCCCGTATTCAAATTTAATATTCTTTTTTGAAAGGAACAAATTTAATATTCCTTCTACCCGCAAAAAAAAAAATTAACATTCCTTCTAACCCTAAAGCACAGCTGAATATCATGGGCTTCGAAATTATAATTGGCGTTGCGGTAGAGAAATAAAAAAGGCTCCTCGCAGCGGCACCACCGCACGCAGCCACTATATAACGCTCAACGCGAGCGGAAGTACGGACTCACCCGCAGCAGTTCCTTGCAAGGGCCGGCCCATTTGTTTCTTCGGTTGTTTTCTTTTCGGATTTTTCTGGTTCTTTTTCTTAAACCCGTTTTTTTTGTCTCTTTAATCTTCTTTTCTTTATTTTTCTTCATTTTGCATTTTCTTATTTTTCACTTTTTATGATTTTGAAAACTGTTCAGATTTCAAAAAGTTTCACAACTTAAAATTGATAAGATGTCAAAAATGTTCCGATTAGAAAGTAAATTCAGATTGCAAAATTGCTCATATTTTAGAAAACGAAAAGAAAAAAATAAATTAAAAATTCAGATTTAATCTAAAAATAAGATTCATATATTTTTCAGGAAAATTATTCACGAAGGTCGAAAACATTGTTCACGAATACTTCCGGGTTTAAAAAAATCACGTCATGAAAAATATTCCCATATTTAAAGGCGTTTATCCATAAACTTTATCAAATACACGATGATTTGTTTTTGAATACATGAACATGTTTTTAAATACTTGATGAACCTTTTTTTAAGCACCCAATGAACATTTTTAAAACACTTGAAAAAATTATAGAAATATCCTTCTAAGACCTTCATAATCTATTTGTGAGAACATTTCAGAAAATAAAGAAAAAAACGGAAGAGAAAAAAAAACAGTAGGTAACGTACATGCATATGACTGGTCTGTGGGCCGCTGCGTGGGACTCGCACCCAAAGAATCATCGAAGATCGAAACTTCGGCTGATTACCTCCCCACCTCTTTCTTCTTCCTCTGTATTTCCCTGTCCTCCCTTCTAGAAACTTCCAGAACCTCCTGTACCTCTGTGCTTGTGTTGATTTAGGTTGAATTCAGAGAAGAGATATAGACAGGTCTGTTACACCCACCGCATCATAGGCGTGTTCAGGATCGATTGGGACGCCGATAGGATGACACAAAGCGCATCTGCTCTGCCAAGTCTAGGTAATGCTAGCAAATTCACTTCTAGAGTCTCATGGATCAGCTTTTGTTGAGCGACCAATCTAGGCATCACGTTGTTCCGTGAGCACTTTTGCGTGCACAGTGCAAAAAGGTTTGTGCTAAGAACCATTATTTTAATGCTCTGCACCTGTCGACCCGCTTGTGGTGTTCGCTATGGCGACTGTAAAGCTCTGGAGATTGAACAGATACATTGCCTGTTCGTCCAGGTGGTTTATCATCAGTAGAAAAAGAACTTCAGTAAGAACAGAGTTGGATATTTCCATCATGGTAGCAAGCGGCAGCAACCTGACAGGCCGACAGAACCACTGAAGGATGCATCCGATGTTGGACTGCAGATTGTTTCGCACCTCGTGGCTTACCCCATCCTGCAGCTTGCCCGCTCTGTGACCAAGCCGATGAATCGATGATCGATCTCCGATCTTCTGACAGACTGCATCTTCGCGAGGCAGGTATTGTTCCAGGTACTAAGTCACTGGTCGCTCCAGCACATCTGTCCCCAGCCTGACAACACCTTTGAGGACTGGTTCTAATCTGCTGCTGATCGAGCAGGAGATGCAAGGGCCAAAAGGAGCACGTTAGAGCATCTTCACCGGGTCTCCAAATGACCCTCCAAATGTTGTTTGGGGCTGGACCAAAAACATATCCTGCACCCCAGGGGGTCTCCAAACTTGGAGGCCCTGTGCGGGACATGTCCGCTCACAGCTCCATGTGTGGCTGGCTCATAAGTCAGTGTACGTAGCTCATTTCTCTTCTTGCTAGATGCATGCATAGCCATAGTTCGTCGCGGTGCTGCACATGGAGATGGAGGAGCTCCAGGCTATATCTCACCCGCCTTTCGCGCCACGGGAACCGCATCGTTGATCTCCTTCGTCTCCTGCGAGCACGGCACCGGAGGAGCACGGAAGCCGCCGCGACGACCTCGACTTCAACCTACGGCTGGACGCACGGTGTCGTCGTCCGCGCTTCTACAAGCCAAACGGCCATGTCCTGAAGGTGCGGCGTCGTCGAATATGTATGGAACCGGAAGGATTCGAGTTAGAACACAAGGGATCATATATAACTGACAAGGTCGTCTTCCTCCTACGGCTGGGCGCGCGGTGTCGTTGTCCCCGTCAGCCCTCGCTTCTCCAAGCCAATCCGTGATGTCCTGGAGGTGTGCCGTCGTTAGATACATTTGGAGCCGGAGGGATTCGAGCTAGAAGGCCATAGAACGAGCGGACGGAGCGGCACCTGGCCGAGGCGGCGTCGCGGCCGTCGGTTGCTGGTTACTGTTGCTCCTCGTTTTTCTGCTGGCCAGAATAGCGCACGCAGCAGCTCCTACTTGACGTGATGTTCCACGCCAGCAATACTACTTCACGTGATGTTCCTACTACCTACTACCTGAAAATATAAGGTGATTGCTTGCTTGCTTGATGTTCCACGCCGATCGAAAAGCAGGAGATAGGAACGCTCTCTGACGGCTTGCTTGCTCCTACTCCACGTGATGTTCCACGCCAGGAATACTACTTCACCGAAGTCTGCATCGGCTCCCAGGATCGCTCACTGACGCCCCCGTGCGCGAACGCTAGGAATGCCGATCGAAAAGCAGGAGCTAGCTGCCAGGCAGCGATGCACGGAGACCAATGCCGGCTGGTCAGCGACGCGAGCTACCCGCTCACGGACTGGATGCTCGTGCCGTCCTGCTGTTGCATCCTGACGCCCCTGGGGCACGCTCCTGTGCTTCGCCAAGGAGAAGGCCGGTGTCGCTCGTCTCCGGCAGTAACAGCTCACGCACACAAGGTGTTCGTGTTAATAACTCAAGAGATAGAGGGTGTTGTTTGGGGGTGCCGCTGGGAGCGTTGCTCAAATTTTGATCGGACACATGTCCGGTACCACCCAATTGAGACTCAATTGAGGGGTGTCGGACACTCATTTGGAGTGTGCCGGTGGAGATGTTTTTATATCATGTTGCTTACCGGCGGCGACGGCACACAGCGTGGGGGCGGCAGAGAGCACGGGAAGAGAAATGGTAGCATGCCCAATACATTTGAAAAGAGTGAAACTAGAAGAAGCTACAAGCACCTAATCAGGATCTGCAAGCTCATGGGTCCACTGCCGAATGGAGCTCTTCTCTTCATCTCTCTCTACAGGACCACAAACACAAAGTAACCATTGAAATGCACTGGTCAGTAACCGCGTATTGATGGGACTATGGGAGTATCAATATCGTCGAACACCTTCTTGTTCCTGGCCAACCATACTGTCCATAGCGCGGCGTTGATCATCATACTCCAAGCTGGTTTCCTCGTAGCAGGTAGCTGTTTTTTGCTTCATCGAAGAATTCAGACACATCCAAAAAAAATATGAAGGCAGATTCCAAGTTCTCTTAGAATAGATCTAGTATGCCTGCACCGTACGACAAAGTGGTCTACAGTCTAACCGATATCCTACATCCGAAACTCCGAAGGGTCACAGGTCATAATCAATAATTTTCAGTCTCTCCTTGCAGAGAAACCACATGAACATTTTTCCTTTTCTTTGGAGCCGAGCTACTCCAAACTTCGTCAGCTGCACCATCCCTCCCAACTGGACAGGTTGTAGAGGTGTCAGGCCCCGCGCTTGAACTGATTGAGCCGAGGAAATTCAGAAGCACACTGTATTTATTCAACGGCTGCTCCGTCAGATGTAATAAGCTCAACTCTAACTCTATGAGGCTCATCTCGGATTAACCCAGCAATCAGCTAGCGGAACATTTGGACGAGGAGGGCAGGGAGAGTAACATTCAGAGGACCGTATTGCTCATGCCGCTCTACAGGGACATCTTTGCTGCCAATCTGGGCAACGGCGAGCGTACCTGCTTCTGGCTCGACGAGTGGCTTGGCGAAGGTGCTCTGTGTGAGCGGTTCCCTGCCCTCTTAACGAATGCTCTGAACCCGCAGGTCTCTGTCACAGCGGTGATCGCCAAGCTGGTTCCTCGGCTCACCGCCACGGGCGCGCGTGAATTCGCATTCTTCGTCTGGCTCCTCCTAGAGTCGAGGATCCAGTCCTCTTGTCAAGAAGACGGTGTTCCATGAGCACTCTTGCGTGCACTGTGCAAAAGGTTTTGTCTAAGAACCATCTTTTTAAGTTCGATGAACAGATAAGCTATTGGGCTGAAGCAGCTCCTCGCGAAAAGCTATTGGGCTGGCCCATTTGGTTTGATTTTCAATCTACGTTGTTTTTTTTCTTCTGGTTTTCTTCGTTTTCTTCCTGTTTCTGTTTTTCGTTTTCGTTTTTCTTTTTTCGATTTCTTTTATTTTCTTTTATTTGTTTTTGTTTTATTTTTCCTTTTTCTTATTATTTTTCGTTCTTCTATTTTTTTGTCTATTTATTTTTTATTACCATTTAAAAATGAACAATTTTTAAAATCAGAACCATTTTTAATGAACTATTTTCACAATTGGAACATTTTCAAATTTAGAACCATTTTAAAATTTGGAATAATTTTTAAAATGAGTAATTTTAAAATCTGAACCCCATTTTTAAAAGGAACCACTTTCAAAATTAGAACATTTTAAATTATGGAACCATTTTTAAATGGGAAACATTTTCAAATTTGGAACCATTTTCAATTTTATAACCATTTTCAAAATTGGAACATTTTCAAATATGGAACCATTTTCAATTTTGGAACCATTTTTTATTTTGGAACCATTTTAAAAATTAAAACCATTTTTAAATTTGAAACCATTTTCGTTTTCGCTTTTATTCTTCAAAAATGTTCATATTTTGAAAATATCCAGATTAAAAAATATTCTTGTTTTAAGCAACAAGGCCAAAAAAGCAGCGAAAAAAAAACAGTCGAAACAGTCCAGGTCCAAGCAGCGGGGCAGCCCAGTTTTCTGTGCGCACGAAACAATTGGGCCGGCCCATGTAACGAGTCATGTAGGCGGCGCTGGGCTTAAACAACGGAAACGAGCGATGCAAAGGAGCTCCCTTAAACGATGCTAACGAGCGATGCAAAGGAGCTCCCAAGAATATGGCTAATGCAAGAAAAAAAAAGGCTGACTTGGATACCACCGGCTCTCCTCTAAATTGGAAGACCACACGAACCGAAATAAACCTCCGAGGTTGAGACACACGTCTCTGTCAAGCTACAAAAAGCGAGCGATGCAGTGGTGTTTGGGCCTTTTCTGTCTGATGATCTTCAGGCAAGGTGGGTGTCGTAAGCATGGGGTGGGCCTTTTCTGGCTATTCTTCAGGTTGGAGCGCAGAATCACCAGGCAGAACACACGCACGCGCGAAGGATATTCTACTGACGAACCTGACGTTGTCCCACGAAAACTGCATAAAGGACCTTTATGCAGGCCCATCAGAGACAAGACAAATCTGACTTTCGATGGGAAATTGCAAACATCGTTAACTATAGTCACATCTGTACATTTGTCATTTTTGTGTAACTCAGCATGCAAAGTATTTCGTATTGTAGTTTTGCACATACATCGTTGGGAATATACAAGATTTTTCAAATTGCTTTTAAAATTGTTAAATATATATATTTATTTATTTTGAAATTAGAGGGAGCAATAGTGCTGGTGGAGAGTAAGAAATCTATATTCAAACAGGGAGCGGTTTAAACATATACGACTAATATATCCATGTATCGTTGTTATTTATGGTGAGCATAAAAACAAATGCAACAAAACACAAAAAAGAGCTGGTTCGTGCCGTGAGCATTTTCATTAACATGAAAGGCCCCAAGGACCTAGAATTTGTATTAAGTCGGGGGCGGGCCAACAATTACGACAAAAACCTTGCAGAAAATTGAAATTAAATCAAGGTCGTGCACTTTAACACACAACACCCTGAAACAACACTCGAAAACGTGATGGAGGCTAAGGAACACGCCTACGACGACGAGCAACACTCGAAAATAAGAATCAAGTACATCTGAAAACTCCCTTTCATTCTACTTCCTCCATTCATGAAAAGAAGGCCTATAATTTTTCTAGAGCCTTTCATGTAAAGTTTGACCAAGTTTATAGAAACAATTTATAGGCATTCTTTTTAGTAAGGGAGCTAGTGCGTGAAACTTAGTATCTTCGTACTACTTGACACTTAGTAAAACTAGGTCGCTGAATGTGCATGATTTCATCGGTTCATATCCTAGGATTGACACAAAGCACACAGTCGTAAAAATTTACCAAGGAGACTGACCACAAATGCAGGCATGAATGAACTACATGGCTCTCATTGTGCATCCTTTGAGATAAAGAATAATTCTACCGAACAATTCACGAACACTACGTAGCAACGAAGGAGAAACAGAGTTCAGAGAGAGGCCAACACAAGAAAGACATCACCTCGTCCTCCTGCCTCTGTTGGTTGGCGCGCGCCTCCTCCTCGGTCAGCTCCACCTTCTCCCCACCAGGTCCCGCAGCCTTCTCAGGTGCTCTTCCTCCAGTCCCCCACCCGCCGCCGTGTTCCCGGACGACGAAGGCGGCTGAGGCGCGGGGGGCTCGGGCTGAGGCGGCGGAGCATCCTTGGCGGCGGCGGCGAGGTCGAGGAGGTGGAGGGCGTCGGCGGCACCGTCCGGCCTGGTGCAGGGGACCTCGGCGCCCTTCGATTCGCGGGGCATCGGCCTCGACCTCCTCGGCGGTGGCTCGAATCGAGCGTGGCGGCGCGGTGCGGCCCGGAATTTGGCGTGGGGGCGGCGGCACGAATCGTGTTTAGACTCGGGGAAGAAAAAATTGGCTCGCGCGCCAGATTTGGCTTTCGTTTGTTTGGATGGGCACCATATATGTCAAATTTTGCCAAATCGTCGGCGCGTTGAAACTAATCCCCGCCAAAAACTTCGTCTTACGCTCTGTGTTCGTTCCGATGGGATTAACAGAAATTCAATTTGACTCTCGAGCTTATATTAAGCTAAATTTAAAAAATAATAAAACATTTTAACAAAATCTGGAAATATTTGGAGGCGAACACATACCAATATTCAACATAGGTGCCAAGTTTCATGGCGAAATGATATTTGGTATGCACTGTGCAACAAAGACAAATCCATGGCATACCTTTTAGAGCACTGATTTTGTTATTTTTGCACAGAGTAGAATACATGACATTTCATCACAAAACTTGGCACGTATTTAGAAAACATATATATGTTCATCACTAAAAAAATTCAGATTTTTTCAAAATATTTTACTATTTTTTTAGTTTGGTCCAAAATATCAGAAGCATATAAGCTCGGGAGTCAAAACGACTCTCTCTAGGATTAACCTTTTTTAGTTTTACTTATTTGTTTCCTTTTTCTTTTTCCTGTTGATTTCCCTTTTAATTATTTTTGACCTCACGAGCATTTTTTATTTGTGAAGATCAAATTCCAGAAACTTTTTAAAAATCGTGAACATTTTTAAAAATAAATCAATATTTTAAAATTAATTAACATATTTGCAAATTCATGTTTTTAAAATCACAAACATTTTGGAATATCCACGCACTTTATATGAAATTATGAATGCTTTTAAGAAGTTTGAGAAAACTTCAAAGTCGTGAACATATTAAGTTTGTCAAAATATTCAAATTCATAAACATCCTTCTTTTATTTCGTGAACATTTTTTTTAATTCATGAACGTCTTTGAATACCCTGAAAAAAATTAGCACATAAATTTTTGGGATTTATATATTAGATAATGAAAAAAAAAATCTCAAGTTTTGGCTATTGTGAAGAAGGAGCAATCTCTGAAACTTGAGCTTGTCAGTCACTTTTTTTTTTCATGGTAATACGATTCTCATTGATAAATAAAAGACGAGATACAAAGTACGTATACACCGATATTACAGATCTGAAAAGATAGGATAAATCTGTGTGACAAACCAACGCCTATCCATTTTCTTCGGCACCACCGTAGCAGCCATCAAAGAAAAAATAGACAGATCACCTCTTCACCCGAGCTCGACGCGGCTCCATCGCTGATCATCAGCTTTTCGGACCTCCAAAATAGTTTACCATAGGACAAACCATTGCCGTTGAAAGAATCAGACCGGGGCAGCACGACCCCTGACACGCCATCGAACTTCAGCACCGGTACCCCGCACGACGATGTCGGAGTAGGGAATCAGAACCGTCAGCCTCCAACCACGAACCCAGCACAAGGTGCACCATCTTCCAGCTGTCATCATCAGTGCAGACCATCGTCTGTACGTACTCCTGGACGCATCCTCTCTGTTCCACCATGGCGACGGAGACATAACAGGCGGAAAAACTGGTGTCCGATCTTCAATTTAAAAACGGAGCACAGCTTACTAGCGTTTCCTCGATGCGGCGACAGAGCTCGGAAACAAGAAAGCAGAGACAAGCCGAAGCTGTGTTTTCTAGTCGGTACAGCGTTAAGGTGCAGCAAACGATGGCATGAGCGGTGCCGACGATGGCTTGCGAGCAGCCGAGAAGAGGTGGCCACGGAGCGGAGGTCTCAAGTTCGTTGGCTCCCAGACGCATGCCCAACAACGCGTCATGGGTGTCTCCTACCAGGAAACTACCAAGAACGACTAACTGTCGGGGGATTCCTCAAGTTTCTGCTACTCTCAACAGCTAGCAATTTCTGAAACTTGACCTAACCAGAGCAAGACAGAGCAAAACAGAACAACGGTGTCTACCGAGAATGGTAGGGGCAGACGCGGCAGTTGCCGGTGTCCTTCTTGATGCCCACTGCGCCATCCTGGGTCTACAGCTCTGGAGCGACTTCCCCCATGGCTGCTAGTTCGGATTACAACGCACTGCTTGCAGCTCAGAGGAGCAACGGCTTCCTGCAAATGTTTTTGTTACACGGATTATTTATTTCGGTGAAAAAATGAAGACGCGGCTGGCTGTACATTATCAAGATATTCTTACTAACAAGAAGAGCAACATGCTTTGGATAATCTAGAATACATGGAAATGGCATTGTTAACTGAATATCACGAACACTTGTAGTGTCTCGCATGACCGACTCACTCCACGGCTGGCTTTACTACGTCATCATCAGAACGGGCAGAAACTAAGCTCGGCAGCTCCAGGCTTCAGCTCAGGAATCAAATCAAGCTAACTGCTAGTGCGGAACTTAACTGATGCTAATTTACATGCTAACAGCGGGGATTTACACATTTAGAGGTTAGAGCTTTGTGGAACACCGCAGACGTACATACTGCTGGCTGCCTCTCGGCTCAAACCACTAGGCCAGCGAAATAAAGGAACTCGAGCTCGAGATGGAGATTCAGATGGGCACTAAACTGAAATATCTAGAGCTGAGAGGTGGAAGGAAAACAATAGGTGTGGTGGATATAATGTCTGTGTCACGCTTGGTTTCTCATACAAGAATCAGACTGGTTAGTGGATACTGAAGAGAGGCACAACGTCTAGGTGGTGGACTTGGTGCAAATCTCAAACAAAGACGCCCCTAACTAATTATTGACCAACAATCTTGGTGACTATCTAGATATAGTAGTAGAAGATTCTTCACTTTTTCTATCTTGTCAAAATCTGATTGTTAATTAGCAGGAGCGCAACGTTCAGTCACAACAACAGGCTCTTCTTTAATAGTGATGAAGAACAGAGGAACAACATCAGAGTCTAGCATCTTCCCTCACGTATATAGTTTAGGTCGTCAGTTGCACGTACGCACAACACCGAGATAGAAACAATATAAGAACACATTTTATTGCACACAAATCTTCATCATATAACGAGTAAAAAGTGTCGCTAAGACACTAGCTCCGGGGGGAAGACCCAAGTTAGCTTCTCGAAGTCGATGTTCCACAAGGTCACTCTGTAGTCAAAATTGTAGTCTGAATCATCCCTGGGGGCGCTCACAGTTTGGGATCTCATATCGAATACATCGTCTGTGTCAATAAAATAAATAGCATCCGCTTCTATCTCCTTGCTGCAAGTAGTGGAGACCGACTTACAGAACGGCCTGCTGATGAAAAGCGCTTGTCCACCTATCTCGTCCCTCACCGGCACCCACATGGCTGCCCCGATGTCAGCCTTGAAAACCTCTACCTTGTGAGTGAAGTCATCCAAAGGTCCATCGGGCGATAGCACTTGTCGCCTGACCATGAGCAGCTTCCCACACGACTCGATCAAGTAGATTTCATATATAAGGGTCCTCGTCATCACCCATATATTCGATTGCTTCATCAGTTATATCCTCCTCGGTCATCTTCATCAAGTCATACGAGTTTTCGTAATCGTCCCCCGCCTCATCGTGGTCGTCAACATCGTTCTCATAATCGCCCTCGCAATCGCTGCTATCGTCGTCTTCTTGGTGAATTTCACGGTGGCCATCAGTAGCATCAGTGACAGAAACATCATCACCGTCGTCATCATCACCAAAACCATCGTCGCCACCAGTAACAACATTGTCATGATCATCATCAGCAGCAAGATCATCACCATCATCATCTTCGTCGTCGGCATCATCACCACCATTGTCATGATCATCATCAGCAGCAAGATCATCAACATACTCTTCGTTGTCGTCATCATCACCACCATTGTCATGATTATCATCGACAGCAAGATCATAACCATCATCGTCGTTACTCCACACATACAAATCTTTCCCGATGACACACTTGCCGCAGGTAACCATGGGTACGCCGTTATCATCACATGCGATGTCAAGGGAGACAAGATCCCTTTCCACGGTTATCCCATAAAGCGTGTCTCCAAGAAACGCAATATCGATGATTTCGGCGAGGGGACCTGGATGCCACATAGGCAACCACACACCCTTCCCACGCCGAGTTAAGATGATGGGGCAGTTCCAGTGGTTGGTCATGACAGCTATGATGTCATCTGGGGTCGATTGCATGAGCACCTTGCGGATCTTGAAGAGGTCGGAAACATGGCCGATGGCGGCGTCCAGCTCAGGGAGCGACAACGTGATGCTAGAAAACACATTGTGCAAGAAGTACTTGTGCTTGTTCTCTGCCTCGGCGCAATCAACGACGATCCAGCCATCGGTAGAGCCAATGCACTTGGTGGTCTTGTGGAAAGAGAAGTGACGACGGTCGTGGTAGTCGGTAGAGCCAACGCAGCTCGCCGGCTCGGGGAAGGAGACGAGGCGACGGAGAAGACGGTCGGAGAGGTCCACGAACGCTCCAAACGGAAACATGATCCACGGCATCCGGCGCGGAGGGGAACGTGCAGCCGAGCGCCAGGAACGGCACACGGCCTGGAAGCGAGCACGGTCGCCGGGAAAAAAGACGCGGGCGAAGATTAGGGCTAGGAGGTCATCTGGCAGTTCAGACCACGGCCGACGAGAGGTTGCCGAGCGCCAAGAACGACACACGGCCTGGAAGCGAGTGCGGTCGGCGGGGGAAAGGATGCGGGCGAAGAGCAGGACTAGGAAGTCCTCCGGGAGTTCAGACCACGGCCCCGCCATTGATTGATGATACGGCGAGCTACTATAGATTGGTTCTTTGGTGCTGCGTTTCTACCTGATTGTTTGGGGCTGCGTTTCTGCGTTTCGGGAAGATTAGGGCTAGGAGGTCATCTGGCAGTTCAGACCACGGCCGACAAGAGGTTGCCGAGCGCCAAGAACGACACACAGCCTGGAAGCGAGCGCGGTCGGCGGGGGAAACGATGCGGGAGAAGAGCAGGACTAGGAAGTTCCCTGGAAGTTCAGACCACGACGCCATTGAACACACTTCACGCAGGCTGCAAAGATCGATTGTTTCGTGCTGCGTGCCTTGATCCTTTGTTGCAAATTATATATTACACAACCGACTCCAAGAGTTCGGCTCCACTCCGTTTCATGAACGAATTTGGGGAGAGCAGAAAACCAGATAAATTACGTAGAAGTACGTACGCATGCTTCGAAATAAAAAACGACGCAACCAGCTCAACGTATACGGGAGCCATGAGGTATTGCAGTCCTGACATGCTTAATTATCTATGTCACTACGGGAGAGCACCTCCTTGCCGCGTGCTGGGGCACACGGCGAAGAAAGCACACGGGAAAAATCTTTCCCGCGTGCGACACACGGGAATCACACATGGAAAAAAGCTCTTTCCCGTGTGTCAGATATCGAGCACACGGGAAAGCTTGCAACTGGGCCCCACCTCTACTTGTCGCCGGCGACGAATGGAGACGGCAGGCTCTGACAAGCAGGACCGACTTCATAGCTCTTTCCCACGTGTCAGAACACGGGAAAGACAGGCAGTGGGCCTCTTTGGGTAAACAGGCTGTCAGATATTTCCCGTGTGCAGCACACGGCGGGAAAGAGCTGTCGTAACTGCGCCGTCCGCTCTGCCGTCTGCGTGGATACGTGTCAATTATCTTTGTCGTGTACACCTCTTTGCCGTGTGCTTTGTTTGGGTGAATAGCTCCTATGCGACGTTTTTCATAGTCAATTGATGGGCAGCGACGTCGTTCGCTGGAATAGCTCTGCTGCGACATCGCTGTTTGCGCAAATTGCTCTGCTACGACTTGGCCCTTAAGGGCAGTTTGTTAGTTAGGATTAGGATTATGGGGAGCCGGCGGGTGGGACCCACAACTTATCCACGTCAGATTGGTGGGACCTAGACAACAAGGACGACCGTTATATCCTCCTCCCCTGCGCGCGCATTCTCCCTTGCTTGCCTGTCTTCTTCTTCTACGGCGACGAAGCGCCGCAACGCCGACGAGGTTGTCTGAACTGAACTGGATTCATTTGCGCAATTTCTGAAGTGAAGCCGTAAGCAGAACTGGATTTCAACTGAAATTTAACTTAACATATACTCAAATTCGAAAGATTACATAGCTTAGTTCGTGGCAATCATCGGATCAAAAGCCACACACGCGGGCAGAAGCTCGATTACATAGTTAGCCTAGCTAATTGGGCGTCGACGCTGCTCTACCCCTAAACGCAGATCCAAAATTGGGCTTCGGAGCCCCGGGGGTGCGGCGACGAGGCGGCGACGCCGCTCAGTCGGACAAGTCGGAGAAGTCGAGCTCCTCCTCGTCGGAGCTGATGTCGATGATGGGGTGGAGGGAAGCCTCGATACCTCTCTCGAGGCGGAGTTTGTTGAGCTCCTCGATCTCCTGATGGCGCACCTCGACCTCCTGCTGCTGCTGCTGGCTACGCTGGATCACCTCCTCGATGATCCAGTCCAGGTCCTCATCGGCGGTGAAGTCTCCGGGCAGCAGGCCGCGGCGTGGTGGGCGGTCCTGCTCCTCCTCCTCCTCCTCCCTCTTCGGCGGCGGCAGCTGTGGCGTCCTTGCCGCCATGCGGGAGCTCCCCGCGCCGGAGGAGCTCCCGTGCTCGTAGCGGCGGCCGCGCGCCGCCACGGCGAGGTCGTACTCCTCCACCTCACGGCGCTGGAACGCTGGCGGCGGCGTCAGGCCCATGTTGAGCCACCTGTACGCGCCGCGCTTCCGACCGACGTCGGAATGAACCCGTCTCGCGCGTTCCGGGTCAGCCGGCCGCTTCTGCGACTTGCGGGCATCGCCGGAGCGATTTCCACCTCCGGAATGGCCACCGCGGGAGTTGGAGCCCCCGGAACCTCCACGCCTAAACATCTTCGTGCGGTGGCGCTGGATCTGTAGGTGGCGGTGGCGGTTTCTCGTGGATTTGGTCGCCGGCGGCGAGTGTGGGGAGCTGCGGCAGAACTGAGAAATTGCTAGGGTACGACGGGGTTGAGTGGATAAGTAGGGGAACGGGAAAAAACAAGGTGGGCTGTGGCACGGGAGGTGGGCTGGGCCGTGGGGAAAGCGAACGCGAGGTGGACCGTGCCACGGGAGGTGGGCCGTGTATTGAGCCGTGAAATGAGGTGGCCCGTAATTTGGTTGGCACTTATCTTATGCGTGGCTGAAAAAAACTTTGCCCAATTTCAAATGAGCATAACTAATTCAATAAATATCGTAAAAACATGAAACCTTCATTAATTTAAAAAATAGTGAGACTGTATAATGACACTATATAGATCGAAAAAAAGTCTAGGAATTTGTTTTGAGTGATTAAGACAAGGTGAAAAAGATACTTGCAATATCTAACTTAAGAGCTCATTTGAAAATTCAAAAAAATTGTAGAATGACACTATATAGATAGAAAAAAAGTCTAGGAATTTGTTTTGAGTGATTAAGACAAGGTGAAAAAGACACTTGCAATATCTAACTTAAGAGCTCATTTGAAAATTCAAAAAAATTGTACTAGTGCAATATCTTAATGGATGGGACAACTCACTATTATAGATTTTTCTATAACAGTGAGATGCCAGACCCACTAAGCTATTAGACTAGAACAGGAAATGCAACACCCAAATTGCGAGCATGGGGGGCTCGAACTTGGGTGGGCAAAGGGAGGCATCAACCCTTACCCCTAGGCTATGCCTATGTTTGCGACAAATCTATCATCGAAAAAGTGTTTGTTTTAACTTGGTCATCAATCATCCAAGCCTTCATCGAAAAAGTGCTAGAAAGTAGCTCCAAAGGTAGGGTAAACGACCTCATTTCTAAGCAAGCGATTTTCGACCTTGTCTAAATCAGCAAAAAATCTGTTCTACCAATCTACTATGTATATAAGAAGACCATGTGGACTGTTTTTTTTTATTTTTTGATTTATTTTTGAATTGTTTATACTCATTTCAAATTTGGCCAAATTTAAAATTGAAAATGAAAAATTCCACATGGTCTTCTTATAGACAGAACACAATTTGCAACGATTTCCAAACTATAAACGTGTTTGTTCTAACTTGGTCGTCAATCCGAGCCTTCATGGAAGAAGTGCTAGAAAAGAGCTCCAAAGGTAGGGTAAACGGCCCCATTTCTATACAAGTTTTTTTCGACCTTGTCTAAATCAGCCAAAAAGATTTTCTAGACATACATTCTACATATTAAGTGTCATTCCAAAGTCTCACAATTTATTGAATTAATCTTCATATTATTTATTTATTTTTACATAATAATGGTTTAATTGCAAATCCTAAATAAATAAAGTTCAAAACATGAAAATGAAAAATTAAGCTCAGATCTATCTTAGTCCCTCCAAAATGAAGCTGTGGTGAGGTGTTCACAACTTTATATTTTCAAAAACATTGAAATCACTTGAAACCATACTCTCTACTTTGAAATCCATACTAGTCTGTTCAAGATTTCACATTTGAGTGAAGGCATTTTCGTGCAAATGTATATACACCATGTTTATATTTTTTTCTCGTTACTATATGACATAAGACACACATGTGCGCTGGTTTTTTCATTTTTTGATTTTTTTTAAATTCATTATGCTCACTTGAAACCATACTCTATACTTTGAAATCCATACTAGTCTGTTCAAGATTTCACATTTGAGTGAAGCCATTTTCGTGAAAATGTATGTACACCATGTTTATATTTTTTTCTCGTTACTATATGACATAAGACACACATGTGCGCTGGTTTTTTCATTTTTTGTTTTTTTTTTAAATTAGTTATGCTCATTTGAAAGTGTTCGGGATCTCTCACTTGATTTAACGATTTTCCGTAAAAATGTATATAAACCATACTTATATTTTTTTCTCGTTACTATATGACATTACAAGACCATGTGCGCTGGTTTCTTGTTTTTTTTGATTTTTTTTGAATTAGTTATGCTCATTTGAAAGTTCTGTCAAATCTAGGCCAAACCTTCTAGAAGAACACCCGTTGGCCGTTGGATCGACGAGAATCTAGCGATGACGGTTGAGATCCGCTGAGCCAGGGCGATCCGCGAGACTAGCGTTCTGCGCTCTGATATGCCGACCTCTTTTTTCCACCCAAACACGCACGGTTTGATTCACTGATATGTGGAGCCAACCTACTGTGGGGTCCGCATGTCAGTAGCTGGTTTGCGAACGTGTGGGCCTGCCATGCGCGGGGAACGATGGCGTTTGCTTGTTTGATTCAGAGATTCAGAGATTCAGACATTGCTACCGCGGCAATTCAGATGCAATGTGAACAAGGCAGTGATTCAGATGCAATGTGAAACGCCATGGATACACACGCATGCACCTCCGCATTTCATCGGAAACCCTAAGCATTCTAGCCTATTTAAGTACAGCACGCACCCCCTCTTCCTCTCCCACCCAAGCAAGAGCCACTCCCTTCCCCCTTCCGTGCGAGAGCATGTTCCCCCACCCAAACCAGATGCACTCCCTCCCCTACTGAAGTTTAAGTAATGGAAGTATTATTTTGTGTTTTCTACGTTTTTTTTCTTTGACGTGTCGTGTCCCTGAACACTAAAAGGCAAAAGTGGCTCAAATAAAAAAAATAAAAAAAAGCAAAAGTGGCTGAAATGGCTCCTACACTTACTGGGCCTAATTGGATGGAGTTGGCCCATTCATCTAGCCAACAGTGAAACTTTTTCATTTTTCTCGAAAACAAAAGATCTGCGCACGCCTGCGTCCTCTACGGCAATATTCCGAAGAAGTAAATCATTCTGGTAAGTCTAAATAAAGAAGTAAAACATTGTTTCTACAGATGACACGATAATTTACATTTTTTACAAGGTTTAACCCAACGGAACGTGCGAATGACAACATCGGGATGTCCGGAGCACGCCCCCAGGGTGTTCGATAGAATGCAGTCCAGATGCCCAGTTCACAAAATTACTCCCCCACACGCTCCCAGCGCTGGACAAACATTCCCTGAACTTTCAGGCACCTACCAAAATTCACTACACTTCCTATCTACATAAATGCAGCTCAAGCTTCCAGCTCCATCTAGCAGCTCTGTAGCTGCTTCTTCATCTCGCATAGGATCAAAGCTACTTCGATGTCCAGGCTCGATGAACTAGCTGAACTCCTGCTCGATGTGGTACCCCTGCTCGTCATCGGCGGCCATTGACCGCCGAGCGAAAAACCCTGACAGTCGATGCCGTAGCGCTTCCACGCCCGCTTCAAGACCTGGTTCACCGAAATCCGGTAGGGTCGCTTGCTGTCCCTCGCCGCTGCACGAGTCACAAATAGGGCCGCCGGTCGCCTCCGCAACCGGCGACCCGCACCACCCCAACCTCCATCCACCCTCGACGCCCTTACCTTGCATTGCGACCGCAAGCCCTGCGTCGCCGCCCGCCGCTCGAATCGCCGCTTCTTTTCTTGCGCCGCCGCTCGAATCAATTGCCGCTTCTCTTCTCGCGCCACCGCTCGAATCAGCCGCTCCATCTCCGGCCCGGAGAAGCCGAGACGGCAGGACAGGAGTGAGCTACGAGGGACGCCGGCGTGTGGCAGAGTTTTTTCCCCCAGGCTGAACAGATGCAGCTGTCGCATCGGAGCTATTATCACCGCTTCAGAGCACGCACGCGTGAGGTCCCACTTGTCATAAACTTATCCATTCACTAGTAGAAAAAGGACCTTTGGTCCGGAGTCCTGTTTGCCATTTATCCCGGTTCAGGCAAAAACCGGGACCAGTGCCTGGCACTGGTCCCGGTTCGAGCTGCCAGGGCCCCGTGGGCATTGGTCCCGGTTCGGTTGGGGCATTGGTCCCGGTTCTTGGCAAGAACCGGGACCAAAGCTCCAGAGCCGGCCACGTGGCGTGCGCGGAGCTTTGGTCCCGGTTCTTACCAAGAACCGGGACCAATACCTCCCCTGCCTATATAACCCCCCCCCCCTCTCTCTCTCTCTGTTTTTTTTCTGGTTGGATTGGTGGGAAGTGGGTGCTAGTTTTTTTTTCTTTGCCACGCACAAGATGTGTTCGATGAAATGCCCGAGCCACACTTAAGTTCCACAAGATGATATCCTCGGCCGAGGTTAGCAACTTTATCCTTTTCATCTGTAATTGATACAGAAATATTGCACGTGTCGATGTACGGTGGTCATTTCACTATTCAAGATGTTATTGTAATGGTATTTGATAAACTTAATTATATATATGATGCAGATGGATGCACGGATGCGATGGATGTACGGCGAACGACGCAGTTCCGAGTTTATTGCAGGCCTGCATAAATTTCTCGATGTGGCTGAGGCAAACAAAGTGAATAATTTTATGCCTTGTCCATGTGAGAAGTGTCGGAACGTCAGGGAGTACTCTGACCCGAGAACCATTCAAGACCACGTGATTCGGAAAGGTTTCATGCCCAGCTATAATTGTTGGACCAAGCACGGAGAAAGAGGGGTTAGATGGAAGACAATGAAGAAGAGGAGGATGATGACAACTATCCTATGTTCCCTGAGGAATGCGGTGATACTGTAATGGAAGACGTTGAAGAAGAAAGAGGTGAACATCGGGCATCAGATGAGCCCGCTGATGGTCTTGGTGGGGTCATTTCTGATGCAAAGCGAGAATGCGATACAGAAAAGGAGAAGCTAAAGTTGGAGGCCATGCTTGAGGATCACAAAAAGTTGCTGTACCCAAACTGCGAAGATGGCAGCACAAAGCTCGGTACCACACTGGAACTGCTGAAATGGAAGGCAGAGACTGGTTGTTCTGACAAGGGATTTGAGAAGTTACTGAAAATAATGAAGCCGAAGCTTCCAAAGGATAACGAATTGCCCGAGACTACATACGAAGCAAAGAAGGCTATCTGCCCTCTAGGATTAGATGTGCAGAAGATACATGCATGCATTAATGACTGCATCCTGTACCGCGGTGAGTACGAGAATATGGATAAATGCCCGGTATGCAATGCACTGCGGTACAAGATAGACAAGATGACCCTGGTGATGTTGAGGGCGATGACGAGCCCCCCCGGAAGAGGGTTCCTGCTAAGGTGATGTGGTATGCTCCTATAATACCACGGTTGAAACGTCTGTTCAGAAACAAAGAGCATGCCAGGTTGTTGCGATGGCACAAAGAAGAGCGTAAGAAAGACGGGAAGTTGAGACACCCCGCCGATGGGTCCCAGTGGAGAAAAATCGACAGAGAGTTCCCGACATTTTCAGATGACGCAAGGAACTTAAGATTTGGTCTAAGTACAGATGGCTTTAATCCTTTTGGGGAGCAGAGCTCCAGTCATAGCACTTGGCCCGTGACTCTATGTATCTACAACCTTCCTCCTTGGTTGTGCATGAAGCGGAAGTTCATTATGATGCCAGTGCTCATCCAAGGCCCGAAGCAACCCGGCAACGACATTGATGTGTACCTAAGGCCATTAGTTGATGAACTTTTGCAGTTGTGGTCCGAACCAGGTGTACGTGTGTGGGATGAGCACAAACAACAGGAATTTGACCTACGAGCGTTGCTGTTCGTAACCATCAATGATTGGCCTGCTCTTAGTAACATTTCAGGACAGTCAAACAAGGGATACAATGCATGCACGCACTGTTTAGATAAGACTGAAAGTATACATTTGGGAAACAAGAATGTGTACCTGGGGCATCGTCGATTTCTTCCGAACGTCATGCCGTAAGAAAGCCCGGCAAGCATTTCAACGGTGAGGCAGATCGCCGGAAGAAGCCTAACCTCCCTGATGGTGATGTTATATATGACATGGTCAAGGATTTAGAAGTAATCTTTGGAAAGGGTCCTGGCAGTCTATCTGTTCCGAATGACGCTGACAACCACGTACCCATATGGAAGAAGTGCTCTATATTCTGGGAGCTACCCTATTGGAAAGTCCTAGAGGTCCGGTCTTCAATCGACGTGATGCACGTGACGAAGAATCTTTGCGTGAACCTGCTAGGCTTCCTGGGCGTGTATGGGAAGACAAAAGATACACCGGAAGCACGGGCAGACCAGCAACGTATGAAAGACCCATACAACAAGCAGACGGATAAAGGGCGTCAATACTTAAGCAGCTACGCTCTTACCAAAGCAGAGAAGGAAATCTTTTTTGAATGCCTGAGCAGTATCAAGGTCCCGGCTGGCTTCTCGTCAAATATAAAGGGAATAATAAATATGGCAAGAAAAAATTCCAGAACCTGAAGTCTCATGATTGCCACGTGATTATGACGCAGTTGCTTCCGGTTGCATTGAGGGGGCTTCTACCGGAAAATGTTCGAGTACCCATTGTGAAGCTATGTGCATTCCTCAATGCAATATCTCAGAAGGTCATCGATCCAGTAACTCTACCAAGTTTACAGAAGGCTGTGGTCCAATGTCTTGTCAGCTTCGAGTTGGTGTTCCCCCCATCATTCTTCAATATTATGACGCATCTCCTGGTTCACCTAGTCGACGAGATTGCCATTCTCGGTCCTGTATTTCTACACAATATGTTCCCCTTCGAGAGGTTCATGGGAGTCTTGAAGAAATATGTTCATAACCGTGCTAGGCCAGAAGGAAGCATCTCAAGGGCTATGGAACAGAAGAGGTCATTGAGTTCTGTGTTGACTTTATTCCTGACCTTAAGCCGATTGGTGTTCCTGAATCGCGGCATGAGGGGAGACTGAGTGGAAAAGGCACGCTAGGAAAGAAAGCACTGATATGTAGGGACGGGCATTCTTTAACTCAAGCACACTACACAGTTCTACAAAGTTCCACCTTCGTGGCTCCGTATATCGAGGAACACAAGAATTATGTACGCTCCAAGAACCCGGGGAAGGATGACTCCTGGATTAAAGAAAAACACATGGAGACCTTCGGCAGTTGGTTGCGATTACAGCTCATGAATGACACCACTGTCGGAGATCAGCTCTACTTGTTGGCCGCGTCACCATCTTCGACTGTATTGAATTTCCAAGGGTACGAGATAAATGGGAATACATTTTACACGATCGCCCAAGATAAAAAGAGCACCAACCAGAACAGTGGTGTCCGCTTTGATGCAACAAACGACGATGGGCAAAAGGACACATACTATGGTCGCATAGAGGAGATATGGGAACTTGACTATGGACCTACTTTTAAGGTCCCTTTGTTTCGGTGCAGTTGGGTCAACATGAATGGAGAAGGGATAAAGGTAGACCAGCTGTACGGGATGACAACAGTGGATCTCAAGAATCTTGGTTGTTACAAGAACGAACCATTCGTCCTAGCCAATGATGTGGCTCAGGTTTTCTATGTGAAGGACATGTCCTCCAGACCGAAAAAAAGAAAAAAAAAGCAAACGAATACATCAGACGATGAGCCAAAGCGTCACGTAGTTCTTTCAGGGAAAAGAAACATCGTGGGAGTCGAGGACAAGACAGACATGTCAGCAGATTATGATAAGTTTGATGAAATTCCGCCCTTCACAGTGAGAACTGACCCAAGCATCCCGTTAAATAATGAAGATGCTCCATGGTTACGGCCGAAGCGATCATACGCGAAGAAGGGTTCATGGCTTTTATGTAAATCAATGTAATGTATTAAACCTTTATGTGATGTGTAGTAATGTATTAAACCTTTATGTGGTGAAAACCATAATACAAAGTGCATGCAACAGGCCGGACATCGCCCCTCGCATCCAACAGGCCGGACATCGTCGCCGAGATCATCATTGTGTCACCCTAATCCAGTGGTTGGATTCAACCTACCTGAGGGCTTGTGTTTCCAACAGCGTCGTTGTGTTGTCCTTATTCACCGTCCTATAGGAGGTGGCTCCAATGGCTGGCCGGTGAACAAGGATGAACACAATAATGCCAGGGAACATGCCAGCAGGTAGGCTAAATCCAACCATTGGATTCGGTGGCAAAGGTAGACGCTAGTTGTGTGCCGTTCGGCAAGACGTCTCTGATGTTCTACAACCGTCCGGCAAGACGTCACTGATGATCTGCAACCGTTTGGAACGGTCGCAGGTCATCAGAGACGTCTTGCCGCTGGTTGCCCAAAGATGCCTCTCCGAGTGACGCTGGAATGTTTTGTGTGAGTGAGTAACCTGTCTGAGGAGGTGGGCTATATATAGGGTCGCATGGCTTACGAAGTGGTCGTGATAGTGCTGATCCGACGGCTCAGAAGCGCTCGAAAGAAACACACCGCTGATCCAACGGCTCACAAGCGCTGGAAGGAAGCACACGATCCGTGTGATTCTTTAGTCCCGGTTGGTGTTACCAACCGGGATTAGTTCTAAAAATCCATCGGCTCACAAGCACTCAAAAGAAACACACCCCTGATCCAACGGCTCAAAAGCACTCAAAAGAAACACACGATCCGTGTGCTTCTTCCTTATTGGTGGGAATCCCTTTAGTCCCGGGTGGTATCACGGCCCGGGAATCCCTTTAGTTCCGGGTGGTATCACGGCTCGCAGAGTGATCCAACAGCTCACAAGCCCTCAAAAGAAACACACCCCTGATCCAACGGCTCACAAGCGCTTGAAAGAAACACATGATCCGTGTGCTTCTTCCTTATTGGTGGATTCTCACTATATATATGTAGTCATGGCCTCCATTGGCATAGCACATCTAAACTCATATCAGCAACCTCATCACTCTCCCATGGCTTCCACCGTACCCACCCTAACCTACTCGGAGGCGGAGGCGCTTTGCGCCTCGAACTACCCCTGCCCACCCGGCTACGACGTCCCCACCGGCTGGAGGCTGAGCACCGGAGGCGTGCCAGTCCCTCCTGTCCCTCAAGGTTTGGCGCGCCGGGCGGCCATCACGAACCACTACTACCTCGAGCTCACTCCGGAGCAGCGGATGGATTCCCGCTGGCATCCAGACTATCGCCCAACTTGGGACGCCTTCTTCATCGAAAGGCGTGAGAAGGCGCTCGCCAGGTACGAGGAGGACCGCCCGCGTCCGTCGAACTTCAACGAGGCCGGCCGTCGGCTGTGGTGGGCCGGCCGGACTCTCAAGAGGGTCATGGACTACATCACGGCCGGTGATAACCCCCGCCTGCGCTACCCTCAATCACAGTCCAGGAGACAACCCCCGTCAACGACTACATCACGGCCATCCGACGACAACGACGACGACGACGGCGACTACGACGACTACACCCACGAGTATTATAGGGCTAGGCAAGAGTATGACTAACCTGAGCCACATCACTGGTTAGGACAAAATGGTTTGTTGTCATTCGTCTATGTACCCAAGTTTGCTTTCATTCGTCTATGTACCCAAGTTTGTTGTTATTCGTCTATGTACCCAAGAAATTGTTCTGCATTTACTTCTGCTTGCCATGGGATTTTACAACACCAAAAATAGAATTAACTGACTTAATAATTATTATTACTTAATCATAAATCTTACTTAATCATTTTTTATCGATTTATACATATTATTAGTCGAGTTTCGACTTACGGATTTAAAGATATGAATTTATCCATATTAAATTGAAAATGACAATAATAATGTAAAATTGATTTTGGATTATTTATACAAATTCAAACACTTTTCATGTTGAAAGTTTTGTCAATTCAAAATATGCAATAAAGTTAATGCATTTTTAATTGAAAATGGCAAAATGGTTAATAGTTTGTATAGTTAGAATAATTATTTTAGAAAACATAAAATGGTTTTGGATTATTTATTCAAATTTAAAAACTTTTCATGTTGAAAGTTTTGTCAATTCAAAATATGCAATAAAGTTAATGCATTTTTAATTGAAAATGGCAAAATGGTTAATAGTTTGTATAGTTAGAATAATTATTTTAGAAAACAGAAAATGGTTTTGGATTATTTATTCAAATTTAAAAACTTTTCATGTTGAAAGTCTTTTCAGATTCAAAACCATTTGAAATTCATATCCAAACACCAAAAAAGGCGGGAACAAAATTTCAGAACTGAAAAGTTCGAAATATTTTTGAAAAAGGACTCTTTGGTCCCGGTTTCTACCAAGAACCGGGACCAAAGAGTCCGTGGACGCGCGCGCGGGATCTACATTAACCGCAGGGGTCATTGGTCCCGGTTGCTGGGAAGAACCGGGACCAAAGAGGCATTGGTCCCGGTTCTTCCCAGCAACCGGGACTAATGACCCTATTGTTTATAACGCCCGTGCCTTTCCTTCTTCTTCCACCTCTGCCGCAGTTCCCCCGATGAGAGACGAAGCGTTCTGGCGAAGCCCTGCTCCGGTGATTTTTCGATCTCCGGTGCGGCCCCGCCCTCCACCTCTGCCGCCACCCTGCTCCGGCGCGGCCCCGCCCTCCACCTCTGCCGCCACCCTGCTCCGGCGTGGCCCTGCCCTCCACCTCCACCGCCGCGCGTGTGACCGGCCGCGGAGCCGCCGCCGCGCCTCCCTCTTGCTCGCCGGCCCGCTCGCCCCTGCTCACCGGCGCGCTCCACCCTGCACTGCCACCCTGCACCGACGCGCCACCACCACCAGCGCGCTCACCACCGCCCGAGAGGTGCTCTATAAAATTTATAGATTAAAATGTTTAGAAATTTATAGATTAAAATTGTAGATTAAAATGTTTAGAAATTTATAGATTAAAATTGTAGATTAAAATGTTTAGAAATTCATAGATTAAAATGTTTAGAAATTTATAGATTAAAATTGTAGAATAAAATGTTTAGAAATTTATAGCATTGTAGATTGTACATTGTAGATTAAAATGTGTAGATTAAAGTGTTCATAATTTTGCTAGGTTAGTTGTAGATTAAAATGTGTAGATTAAAATTGTAGCAATTGTGATGTATATAGAAATTGTTAGGTTAGAAGTAATATATTAGATTAAAATTGTAGGTTAGAATTTTAGTGTGATGTATATAGTGAATTACTTAGGTTTAGGTTAAAAGGATTTTTTGCTTAGGTTTAGAATTCAAACACTTAGGATTTTTTGTGTTAGGGAAAAAAATTTGTGTTAGAAAAAAAATTGTGTTAGGAATTGTTAGTACTGTGTTAGGAGTTTACGGGTTTACGATACGAGTTTACAAGTTTACGGGTTTACGATACGAGTTTACGAGTTTACGGGTTTACGGGTTTACGATATGAGTTTACGAGTTTACGGGTTTACGATACGAGTTTACGGGTTTACGATACGAGTTTACGGGTTTACGATACGAGTTTACGGGTTTACGATATGAGTTTACGAGTTTACGGGTTTACGATACGAGTTTACGGGTTTACGATACGAGTTTACGAGTTTACGGGTTTACGATACGAGTTAGCAAAATTTATGTGTTAGCAAATTTTTGTGGGTAGATGTATCTTGACATATGGAACAAAGTTACCCAACTAAAGTTTTGTGCATTGTTCTTAATTTGCAGAAACTATGGAACGAGACGAAGATCAGGAAAACATCCTCCAGGATATAATCCGCGGGCCGGAAGATATTGTCGATGTCACCACGGAGTTTTTGAACAACTCCGGTGAGGGAGATGAGTCTCTCAACCGAAGAGACGGCTCCGGTGAGGTAGAACCCGACGGCCGGGGTGAGGGAGAAGTCGGCGAGGGAGAAGCCGACGAGGGAGAAGCCGAAGGCTCCGGTGGAACATTAAATGTTGCAAACTCCGGCGAGGTGCATATACATATATTAATGAAGCCGAAGATTGTATTAATTAAGCCTCTGCTGTCTATATACATATATTAACGCTCTTTCTTCTTTTAGCCCTCCGGATCGAGCAAATCTTCTGTAAGGACAAAACGAGGCCCAGCCAAAAAGTTGGGCGACCAAGAAAGGTACAGGATCGAAAGAGTCGCTGAAGACGGCACACCGACTGCTCCCCCTGGTGTTGCAAAAAAATGGTAAAGCAATGCGGAGTTCTTGTTAGGGACTTCATCCCGATCACCGTTCGAGAATGGCATCGGCCAAAGGAGAAAGGACAGCTATATGTCAGCGAGGCAAAGAAAGACTTTGGAGAAAGCTCATGGTTAATTTCACCCTGCCGGCGCCAGAGGTGGATTCAGATGAGGAGGATCCAGATGAGGCAGAAAAGATTGCCCGGAAAATCATGGAGCAAAAAGTCAAGGACTGGGCACTTAAGAAGATGGGCAGCTATTCAAGAACTGGAAGAAAAGATTGAACAACCTGTTTGTCAAGAAAAATAAGACTCCAGACTTCGATAAAGGGTATGAGAAGATAAAGGACTACTGGGAAGAATTTGTGGCGTACAAGAAATCGGAGGAAGCTCTGGAAAAGTCTGCAAAAAATGCGGCAAATGCTGCTCTAAAGATGTACCACCATACTATGGGGCCTGGTGGCTACGCCCATAACATCCTAAGTGGGAGAAACTTGAGGCGGAGCTGGCTAAAGGGATCACTCCAGAGCCACTCATGGACCGAACGGGCAAGAAATTGGTTTTACGGGCATGGGGGCACGTTGGACGCAGAAGGGAAGTGCATATATAACAGACGACACAAAGATAATCCCCTACTACCCATCAAGAAATTAGAAATGCATTCAAGGATGTTGCAGAGGGACGGTTCATTCCCGATAGAGAGGATGACGAGCTCACACGCGCCCTTGGGAATAAGGAACACGACGGACGGTTACGAGGCGTGATAGGCTCCAAGCCCAAGACAATTGCGATTCCCGAGCACAGGAAGAAATTTCCTGATAGAAGCCATCAGAGGAGAAAGGAAAGGGAGGCAATGGAAGCACGCGCTGCTGCAGACCGGCTGCGTAATATAGAAGAAGAATTAAAGCTGCACAAGGAACAAATTGCCGCACTTAGCCAGCAAGGTACTAGCGGCCAATCTCAGCGGCACATGGTAGAAGCTGCATGCGATGGTACCGGTGGCCCATCGAATCGGAAAAGCAGCGTGGCTTCCACGGAGCTCCAGGATGGTAATGATGATGCAGTGGCTCCTCTTCGTCGCTACCCAGTGGATGATATCACGGAGAGCACACCTTGTGAGCTGCATGTGAAAGTTTATAACATATCCGTGAAGGTGGCGGTCGGCTATGCCCTACCAATTGGACCTAATCCAACTTACCATTTTGCTCCGGTTCCAAATGGCTACGCTGTTGTCGGGGTGGATGCAGTGATGAAAGATTTTGAGGAGCTGAAGCTGCACCACCCTGCAGGTGAAGATGGGGAGGTGCTTGAACTTGGAGAAGCCAAGAAAGCGCCAATTCTATGGCCAAAGGAATTCATCGTGCTTCCGAACTGGCAGCCAAGGCCATCGACTCCTCAGTCTCCAGCGCAACAGTCCTCTTCACCGCCTCAGCATTCTCCAGCGCAGCCGTCCTCTTCACCGCCTCACAAGTCTCCAGCGCAGCCGTCTCCGCCGCCGCGTGACCAGTCTCCAGCGCAGCCGTCTCAGCAGAAGAAACGGACCAACGCCGCTCCCCCGCTCCCACTCAGAAGAGAGGTCGCACTCAGAAGATAGTCGACATCCCGTCGGTTCCTCCCAAGAGACCTTATGACAGGACTGAAGCGGAAAACGCCGAGGTAGTGGCTGCCTACAATAAGGCTTTTTTTGCACCAAAAAAGCCCGAGCAAAGAAGGTATATGATGCAAAAACCAAAAAGTGGGCTAAGTCCTTCCTTGAGCAGCCATCCCAGATATCGATGAATCTGCCATCTGACTATGGTCGTGAACTTAAAGCTAGCACGTGCCCAGTCTGAGCAGAACAAGGGAAGAAGTGCAAAAAGCGGGAAACAAATTGCCCAGCTCGGACAGCAGAAAAATCAATCGGTCCCCCCGCTCATAGTGTGTTCCGATGTCGACAAGGACTTCAGAGCCGCTATGGATAAGGACCTGGAATTATTGGACCCCAGAGCCATAGCTGCTGCTAAAGAACTTGGTGTCACTGTATCGCAGGCCAAGGAAATGCTACCGCCTTGGGTATGAGCCTTGGTCAACTTTTAGGCTATGAATATGCGCCAATGTTAGAGATGGCACGGAAATATGTCCAAGGGGAGCCTATGGTCAGTAATGAGGAGCTCGCGGGTCTATCAACACATATGCGAAATCTGCATACCTGGTACCTGGTGCACACATCAAAGAAGGCGCGAAAGAGTGGTTTCCGTGGACGTTAGAGTGGAGCATTTCTTCAAACGTTACATTATACAGGTTCAACTGACTGAACTGTTCCAGTTATTCCAAAAGCGCGCCCTCGACAAATCTATCCTCTCTTGCTATTGTCTGTAAGTGATTTATTTTCGTAATTAAGTCTCTAGCTCAGCTCGTTCATTGCCTGTATTATATTATCCTGACTATATATATATATCCTTTTGTACGCTATTATGCAGAATGAAGATGCTGGAATGCAAAAGATCTAGAGTTTTTGAGGTTGGGTTCGTTGACCCATATATCGTGAATTCACATACGTTAGTCAATCCCCAAAGACGTGGAGATGACCTGACCACCTTTTTAACCATGCAACATTTCTGTACGGAAATACTATTTCCTTACAACTTCAGGTGAGTGTTTCTGTCTTGTACATATTTTTATTTGGCTTTCTCGATGTTAAGTGTAATTGATGAGCTATGCATGTCTGCTTTATGTAAACGTCCGCAGGTTCCACTGGATTCTGCTAAGCATTCAACCTGACAAGTCCATAGTTGAAGTCCACGACTCATTAAGTTGGGACCAAGCGTTGTGGTCCGACATGAAAGAAATGCTCAACAAGTAATTTCAATCATTATCGCATTATATCGCCCTCTTTCGTTCGTTCCCTGATGTCAAGTAATTAATAACTCCTTTGTTCATTTTCTTTGCCAAAGCAGGTGTTGGACAATTTTCAAACAGAAGGTAGAAGGTCCATTCAAAGATGAGCTAACTTTTAAATCGGTGAAAAGTCCGCAGCCACCGGGGAGTAATTTATGTGGATTCTACGTTTGCGAGTTCATTCGCGAGTTGACCACTGAGCGGGAAACAACTCTTTCAGCATGCGGGAGACGCTCGACCCAAACTGCGCGTAGGAGCAATTCAAGAGGAATTGGCGGGATTTCTGCTTAGGGAGGTCATCGATGAAAAGGGAGAACATTATGCTTCGGACGATGAACTACATATGTGATCTATCTCCATGTAATTAAAAGTTGTATTCTCGCAAGAGATCGAATATTAATTATGTATGCATCAACGTGTACTGTGTATATAGTAGAGCGTATAATATGCGTACGGAAACGATGGAGAGCACGTCGGCGATGCGAAGAAGGGGGAGACGACGGAGGCACCGGCGAGAGGGAGAGGGGCACCGGCGAGAGGGAGAGGGGCACCGGCGAGAGGGAACCGGCGAGAGGGAGAGGGGGCACCGGCGAGAGGGGTCACCGGCGAGAGGGAGAGGGGGCACCGGCAGGGGGCACCGGCGAGAGGGAGAGGGGGCACCGGCGAGAGGGGTCACCGGCGAGAGGAGAGGGGGCACCGGCGAGAGGGAACCGGCGAGAGGGAGAGGGGGCACCCTAAACCCTAAATACCAAAAAAAAAAGTAACACATTGGTCCCGGTTCGTATTAAGAACCGGGACCAATGAGCCTCCCCCAGGCCCAGCCTGACCTGGCCACGTGGCCACACATTGGTCCGGTTCTTGGGCCAACCGGGACCAGCATTGGTCCCGATTGGCCAGTCCGGTTGGGCAACCGGGACTGATGGCCCAACCGAACCGGGACCATAGGTGGTTTTTCCACTAGTGATTGAACGGTCAAACGGGGTTTACCGCGTGGGATAATAAATTAACGGCCATATCGTACCTGGGCTATTTCTGCACAAAGGCATGTCGCACCAGGGCTATTGTTACGAAAGATGTAGCATCGCAGAGAATTCCCCACAAAGACGTCGCACATGAGCTATTCACCCGCTTTGTTTTGTCTTTCCCATGTGCTTTTCTTTGCCGTGTGTTCTTTGTGCCACGATGCCACGCCGTGTGCTGCACACGGCCTTTTCCGTGTGTCCGATATCCGGCACACGGGAAAGCCACATGCACGTGGGAAAGAGGCGCTCTCCGTAGTGTGTTAACTAAGATCTTATAGCGTCCGTCTTACTATAGTACTAGTTACCTCCGATTTTTGCTCAAGCTTAGGTACGTACATGACTACTTGTGAGATGGAAGCAAGTCAAGCCTAGCTCCAAGACATCTGAGATGGAACACGATGAACAAGAACAAGGCCATACGATGAAAACAAAATGACCCAAACTGAGATGTGGTGGGCGTGCGGCCGGCCGGAGAGAGAGGAGAACGACACAAACAGCGAAGAGGGTCAGTGGCCGCCGCTGCTGTTGTTCCTCGCGTGGATTTGAGTTAGAGTGGACCTCGTTTACATCAGACCTGTCCCGTGTTGGCGCTGAACTCTAGCGGCCGTGGTTGAAGTCGGTTGTGTAATATTAATTCGGATATAGTGCACCAGAAACGCAACACGAAACAATCGGCTGGAGACGCATCCCCAAACAATCGATCTAGCTAGTGGCAAGCTCGGCTTGTACGTGCGCGACAAGCGGCGCACAGCTCACGTACCCCCGCCGTAGCACCAACCAATGGCGTCGCCGTGGTCTGAACTCGTCTTTTGCCACTTTGTACAATTGTGCTGTGCAATGGGCCTTCTGCATGGTCCGTCATTTGCAACCAGAAGGCAGGCAGGAACTTGTTGAAAAATTATTCAGGAAAAATAAAATGTAGGACTGCACAGGTTCAGGTTCATACATTGGCCACAGCCGGAGTTAACTCTCATTTAACTATAGCTTTACAATCTTTCTGCATGAATTGCACAGACCTGATAGTGGTCGACCCTGCTATCAGAGCACCGCCGCTGAAGCCGGCAGGTACTTGCACGGGAGAGTGGCACTTGGCAGGTGGGGCGGCAGCGCCGGCGCGATGGAGATTTCTGCACCATACACGAGAGAGAGAGAGAGATGGTGAAGGAGAGGGCAGATGGTGATGGATGGTATGGCAGCGCGTATCAGCTTAATTTTTAGTTTGTTGTGGAAATGTGTGATCTGATTGATTAGCAGGGTACACGTCTACATGATTATTAAGCTCGTCATTGTAGTGAGGCGAGATGTACAATCACGACAACAGACTCCACTTTAATACTGATGATAAAGAATATAGTACAAGAATAAATTCAGTGAGATGAAGAAACATTATATTGCATGCAGTCCAATCATAACAATGCCGGAAAATGATACCACTAAGCCACTAGCTCCGGGGGAAAGACCCAAGTTAGCTCCTGCACATCGCCGTTCCTCAGGTTTATGGGGTAATCCGAATCATCCCTTGGGGCGCTTACAGTTTTGGACCTCATATCGAATACATCGTCCGTGTCAATGAAATAAATAGCATCCTCTTGTATCTCTTTGCTGCAAGCAGCGGAGACAGACTTACTGAATGGTCTACTGATGAAAAGCGCTTGGCCACTTAGCCCGTTCTCCACTGGTACCCACATGGCTGCGCTAATGTTTGCCTCAAACACTTGTACCTTGTTTGTGCACGGAAAACCCACCTTACGCAGGAATAACACTTCTCGCCTCACCTTGAGCAGTTTCCCACGCGACTGGATCAAGTACCACATGGTCTTAAGGTGGGACTCGCCAACAACACTATATTGGACTGCTTCAGGAATCATGTCCAGCTCTGTCATCTTCGTCAAGTCGTCTGTGTGTTCGTCATCAGCCATTGTTTTGTCATCGTCATCATTGTTACGCTCACGGTTGCTGATATTGTCACCTTCGTCGTAACCACGGTGGCCATCATCATTACCGTCGTCGCCGTCATCCTCATCCTCGCCCTCGCCCTCACGGCCGCTGCCAATGCCGCCTTTGTTGTAGCCACGGTGCCCATCATCATTATCATTGTCGTCATTCTCACCCTCACGATCGCTGCTATTATTGTCTTCGTCGTAGGCGCGGTGACCATCATCATCAGCAGCAACATCATCACTATCGCTGGCGTTGTCATTCTCGCGCTCACCGTCGATGCTATTATCGCCTTCATCATAGTCATGGTGGCCATCATCAGCATCATCAACAACATCATCATCATTATCAACATTGTTGATGTCGTCATCGCCGTCATCATCATAATATTCCTCGTCACTCCAGACATCAAAATCTTCCCCGATGACACACTTGCCACCAGTAACCATGGGTACGTAGTCATCATCAGACACAATATCAAGAAAGACGAGATGCTCGTCCTCGGTGATCCCGTAAAGCTTGTCTCCATGAAAGGCAACATCGATGATGCGCGTGAGGGGCTCTGCGTGCCACTCAGGCAACCACACACCCTTCCCACGCCGGGTTAAGATTATGGGGTAACTAAGGTGGTTTGTCATGAGAGCGATGATGTCTTCCGGGGTTGACCGCAAGAGCACCTTGCGGATCTTGAAGAACTCGGAAACATGGCCGAATGCGGCGTCCAGCTCGGGGAGCGATAATGTCGTGCTGGAAAACTCATTGTGCAAGTAGTACCTGTGTATGTTCTCGGCGTCCGCGCAGTCAATGACGAGCCAGCCGTCCGTAGAGCCAATGCACCTCGTGGTCATGGGGAAAGAGAAAAGAAGAGGGTCGTGGTAGTCGGTAGAGCCAATGCAGCTTGCAGTCTCGGGGAAGGAGACGAGGCGGCGCAGAACACGGTCGGAGGGGTTCAAGAACCCCCCAAGCGGAATCATGATCCACGGAAGCTGCCGCGGAGGAGGACACGTGGCAGAGCGCCAAGATGGGCAGACTGCCTGGAAGCAAGCGCGGTCGGCGGGGGAAAAGATACGGGCGAAGACCTGGCATACGAGGTTGTTGGCACCTCGATGGAACTCACTCGATTATCTCAGGATACACACGGAATTCAGTTACAGACCAGAGTTTCTAGACAAGAAAGGAAATCAGAGACGCAGCTCTGCCGCAGAGACGCAGCTCTGCCACCGCCGTCAATGGCCGTGATCCACAGGATGACCTGAGCGCTGCCTCCTCCGAGATACTTGTAGTAGGTTGCTTGCAGTTTGGGCCAGGCCCATGTGGTGGCCCAAGAGACCAGCCCGGTACGCATGTGTGTAGGGTAGGCTCCTAACATCCCTCCCTCCTTGAAACTCGGCTTGTCCCCAAGCCGATATCACACTCAAACCACCTGGATCCCATTGCAGTCGACGATCCTTTATTTGGTCAGAAGCATGGTAGTAGCCAAAGTTGGGGTAGTTCTCAACAAGGTAGGAATAGCACTTGTCGCTGGCCCGAACTTGATCAAAATTGAGGTAGTACTTGTGGCAGGCAGAAACTTGCTGGAGGGACGTGGTTACCGCTAGTGCATTCCTCCCTCCTTGAAAAGGAGCTTGTCCGGGGCACGTGAAGAACTCCAAACCATCCACGGTCCATGCGACCAACCGTTTCCAGAACTACATCGTGCAAACATACAGCCTCCAGGAGCCCATTGAATCTTCACGTGTTGATTGTTTGCCCACCACTGAATAAGTTCACTAAACCCTTTTGATTGTTCCATCCTCATGGCAGTGCTCAAAGGGAAGTTAGAATAGAAAGCAATACCATCACAATGAGAAGCACCCTGAGAAGCATGCTGGACAACAGGAGAAGATAGGTGTCCCACGTTGAAGTATATTCCATCTTGACAATGATCAGGATCAGAGAAACTCCTGTAGCGCTGAACCTTGCGAGATTGACATGTTTCTTCTGCAATTAACTTGTTCATTGACTCCTGCAGCTCCAGCACTGGGACTGGACGAAATGATTGAAGAGCTGTTGTGTTGTAGCAATAAATATCCTGTACCAAAAATGCGATCAGAACTTCATTGCTCTCACTTGTCAGGTTTTCACTTGCATAATCTTCATGTGATGCAATGGTACAAGGGAGCGCCGGATACCAAGCACAGGAATTCAGGTGACCATAATTCCAGTACAGCAGCAATATCGGTGCATAGCATGCAGACAAACATCCTTCCAAAATATCAGCTAGGTGGACTAGGATCTTGTACCTGAGACATTGCATGTCCAGCACAGCCACTCCTTAGACACTTGCTCCTGTAGCAGCAGCCAACAGATATGAACCATACGCACAAGCAGTGACCAAGGTTTCAGTGCATCCACACAGCATACATACTGGTTGCACTTCAGGAAAACATCAGATATGATTCCCCAAGCCAATCGCTTGTTCCCATACATGAGCTTGCAAATTTGCACCACCGATGCAGTTGTACATTGGAGTGCAGTATACCCAGACCATGAATTCAGAGGACTGTAATTCATGTAGAGCAGCATTACCATTGCCATATATACTGATGGACATCCTTCAAAAATATTGCCATGACAGTACTGAACTCCAAGCGAACACTCAGGTGGAGAAACCCCTGCTAGAACACACTCGCTGTCCTTGGAAGTAGAAGAGATGGGCAGTGCCAAGGCAACATGCCATTGGTAATAATCAGAACATTCTTCATCAAGTTGCCAGCCAGTTGACCAATGGAATAATATCAAGCCATATCCCGCTGTACTAGTCAGGTCAAGGAAAAGGAAACTGATCCAAGGGACGCGCCATTGCTGGAAAACACTTGCACCTCCGATAATCAGATCACTCACTGTAACTTCTATAGATTCCGTGTGTGTTTTCTTCAGAAATTTTTCTGAAATATTCAAGCTCATACCAAGAGATGTGAACCGCTCCTCGAGGTCAACAGTTTGCCGCACACTGATGACACTCTCTTCTCTGTCAAGCTCATAGTGCAAACAAATATGCAGTGGACTAATCCAAGATAGACCGTAAGAGAAACAATGCAGCTCCACAACACTGAAAAATTCGCCCCCTGTACCTTCAAGAGGTGGCCTTGGTTCAGTGATATGCACGCCTCCGGACAGGTCAGCAAACGACGGCCACGGTATTGGTCGTGACTTGCTGTTATCACACCGGCTCATGTATGCGTAAGGAGGTGGCACAATATCTGATTCCCAGCAGACAAAGATGTTATGTATGCAGACCGGCAGCCCTTCACAATCACTGAAACCTTTTGATGGCTCGCTAGAGAACTTGGTGAGCTGTTGACTTTTTGGTTGGTCCTCTGCATATTCATCACAAATAAGCATTTCCTCCAGCCCACTAGGAGCATCTTGCATAGCCGTTTGCAGCTGCACATCATGGCAGTAGTGAGCCTGTAGATAGTACTCAAGATCTGATGGATCTTTAGGGCGTTCCCAAGCTTTAGCATATGCATCTAGTGTACTTGCTGTAGTTGCAAGATCTGAAGCATTTCCAATGTCTGCACAAGATGATACTACTAGAACCCATGCAATTTCCCATCGGAAATAAGCAGGACCATAAGGTATAGCACCCGGAATCACTTCACATAAGCATGGTGTTTTCTGATTTTCCGCATTCACCAAATAAATCTTCAGAAAACTGGGAGCATAACCACTTGAATGAGCTTCCACGATTGCATTGGTCAACTGCAAACTGTGAATATGGTTTGAGCACAAAACCTTGGGATCCGGTGGAGGCCATGGTGGCCGCTGGTCAGCTCCAATGTCATCAGGGATAATGTTAACCATACAGCGAACCTCAACTTCAATATTCTCCACACAAGGAAGTGAGGAAGAACATAATGCTACTTGCCCAGTGTCCAGCGATGCGGAGATGCCGCTGTGTGGGCTTCCCGACGAGGAGGTGGTGATCATGGATGCCTCACCCTTGATGGCCTCGTCGTCGAAGGTTCCATCGCTTCCTGCAGCGGCCGTGAGCACGGGGATGACGTTGATGGTGGCCGTTGGCGTCATCGGAGCTGCTGCTGGGGTGGAAGCAGGCGTCAACTCATTGGCGCCGCTGCTTCGACATTCTGTCGAACAGGCTACGGGCGCCACAATGATGATGTTGGTAACCGGAGCCGGGCGCGCAGCTGTCCGTGACGACACGGTGACGAGCTCGGCTGTGGGTGACGGGATGGAGTCGTCGTAGATGCCATGCTCGACGGCGTCCTTGTCGTGGGCGAGCTCGGTGGACGACGCTGGTGTGGCTTGGGCCGCGCACTCCGTCGAACAGGATGCGGGCGCCACAGCGATGGTCTTCATGGGAGCAGCAGGAGCGAGCACTGGTGGCTTGTCGACGATGGGGGGCGGAGCAGAAGGCTCGACCAGCCCTACCGACGCGACGGCGAGCTCAGTAGCGGCGGAGCTCGCTGCCACGGGCCCGGTGATGCGACTGGTGATGTCCTCCATACATCGGCGCTGTGCATCCAATGAAGCAAGAATATCGGCTTGCCAAGCATCAAGGTATGCCTTGAGCTCGGGATTCATGGCGGTGGGTGGGGTGGAAAAAATGGGGAAATTTTGGAGAAGGGTGGTGAGGAGGCTCTGATACCACGATGTTGGCACCTCGATGGAACTCACTCGATTATCTCAGGATACACACGGAATTCAGTTACAGACCAGAGTTTCTAGACAAGAAAGGAAATCAGAGACGCAGCTCTGCCGCAGAGACGCAGCTCTGCCACCGCCGTCAATGGCCGTGATCCACAGGATGACCTGAGCGCTGCCTCCTCCGAGATACTTGTAGTAGGTTGCTTGCAGTTTGGGCCAGGCCCATGTGGTGGCCCAAGAGACCAGCCCGGTACGCATGTGTGTAGGGTAGGCTCCTAACAGAGGTCCTCTGGGAGTTCAGACCATGACAGCGCCATTGGCGGGTATGTGCGTGTTCTGGGCTGGTTGCCGTGCACCTAGCGACTAGATCGATTGTTTGGTGCTGCGTTTCTAGCTGATTGTTTGGGGCTGCGTTTCTGCTGCATTATATAGAAGAACAATACACAACCGACTCCGACCACGGCTTGAGTTCGGCTCCACGTCCAACGCTAGCACAAAACAAGTCGAGTTCCACTCTAACTCCAAGAACGGCAGCGGCGGTCACCGATCCTCACCCCGTCACCCGTGTTTGAGATAGTCTCCTTTTCCGATTACCATAGGCGTTCTGTTCTGCTCCCGGCCGTAACACCCACCACCTCTTGCTCCTGATCTCGGTTTAGGTCATGTTTCTTTTGGACGACGTCAGTCGCCTGAGAAAACGTTACGTACCCCAGTTTTCTTTTAGTCCTCATGTTTATTGGGCTTTGCGGCTGCTTCCTATTTCGTGGGCTGCCTTGGGCCTTGTAGGCAGTGCATTGCACACAAAATATGTTCCATTATTCCATTTATTTTTCTCATTTCTTTTTATTTTTGGCTTTGTGATTGTAATGCGATTATCTATATCTTTACATATATTATTATATTATATTATTATGTATACTATATATATATATTATATTATAATAAAAGCGTTAAGTCTTCCGCGGTTTGGTTTGGTAGGTCATTGGATTTAGCCGTGAAGTTGTCAATAATTACTCACCTATGCCACACTCATAAGTAAGAAAAACGTTTCGGTATATCCTGTCATTGATTTCTTTCTCCGGACTAGTAATCATGCACGTCCAACGCACGTCTCCACCCATATAATTTTGAGCATACCTTAAAACATGAAAATTAAACCCATGCTAGTCAGGGTGTAATTTGAAAATATTCAAATTCCAAGAATGAGATTTTCTAGATAAATTATCAAATGAAATTTCTTGGTAAATTATAAGGGAACATAAGATTGTTGAATTACTTCCCTAGAAACTACCAAAATTATGGCCACATGTTATGTGGAATTTTCTAATACATAGATCATCTCTTAAGCACTAAATTAATAGCAGTACTTCTTTTACATTGAATACAGTAGGAGAGGCTCCTACTATGGTATTCTATAGTAATAAATAATTAAGGATGATTACATGACCATGTGAGGATCCTCGGAGTACAGAGTTTTTCGCCGAAAATGTCTAATAGAATGATGAAGATCAACTTGAACTCTAGCTCTCCAAGAGGATCATGAAAGTCATATTCCATTAAAAATTAGATTGGTTCTTTCTTTACAAATCCTCCAAGACGCAATGATGAAGATTTTACATATAAAGCCCCTATGAAAGTATTTGTAGCTTGGCTTATTCAGCCTTGACCAGCAGCTATTACTGAAACACCTAGAGAACAAAATGTGTTCCATGGTTCCTTCTTCAACAATAGTGCATACCACTAGTAGGAAAAGGCCTACAGCCGCCAGCCTACCACTGGCGAAATTTCAACTGCATCCACCAGCGCTGGTACCACTGGCGAACAGCAGAACATGTTCACCAGCGGTGTACACCACACCACTGGTGAACATTAATAAACGCACCAGTGCTACGTGCGGGCTCGGGCGAGAATGGGGGCAAGCTACCGCTGGCGAAATAATTTGCCTGTTCGCCCAGTGATGAAGCTGCTTGCGCTGGCGAACCTATTCTTTTCGCCAGAGGTACGTACACTAGCGCCGGCAAAAAAGGTCAATTCGCCAGAGGTACGTGGCGTAGCGCTGGCGATTGGTGTTATTCGCCAGGGGTAGCGTGCCCTCACCTAGCTAACTAGAGCGTTGGCCTCTCTCTCTCACCCCGAAAATCCCCAAATCCACTCTCCCTCCTCTCCACCGCGAACGGCCGCCGCCGACCCCCTACTCCACCGCCACTTCCACGCCGTCGTCGACCCCCTACTCCGCCGCCGCGCCCCATATCTCCCTCCTGTCGTGTCGGACCTGCCACTAAGCCCGCCGCCGCCGCCGCGCTCCGGACCTCCTCCCCAAGCCGAGCACGACCTCACCGTCGAGCACCATCTAGAGCAAGGTGAGCACGCCGTCTTCCTCCTTTCTCTCCTCTCTCTGATCCTCCTGTTCCTCCTTGCCCTTCTTCCCCACCTCTCACCCTCCTTGCCCGACCGCACACAAGGTGCTCCCACTTCCTCCCCGAGCGCCGAGAGAACGCCCCCGCGACCCCTCTGCACCGAGCGCACGCCGCCCCGAGCCCCTCCTCCTCTCCCTACACACCTCCTCTCTCCCTCCTATCACCCGCACCAAAGGTGCTTGTGCAAATGCCCAACCCAAAAAATTCTACTGTTTTTTTAGGTTTATCTATCGTTTAGGTTTGAATTTAGATTTAGGTTTATCTACCGTTTAGGTTTGAATTTAGATTTAGGTTTAACTACTGTTTAGGTTTAATTAGTTTAATTTTGCCAAAACAACTTGATTCAAAAAAGCTACTATTAGGTTTAATTAGTTTATTGTTTATGTTTAGCAAAATTGAAATGCACAAATTAGTTTGGTGAACTAATGCATTCTTTTGCCGTATGCAGGAAGTTTGGAAGGACCTCAATGCTCTGATCCAGCTGTTCTTTTAGGTGAGATGTGTGAATGTGTTGGTGGATTTGGTGGTGGATGTGGTGGTGGTGGATTTGTTTTGCTACTCTTCATGTGATTTAGTGTATGTTGCCGGCCGGAGATGCCGACCAGGGTTTTGATGCAATTGTCGATTTGTGAAATGCCGACCAGAGAAAGAGACAGGGAAGCTAGAGCCGGTTTGCCGTGATCCCAATGGATGCGGACGTCTGTCGAGACGGCCGGTATTTATCCTACCTTGCCCATTCTCCTCCAGCGTATCTTGGGTTGGGCTTCTTCTGTCTCTTGGGCCGGTTGGCAGTAGATAGCTCCATGTCGCCCAGCTCCTAGTCATGCGAGGGAGTACTGATAGGGACCCTGACATGCAGCTGTTACCATCGGCCGCGAGGGTGGCGGTTGAGGCCGGCCTGGAGATGGGGTATGAGGAGGAGGATGGACGCGCTTTTCGACGGTCCAGGACGCCGGCGTAGATGAGGGTCCCAGGGCCGCATCACCACCACCTGCTACCTCGCCGGCACCACCATGGACGCCAGAGATCGAACCTCCTGCTCCCTCTGTAAAGCCAGAATCTTGAGCTAGGGTTTGTGGAGGGGCAGCGCCGTTGCCCGACATTGAATCGAGAGAGGGGAGGTGGTGGTGCCGGGGCGGTTGTCTGCAGTGCGAGGAGTCACCGGAGTTGGCCGGGATCGAGCGGTGACGGAGGCGGCGACGACAAAGGGGGGTCGAGAGTGGCTGGGAGGGGGAAACAATACTTACGAGGAGATTGTGTCGGTGGGGCAAAATACCGTCTCCTGATTTTGGCCCAAATTTCCGGCTTGGCCCGAAACCAAATTTTGGCTCCTAAATCTGGGTCACTGCTTGATGGCGTAAATCACACGTTCGCTAGGAAACCCCATGAGTAAGGTATGATGCAATCTAGCAGCAAGTTTCCCTCAGTATGAAACCAAGGTTATCGAACCAGTAGGAGCAACAACTCTTCTGAAGGTTGTCAACGGCGAAATATGATGCGGCGCAACACCAGGGATTCCGGCGCTGACGTAGACCTGCACACAACACAATCAAAATACTTTGCCCAACGAAACAGTGAGGTTGTCAATCTCACCGGCTTGCTGAAAACAAAGGATTAAACGTATGGTGTGGAAAATGAGTATTAAATTGCAGAGAATGAAAAAGGAACAGTTTGCAGTTTGTGGTTGTTTAATCAGTGTAAAAGAATGGACCGGGGTCCACAGTTCACTAGTGGTGTCTCTCCATAAAAGATAACTAACATGTTGGGTGAACAAATTACAGCTGGGCAATTGACAAATAGTGAGCGCATGACAATGCATATACATGACATGATGACTACTATGATATTTAATTGGGCATTACGACAAATACATAGACCGTTATCCAACAGCATCTATGACTAATAATCCACCGCCGGGTTGTCATCCGAGTCCCCCGTTGGTATTAAGTTGCAAGCAACGGATAATTGCATTAAGTAAAGTGCGTAATGTAAACAAACACATATGCCCGTGGACATAGCATCGTTAGGTTATCCCTAGTGGCAACAGCACATCCACAACCTTAGAACTTTCTGTCACTGTCCCAGTTAAACGGAGCATGAACCCACTATCTAGCATAAATACTCTCTCTTGGAGTTACAAGCATCTACTTGGCCAAAGCATCTACGAGTAACGGAAAGCATGCAAGATCTTAAATAACATAGATAGATTGATAATCAACTTGACATAATATTCAATATTCATCGGATCCCAGCAAACACAACATGTAGCATTACAATAATATGATCTTGATCATGTAGGGCAGCTCACAAGATCTAAACATGATGGCACAAAGTGGAGAGACAACCATCTAGCTACTGCTATGGACCCGTAGTCCAAGGATGAACTACTCACGCATCACTCCGGAGGCAGGCATGGCGATGTAGAAGCCTCCGGTGACGATTCCCCTCTCCGGCAGGGTGCCGGGAAGAGGTTCTGAACCCTCCCGAGCTAGGGTTGACGCGGCGGCGTCTCTGGAACTTTTCGTGGATTTTGCTCAGGCTTAGGGTTTTTTCGTCGGGGGGAATAAGTAGGCGAAAGGGCGGCGGCTGAGACCCCCGAGGGGCCCACACCACCCAGGGCGCGGCAGAGGGGGGCCCGCGCCCTGGTGCGTGTGGCCTCCTGGTGGCCCTCCTCTGTTGCTCCTCCGTCCATCATGTGTTCTGGAAAAATAGGACCCCGTGTAGTTTCGTCCAATTCCGAGAATATTTCCAGACTAGCTTTTCTGGAATACAAAAACAGCAGAAAACAGGAACTGGCACTTCGGCATCTTGTTAATAGGTTAGTCCCAAAAAATGTATAAAAGTGATATAAAGTAGATGCAAAACATGTAGCAATTGGTATAAAACAAGCATGGAACATCAAAAATTATAGATACGTTTGAGACGTATCAGCATCCCCAAGCTTAGTTCCTACTCGTCCTCGAGTAGGTAAACGATAAAAACAAAATAATTTTTGAGGTGACATGCTACTATCATAATCTTGATCATATAATATTGCAAGGCACATGTAAATGAATGAAGTGATCCAAGTCAATGGTCTATAATTTGCTACCAAATAGATAATGAGTAAACAATGAATCACACAAGCTAAACGTTTTCATGAATAGTACTTTCGAGACAAGCATCAAACAGTTTTGCATAAGTGTTAACTCATAAAGCAATAGTTTCTAATAAAAGGTATTTAATCAACACAAAGGAAGAATTAGTTTCAGCATTTGCTTCAACTTTCAACATATTTATCTCATGGATATTGTCAACACAAAGTAGTATAACAAGTCCAATACATTGCATATAACGCATGTTGTAACAAAGTTGACACTAGTGTTTGCTTGTGGAAGACAGAAAGAATAGGAAAACTGACTCAACATAAAAGTAAAAGAAAGGCCCTTCGCAGAGGGAAGCAGGGATTAAATCATGTGCTAGAGCTTTTAGGTTTTTGAAAGCATATAGAGATTGCATAAAATATTTGATACTCCTCCCAACCTTGCTAACACAAGCCATGGCTAACCGAATCCTCGGGTGCCTTCCATCAATCACATACCATGGAGGAGTATCTATTTTTGAGAGGTGTTTGTTAATTGTCAACGAATGGTAGCGGGTGAGAACAGTATTCTACCTGTCAAACGGACTTTTAAGAGCGGCTCCCATGAAGGACGTTATTTCTACCAGCAAGGCAGATCATCCCTCTTTCTCTTTGGTTTACACACATTCAGGTATTTCACTGTTTGTCATTGCTTACTGATGAATCAGGGCAAAAGTGTGAAGAGAATTAATTGGTTAAAGTTGTAATTAATTGGGACTGGGCACCCCGTTGCCAGCTCTTTTTGCAAGTTATTGGATAAGCGGATGTATATGCCACTAGTCCAGGTGTAAAAGTCCATTGACAATAGAATAAAGAATAACCACACTAATTCCTCATGAGCTAGTAAACATTGACACAAAAAGGGAATAATAACATTTTGAATAATTTAAAGGTAGCACATGAAAAATTTACTTGGAGTGGCAAGGAAATACCACATATAGGTAGTTATGGTGGACACAAATGGCATGGATTTTGGCTCAAGGATTTGGATGCACGAGAAGCATTCCCTCTCAGTACAGAGTTTAGGCTAGCAAGGTTATGTAAGCAAACAAGAATATCAACCCGTACACCAAGTTTTATATGACAAACATATTGCAAACGTTATAAGACTTCATACCGTCTTCCTTGTTAACCAAACCCTGTTATTAGAAAATATCTAGACCTTAGAGATACCACCGATGCAAACCAAATTTTCAACAAGCTTTACGGTAGTTCTTCACTAATAGGCTTAACTCATGTGATGCACAATTTAATCATGATCTACTTGTTAACTCAAAACAATTGACAAGCATCAAGTTATCCATTTAGTGATCTACAAGATTAAGCAAGTTTTTCCTTATACCAATTACCACATGCAACATTTTCTGAACCAACCAAACACCAATCAATTTATTTCATCAACTCTCCAAAAATATAAGTGAAGCAAGAGAGTACTTTCTACAAAAGAAAGCTAATAGCTCTGACAAGAGATACATGAAAACAAGAGCTAAAAGCTGAACAGCGCTAGATATGAATACTCAACAAATATAAGTGAAGAATAGGAGTATTCTCATGAAAAAGCGGAGCGTGTCTCTCTCCCAATCAAGAATGCTAGGGTCCAGTCAAGCTTTATTGAAAATAAAAGCAATACTGAAAATAAAAGCACACAGACGCTCCAAGAAAAGCACATATGATGTGAAAGAATTAAAATATAGTTTCACTAGAGATGACCTGATAATTTTGACGATGAAGAAGGGGATGCCTTGGGCATCCCCAAGCTTAGACGCTTGAGTCTTCTTGAAATATGCTGGGGAGATCCATGGGAGCCTCCCCAAGCTTAAGCTCTTCACTCTTCTTGATCCTATTATCATCCTTCTCTCTTGACCCTTGAAAACTTCCGTCACACCAAACTCAAAGTAAATCTCATTAGAGGGGTTAGTACTCAAAAATTTTAATCCACTGGTTCTGTTGTGACACATTGCAAGAACTCAATAAAACATTAGCTACAGCCCTCCATTAGAGAACCTTGCTAAAGCCCACAAGAGACAATGCAAAAAAAACAGAGACATAATCTGTCAAAACAGAACAGCCAGTAAAGATGAATTTTTTCGAGGCACTTACAACGCTCAGATCAAAAACTTTGAACTAATGAAAGATTCAGACATTCATAAAGATTACGCAAAAAAATTCAGATTTTTTCAACAATCTGGTGAATTTAGGATTTCGTACAGTGGACAGCAAAAATCTGTTTCTGCGCAGCAATCAAAATTAAGCAAAATCTTAACACTAGAGGCTACTCTTGGCACAACAATGCGAGAAAATAAAGATACAAAGGAGTTGCTACAGAAGTAAACAACCTCCTTGACTAATACTGAAAATAAAAGATAATGGGTTGCCTCCCAAAAGCGCTTTCTTTAATGCCTTTTAGCTATGCATATTGATTTTTATGATGCTCACATAAAGATGAGAGTTAAAACATAAAAGAGAGCATCAAGAAGCATATATAAAACATGTTTAAATCTAACACTCTTCCTATGCATAGGAGCCTTGTAAGAAAACAAGTCAATGAAGAACAAAGTGACTAGCATAGGAAGGCAAAACAAGTGCAACTTCAAAATTTTCAACATAAAGAGAGGAGACTTAATATTATTGAGATATATGAAACTGTGTCTCCCTCTCTCATATGACCAGTAGGTCTTAAAGCAAACATCATATAGAAGCAACACAAGAGAAAGCTCAAAACTTTCATCATAAAGAGAGGAAATTTAGTAACATGAAGATTTCTATAACCATATTTTCCTCTCTCAAAATAATTTTCAGTGGCATCATGAATAAACTCAACAATATAGCTATCACATAAAGCATTGTTATCATGAACCACATGCATAAAAGTATCATTACTCTCCACATAAGCATAAACAGTTTCATTAGTAATAGTGGGAGTAAAAGTATCACATCCATCATTGTAATCATCATAAATTGGAGGCATAGAATAATCATAATGAATTTTATCCTCAATAGTAGATGGACTGAAAATATCACAATCATTATAATCATTAGTAGCAAAAGGATTTTCAAAACTTCACTCGGAGGAGAGGTCTCAAATATATAATCACTTGTAGCAAAAGGATTTTCAAAAACCTCAACCTCCCCAAGCTTAGAGCTTTCCATGGCATTAGCAATAATAGTGTTCAAAGAATGTATGCTAATATCATTGCTACTATCATGATTGTTATGCAAATAAACTTCCATAGGCTTTTTAATTTTCTCTTCAAACACTTCATGTCCCAACTCAAGATAAATTTCATAAAGCTCTCTCATGTTGTTTTCAGCCATAAGACTAGTTTCAAGAAAAGTAACCATTGATAGCAAATAAAGAACTAGACATAATAACTAAAACAAGAAACAAAACTAGATGCAGGAAACTTATTTTTTTGTGTTTTTGATAATTGAAAGCAAACAAGATAAAATAAAATAAAGTAAGCAAGACAAAAACAAAGTAAAGAGATTGGAAGCGTGAAACTCCCCTTGTAGAAGACTGCTGTCTCCCCGGCAACGGCGCCAGAAAAAGGTTGCTTGATGGCGTGAATCACATGTTCGCTGGGAAACCCCAAGAGGAAGGTATGATACAATCTAGCAGCAAGTTTCCCTCAGTATGAAACCAAGGTTATCGAACAAGTAGGAGCAACAACCCTTCTGAAGGTTGTCAACGGCGAAATATGATGCGGCGCAACACCAGGGATTCCGGCGCTGACGTGGACCTGCACACAACACAATCGAAATACTTTGCCCCAACGAAACAGTGAGGTTGTCAATCTCACCGGCTTGCTGAAAACAAAGGATTAAACGTCTCGTGTGGAAAATGAGTATTAAATTGCAGAGAATGAAAAAGGAACAGTTTGCAGTTTGTGGTTGTTTAATCAGTTTAAAAGAATGGACCGGGGTCCACAGTTCACTAGTGGTGTCTCTCCATAAAAGATAACTAACATGCTGGGTGAACAAATTACAGCTGGGCAATTGACAAATAGTGAGCGCATGACAATGCATATACATGCATGATGATTACTATGGTATTTAATCGGGCATTACGACAAGATACATAGACCGTTATCCAACTGCATCTATGACTAATAATCCACCGCCGGGTTGTCATCCGAGTCCCCCGTTGGTATTAAGTTGCAAGCAACGGATAATCGCATTAAGTAAAGCGCGTAATGTAAACAAACACATATGTCCGTGGACATAGCATCGTTAGGTTACCCTAGTGGCAACAGCACATCCACAAGCTTAGAACTTTCTGTCACTATCCCAGATTAAATGGAGGCATGAACCCACTATCTAGCATAAATACTCTCTCTTGGAGTTACAAGCTTCTACTTGGTCAAAGCATCTACTAGTAACGGAAAGCATGCATGATCATAAATAACATAGGGCATAGATTGATAATAAACTTGACATAGTATTCAATATTCATCGGATCCCAGCAAACACAACATGTAGCATTACAATAATATGATCTTGATCATGTAGGGCAGCTCACAAGATCTAAACATGATGGCACAAATAGGAGAGACAACCATCTAGCTACTGCTATGGACCCGTAGTCCAAGGATGAACTAGTCACGCATCACTCGGAGGCAGGCATGGCGATGTAGAAGCCTCCGGTGACGATTCCCCTCTCCGGCAGGGTGCCGGGAAGAGGTTCTGGACCCTCCCGAGCTAGGGTTGACGGCGGCGGCGTCTCTGGAACTTTTCGTGGATTTTGGCTCAGTCCCTTAGGGTTATTTTCTCGGGGGGAATAAATAGGCGAAAGGGCCACGGCTGAAGACCCCCGAGGGGCCCACACCACCCCAGGGCGCGGCAGAAGGGGGGCCCGCGCCTAGTGGCGTGTGGCCTCCTGGTGGCCCTCCTCTGTTGCTCCTCTGGTCCATCTGGTGTGTTCTGGCAAAATAGCATCCCCCGTGAAGTTTCGTCCAATTCCGAGAATATTTCCAGACTAGCTTTTCTGGAATACAAAAATAGCAGAAAACAGGAACTGGCACTTCGGCATCTTGTTAATAGGTTAGTCCCAAAAAATTTATAAAAGTGACATAAAGTAGATGCAAAACATGTAGCAATTGGTATAAAACAAGCATGGAACATCAAAAATTATAGATACGTTTGAGACATATCAGTCGCCCTATAGGCCGCACGATTCCTGCACGCTCGTGTTCGACGCCTCCACATGGGCTGGCTCACGAACCGAACGAATCGCACGTGCTATTTCGTTTCACAAATTGGGCAAAAGTGAAGTGCTGATGGGGCGCCATAGGTGCCTGATTTAGTGAGAACTTGACTGTGGCAAGATGGTTAGCAGGATGGTTGTACTCCTATCCCATCAGAGTTCAAATCTCAGGTTTGATGTTGGTGTTTCTCATTTAGGCGGAATATTCTTCAGTGGGAGGCGACGTTCCTATCGACAGCGAGGCGCCCGTGGTGACTTTGTCAATATCAAGACATGATCTGTCGGCTCAGTCTTTTGGAGGTGCTCATAGGGGTAGGGTGTGCGTGTGTGTTTTCATAGGGGTGAGTGTATGCGCATGTATGTGAGCGTCTGCGTTGTACTGTGTTTCGCAAAAAAAAAGTGCCTGATTTGGTTGAAGCTTCAGTTTCAATATAAGGTCTGGGAGAAATTTAAAGCTAAGGTGCCTTTCTTTTATTCACAGTACATCTTTGATTCCTAATACTCGGCAGTGAGGAAGGAAACTGAAAGAGACTTTCTCCCCGAGTGCCCCTGTTGAGAGTCGCCTCCAGAAGATTGACTCCGCCCCTCTCCTTCTCCCTTTTCGGTGGCACAGCCGGCCGGCGAGAAGATGGAGTAGGTGGTCAGTTCCCTGTAAATAGTAGGTGTAGGTTTAGAGTATCCCTAGCGTGGAGGTTGTTTGCCTATGTGCAAAGTGGCGCTATGCCGTTTCCTCTTTCCCTTCGCCTGCTGCGGCTGATCACGGGCGGCGGCCACAGCTTGGAGAAGCTCCTTCTCGACATACGTCCATGGTGGGCGGCAGGTCGGAGGAACGGATCTGAAGGCGATTGCTTCAATAAGCTCGGTTTGGTCTTTGGTGCACGGATGCTGCTGTTGCTTTTGCCCTCTCTAGTTTTTTCCTGTGGTCGTGGTGATGGGCAGGAGAAAGAGGAGGACCGAGGTGCTCATGGTGTTCGTGCTCGTCGGGAAGCAGGAGGGCATGCTTCGGCATGTGCCCTGGATACGACAGTCCTTCATCAGCGCCGATGTTGCATCGGAGCTTTCTTCAAGGTCGCATCCTCGGAGATTGATGGGAGTTCTTTCTCAGCAGTTCTTCCCTGGCGATTAGACGCTGGCCTGCTGCTGAATCCGAAGGCTGTCTGGCAGCCACTCCCGCCCTGTTTGCCGGCTGCGAGCTGGCAGAGGGTGTTCTACCTCCTGGCCTTGGTGCCGTTTTGGAGGCTTTCCAGCACCGACGTGGTTGGCTCCCGCCCCTGCACTCCAAGTGGTCACGTCCCCGGAGGTGCCGCGGTTGATCATCGTCGTGTGCTTCGCAAGGACATCGGTGGAGCAGGAGCGAGAAGACGACCTAGACTTGATTGCTTTTTCCCTTTTCTTTCCAGGGTCTTTGGTGTAAAAGTTTTGGGCCTTTTTGCCTTCTTCTTTTATGGCAAGGTCCCCTTTGTAAATGTACTCCACCGACAGGGCTATAAATGATGCTCTCGGGGTCCTTCGAGACCCCTCTTCCCGTTCAAAAAAAAAAAGATTCCTAATACTCCAGTTTAGCAGAATAATTGATTCAGAAATAAGCAGAATCAAAAGAACCAAAAATAAAAACAGAGATTACCACCGGAGAAGTCATTTAATTATTTGCCTATTTTATTTGAAATTTCCTGTTTCACTTGCCCCAATATTTTTTTTTGTCTAGGTGAAGTTTATCTAGATTTTTCAAGTCATGGTTCGTTTTAAGTATGCTGACTATCAATGGATGCGTAGTCTGTTCTTCTTACCACTTGAAATATTTGTACTTTTTAAGTGGCTTTGGCCGATAAAGCACACTTTCCGTCACCAGTATCTCAAGCCATATAGGGCATATGTGTTGTGAATTACCCTGAAGTAAAAAATGTGTGAAGATTTATTAACTCTAATTTGCAGGCATAATTAAAAAATATCCTCTATTATGGTATTTGTTTCTCCAGTAGGACCTACTGCCTGCCAGTTCTTTGACAAGAGTTTAATTGTACCAGCTACTCAGGACAACATATAACAGAACCATGTAGTTGTTTGCGATGTAAGCTGTAACTTGATTTGCTTGACGGTAGGTTATGAAAGCCTACTAGGGAAATTCGGCGCGTCGGCACACCGCGCCCTTAGTGAAAAAGAGTGGTGACATTTTTATTTTTTGTAATTGTTGAATATTTTCTATGGGACCAAAAACTTGTATGGAAACTATTTTAAACCAATAGAAATTGTCGATTTTTTTAGGGAAAGAAAAAATATTTGGAAGAACAATTGTTGAACAAAATGGACATTTCTTATTTTTTGTGGAAAGTTTGGAAGTTTGGTAATTTCTTAAATTCGAATTTTTTTAAATCAATTTTGTACAAAATGGATATTTGGTCCAACTGTGTTAAATCTTTATTGGTCTTGAGATTATTGTGATTTTTTAATGTATTGTTAATTCATGTTTTTGTTGGATGTTTTGTCATTTATGTGGAAAACAAAATTGATTAAAATTGTGATTTATGAGTATAGAGGGGAAAAAAGTAGAAACTTCTAAAATGTTGGAAAGGTAAGGAGCGTGAACTGCAAGCAATTTCATATAACAAATGATGGATGTTTGAGAGAACACAAAGAATTAGAAGCTTATTTGCATGTTTAAACATGGTTATCAATTAATTCCGCAATCGTCGGGATTCGAATGTTGAAATTCGCCGGAATCTGTCGTGTGGAGTATCTTCAAATATCTAGCGATTTGAGATGTTAAAATTCTTTTTTTTCATTAATTTACCATCACATATTTAGAGGAAGTGCATTTGGATTTTCTTGAAATATTTACCATAATGGAATATTGAAACATGTTTGTTGTTTGACATAAATAGCTAGCCCGTTGTGACACAAAATTGTGTAATCCGCTGGAATTTGTTTTTTTTTGTTTCAGCAAAAAATACAAAAAATTATTTGGTAAGCTAATCCAAAAAATCTGCAACAAAACGAACATTTCTTAGTTTGTGTGAAAAGTTTAAAAATTTCTTAATTTTAAGAATTTCTTAGTATTACTTTTGTACGCAATGGATTTTTTGGTGCAACCTTTATGTGCAAAGTTTGAAAAATTCTTAAATTTGAAATTTTCTTAGAGGTAGAGGAGACGACGGCGGAGTTCCTTGTGTGCTTCGATTTGTTGGGGAGGAGCTCGGCGCTGGCGGCGTCTCCGTCCGAGCGGAGGAGGAAAGAGGAAAGGAGGAGGGCGAGGAGGACCGGGTGGGGAATTTTAAAACACGTAGGGGCCTTTGCACAAAAAGGTCACGCGTACTTGTGGATGACGGAGCAACGACGCTTCTACAGTGCCCGGGCGACGTGGCCACCTCGAGTTTCAAAATTTTGAAATCCGTCAGAATTTGTCCTTTTTGCGCAGCCAAAAATTCAACGAATTTGAAGATTGGAGAGAAATATGTTTATGTCGTCCGTCAAAACCAAAAGGTTAAAACATGAAAGTTGTTCGGAAGGTTGTTATTCATCTTCTCATTAAAGGGAAATTTAAACAGATGATTGAGTGCGACGAATTTTGATTCGTCAGATGTTTTTGCGAGTTTGAACCCAAAATTAAGGTGTTAGAGTCGACCAAACTCGAAACCGATCACGGGAATGGAACCGCGCGCATATATTTCATGTACATATTATCGCGAAAAGGGCAAAAAAAAGTACTGTAGATATGCGCGTTACTGTAGGTGAACAGTGCGCGTGTGAAGTGGGCTGCCTGAGCGGTCGCTGAAGAGGAGGGCTTTTATATATAGATAGATATAGATATACATTTATGGGTGGTAGGCATGTACCCAGTTGTGATTTTCGTCTATAGAAACACAATATCTACAAGTTCCTTTTACTAACGGTACATCTGTTGTCTCTATGTAATAATTGATTGACATGCCTTTGAGAACTTTGAGTGCTTCCATGCATCACTAACAAGAAACTATTCGAGCCTTCTATTTTCTTCTTAAGCGAGCAGTTTTTGCCATTTCAATAATGTTTGTTCCATGCATTAGACTAAATTGCTATTGAATTTCTGAAACTTCAGTGTCCTGAATTTCTCAATATTGGCCCTAGCCAAGTTATGCAACCAACCTTGCCCGATTTCATTCATTCATGTTTCTGGGAGCTTAGGAGCAACCAATGTCGGGCTCACTTCCCAGTCCACCTTAAGATGGATGTATGTTGGCCGGCTGTCACTTTTTGCAAGCTTCTTTAAGGGATATGCGTGCCAGTTAATACATTTTTTTTTAGAGGAAGGATCTGATTCATATTTCAGGAAACTCAGTACAAATTACAAGCAGGTCCAGAAAGAAAAGAAAAAAACAAAAGGACCCAGAAATTTGCACGGAGCACCCCGAGCCACCTAAAGAGAACGCAATCAGACCCAGCGCCGAACTCCCAAGAACCTAGGCTTCGCCGGTGACCCGTACCACCATCCGCCGGGATGCGAGCACCACCACACCTTGTAGACGGCCGCAGGAGCCGTCCGCCGCCGCGCGACGGAACTGAGAGGTGATGAACGAACACGGCCACAGCACCAGCACCCCGGAGCCACCCATCTTCCAGCCGCGCCGGCGACGCCCAGGCCAACCCCCAACAGCTCCCGACCACCTCCAGATGCCGCTCCCCTCGCCACCATGGCCGGCCGGAGCAGGAACATCGGAGAAGACCACCAGATCCACCACCACCAAAAACGGATCCCCACCATCCAGCAGCTTCCTCCCTCGCCACCACGGCCGGCCGAAGAAGCAAAGACAGAGGAGAGGATCCGACGAACAAGCTTCACTACCTCCCGGCGACGAGGCCAGAACGGGGACAGGAGGGGAAGCACCGAGCCCAACACACCGACGCCATCACCACCATCTTCGACAGCGCCGCCCGGGCACACACACACCTACAAACTACTACCTATCTACACGCGCGGCGAGTACCGGAGCTCCCCCCCCCCCCCACCTCACGGTGTCGAAGCGGCGACTGGAGGCGGAGGGGAGCGGCTGAATCGCCGGCGAACGCTCGAAACTTCGAGTCGCCTCGGTGTCGCCTCTCTCTACTGTAGCGAGGGACATGGGGAGGAGTCCCGGAGGCAAGAATTTTGTTTAGAGAGATGGATAAGCTATCATATTGAGCATGAACTGTACTTTTCCCTTTTTTTGTATTTTGAGAGGAATATAATTTGGTTGCACCCAACACCATGAATTTGTGAGAATGCATGCATCAATATTTGGAACCCAAAAGTCCATTATATACAACTAGGAAATATGCCCTGCGTTGCAACGGGAGTGAAAGGTATGCATTACGAAGGCGCACAAATTATGTTCTTCCGACTAAGACCGTGACGTGTCGCTAAAACAAACCAGCTTCAGCACGTCCACGAGTCGCTCCGCGGTGAAGTGCAGGTGCAGCCCACTGCCTCCTCTACCCCTGCTTTCTGCTAGGCCATCCGTACATGTGCGCCAACGCTATGGGAGTCATACAATTCTATCTCCACCTCACCCCCACTTCCGCTTAGCCTTCGCCTCCCTCGGGAATGATATGTATTCTGGATTTAATAATAAATCATCTAACATTCCGGTAATATTATTCTTTTTAATATACTGAGAGAATAAAATTGGTAGTTAATTGACGCATCCTGCACCAGCTTGTGCACGGCCATGTTAACTGCGGCAGTGCCTGGCATGGGGTACGCTAGAGCTCCTTGTACTCCTAGAGGAGACGCATATATGTGACTTTTCTATATATACAAGAATGTTAAGATTCATTGATCAAATGACATGTTTATAGGAGTATAAGATTGAGTAACATGTGGAGTATAAGGTTATTATATTCAGATTTGTTGGTTGCTTATTAGATTGAGATTTTGCATGCGTGTAGGGTAGTTCGCGATATAAAATGACTGTCCTGTTGAGCGTTACAAGGAGAATATAACAGTAAATCGCATCCATGTCCTTTCCTCTCCTTTCCCACACCTGAATTTTGTCTTGTCATGCCGATTTAGCCAAATTGATTCTTGAACTAATGCAGGTCAGGCCTTTAACATTTCATGGCTTGTGAGAACGACGACGAGCTGCTGTCCACTACGGGAAAGCCACACTACGCCGACGGCCAAATGTCGGGGCCGTCGGCGTACAGCACGGGCTAGGGCAGACGACGAACAGGCCGTCGGCGTACGAAGCGCCGTCGGCGTAGACATACGCGCCCGACGGCTGCCGTCGGCGTTCTAAATCCCGTCGGCGTACAAAGGGCGGCATAACGGAACCGTCCAGCGTCTTTGATACGCCGACGGTTCTGCCGTCGGCGTACACGCGTTATTATACACCGACGGCTGCCGTCGGCGTTTAGTTGTTTTTTATTTATTTATTTTCGTATATAATATTCATTTCTTTATTTCTCTATATAATATTTAATGGAGTTGTAATTTATATATATATTGGACCTATAATTGCCCTCCCAATTTCAGTTTCGCACCCCCGTAAAAAACGGTTTGAGTTTTCCGGAACCCAACCCTACAACATATACATGTAAAACAAATAAAAACTTTTCCTGACTCACTAGAGAGAAAGTGATGCCGGTGATGTCGGTCACACCTAGGAGTAGATTCTTGCACATTTACAACACACAACACACTTGTATACATATGGTATGTCACAACCTAGGTTTGGGTGGGGTTCCGACGCTCCGGGCCCCGCTTCGGTGAAACCCTGAATCCGCTGGAAAAACCCTAACGTTTCCGTCTACCCCCATAGACGTGCGTCGAAAGGGGGTAGCCAAGTGGACTTTTTTGCTTGGTTGTGTTATGTTAGGCCATAGGAACATGAGAAACCAAAGTCTACCCCAAATCGACACACGATTCCATCCGGTTCGCCCGAAAGGGGAGTTTTCACCTCTAAGTGCAGAAACTCACTAGAGAGAAAGTGATGCCGGTGATGTCGGTCACACCTAGGAGTAGATTCTTGCACATTTACAACACACAACACACTTGTATACATATGGTATGTCACAACCTAGGTTTGGGTGGGGTTCCGACGCTCCGGGGCCCCGCTTCGGTGAAACCTTGAATCCGCTGGAAAAACCCTAACGTTTTCGTCTACCCCCATAGACGTGCGTCGAAAGAGGGTAGCCCAGTGTTCTTTTTTGCTTGGTTGTGTTATGTTAGGCCATAGGAACATGAGAAACCAAAGTCTACCCCAAATCGACACACGATTCCATCCGGTTCGCCCGAAAGGGGAGTTTTCACCTCTAAGTGCAGAAACTCACTAGAGAGAAAGTGATGCCGGTGATGTCGGTCACACCTAGGAGTAGATTCTTGCACATTTACAACACACAACACACTTGTATACATATGGTATGTCACAACCTAGGTTTGGGTGGGGTTCCGACGCTCCGGGGCCCCGGTTCGGTGAAACCCTGAATCCGCTGGAAAAACCCTAACTTTTCCGTCTACCCCCATAGACGTGCGTCGAAAGGGGGTAGCCCAGTGGACTTTTTTGCTTTATTGTGTTATGTTAGGCCATAGGAACATGAGAAACCCAAGTCTACCCCAAATCGACACACGATTCCATCCGGTTCGCCCGAAAGGGGAGTTTTCACCTCTAAGTGCAGAAACTCACTAGAGAGAAAGTGATGCCGGTGATATCGGTCACACCTAGGAGTAGATTCTTGCACATTTACAACACACAACACACTTGTATACATATGGTATGTCACAACCTAGGTTTGGGTGGGGTTCCGACGCTCCGGGGCCCCGCTTCGGTGAAACCCTGAATCCGCTGGAAAAACCCTAACGTTTCCGTCTACCCCCATAGACGTGCGTCGAAAGGGGGTAGCCCAGTGGACTTTTTTGTTTGGTTGTGTTGTGTTAGGCCATAGGAACATGAGAAACCAAAATCTACCCCAAATCGACACACGATTCCATCCGGTTCGCCCGAAAGGGGTGTTTTCACCTCTAAGTGCAGAAACTCACTAGAGAGAAAGTGATGCTGGTGATGTCGGTCACACCTAGGAGTAGATTCTTGCACATTTACAACACACAACACACTTGTATACATATGGTATGTCACAACCTAGGTTTGGATGGGGTTCCGACGCTCCGGGGCCCCGCTTCGGTGAAACCCTGAATCCGCTGGAAAAACCCTAACGTTTCCGTCTACCCCATAGACGTGCGTCGAAAGGGGGTAGCCCAGTGGACTTTTTTGTTTGGTTGTGTTATGTTAGGCCATAGGAACATGAGAAACCAAAATCTACCCCAAATCGACACACGATTCCATCCGGTTCGCCCGAAAGGGGAGTTTTCACCTCTAAGTGCAGAAACTCACTAGAGAGAAAGTGATGCCGGTGATGTCGGTCACACCTAGGAGTAGATTCTTGCACATTTACAACACACAACACACTTGTATACATATGGTATGTCACAACCTAGGTTTGGGTGGGGTTCCGACGCTCCGGGGCCCCCTTCGGTGAAACCCTGAATCCGCTGGAAAAACCCTAACGTTTCCGTCTACCCCCATAGACGTGCGTCGAAAGGGGGTAGCCCAGTGGACTTTTTTGCTTGATTGTGTTATGTTAGGCCATAGGAACATGAGAAACCCAAGTCTACCCCAAATCGACACACGATTCCATCCGGTTCGCCCGAAAGGGGAGTTTTCACCTCTAAGTGCAGAAACTCACTAGAGAGAAAGTGATGCCGGTGATATCGGTCACACCTAGGAGTAGATTCTTGCACATTTACAACACACAACACACTTGTATACATATGGTATGTCACAACCTAGGTTTGGGTGGGGTTCCGACGCGCCGGGGCCCCGCTTCGGTGAAACCCTGAATCCGCTGGAAAAACCCTAACGTTTCCGTCTACCCCCATAGACGTGCGTCGAAAGGAGGTAGCCCAGTGGACTTTTTTGTTTGGTTGTGTTATGTTAGGCCATAGGAACATGAGAAACCAAAATCTACCCCAAATCGACACACGATTCCATCCGGTTCACCCGAAAGGGGAGTTTTGACCTCTAAGTGCAGAAACTCACTAGAGAGAAAGTGATGCCGGTGATGTCGGTCACACCTAGGAGTAGATTCTTGCACATTTACAACACACAACACACTTGTATACATATGGTATGTCACAACCTAGGTTTGGGTGGGGTTCCAACGCTCCGGGGCCCCGCTTCGGTGAAACCCTGAATCCGCTGGAAAAACCCTAACGTTTCCGTCTACCCCCATAGACGTGCGTCGAAAGGGGGTAGCCCAGTGGACTTTTTTGCTTGGTTGTGTTATGTTAGGCCATAGGAACATGAGAAACCAAAGTCTGCCCCAAATCAACACAAGATTCCAGTGCATGTAGTATGCCCAATCAGGAAGAAGCACACGGATCGTGTGTTTCCTTCGAGCGCTTGTGAGCCATTGGATCAGCGGTGTGTTTCTTTCGAGCGCTTGTGAGCCGTTGGATCAGCACCTCGTGTTTCTTTTCAGGGCTTGTGAGCTGTAGTATGCCCAATCAGGAAGAAGCACACGGATCGTGTGTTTCCTCCCAGCGCTTGTGAGCCGTTGGATCAGCGGTGTGTTTCTTTCGCTTGATCCAACGGCTCCCTAGCTCTCGAAGGAAATACACGATCCGCGTACTTGTTCCTGATTGGCTAGCTGGAGGGAGTCACTCGGAGAGGCGGGTCTATAAGAGAGGCAGGAGTACACTTCACATCCATCATTGATCCCTCATCGCTCTCCCATGGCTTCCACCGTACCCACTCTAACCAACTCGGAGGCGGAGGCGCTTTGCGCCTCGAACTACCCCTGCCCACCTGGTTACGACGTCCCCACCGGCTGGAGGCTGAGCACCGGAGGCGTGCCAGTCCCTCCTGTCCCTCAAGGTTTGGCGCGCCGGGCGTCCATCACGAACCACTACTACCTCGAGCTTACTCCGGAGCAGCGGATGGATTCCCGCTGGCATCCAGACTATCGCCCAACTTGGGATGCCTTCTTCATCGAAAGGCGTGCGAAGGCGCTCGCCAGGTACGAGGAGGACCGCCCGCGTCCTTCGAACTTCAACGAGGCCGGCCGTCGGCTGTGGTGGGCCGTCCGGACTCTCAAGAGGGTCATGGACTACATCACGGCCGGTGATAACCCCCGCCTGCGCTACCCTCAATCACAGTGCAGGAGACAACCCCCGTCAACGACTACATCACGGCCGTCCGACGACAGCGACGACGACGGCGACTACGACGACTACACCCACGAGTATTATAGGCCTAGGCAAGAGTATGACTAACCTGAGCCACATCATTGGTTAGGACAAAATGGTTTGTTGTCACTCGTCTATGTACCCAAGTTTGTTGTCATTCGTCTATGTAACCAAGTTTGTTGTTATTCGTCTATGTACCCAAGTTTGTTGTCATTCGTCTATGTACCCAAGTTTGTTGTTATTTGTCTATGTACCCAAGTTTGTTGTCATTTGTCTATGTTGTCATCTTGGTCTTCTTATTGACCCAAAGAGCGACTCCTCGGTGTCAAAAGTAGTTCAACAACTTGGTTTTGTGGGTCTGCAGCTCTACCGTGAGGGAAAGTTCTACTCAAGCCGACTAGTGGAGGATTGTTTCTCAAATTTTGTGAATAGACACCCACCAATTGGAAATGAAGTTCAGCAGCTTCCCATTGTTTGAGTTTTCCGGAACCCAACCCTACAACATATACATGTAAAACAAGATTTTAGTAAAGGGTCAGGATTTTCATCTCGCAGTGTACTTACCGGAGATCCCTACATTGGAATAGATGCAAATAGTTTTAGTGTAAGTTTGCAAGATTTTAGTAACACAGAGAACATTCTTGAACCGCCGATACATAATTGACTAACAAACAAGTAAACATGCATGTAGAACAAATTACAACAATCACGAACAACTAACAAATTTCTCCACCCTATGCCGTGCGTGTGCTGCCACCCTTGCCCTTTGACGAAGATTCTGCCTTCTTGCCTTTGCCCTTGGACTTAGCTTCAGCCTTCTTGCTCTGTGCTTCAACCCTCCTTTCCTTTGACGACGGAATGAAATTGTCGTCATCATCGCTGTCAACTACCCAGAGACAGGAACGACCGTACGAAACACGGTCAGCTTAAGTTCGGTAGAACGGACTATTCGTAACTTTCCTGTCAAACTTATCTGCAAGCCTGAGCATTTCTACACGAATTTGGAGCGGGGTCCCATACGGAAACCCATCGCGGCATAGCTTCGCCCCGAGTGAAGCGAGATGACTCTCAGTGTGCAAAATTTCTTCAATTGGAACTACCCTACCATCTACCTTCAAATTGCTCGAAAGCCTAGCGAGATGCTCGGATGCGGAAATGTGAAACCCGGACACACACTTCTCGCAAGGACCAATACACACCATGCTTGCGCTCAAGTGAGTACCATGCCTACCTTCGACTGGGTTATATAGAACTACCGGTGGCGCTCCCGGATCCAACAGCTCACCAGCGCTCGAAAGAAACACACCGCTGATCCAACGGCTCAGAAGCGCACGAAGGAAACACATGATCCGTGTGCTTCTCCCGGATCCAACGGTTCCCAAGCGCTCAAAAGAAACACACCGCTGATCCAACGGCTCAGAAGCACACGAAGGAAACACACGATCCGTGTGCTTCTTTCGGATCCAACGGCTCACCAGCGCTCGAAAGAAACACACCGCTGATCCAACGGCTCAGAAGCACACGAAGGAAACACATGATCCGTGTGCTTCTCCCGGATCCAACGGTTCCCAAGCGCTCAAAAGAAACACACCGCTGATCCAACGGCTCAGAAGCACACGAAGGAAACACACGATCCGTGTGCTTCTTCCTGATCCAAGGGCTCAGAATCGCTCGAAAGAAACACACCGGTTGATACAATGGCTCCCAAGCTCTCGAAGGAAATACACAATCCGTGTGCTTCTTCCTGATCCAATGGCTCACAAGCGCTCGAAAGAAACACACCGCTTGATCCAACGGCTCCCAAGCTCTCGAAGGAAACACACGATCCGCGTACTAGTTCCTGATTGGCTAGTAGTATGCCCAATCAGGAAGAAGCACACGGATCGTGTGCTTCCTTCCAGCGCTTGTGAGCCGTTGGATCAGCGGTGTGTTTCTTTCGAGCGCTTCTGAGCCGTCGGATCAACACTATCACGACCACTTCGTAAGCCATGCGACCCTATATATAGCCCACCTCCTCAGACAGGTTACTCACTCACACAAAACATTCCAGCGTCACTCGGAGAGGCATCTTTGGGCAACCAACGGCAAGACGTCTCTGATGACCTGCGACCGTTCCAAACGGTTGCAGATCATCAGAGATGTCTTGCCGGACGGTTGTAGAACATCAGAAACGTCTTGCCGGACGGTTGTAGATCATCAGAGATGTCTTGCCGGATCGAAGTGACCCTCAAACACAAAACATTCGGGTTCCCTAGCTACGTCCTACAGTGAATGCAACGGCATTCGACCGTGAATCACTGTAGGGCTGTAGCTAGGGGAAACCGTGTGTTTTGTTTCCCAGGTTACTCACTCATATATTCTACCGTGTGCTTCTTCCGAATCCAACGGCTCACCAGCGCTCGAAAGAAACACACCGCTGATCCAACGGCTCAGAAGCACACGAAGGAAACACACGATCCGTGTGCTTCTTCCTGATTGGGCATACTACAGCTCTGAAGCCCATTTCTCACTATATATATGTAGTCATGGCCTCCATTGGCATAGCACATCTAAACTGATATCTGATCCCTCATCACTCTCCCGTGGCGTCACCACCGCGTGTGCCGTCCGCCATGCCAAGGTGCTGCCCTCTCCCTCCCCTACGTACCTAGGTTGCACGCACCTTAGTTGTTTGATCAAATTCCCCACTCATTTTTTCAGATCTCGGCGGGAATCGATGATGACCACCGGCCATTTGTTGGACACGGGCAGTGTCCGGGACTGGGCTCCGCCGGGCTGGCACTGGGAGGTGTCTTCCGGGACGCGTAGTTTGGTGAGGAATCCGGGTGACGTCGTCGACCCGATCTTATTTGGTGGCCGTCGCGTGGGCCAGCCTCGGTGCAGAGGCCGCCGGCCCCCGAGGTGGAGGTGCGTCGCCGTATCAGAGAGGAGGACGAGCACGTCCGTCGCTACCTGGTTAGGTTGGATACGCAAGCGGTGCATGACAATATGTGGTATACACTTCATAGGATCCTCCTCATGTGAGTATTGCCCCAGTGATGGTTCCTTATCTTTGGGTGCAAGCCGCCGGCCGCTCAGCACCTCGCGACTTAGGACCCGGCTAAAGTTAGTTACATTATTCGTGATGTATTATGGATTAAATAAAGATGTAGACTGGTGGCTATAAGCACATTCCTACTAGTGCAAGTTTGTTGTCATTCGTCTATGTACCCAAGTTTGTTGTCATTCGTCTATGTACCCAATTTTGTTCTATCTTAGTTACTACTACTCCGTCTGTTCTACCTAACACAAATCTAGTTTAGTTTTCTTATGTTCCATGGTAACGTGACTCTTTTGTTTTGAAGGGTCCTCAAGATGCAAATAGTTTTGCAATTAGCACTGATTCATCTCATTTATCAACAAAACAATGGCTAGATAAGGTGATTAAACACTTTTAGGGGTAACTAACCATGACTAAATGTGATCTAACAAAATTGGTCCTAATTCATTTGGGTTAACCAATCAACAGATTTATACTAAACAATTACCACTGCATAATTAATTCTCCCAAAATTAGGGAAGCTAGTAGATCACAGTACCAAGCTACCAAAATTTGTTTGGAAATATTTGGACTGCCAGAGTATCAGAAACAAACAAGTTTAGAATTTAAACCTTCTGTGGTATTTTGAATAATACATTTTTATTATTTATCTAAATGACATGAAACCACTTGGGTTGGTTAAAAAATTTCATAAGCTTTCCAGAACATATTTATTTGATTTATTTGGAGCTATAAATCTCGAGATATTGCATTTCTAAAATAGGTCCAGTACTGGTTTTCCAGAGAGAAAAAAATTAAGCAAAACCATACGCCAACGGCTTTGCCGTCGGCGTAGGCCTGAATGGCTAAGCCAAATGGCTTCGCGCGCCACGAAATCCCCAAATCCCCCCAAATTCTAAATCCCTAAATCCCGACCCCGCCGCCGGCCGCCCCACCCCGTACGCCGCCCACCGCGCCGCCCCACCCCGTACGCCACCCACCGCGCCGCCCCACCTCGTGATTGTAGCCGCTGCCGCTCCTCTGCTCGCCCCACCCCGTACGCCACCCGCCGTCGCCATGAAGCCCGAGGCGCAGAGCACGTCACCGGCGTGATACCGCGCGCCTCCTTCCTCCCCTTCGCGCGTACAGCTGCCCCGCGACCTCCTCTTCCTCCTCGACGCCGCAGACGGACCCTGCTGCTCGACTACTCGCCACGTACCCTGCTGCTCGAGGCTCCCCACCGCCCGACCTAGAGCTGAGAGGCACCCCGCTCTGGCCTAGCTGACGACCTAAGGTTGCTGCTGCCTGTCTTCATCGGGTTGGTCCTGCCACAGGGAGAGGTATAATTCCTTCTCAGTTCTAGGTCTGCATGTCATGTGCTGATTAGTTCTTCTCTTAATCACCTAGTGTCGTAGATCAATCAAACATTCAGAGCACACACATTCAGAGCTCCTGTTAGTGAGACAAACCTATTCTCGGCCTCCTTGGTGAAGAAGATGCGCCAGAAGAAAGTTACTAAAAGTGGAAGAGAACCTATTCCGAACCCGCGTTACCTTTCTGACAGTGGTGAGAGTAGAGGTGATGCAATTCTTAATTTGTTCATGTCTTTATGCTTAATTGTTCACCCTTTCTCAATGCAGGTGAGGGTGGAGATGCTGGAGGAGGGGGAGGTGCCGATGCTCCAGTTCCTCCGAGGGGACGAGGTGCAGGACGAGGACGAGGGCGAGGTGGAGGACGAGGGCGAGGTGAGGGAGGACGAGGGCGAGGTGGGGGCGACGTGTCTTCGGACATACCCTCTGCGGGCTCCACGGACGTGGGGACGGGCCCCTCCACGGACTCGGAGGAGACGGGCCCCTCCACGGACGTGGGGACGGGCCCCTCCACGGACTTGGAGGCGGGCCCTCCGCGCCGCCGAAGAAGCCAAGGATTCGAGGGGAATCCCAGGTCCCTGATGAGGACAAGGAACCTGCTACCGAGGAGGCGAAGATCCTCATTACGCCTAATGGGAAAGAGTAAGTGACTATATATACTAATTTTGAACATGGTAACTTCATTGTGGTCAGGACAATTTGACATGTACTAATGTTTAATTATTGTGCAGCAACTGGATACATCCTGCGGGAGCCCGTGTGCCTAACACCCTGATTGGAGCTTTGATTAGGAAGTTTTGGCCGGGCTTGTACAGTACCGTCCCCAACGGCGCGACGAAGCTAGCCACCCATTGGGTAGACTATCAGGCCGCCAATTACGCGAGCGGCGGGAAATGTTCTGACGCCGTGATCAACAAGTTTTGGGTAAGTTGAACTTTTCGAATTTCGTTCATACTTGATGTCCCCACCATGCTCTCACAATTTGTTTTTTGTGCATGATTAAAGAGGTTCTATAGGGTACTTCCTGAGCAGCGAGCCGATGCGGACAGGACTTTGGAGGGGGCTTGTAGGAAGTTGACACGACAGCAGTTCTACAATGCAAAGCATACCATCATCAATCATTTCAGTACTGAGACGTTACACAAGAAGGCGGTGAAGCATGAGATTGTGGAGAACCCACTTGAGGTGACCGTAGATGACTACATGGCGGTAAGTAGATTGTTAATGAGATTACATGTTGCTGCTAGGTTGCAATTGCATTATCCGTTCTTCACATGAGTATTGTTTTTTCAGTTTAAGCCCTCATGGGCCTATGGCAAGGATGACGCGTGGAGGGCGTTGGTGTCTAGGTGGGCTGGGGAGGACCCCGAGTTCAAGGCCTTGAGCGAGCGAAACAGGTTAAACCGCGGGAGCGGGGGGACACATTGTGCGGGTGCCCGCAACCATGATCGCTTCAAGGCAAAGCTGGTATATATATACATGAAACAATCTTCATTTATTTCCCCTCATGTTCCTACTTGATACGCATGACACTTCTTTGGCATTGCAGGAGGCCGATCTCGGGGAGCCTCTTACGGACATGCAAACATGGGAGAGGATGAAGATGAAGAAGCCCAATTTTTCTGAGCCTCAGCCCTCGCAGCCCGATTACTTCGGCACTGCCAAGGAGGGGATAAAGGCATACGTCGAGACGTTCCAGGGTATAAATCCGTTTGTGGACAACCCTCTTCGGCATGACACCGATGAGAGAGCGGTGGTCCTTGCCGGGAACGGTTGGGAGCATGGCCGTCCTCTCATGCTTAGTGTGGTACTCACGCGTACTCCTGAGTTGGGCCTCTCGCGTGTCAAGGCTACCCTCACCGCCGACGACCCTCCCGTCCTGCCTCGTCGGCCTTCCCGAGCTCGCCCCGATGTAAGTTTTTCTCAATTTCATTCTCTTTCCGACATTCGTTCCTAGCTAAGTGGCTAAGTTGACGAGATGCGTTCCCTTTTAAAACTGTAGGCTGATTTCGAGGCGGCCTTCGATGCCGCTTACGCTGACTATGAGAGACAGTATCATTTGTGGGTACAGAAGAGCCAGGAGTATGAGGAGTGGAATGAGTTGAAGGATGCTGTAAGTTTCAACTTTTGTATTTGCAAAATATGACAAGTCCCATTTCCTCTAGTTTGAATCTTCTTTTTCTACAACTCCTGACATCTAAACTATCTTGTAGGCTACCGAGAAGTTTTTTGCCACTGGAGAGCGGGAGGCGCTGCCTACGCGTCCACCTAGGCCGGGATCCCGCCCGTCGGCCCAACGAGGGAGTCGGTCGCTCGCACATACAAGCAAGCGACACCGGTAAGTTATTTGCCAAACAAATTGTTACCGCCATGCTGTGCTTTCCAAGTTGCTAACTTGGACTCAAACATGTAGGGATCGAGTTGCTCGAGGAATGCACCCATTGATCCTGCTTTTGCCTCGCCGACTTCGACGCGCGCGCTCGTGGTGCATGGCACTGGTGGTGCCTCGCCGGGTTCGTCGCGTGAGACCACACAGTCCCGTGGATCTCCGGATTCCCTGTGTGGTTCGACTGGCCCACGCGGTCGGTCGCCTATTTTCACGCGGTCAGAGATAGGTGGCTCGACCTCTCACGAGATGTAGGATTAGTTCGGGTGTTCCGGGTGTCAATTCGAACTATGTTTCTGTCATTTTGAGTTTGTATGAATGCTTGTATGAATTCGAATCATGTTTGTGTCATTTTGGATATATATGTGATGTTTCTGTCGTGTTTTATAATTTGTGCAATTTTAATTGTATTTAAAATGCGCCAGAAACCAGCAGCAACAAGCAGCTAAAATTGGAAATTATGGTCAAGGATGCCGTCGGCGTAGAGCACTTCCCAGGCGCACAGGGTGCTGCCACGTCATCTAAAATGGACCAAATGGTCACGAATACGCCGACGGCTTTACCGTCGGCGTATGCCACGTCCCAGACGCACCAGCTCGCTCCACGTGGCACGCTAGGCCGACGGCGCTGCCGTCGGCGTATGGGTGGAGCAGACGGAGACGGACGGCTTCCGTTTTTGTGGGTCCCACAGCGGCTACGCCGACGGTTACGTATACGCCGACGGTTATTTGTATACGCCGACGGGCTGCTACGCCGACGGAGATACGCCGACGGCCGCCGTCGGCCTAGGCCTACGCCGACGGCAAACGTGCCTACCCCGACGGCTTCTGGCCGTCGGCGTATCGTGGGTTTCCCGTAGTGGTCGGAGTATGCCAAGCTGGTGCACCGTGACGAGGAGCGCGCCTCGAGCTACTTGGACCGGGCCCATAACAGGCACGTGCTTGCCACCTTCCTGTGGGACACCAGTGCTGGTGCTTACTCGTTCATGGCCTTGGTGACAGGCTGAAACCTTGCTGCTGATGTGTACCTTAAGATGACGGTGATAGGAGCTCTATGTTATTCGTGTTTCAATAGCTGGGTATAACTGTGGCAACTCAAAGTGCAGCTGGTGTGTAGTGAACATTAAGATCTTGTAGTATATGACGAGTTAAGCTAATTCTACCAGCTCATGTGCACATTCTCGGGCTTATGTATGGAGATGCTCGTGTTGTTTTCGAGTTGAATGGCCATGTGTGTTCCTAGGTAAATAAATTTATACTAATATAGACGATGAAATGCTATGCAAATTGGCCTGATTTTCTGTCACCTGAGCTGAATCCTAGTCACCTGAGGAGTTGTGCTTTTTATTTGCTTGCTGTTATGTATTATTATTTGCTATGAGATCCAAAAAAAATCCGATAACTAGGTAAGGCCTTGCCAAAGTTTCTTGGAGCACGTCGCGCCCTTGCGGAACCAGTTGGAGCGGCTATGGATCAAAGTTTTATTCGAAAAAGACCTCGAGGAAGACATGCGGCCGGAGTGACCTAGGCCAACGCCGGCAAGGGTAAGCTGATGATATGGATGCAAGATCATGGTGGAGATAGCTGATGATATGGATGCAAGATCATGGTGGAGATTGATGTCAGTATTTTCTTTGCAAATAATCTGGAAAGAACACGATTTGGAGTCGTGGTGATTCCATATATTATTTCGGTCTGATCTCCTTTTTTTTTTTTTTTTTTTTGAAATTTTCCACCACTATATTAGGTCAGCAAGCCGCCTCATTAAAAACCTTCCAGTCCCCTTAGGTACCCTGGAAGGAAAAGAGTGCGTCAGAAACTTGCCGCCTTAACCATTCAGCACAGTTACATCGTTTATCAGTGCTTCGATCAACCAACCCGGAGGTTCGTTAACCCAGCTTACAGAATTTTTGTTACAGAAACTATAACTAGCAAGATCATGGGCTACAGTATTTGCCGTCCTAGGACAATGCTTGAATTTGACCTTCCCAATCGACGTAGCAATGTCCACACTTTCAGCAAAGATTGCAGCAGCCGCATCCCACCATTGATTTTGACCGAGCAATAGTTGATCACATCCAAAGAATCAGATTCTGCTTCAACATTGTGGCATCCAAAGGAATTTGCTAGAGAAAGCCCATCTCTCATCGCCATGGCTTCCATTGATACAACATCCAAACCACGATCAATATATAAACATTGAGCTGCAATGAAATTACCTCGACTATCTCTTAGCACAGCAGCCGTGGCTCCAGCACCTAAATCAGCATGAAAAGCAGCATCAACGTTGAGCTTGGTGTAACCAGGACCCGGTACTGTCCACCTCTCAATTACATTTGTGGATTTTTGTCCCAAAGATTTCCTATAATTATTTGCAATAGCCAGCACCGACATTGGCCATTTCCAGACCGGAGGTATGGACTCGTTATGTGTTGTTTGTCGCCGTAGCCACCAAAGGTACCAACAGCCTGTGAGGAGTACTTCTTTAAACCCTACATTAGCAAGTACCGCAAGGTTATTATCATCTTGACAAATTAATTCCTCAAGAACAACAGAACCAGAGCGATCGTTCCGAGCTTTTACAGCGATCTGATCCATCATGCCAAGCTTAGTCCAAAGAGCAATAGCCGGCTGGCATTCAAAAAGAAGGTGTTTAATATCTTCCGCTGCAATGTGACAGATGGGGCACTCGCCTGAGGAGCCAATATGCCGATTAGCGAGTATAGACTTTAGCGGTATAATTCCGTGCAGCGCTCTCCAGCCAAATATCGAAATCTTACGTGGAACTTTTAGCTTCCATAATCCTCTCCAAACCGGATTTAAATCAGAGGAGCCAGGGTTGGGGAAGGCATTTGCATGGCCTCGAAAAGAATGTATCCATTCAGCATGGTACGCAGACCGTACCGAAAAAACCCCAGTTCTGTTTAGATGCCACGCAATGAAGTCATCAAAGGACTGAGTGCTTAGAGGAATTCTCATAATGCGACAGACATCAACATCTAGGAAATTATCCTTAAGTGTCTGTTCATCCCACGAGCCTGTGATTGGATCAATTAGCTCACATACCTTTGTCAAAATTGACAGTCCACGAGGTGAAACAACCTTCCTATCCGAGCTAGATGGAATCCACGGATCATTCCAAATGTTAACATCTTCTCCTGTACCAATTCTCCATATATATCCCCTTTTAAAAGTGGGAATTGCCGCCACCAAGCTTTGCCATGTAAAAGATGAACCATTTTTAGGACCTGCCTGTAGGATGCTTCCGTTTGGGTAATACTTGGCTTTTAAAATACGTGCACACAATGAATCAGGATTGGTGCACAATCTCCAAATTTGTTTTGCTAGCATAGCCAAATTAAAGGAGTGAAGATCTCTAAATCCCATACCCCCCTCACTTTTGGGATAACAAAGTTTCCACCAAGTGTACCAGTGCATCTTTTGTCGTCCTCATCATCACCCCACCAAAATTGAGCAATAACATCAGTAATTTCTTTGCAAATTCCTTTTGGTAAATTAAAAACAGACATAGCGAATACCGGAATAGCTTGAGCAACTGCCTTTAAAAGTATTTCTTTCCCACCAAGAGACAATTGTTTCTCCATCCAACCTTTTAATCTTTGAATAATTCTTTCAACGAAATGTCTAAAACAATCACTCCGATCAGCTCCAACCATTGCCGGTAACCCCAAGTATTTATCAGATAAAGCCTCAGTATCAATATGTAACTCATGGCAAATATCCGCTCTAGTATCAACATTGGTATTTGGACTAAAGAATATACTTGATTTAGCCAAACTCACCAACTGTCCAGAACTGGCGCAATATGAATCTAGCACATGCTGTAAGGAAGCTGCATTTAAAACATCCGCCCTCATAAGAATCAGAGAATCGTCAGCAAATAAAAGGTGTGAGACTGACGGTGCATTCCTGCACACTCTAATTCCTTCAATGCCACCAGCTTCTTCTTCAAACTGCAACATGCTAGATAGACCTTCAGCGCATAAAAGAAATAGATACGGAGAAAGGGGGTCACCTTGTCTAATACCTCTTGTAGGAGAAAAATCCTCGTCTCCTGAGAATTAAATCTGACTTTATATTTGACCGAACTCACACAGGCCATGATCATATCAATCCACTGTGTATGGAAACCAAGCTTCATCATCATGTTTCTCAAAAAACCCCATTCAACCCTGTCATAGGCTTTATGCATGTCCAATTTCACTGCGCACAGCCCATACTGACCAGCCCTTTTGTTCTTAATCTTGTGCACACACTCATAAGCAATTAGAATGTTATCCGTTATCAATCTTCCCGGAACAAAAGCGCTCTGATTTGGGGAAATAATCTCAGGTAAAATAGTTTTAAGTCTTGCAGCCAACATTTTTGAGATGATTTTATAAAGCACGTTACATAAGCTTATTGGCCGAAACTGAGTAACAACTTCTGAGGAGTCCACCTTGGGTATCATAACAATTGTTGTGTCGTTCCATGCCTCTGGAATTTGCCTCGAATTGATCGCAAACAAGACCTCATGAGTGATATCAGGACCCAAGATGTCCCAATATTTTTTAAAGAAAATTGCGTGTAGGCCATCCGGTCCAGGAGCCTTCAAGTCCCCAATACTAAAAACAGCCTTTCGAACATCATCCTGATCATACGGCGCCAACAGCATATCATTCATCACTTGTGTCACCTTGGTTTCTACTTTCTCCAAGATGGTCGGATCCGTCTGTGCCCCATCGGAAGTAAACAGATTAGCGAAATAGTTCTGAATATGAGGGTTTAAAACATCCGTACCTTCCAGGACAGCACCGTGATCATCCTTCAGTTTTTTAATGAAGTTTTTCTTTCGCCTCGCTGAAGCATATGCATGAAAAAAGAAGTATTTCTATCACCACTCTTTAACCAATTTGCTCTGGATCGCTGCATCCACTGTATCTCCTCTAATTCCAGCAAGTATTCAATCAGTTCGGAGAGTTCTTTCCTTTTTGCATCATTTTCATCAGTCATAGGTCCAGTCATTGCCTCCTCTAACTCACGTTGTGCTTTCCGCAGTCTTTTCTTGGGCTTCTTAAGCACTCTTTGGTCCCAATCATGAAACTCACGATGCATACGGGAAAGCTTATCATGAATATTTGCCTCCGCCGCTTCACTATTAACACGATCCCATGCATCCTTAACCGTAGCAGCAAATTTTTCCTCCCTTAGCCAACGAGCTTCAAAACGCAGCGGTTTGGAACCATTACCTCCTATATTCAGATTTGCATAAAATTCAGTATTTACCAGTAAAGGTCGGTGGTCAGATTTTGCAAACTGCAGATGCTCAAGTGCCGCTGCTGGAAAGACTTGAGCCCACGCATCATTTATCAGACCTCTATCTAACCTTTCGCGAATTCTTCCCCTTCTCCATGTAAATGGGTCTCCGACAAAACCCATATCTCGCAAATTGCAGTCCTCTATCGCAGATTGAAATTCTTGCATATAGCGTTGTGGTCTTGGATTACCACCCTCCTTCTCATGCAAAAATTGGATCTCATTCAGGTCACCAATCAACAACCAAGGGAGGTTGTGGCTTTGGTGCAGCTGACGCATCCTGTCCCAAGTTTTGTGCTTGTTTTCCCATTTAAATTCACCATACATACCAGTTAATCTCCACGTCTTGTTGTCATCCTTTATTTGCACATCAATAAACATAGGGTCTAAAGCTAACTGGGCCACCTCAATCTCCTTTTTCCAAAGGAGCAATAGTCCACCCTTCCTTCCATCACTCGGACAGACAAATTTCCTATCCATCTTCATGCGCCTTCTGAGACATTCAGCTGGATAGGTATCTAGGTGTGTTTCTGACAAGAACATAACATCAGGGTCGTGTCGTCGCTGGACGTCCAGCACAGATCGAACTGCCGGTCATTACCTAACCCATGGCAGTTCAGAGATAAGAGTTTCATTGTGCCCGGCGGTCACCCTCGAGGAGTGCCGCCGATCTTGCATCATTTTCAACAAAGGACGAACCAGAACTAGCCAGACCATCATCACTTCTCATCTTCTTCTTATTTTGATTCTTCTGCGGAGTCAAAAGGGGATCAAAATTCTCCTCAGAAGATTTTGCAAGCTGGTCATTCAACTCGGGAGCACCTGGTTGCTTTTCTACCAGCGCCAACGTACTTGTAGGTTGAATGTTTCCCGCTTTTAACGCAGCTGAATCCATTGCGAGTCTTTTCCGAGCTGTAGTTATTTCATCAGCCATAACAGTATCATTTATTTGCTCTACATCTTGATCATCCGACATGCTGCCATGCATATTGTGCATACTATTCCACCTCCAATTGACATGATCCGAGACACCACCATTATGGTCAAGGTCACGATCTGGTGGTTCTCTATTCACACCTCTGCCAAAAGCCCGTCCAGATGGGATTCCACCTCTGCCTCGCGCCGATCCACGGCCAGAACCTCTACCAGTACCACGCCCACGTCCATCATCAGCTAGAATAAAATTGCCCCATTCAAATTTGGATTTATCATGCTCTCCAGTACCGCACTCCTCATGCCAGTGCCCCATTAAACCACAATTCCAGCAAAAAATAGGTAGCTTTTCATATTTAATCTGGTACCAATCTCTTTTACCACCCCTACTGATTGGAACAAACCGAATCAGCTTTTTGTTAATATCAAGCTTAGCCCGGAAACGAGCAAATTGTCCGACATAGCCTGCTGGCAACTGAATCTGGACATCAGTAATCGTTCCCATGTTACGACACATACCCTTGATCACTTCCTCCTTGAGGTAGTTATCTGGTAGCTTCAGAATACGGGCCGAAACTTCAAGCTTTGACAAGGAAATAGAGCTAGGGTTTGTGAATCCATCATACTCCTCAATCAACACGGCCTGGTTTCGGAATAACCAGGGTCCTCCGTTCTTTGCTGTATTCCAATCCGCCAAGCAACCAAACTGGATAGTAAACAAATTATCTTCAATCCTCCTCCATCGCACTGGCTTCGCTGGATTCCATGCCGATCTCATCTCTGCATACAGCGCAGAAGGGCTAAATCCCTTGGTCGTGTGTACCTTAGCAATGGCCAGCCACTTCGATTGGATCTCCGGCGTGCTGACTTCATCTTCCCACACGAACTCATCCTCTCCTTCCTCCTGGAGATCTAGTCTGCTGAGAAGCTCTTCCATGTCTTCCTTCCCTGGACGTGCCTGGCTTGGCCCGCCCGCATCCTCCATGATCACCTCCAAGACGAAGACCAAACTCGCCTGACCTAGTCGCTGGTAGGTTTTAGGACGAGGATAGCAAAACTCTCGGAAGCAGTCGCCGCCGGTCTGATCTCCTTTTGGTTAGAGTGTTTCCTCTGTTTGAGTAAATGGAGCCATTGGCACCTTTTATCCCATCCTGGATCGAACAAATGGTAAACAAGGGCTTGTTAAATACACCGGTAATCAAGCGTCTTGGCATCGGGCTTTCGAGGTAAGTATTAAAGTTACCCCACCCCCCCCCCCCCCCCCCCGCCCCCCAGCGGTTAGAAAAACTAAGCCGTTGACGTAATTTAAGCATTTTTGGTTAGGCCCACAACTTCATCCGCGCTTAACAGATCCGGCAATCTCTGCCTAATAACTTCGATGGCCAGTAATCGAGGGACGGGGCTTGCCCGTGCCCGGGTGATGCGACCATCCGTGCGACCTGCACATCGAACGGCTCAGCGCCTCGTCCGTCTGTATCCCGTTCCCCTCCCGTATCATAGGAAAATCCTCCAATTTCCTCTTCTTGAACCGATTGTGCCGTACTTGATTCTGATTGCTTCCCATGCTCTAGTTCTCCTTGAGCTTGAACCCGGAGACGAGATGAGCGACCAGAACATTCTAGCAAGACCTGAAGACCACCTGGGCCACAGTGAGCTGTGATTCGCAAGGGAACGCAATAGCTGAGTACGGCCAGGCGGCGAAGGAACAGAGATGCAGTCGCGCTCGTCCAGGTTGAGGCTAGCTGTGACCCCGATGCGGCAGAGCGGCGAGATCCGTCGACGGTGTGGGGCTGGTGGCCGGAGGAACGGGAGCACGGCGAGAGGTGTCACATGGACGGGATGGGGCTGAAGGCTGGTGGAACGGGAGCGCGGCGGAGGTCTCGCCGGGCGGCTCAGCTTCCGCTGCTCCGAGAGGGGATAGATACGGGAGGGGAACGGGATACAGACGGACGAGGCGCTGAGCCGTTCGATGTGCAGGTCGCACGGATGGTCGCATCACCCGGGCACAGGCAAGCCCCGTCCCCACGTACACACAAGCCAAGGAAAGGAAGGAGAGAAAACATCAATAAAAGCACACACGCTTAAAATCCCTCCGATTATGGAATTTGTTGAACTCTGCTGGCAGTCAGGACCTTGTTACAACTATTTTCAAGACTGACAAAATTTCAGTCCAGTTCTTTGGGTGCTGTTAAAGTTCATGGGTGTATTTTTTGGATAAAATTATTAATTGTGCAGATCATGTTGCATCTGTATCGTTAGACTGATTTAGTTTACAAGATCATTTGAAAAGAAGAGTGAGAAAATGCTCCCCTGTTCTGCTTATGGATAAACATACAATGCACCATATAAGTATTACTCCTACAATAATGGATAAAAAATCAATACACAAAAAGAAATAGATTGGGTTGTGGAAACAGCATATTTAAGAACTCAGCCAAACACTCAAGCCAATCAGAGCTAACATCTATCTTATTGATAAGAATGTTATATGAATTCAGCCCGGTTGTTGACACGCTTGTGCACGGACAAAGCCAGTCGGTTTTGCACCATCATTGATGAAGAGAATGAGAGGAACGAACACTTTACTAATACAAACGCACACGTATTTATGCTACCCCTCCGTTCACTATTATAGGACCTTTTAGATTTTTTTCAACAATGCATGTATCTAGACAGTGTAGATTCACTCAATTTTGATCCGTATCTAGTTCACGTTAAAATATCTGAAAGTTCTTATAATAGTGGACAAGTGAGTAGTAAAAGAGCAAAGAGACTAACAACTTTTCATACCAGACAAATATTGTTTTCTACTGTTACTTCACCTGTAAGCAGCTCTGACATTATAACTTTGAGTAAGAACTCGCCGCTTCACAAGTATGAACAAATCTCAAACAAGAAAAGTATAGACCCAATGCACAAATGAAGTACATTTTCTCTTATAATTGATCTGATTGACCAAAATCTCAAGTTGAGAATAAGTTCCAGATATAGGCGTTGGCTTTTGCACTTTGCAAGAGCAATAGAGAGCCTAGACGCTGCTGCTTGGAAGATTAGGGGCCGGCACAGAGCAACAACAAAGCAGCTAGCTGGACAGACACTGCCACTGTGCAAGTTCTGTAGAATCACACAAATACTTCATACTGGTATGCACTTTTTCAGTCAGCAAGAAATTAACAGCAACCGACAATTCTCATTCCGGAGACCAATTAAAAAACCACCCACAAGTAATTAGTTTTGACATCACCCTGAAAAAAACAGACAGTTCTCATAACAAATTGCATTACAACTTTCACCTTTAAGTACAAATGCTAAGGATACCGAGCAAGACATTCAACAGGGTAATTACTAACACCACTACAGTTGACATAAATGCCCAAGCTTGCGCATAAGATAGAGAGAGGGTCCAATGGGGGCGAAGGCGATACAAGAGACATCCCATCGCAGAGCTACACATAGCATTCCGGTTTTTCACCTGATGGCTCTGTCCTTAGTCTCTGCAGTCTGCACCATAGATAAAAGAGGTTGTTGGGAAATTAGAACCGGGGAACAGAAATATGGTAGGATCTAAGAAACCTGATAAAATTTATACTTACTAAAAATACGGCTGACTAAAGAACACTGCTAGATATTAGGATGGAAGTTTTATTACAAATGTGTCGTGGAAGATGGAAGCTAAAGGTGTAGCTCCACCTGAAGACATAAATTTAGGATAGGATAGAGCACACAGACAAATATACTATACGTTAAACTAAATTTAGAATATAAAGGAAGAAATAGCTTAGCATGTGCGCTAACGAACTAAAGGTCCACTAAACCAGGGAGTATTACTCCCAATTTTGCTAATAGGTAGTTTGTGGAACACCATAGCAAGATCTTATCGAACTTAATTTTCAATGCTCAGGACTTCCAATTAACAAGAGACGTTAAGGACTCCTTCCAGCCATAGGTCATTTAAGGATAATTCAAGTACTAAATAATGTTGGATTGCACATACCGCAGATTAGGACGGTCCAAGTGGGCAGACTAAACTTTCATCACAGATAATAGAAACGATTTTGCCGGGATGCTCCAGGATGCCCACACTGTAGATGGTCTCCAATTCCACCGTCTTCGGGTCATAATAGCCCAGTGACAAACCCGTGCTGAGCAAAATTCGACCATCCTTGGGGTCAACGACCAATGGTGTAGTATTCTCTGATGAATACTCTGGTGAGAAATCTTTGAGCTCTATATGATATTCTATTAACCAGTTGCCGGTGTCCTTCATCTTCCATATGTCAATGACATTCGTGCTCTTGTTTGAACAAGCCACACAAAGTGCACCCTGAATCTGGAGGATAGACATACCGCCTTTCTCATGGCTGCATGGAGGACCTTGCAGAACCTCAAATTCATCTGTCTCGACATTGAACGCCACAATTTCGCAGCTTGGGGAAAATTGCCCAAGCTCAGGGTCTACCATCCAGTAGATTTTGCCACTGCGTAGACGGGTGAAATATCAGCAATGGGTCTAGGAGGAGGGTCTACTGAATGCCACTCCTGGTAATCCACATACCGAAATTTGCACTGTAGTTCATACTCGCGTGTTTCCAGGTTCTTTTCTTTGTAGGTAACTAGCAAAAGTGCCCGTGCGTTGCAACGGTTCTGATTATAATTCAATATGTGCTCATAAACCTAGAAAATAATATGGAGTACAATGTAACTTCTAGCTGTCAAGCATTTTATATTTTTTTACTTTGGTTTTAGGTTTGTACCATTTAAAATAATTTAGATTTTGCTTCAAATTTTTTCCTTTATTATATTGTACATCAATCCTCCCAAAAGAGAATAAAAAGTAACTCAATCTTTTTAAATATGCATCTTATTAGCAGAAATAATCTGGCTATTTTTTCTTGTGGCACTATGTTTTATTATTTTTCCAATAATTCAAAGGGAAGCGTGTATTTCTCGAAACGAAACATGTACATTTCGGGCATTACTATGTGTACTTCCAAGCAGGCATTTTAACTACTTTTTTTTGGAGTTCTCATGTAGTTATTACGTGTAAGTTACGCCTCTCACGTTTTCATTTTTTTGGAGTTGCACATTTTTTTTGTTATATCGTTTTCCCGTATTTCTTTTCATCAATCAAAATTTCACCATTCGAATGTTAAATATATTTCTCTACTCAACTTGGTGTACTATTCACTATAACATTTGCACATCCTGTTCTGATCGACTTGTACTTCCGGTTTATATGTGTGCACTTGTAGATAAATCGTAAATTTAGAAATTGCAAACATTATATTACACACGCAAGAATAAAAATATGTACGTCGTAGAAAATAGTTACTGGACAAAATCAAAGCAGGACTTCTTTTTTCTCCAGCGCATATTTTTTTCCCTATTCCATCACACCGCAGAAATTTCTTTATCCCTTTCTCGATTATTTGCTTTCTTCCTGATCTATCCAAATGTCTTGCTTTTGCATCGGCGTCATCAGTGCAGAAAACTCTCATAAGCTACGGCCGCATGTGCTATCTTTGCAAACCAACAGATCGACAGCTTCCAGTAGCTTGCTGTCAATCCACAATCAGCCCATGGGCGAAGGCAAATTTGGAGCAGCATAAAAATCAACAACCATCGCATTAATCTGTGATCTGGCCTACCCATAGGCGAAGTCATATTCGGAGCAGCATAAAACTAACAACCATCGCATCAAGCAACAACAGATCTGGAGTTTGAACCTCACGGATCAACAGTCAGCGACCTGGACTTCTTCAAGTTGTTGTGCGTACTCTCCAGTCTTTTCTGTAGGCTCGCGTCTAAAATCTGACTGAAACATGAGGGATGGCGTACCCAAACTGTAGCTAAATCTAATTGAAATTCCAATGTCCCAAGTGCTCTGAATGGTACATGTCGTGGGAAACTGGTTTGTCGAACAAACTGTAGATAGAAGAACAGCCATTGCACAGCTGACAACACAGGCGCCGCCAGCAAACACTCTTGACTCGCTGGACGAACAGAGTATCAGGGGCGACGAAGCACGTCGCCGCCATGACGTTCGTGGTGATGGGGGACGGGCGGGCCGGGCCCCTGCCGAGGGCGCTCCAGTATGCAAGGCGCAATGGATCCCGACAGGCGTTCCGTGATGGAACACCACGTGACCCTACCGGCGGCGTGTGAGGCTGGAGGACGACAGAGAGAACGTCCTGCGACGCGTGAGGATGGCCGGTGGCGGAGAGCAAGGCCTGCAGCTTCTGCGCGCGGTCGGATCGGGCGCTGCGCCGGGACGGCGCTGGGAATTCGGGTCGTAGCACGGCCTGTTCGCCCAACGGTAGCGGAGGCTTCTGTCCGTGCGAACCGTTACTTTTAACTCAGCGGTGGCAGTTCTTGTAAATATGTGAAACTGTAGGCCCACTTAAAATATCGTACCACAAGAAACCTTAATGATTTTTTTATTATTATATACTAGGAAAAATGCCCGTGCGTTGCAACGAAGAAAAAAATCCGAGTTCCAGTTTGGATTTAAATTTCCCTAATGAATTATTTGTGAATCATTTATATTTCCAATGTGTGTTGGACCTAGTGGTGCACACAGGGTCGCACACCACACTCGTAGGCACGTACAAGTACATCTCGATCCCCTTCCTTGCTCTCTCCTCCTCCCGTGCACGTCGCCGCCGCCTCCACCCTCTGCTCCGGCCGCTGCCGGCCAGCTCCAGCGTCGTCCATCTCTTGCGCTGCTCCGCAGCCTCCTTCTCCATTGATTCCCCGCCTCCGATTCGTACTACAGCGCCCGACTCGAGCTCGCTCGTGAACCCGACCTCGCCCCGATTCCGTTCACAGTCGCGCTGTTCCCCCGGCTCCTGCGCCCCGCGACTACGGCTGCGTCTCCTCGTTGACCACGGTTCCTCCAAATCTCCCTCGATTTGCTAGCTTCCTGCGCCGACACCCTCGAGCTAATCCTGGCATTCCCGGTTTGAGGCGTTTCACCGTTTGCCAAACCAGACCGTCAGATCGCAGTTTAAGTTGGATTGGTTCAGACAGGATGTGGTAACCACGGTTTGGTGCGGGGTTGGTTAGACGGTGTATACGGTTGACACCGGGTATACTTACTCAACCTCGTACCAAAGCTGCACGCCAACGCGGAGGCAGGAAAATTATTTGAGGGGGGGCCTATCAAATGAGATAATCACAAATGCAAAAAAAAAAGCCAACATGCGGGAAGAATTGTTAGTAAATATATTTTCCATTGATTTTACCACCATTATTTGAATAATTTTCGAAAAACGATGCACAATTGCATATATGCGAAACGCGCCCTTTCTCTGATCATTAGAGATAATCCCAAATTTTGGCACCTCAGATCCTTTTGTACTCTACTACCAAAATAAAAGAATCGTCAATGCTTTAATATTTGATTCCCGCTGGCTGCTCTTGGTGTTTTTGGCAGGGCTGGTTTCTGGTTCTTGCTCATTTAAATCAGGCCAGCAACCTGTCTGGATGGAATCAAAACCAAATGGGGCTGGTTGTTGGCGCTACTCTATTTTGGAGAATTAATAAGACAAACCAGATGGCAAATATGAAGGAAAATTGGGTAAATAATCATACATTAATTCATATTAAACCAATCCAGAGCTGGAGTAATCAAAATCCCCAACCTCTCCTTGATTAAAGGACCAAGATCGGAGGGCGCACTGCGCAGCTTGTCCCTGCTGCTTAATTACGGCTTGCCTCCTGCTCCTTGAGGGATCGAGCTGCTGTCGACCATGGAGGATGCAGGCATGTAGCAGCGTTTGGGGGCCTCCCTCTCACCTTGCCCATTCCCTTCCCCTCGCTTCCCTCCTCCACCCCGTGCGACACCGAGCAAGCTCTCTTCTCTGCTCTCGGAATCGAGAAGAAATCGCCGAGGCCGTCGCGCAAGACTGCTGTCGAACCCGCCCTCCTCTGCTCTCCTCCTCTGTACCATCTCGTTCCCTCCCCGTGGGCTCCCTCTTGACATCGTCGCTTGGTTTCAGGAACTCGAAGCTCCGCAGCCTCCCCTGCCCGCCGTGGACGACCTCGGCGTTCCCGGCCGTTTGGACCTCCGGCAAGAACTTCAGCACCCCCGGCCTCCCCACGACCTCCACGTTCCATCCAGATGCTCACTTCATCTTTAACGGGCCCTAGGTGAGCTTTCGAGCTCGCCGCCATGGCTGCCTCTGTCCGCGTTCGTTCGTGAGAGGAAAGAGGACGAGCGCGCCTTCTGTGCGCTGATGGCCGGCCTGGCTGTGTGCGGCCCAGATCCGGGCAGATCTGGCCCGCTTTTTCTTTTTTTTTCAGATCCCTATTTTCCTGTTTACTTTCCTTATTCCTGCAGTGTAGGTTAATTCTTTTCTGGTAGATCTAGACATCCAAATATTTCGGGGTAAATTTTGTAGGTTACCTAGGAGTTTTTCTTAACCTGTGGCACTGGCCGTTTGCAAAAATTTATCTTTATGCTTTAGATCTAATCTTGCAGAAAGTATCTTTTTCACCTTTTATTCAGTTGTGGGTGTTCTGTAGGTCCAAAACTTGCAAACTTTAGTTCTCCGAAAGCTAGAGAGAGTACCTACCCAGATCTTAAGCCATACTGCAGGAGTTTCCTAAAACTAGAGTTGTAGTCTTTTAGTTTTAGGACCAGTAGCACTTGTAGCATTTTTGTTCCATTTGGGATAGATTTTTAACATGAATCCAATTCCCCTAGCTTGGTATGACTTATAGCAGTACTGTGGTAAAGTATAGATTTATAGGAGCTTTATTTTAGGACTTGTGGATTTTTCCCCAAAACAGCAACCTGGTTGCTAATAAAAGTCCATTTTTAATTGTTTGCCTTTAGTTGTTTGTGTTTAGAATTGTCTTAGACTTTTTGTCCAGAGGTTGTTGTGAGTTTGAAATGCTTGCGGCTTTGTTTATTTACTTTAATTGTTGTCAACCCGCTTCTTAGAATTGACGGTAGTTTCCGTTTGTTTTTTTCCGTTACGTTAGAACCGCAAGCGGAGCAGTACGTGGGGCTGAACCGGTCTACGAAGGAGAACAAGATCAGGGACACTTTGCTGAGCAAGGCAAGCCACCTCACCATTCTACTGAAATCCTATTATTTTTACAAGCATGTTTTGTTTTCAAAATATAAAATCATGTTTTATTTCTTTGTGGCATCTTGCCACCCAAAAACATTTTACGAAATATTGTTTGGCCAAAAGATATCTACTAGTATATAATAGGTTTATAAGAATAAGTCTTTACTTGAGAAGCCTTCTATTGAAGGCGCTATCAAGAAAATTAATTTTCTAGTAGTAATATATCCTTATAATCTAACCTCAAAACTATAGGATGGTAGCCTGGATTGATGAAATGTTTTTCGGAGAAAACCCGAGTCGCTGGGAGCGATCGCGAGAAAGTGTTTACAAAACCCATGTTGCTGGGAGCAAGTGGAGAAGTTATAAAAACCCGGGTGCTGGGAGCACTCGTGAATTTACTAAAACCCGTTGCTGGGAGCAATCGGAGAGTTTACGAAAAACCCGAGCTGCTGGAGCAGTCGGAGGTGGAGATGTTTTTTAAAAACAAAGTACAGCCCAGCGGCCGCCCGAACAATTAACCCGTGCAACCACGTTACCCCCATATGGACGGGGCTGACCGGAAGCTTGTTTGTATTAATATGGAGCTACCTCAATATGCTTAGGGGGTGGCTATGGCCCCTGAACTGGTTGTCACCTAAGAGAGAGGGGCATAAAGAGAGTAGGATTAAGTTCGCTACCAGTTGCACCGATTAGGTCCCCTGTCATGGCGGTCTGACACCATGGGATGGGTCAAACGGTGCCGGGGGGAATCAACCTAGTTGAAGAGGTATCTCTGTATTAGTATGGACATAGTGAAAAGTCTTGATTAGCGTCCCGACGTTTGATGTATTGCCGTCTGGCAATCCGCGGGACGATCCGCGGCGGTGACCTATTTGATGTGGGGAAAGTGCACCCCTCTGCAGAGTGTAAATCTATTCGAATAGCCGAGTCCTCGGTCATGGACGGTTGGAAAGGCCACCGATCTAGGCGTATGGGCACTTTTCTGTTTTAAAAAGAAAACTGTTTTCGGCAAAGGAGAAAGGAGGCATCAAGGAGGTACCTGGAAGGTACGGATTTTGGAGAAGAGTTGGTCTCGGGGAGTCAACCAGTCGGAACCCGGAAAGGAAAAAGGGGCATCCCTACCCTAGGGTTGAAAAAGTTTTACAAAAGTGTTTTCAAACGTGGAAATGGTTTCTGCCATTTCTACAAGAAGGAGCATTATATCTCCAAATGACTTCTTCAACAGAGATATAGAGATGTTGTATTCTCTATGTCTAACAGCATCGTTTGCGAAAATTAAGCCCTATAGCACTATATAGCAGCTATCCCAGTTTTCGAAAATGTCTTATTGCATTACCATGAAAAATTAAGCCTTGAGGTGGTTTTGCGAGTATGTAATTGTACTCATGGCTGTGTCCCTGGATATTCAAACGTCCAGATTTACAACGAGAAGATGTACGACGGGAAGGAGGAGAACGCCGACGACTACGCCAACTGAGTGTCACCGGTTCAACTGCTCTGTGGGAATGCGTCCGGTGGTGACGAGGGCCGACGCTAGCCAAGCTTCCGTTATATCGTAGTCAATTCCGTCCTGCGTGACGATGGGTGCAGACATGGTCATGTGACTCCTTTTCAATCGTGTAAGACTTATATGTACGTTTGAATGATGTAACTTTGTATACCATGTTGGTTATGTGATCGCGATGCACTGATCATTGGGATCGTGATCTGTTTACATGACGTGGGCACCTCGGACTGGTAGTACGAGGGGTCCTTACAACTAGCTATATGATGATGCAAGTATGTTGTGTCCTGTCATCTTTTTGCTTTTTCATTGTCAATGATGCATTTTACTGATGTTTCCTACCAAATTTTAGACAATGTCATAGAAAAGAGCAGCACTGACTACTTATTTCCTGCCAATGCAAATCACCTGATGCTATTCGTGTGTTCGTGTGTGTGTGTGTGTGTGTGTGTGGGGGGGGGGGGGGGGGGGGGGGTAGAATGTGTGCTGAATGTTAATGTCAACTATAGTGGCCTTTTTTGGATACTACAAGTATGTTGGCGACCAGGATAGTGGCCTTTACTTGAAGTTAAACCTGGTGCAAACTGCCTAGTTCATGGCCTTTTACTCTTCTTCATCAAGGACCAAATGATCAATTCTACAAGTTATAGTTTGTGATGAAACTTTTAGTTTGGTCCAAGAAGGCACTCATATGCTATGCTTATAGTAGGGTTTTGAGGTAATATGAGTGGGAGACCGTGGTATCTTTGTTTGATGTTTGTGATTTTTTTGTTTATCAATGTAGATCATCGAGTTCTTATAAGGCTATGCTTAATGAACAAATATACTACTCTGTTAGTTGTGTGTTTATATTTGTTCCTTATAATCAAGAACGCCATGGTGCGGATGTAATACACTTATATAAGAACCTTGTGCTCATATATTTATATATATTCCCGTGTTGTTCATTACGCTTCACCATCCTTGTTCTGTCAGACAACCATTTTCTTTTAATGTAACTTACAACTCTCCTAGTGCACATAGTATGTAACTGTTGTTGCTACCTTCATTTTTTTTCATTTCCAAGAGTCAAACAACAAGGTTAAACACACTAGTAGAAACAGGACCTTTGGTCCAGAGTCGTTTTGGGCTCTAGTCCCGGATGGCTTTTGAACTCAGACTAGAGGGGGGGACTAGTCCCGGTTCAACTGCAACGAGGCCGTGCAGCAGTTGTCCCGGGTCGTACGGAACCTAGTCCCGGTTCGTGATACGAACTAGGACTAAAGGTCCGTGGCAGGGAGCCGCAGAGGGGGGGCCCGCGCGAGCACCTTTCGTCCCAGCCGCAGAGCCGCAGACTAGTGATGGACTTCTAGTCCCGGTTCGTGATACGAGCCGTGACGAAATTTAAAACCTGTAAATCTCCCACCGACGCTTTGGAAGATGATCAGAGCCGCCGTTTTGATTGTGCTTTGGAAGATGATCAGCCCGGCGTTGATTAGTGCTTTGGGTGAGACGTCTAACCCTCACTCGGTTGGATCCAGAAGGCTGACAAGGGGAGTGGGCTACATTCTCTCTGTCTCTGCTAGGCTTAGCTGAGAGAATCCTCCACAGGCTTCATCGACTTTGTCATCAACATCTTTTCCGCTTCAATGGTGTTGGTAAAGAACTATAGCTAGATCATTGAATTGTTATTCGATTGTATCTTCATAGATAGATATTGGTTGTTGCGTAGCATGGCAAATTTTTTGTTTTTTTTTCCGTTGCACAACCCTGCAGTTGGTGGTGGTGGCCGGAGTCCCACCAAATAAAGGCAAATTTGGCCATCTCTGGTCCTTGCGACGTGGTTCTGTGAAACTTCTTATGGACTTTCATGAGGCGAGGGAAGGGCGAAGATCGGGGTCATGCTTTGTAGATCTAGAGGTTGGGCTTTCTGGAGCTGGTCCGCTATATATGGTGCTCTTGTGCTGCACCAAGCGGTTGCCTTTGAGCTTATTCAGCATGCTTCCATGGAGGGAGGAGGTCGGATGAAGTTTGAGACGAGCTCGGTCAATAAGCCTGGTTGTCTATGTCTACTATGTTCGTCAGATGTAGAGCTTCTTCTTTTTCCAGCCGCGGTGTCGGGGGGAGAGGGGGTGGTTTGCTCCATTGCCGTCGGAGCGTATTGATGATGTCGGGAGATCATGCATTCTCCTTCGACATTTTCTAGCGTTGGTCTGGTTCGATCGCCGCTATCCTCGGCCAGAAGCCTAGACCGTGCTCGGGCATGTTCTTCCTCTGCGAGGATCTTCTGCAATCTCTCGGCGCGACAAGCTGCTTCTCCAAGTGGTTTTGTCCCCTGGTAGAGGCAGTGGTGGCCCTGCCTGGAGGTTGCTCGTCGTCGTCGGCGTGTTCCTTAGCCTCGATCGCATTTTTGAGTGCCATTTTTGGGTGTCGTGTGTTAAAGTGCAGAGCTAGATTTAATTTATATTTTCTGCAAGGTCCTTGTTGTAATTGTAAGCCCACCCCTGACATAATACGTATTCCAAGTTCTTCGGGCCTTTCCTGGTAAAAAAAACAATGAGATATGAGTTGTAGGTGTTGAAAGCAGTCAATGTTTGAATAGAGATTTCTTACTCCCGAGCACAAGTTCTGCTCTAATTAAAAAATTCAAATATATATTTAAAAAGTTAAAAAAACTGAAAAGCCCTGCACATTCTCAACGATGTAGCCAACAAACGCGCAAATCACAGTGCGAAATATTTTGCATTCCGAGCTACACAAAAATGACAAATGTAAAGATATGAGTATAGTTAGCAGTGCATAGTTTTAAATCTCATTTTTTTTGTGAACCACAGTATAAAGAATTGTGCATTGTGATTTTGCACGCTTATAGTCTACAACGTCAGTGAGAATATGCAGGATTTTTTAAAATATTTCAAATGTATTTTTTGAATTTTTTGAATGAGCCAAAATGACTTGTCGTCCCTGTTTGACTATCCATTTGAAGTTGGCCCTCCAGCTCCGGAAGCCCACGCCTAGTGCTCAGTGCCATTTCTATCAGACAGACTGAATGTAGGACCCAATAATGTTGGGTGGACTTTACTGGGTAGAAGATCCAGTGGCCCCTGCGTAGTACAGTAGTGAGTACTACTAGTACTCTATCTGGGTTTCGGCCTGCTTTTGCTTTGTTTGCAACCTCCCATCGAAGGTCAGATGATTTGTCATGGATGGGCCTGTATAAAGCAGCTTTCGTGGAATGTCTTGTGGGGGTCCGTGTTACTGGGTGCACACTTCCATCCTCACGAGCGTACTGCCGTCGATTGTGACCAGGCGTGCTGTCGGTGTGGCTCGGCAAACCCTATACATCGACCAGGTCGATGATAGAGAGCCGTCGCCCACCCTAGCGCGACATTGGGCCGGCCCATTACCGATGTGCACACAGAAAAGAATTAGAGAAAATGAATGCGCATGTGGGATTCGAACCAAAGACCTCCACGCAGGACGACCGAGCCAAACCACTGCGCCACGCTGAGTTTGATGTCCATAGTAGCGTATGCTTCTATTTATTGTTCATTCTCTTCGGTTTTTGATTTTTGGGTTCATATCTTTTTTCTGTTTCTTTTCTTTTTCTTTCTTCTTTTTCGTTTTTAATGTTGTTCCTTTTTTCTTTCTTCTTTTTTTGATTTTTCTTCCTTCTTTCTTTTTATTCTTTTTGTTGTTTATTTTTTCTTTCTTCTTTTCTGTTTTCTATTTATATTTTTTGAATACTTTTTTGGCTTTTTCTTTTTGTCAGTTTTCTTTTAGATGTTATTTTTTGAATTTTCATTTTTGAAAATGTTCAAATTTTTAAAATTGTTCATATTCGAAAATTGTTCATGTATTAAAATCGTTCAAAATAGTTTCTTTTTCGTTTTTTTTTTACTGTTTCTTTTTTATTCCATCTTTTATGTTTTTCTAGATATTATTTTAAATTTTCATTTTTTGCAAAATGTTCAAATTTAAATTTTCACTTTTTCAAAATCGTTCAAAAATAATTTCCGTTCAAATACCTATTTTGTTCACCTTTTTGAAAATCGTTCAAAAAAATTTCCGTTCGCATACTTTTCCTGTTCGCCTTTTAAAATCGTTCAAAAATAGTTTCCGTTCAAATACCAATTTTTGTTCACTTTTAAAAACCGTTCAAAACCAATTTCCGTTCAAAGACTTTTTTGTTCGCCTTTTAAAATCGTTCAAAAATAATTTCCGTTCAAAACATTTTTCTTTTCACTTTTTAAAAAATTGTTCAAAAATAATTTCCGTTCAAATACCAATTTTGTTCAACTTTTTGAAAATCGTTCAAAAATATTTTCCGTTCAAATACCTATTTTGTTCACCTTTTTGAAAATCGTTCAAAAATAATTTCCGTTCACATACTTTTTCTGTTCGCTTTTTAAAATCGTTCAAAACTAGTTTCCGTTCAAATACATATTTTTGAAAATCGTTCAAAAATAATTCCCATTCACATAATTTTTTTTTGTTCGCTTTTTAAATTGTTTCAAAAATAGTTTCCGTTCAAATACCTTTTTTCACTTTTTGAAAATCGTTCAAAATAATTTCAGTTCATCGCATGAAAAAAATTATCATCTGTTAAAAATCTAATATATTTTAAGATATGCGTGTACTAAGATGACATCAAACAGTCCACAAACCTTGTGGTTAGCCCGTACGTTCTGTGCTCCGATCTGGAGGTCTCAGGTTCAAATCTGTCAAACACAATTGATTTTTTCATTTCTTATTTTTCCGCGACCAAGCAATTGATATTGGGCCGGCCCAGTTATGCTGGCGGGGGTGTGCGACCTCCTGCTAACATCGACCAGGTCGTCCTATAGGCGATCCCGTGTGGCTCAGACCTTTAACCCTGTGACGCATCGTCGTCTTTCTGATCCAGGCTGCATCTACTTTCTCCACTGTGCATGCTGCCTGGTTCGAGAGTGATGGTTTGATTCGACAGAAAAGGCCCAAACACCAGGGCCCGGTCACGGGTGGCCCATCCCATGCTTACACCACCTGACGTCTCTCTTTGTGTCTTTCTATAGCTTGATAGGTAGTGACGTGACGGGAGGTGATATATGTCGCCTTGCGGCGACGGTTGTTGGCAGCGTCGCCTGAAGCCAACGGTTCGTGGGCTGGCCCATCTACTCGTTCCCGCGACACTGTTTTGACTGTTTTCCTGTGGCTACTGTTTCCATGTGGCTACTGTTTCCGTGAGGGAGTACAGCCCGTTTCGTTAGGACGTTAGGTAATCGCTCGCGACTGTTTCCTTGTGTCTACTGTTTCCGTGCGTCCTTTCAGTCGCAGACTAGCAGCACCTGACCCATATGCGTCCTTCAGTCGCACCATGTCCAGTGCACGTTACATATGTACGCAGTGTAAACACAATCTCCATCTCACACAAAAAAAATACTTCATTTCAAAATAAATTATACACGAAAAATGTGGACGTTCACGATTAGGTTCCATTCCCGTGATCAGTTTCGAGTTTCGTGTAATGTAGCTTCTTAATTTTGGACCAAAGTTTTCAATATTTTTAGATGAATTTTGTTAAATTTGTCACACTCTGTCGACGGTTTGAAAAATCCTTTCACGGATATATGAAACTCGCTGTTTTCCACAACTTTCGTGTTATAACTTTTTCGAAAAAACGAAAATTATTTTGAACGATTTTAAAAGTGAAAAAAATTATTTTGAACGATTTTAAAAGTGAACAAATTTCAAAATATGAACGAATTTTTTTGAACGATTTTAAAAATGAACAAAAATTATTTTGAACGAAAATTATTTTGAACGATTTTAAAAGTGAAAGAATTTCAAAAATATGAACGAAAATAATTTTGAACGATTTTAAAAGTGAACAAAAATTATTTTGAACCAAAATTATTCAAAACGAAAACGAGAATTTTTATTTTTGAAAACAGAAAAAGAAAAGTGAACGAAAATTATTTTGAACGATTTTAAAAGTGAACGAATTTCAAAAATATGAACGAAACTATTTTTTGAACGATTTAAAAGTGAACGAAAATTATTTGAACGAAAATTATTTTGAACGACTTTAAAAGTGAACGAAAATAAAATGCGAACATTTTTTGCACGAATTTTTAAAAAATAGAAAATGGGGGTGAAAAAGAAAAGGAAAAAAGAAAACGAAAAAAGAAAAAGAAAAAGAAAAACAGAAAAAGAAAAAGGAAACATAAAAGAAACATAAAAAAGAAAATAAAAAATTATTTTGAACGATTTTAAAAGTGAACGAATTTCAAAAATATGAACGAAAATAATTTTGAACGATTTTAAAAGTGAATAAAAATTATTTGAACGAAAATTATTCAAAACGAAACGAGAATTTTTATTTTTGAAAACAGAAAAAGAAAAGTGAACAAAAATTATTTTGAACGATTTTAAAAAGTGAACGAATTTCAAAATATGAACGAAACTATTTTTTGAACGATTTTAAAAGTGAACGAAAATTATTTGAACGAAAATTATTTTGAACGACTTTAAAAGTGAACGAAAATAAAATGCGAACATTTTTTGCACGAATTTTTAAAAAATGAAAATGGGGGTGAAAAAGAAAAGGAAAAAAGAAAAGAAAACGAAAAAAGAAAAAGAAAAACAGAAAAAGAAAAAGGAAACATAAAAGAAACATAAAAAAGAAAATAAAACGAAACAGAAAAAGAAACATAAAAAAATAAAAAAGAAAAAGAAAAACGTAAAAAGGATAAAGAAAAGAAAACGAAACGTAAAAGGAAATAAAAATGAAAACAGAAAAGAAAAACAGAAAAAGAAAAAGAAACGTAAAAGGAAATAAAAATGAAAACAGAAAAGAAAAACCAGCGCTCACGTCGCTCACGTAAAAAGGCGCGACGTCGCTCGCGTGGCTCGCGTCCGTTGACCCCCGATCGCGCTCACGTCGCTCGCGTGGCTCGCGTCCGTTGACTGGGCCGCCCAGTAGCGTAGGTATGCCGCGCCTTTACGGCGACGGAGCTGTTCCGCATCGCCTTAGGGCGATGCATATCATTCACCGGACGTGACCTGCGTCCCAACCTCGATCGGAAATTCATTGCAAGTACAAAAACCAGTGGCCCCATTTCCTGGACAGTAAGTACAAATACGTACACGCATCCTGACCCACAAGTTTGATTCCAGGGAAGACGAGGCTCAGTTTGGTAGCACGGTATTTTCTAAACTGGAGTATTTGAAAACCAAAGTATTCCAACGCCTGGTGAAACAATACTTTTTTTTAAGCATTAGCCATCATTTTAATAGGCGAATGCTTCTACTTTGTTATTAGATCCACTAAGCGGTTATTAGATCCACTAAGCGCATGGCCCATATCAATGTCTTCTAGTATGCTCTCCAGCTCCACGGAACAGGCCCACCAGGTACCTTTCGTATAGTCATGTTTAAATGGTCCACGAGGAGTAGAATTATTTCTAACAAAAAAGGACGTAACATCTTGAGATATAAGTATCTTAGAATACGTTGCCCCTCATGTATATTAACCCCACTATAATTGATTTAATAAAACCGGTGTTAATGAGTCCCTAAACATGATTAGCCACCGGTACAGGTAACGTGGCACATGCTGCAGCCAGGATGGCCTCCCAAGATGGACTAATACTGGCCAACTGCGTAATGATCCCATACTATCGATGCCGAATTTCAGCGCCCTTCTCCATGTTCAGCTCGTCATGTCACATATTCAAATGCTCAATTATGACCGTCACTAGTCTGGTCATCGTTTCAAATATCATTGAGGTTTTTTTTTTCCCGAGGGAGCACTTGCCAAAAGGCTCGACAATATGGGCTGGACAACACGGCCGTGAGATTAAGCTGTGAGCTGATCTTATTTTATAAGGTCTAGTTTCCTAGGAAAAAACTATAGTAGGCCGAATGGGTTGGATTTGGGTTTATCATGGTGGGGTGTGAGCCGTGTTGGGCCCCATCCAGTGCGGTCCACCACTACCGGCCTGGAAGTCGAGCTGCCATTGTGGTTCGCGACCAAAAATCTCAAAGGCTTTGAAAATGGAAAAAACGCACACGTGAATGGAGTATTTCAAATAACCCTTTTTTTTACTTAGTACCTCCAAATACGCCAAAGTGAATGGTGAGTCCACCTTTTCATATAACTTCCTCGGCATGGTCATCTTCCATTGAATTCCTTTTAGGGGTATGAAAGTTTGTCTGAAACGGCATTTTGGACATATTATACTGAATTCGGGTTACGATAAGGTGGTAGAGCTAGACGCGCAGTATAGTGCTCATTGCCACGAAAAGTCACTTTGCAGCTGTCCAACATGTAGTTGTTTTAAAAAAAACTGCAGTTTGAAGCTTTAAAATTCAGAGATTAAATCATACGTGTTGACAACGACGTACTCTAATGTTCTTCAAATTTTAACTCAAACGTATTGTAATCCGGCCTATACAAAAATGATAAAATTCAAACAAACCTGGATATTTTTTTTTGGAAATTAGTACCGCCTCAGATTATAAATTTATCATTTTTACACAGTCTAAAATAGAGAATATTACAAATTTATTTTTTGTACACTGCTACAAGTCATCATTATCTACATCAACAATTATTTACAGAATTTCTAGAATTTGTAGGGTGTCGTTCCTTTTGTAAAAAAAAAAAGATACAAAACGCTGCTCTCTCATTGCCATATACTACACTATATTAGATGGACTGAATGGTGGACCAATTAATGTCGGGTGGACTTCCTGGTTAGAAGATCCAGTGGCCCCTGCGTACCAGCCGCATCCTGCCCGACTAGTTTGACGCCAGGCGGCCAGGAGTAGTTTTTGTTCCGTTGTTCGGGCGTACATGCCGGCGGATTTCCTATATTTTCGGTGTGAACTTGTGATGCTGGTATTTAAAAGGTGAATGTGCCAAACAAAACTAGTACTCCCTCCATCCCAAAATACTCCACTCGACACAAATTTACCTACATTACTGCATCTGTGATATAGACAAATCTGTCTTTAACTATTTTGGGATGGAGTGAGTATTAATTTAGATGGATTCCAGGACCAAATGTGCAGGGCTTAACAAGGATACGTACCTTGGGATTGAAGAACTAGAGCAAAAATGAATCCCGGAGAAAAAAATGACTACGGTATTCCTGGAGAAAAAATGACTCCCGGGATAAGTGCTGTACGAACCTTCATTTGATAGATTTTTCCCCGTGTATTCGGACGACGATGAGTACGTGATTTGATTTTCTCTCGTACCTCCTAAAGGTCAAGCTTTTTGCAATGGCCTTGGAGCAGTAAACAACAGAGTTGAAGGAGACCGCTCCTGTTCTTGCGCGTTCTCTTCACCGCATCCTTCTCACATATGTGAATCCTTGCTCTCAGCTTCTCATTGGGTTCCAGTGCCGGAAGGTACGGTCTACATCAATGTTGATGCATCGCTGTTTATTTCTACTCGATGGAAATCGGTGTCGTGATCAGGGACAAACACCGGCTGCGGTTTGGAGGAAGCAGCTCCGGTGGCGGTGGCGAATAGGAAGAGGTGGCGGCTGTCGGGGATGGCCAAGAGGACCAAAGTGGGGTGGCGGTAGGAGGACAGAGAGGACTAGGGTAGAGAGGTGGGGAGTGATTTGTTGGACGGGTTAGGACAGGTGACGGAGCCAGCGCAAACCTAGCCCAAATTTGAATCGAGAATGGTCGTCGCGGACAGAAAAACAGACAACGCTCCGTTCGCATCGCCCCGTTAGGTTTGGTTTTTTGTTTTTGGTCGCCCTAAACAAATACGACCGGACGAAATGGGTCGGTTGGAGTTGCATCTCATTTTATATTAGTCCTAGGTTCCCTAGAGAAAATAGTAGGCCGAATGGGTTGGATGTGGGTTTATCACGGTGGGGTGTGACCGTGTGAGCCGTGTTGGGATCAGAGATGTGGGGATAGGAAGAGACGCCACCATCCAGTGCGGTCCAGCACGGCCGGGCAAGAAGTGGAGCTGCCATGGTGGTTCGCGACCGTGGAGAAAATTGGCGTGTGCAACTCTGGCTGTAGCCGGCTGCGATAGGTGAAAATGGCGGTAGGGAGCAACGCAGAAAAATGTCGATAGTTTAAAATCAAGAGATCTAATGGCGATGGCATCTATCGGTAACTCTGTAACTGCTAGAAATTTAGCATCGGATACAGGCAAGGACAGGGATCGCCGTCAGACCATTTGTTCACGCTAGATATCTGAAAAATCTCCGGTACGCTAGTGGAGTATAACAGATTGGTGAAGGCTGGCTAGGATCACAACCACCGGTCCAAGGAGCAGATGCATGGAAGTTGGAAGCAGCGCCTGCGTTGAAACAGTAGGCTGCGTCGAGGCGGCAAAGGGTGCCGTCATACGCATTCTCTCATCAGTTAGATAGACAGGTAGTGATCTCCAATCCTCCATTGGTGTTCATCCATCAGTCGTGTTCATGTTCTTGCCACAAATCTGTCTTGAGTGGAGGAACACGAACCCTGCTTCTTCTTCTTCTTCTTCTTCTTTTTTTTTTTTCTTCTTCTTTACTCTTTAGGAGGAGCAACGCATGGGCAGTCACATCCACCAACTCGGGTGGACCTGGTCGGAGCGGTGGACGGCGGCAGCGAGAGCGTGGGAGTGCCAGACTGCGGCCCTGCTCCGCCCAATACCCCCTGCCGTGCCGCCGAGCAGAGGGTGTCCACCACGCCGACAGGCAGGTCACCCAGCCGTCGGTGTTGGGGAAGAGCAGACTATCGTGCCGCGCCGGCCCGGGTGCCGAGTCCGAGAGGGTCTTAAAAAAATAGTTCTTAGCACAAACCTTTTTCTACTGTGCACCCAAAAGTGCTCATGGAACAACGCCACGGCGGTGAGCACCATCTTCTTGAGGAGAGCGGCACCGGCACGGGACTGGATCCTCGACTGTACGAGGAGCCAGGGGAAGAAGCTGACCTTGGTGGGGGACGAAGCTGGGGCAAAACGTAGTCGGCGAACGGGGCCGCAGCCGCGCCAGCGACGCATGAGCAGTACACGGCCGCGACGTCCAGTTCACCGCCGCGCTTCTTTCAGCGAGTGGGGGAACGGGAATCCGGGACGTCCGGGAGCGTCAGAGGACAGGTCGTCCGAAGGGAACGCGCGCCCGTGGCGGTGAGCCGAGGAACCAGCCGCGCGATCACCGCTGTGACAGAGGCCTGCGGGTTCAATGCATTCGTGAAGAGGGCCGGAACCGCTCGCACAGAGCACCTTCCCCAAGCCACCCGTCGAGCCAGAAGCAGGTAGAGCGGCATGAGCGCGAGGAGGGCACCCCAGTGAGGCCCGGCATTTGCGCGCGTACAACCGGCGCGAGAATGGTCCTCTGAATGTTGCTCTCCCACCCTCTTCTTGCATGCATGCGCTCGTCAAATGTTCCGTTAGCTGATTGCTGGGTTAATCGGAGATGGGCCTTAGAGTTGAGCTTATTACTTCTGACGGAGCAGCAGTTGAATACAGTATGCATCTGAATTTCCTCGGCTCAATCACTTCAAGTGCGGGACCTGACGGTGGGGATGGCAACGAAGCCTTTTCAGTTAGAAACCTCTACAACCTGTCCAGTTTTTGCAGCTGAAAATTTGGAGCAGCTCTGCTCCAGAAAAGTAAAAATGCTTATGTGGCTTCTCTACAGGGAGGAAAATATTGATGATGACCTGTGACCCTTCGGATGTAGGATGCCGGTGAGACTGTAGACCACTTTGTCGTACGATGCAGGCATACTTGATCTATTCTAAGAGAACTTGGAATCTGCCTTCATAGTTTTTTGGACGTGTCTGAAATCTTCGATGAAGCAATAAATTCCTGCTGGGACAAAAAGCAGTTTGGAGTATGATGATGGACGCCGCCTTATGACAGTTTGGTTGCGAGAACAGGAAAGGTGTTGGACGATATTGATACCCCCATCAATTCGTTACTGACCATTGCATCTCAGTGGTTACGTTGTTGTCCTGAAGAGCACGAGATGAAGAGAAGAGCAATGTCGCGATCGGGAACACCAGCAAGCGAACGATGGGTACTCCGAGAAGGATGTGATGGCTCAACAAAAACTGATCCATGAGACTCTAAAAGTGAGTTTGGCAAGCATTACCTAGAATTGGGAGAGATGGGGTCGCTCGAATTATGAGCTGGGTTTTGTTTCTGCACCGGTGCGACAAGAAAGAGCTGCCGCCTCCGGTGGTGGATCAATACCACCGCCCGTCCGCCCGGAACTCGCTGCGGCCTCTCGCAGCAGGAGGAATCCCTCCACGAGAACATCGTGCTAGACGCCGGCGAGGTGCCCAGCGCCAGGATACAAACTTTGCGAAGATGGAGCACAAGTCATCTTCGTCGGCGGCGTCATCGCCATGGATTTGAAAGGATGAGTTCTACGACTTATCTAGCTATCGAGCTTGCTCTGTTTTATTTTGTATTGACAACTAAAAGACGAGCTGATGTATAAGCTGTCTTTGACGCAGTCCACAGCTGACATGGAAAGCTGCTATAGACAGATACCGTCTCAACTACTGTACATGCCCTAGTGGGATAAGTGGGTTTTTCTGCGGGATCTCGTAAACATATCGTAGTTCTGGATTCCAGTGGTGAAAGCAGGTCGGTCATAAGCACAAACACTAGTAGAAAAATCACCTTTGGTCCAGACTCCTGTTTGCCCATTAGCCCTGGTTCAGGCAAAAACCGGGACCAGTGCCTGGCACTGGTCCCGGTTCGAGCTGCCAGCCCGTGGGCATTGGTCCCGGTTCGGTTGGGGCATTGGTCCCGGTTCTTGGCAAGAACCGGGACCAAAGCTCCAGAGCCGCCACGTGGCGTGGCGCGGAGCTTTGGTCCCGGTTCTTCAAGAACCGGGACCAATACCCCCCTGCCTATATATAACCCCCACCCCCCCCTCTTCTCTCCTTTTTTTTTTCTGGTTGGATTGGTGGGAAGTGGGTGCTAGTTTTTTTTTCTTTGCCACGCACAAGATGTGTTCGATGAAATGCCCGAGCCACACTTAAGTTCACACAAGATGATATCCTCGGCCGAGGTTAGCAACTATATCCTTTTCATCTGTAATTGATACAGAAATATTGCACGTGTCGATGTACGGTGGTCATTTCACTATTCAAGATGTTATTGTAATGGTATTTGATAAACTTAATTATATATGATGCAGATGGATGCACGGATGCGATGGATGTACGGCGAACGACGCAGTTCCGAGTTTATTGCAGGCCTGCATAAATTTCTCGATGTGGCTGAGGCAAACAAAGTGAATAATTTTATGCCTTGTCCATGTGAGAAGTGTCGGAACGTCAGGGAGTACTCTGACCCGAGAAATTCAAGACCACGTGATTCGAGAGGTTTCATGCCCAGCTATAATTGTTGGACCAAGCACGGAGAAAGAGGGGTTAGATGGAAGACAATGAAGAAGAGGAGGATGATGACAACTATCCTATGTTCCCTGAGGAATGCGGTGATACTGTAATGGAAGACGTTGAAGAAGAAAGAGGTGAACATCGGGCATCAGATGAGCCCGCTGATGGTCTTGGTGGGGTCATTTCTGATGCAAAGCGAGAATGCGATACAGAAAAGGAGAAGCTAAAGTTGGAGGCCATGCTTGAGGATCACAAAAAGTTGCTGTACCCAAACTGCGAAGATGGCAGCACAAAGCTCGGTACCACACTGGAACTGCTGAAATGGAAGGCAGAGACTGGTTGTTCTGACAAGGGATTTGAGAAGTTACTGAAAATAATGAAGCCGAAGCTTCCAAAGGATAACGAATTGCCCGAGACTACATACGAAGCAAAGAAGGCTATCTGCCCTCTAGGATTAGATGTGCAGAAGATACATGCATGCATTAATGACTGCATCCTGTACCGCGGTGAGTACGAGAATATGGATAAATGCCCGGTATGCAATGCACTGCGGTACAAGATCAGACAAGATGACCCTGGTGATGTTGAGGGCGATGACGAGCCCCCCGGAAGAGGGTTCCTGCTAAGGTGATGTGGTATGCTCCTATAATACCACGGTTGAAACGTCTGTTCAGAAACAAAGAGCATGCCAGGTTGTTGCGATGGCACAAAGAAGAGCGTAAGAAAGACGGGAAGTTGAGACACCCCGCCGATGGGTCCCAGTGGAGAAAAATCGACAGAGAGTTCCCGACATTTTCAGATGACGCAAGGAACTTAAGATTTGGTCTAAGTACAGATGGCTTTAATCCTTTTGGGGAGCAGAGCTCCAGTCATAGCACTTGGCCCGTGACTCTATGTATCTACAACCTTCCTCCTTGGTTGTGCATGAAGCGGAAGTTCATTATGATGCCAGTGCTCATCCAAGGCCCGAAGCAACCCGGCAACGACATTGATGTGTACCTAAGGCCATTAGTTGATGAACTTTTGCAGTTGTGGTCCGAACCAGGTGTACGTGTGTGGGATGAGCACAAACAACAGGAATTTGACCTACGAGCGTTGCTGTTCGTAACCATCAATGATTGGCCTGCTCTTAGTAACATTTCAGGACAGTCAAACAAGGGATACAATGCATGCACGCACTGTTTAGATAAGACTGAAAGTATACATTTGGGAAACAAGAATGTGTACCTGGGGCATCGTCGATTTCTTCCGAACAGTCATGCCGTAAGAAAGGGCAAGCATTTCAACGGTGAGGCAGATCGCCGGAAGAAGCCTAACCTCCCTGATGGTGATGTTATATATGACATGGTCAAGGATTTAGAAGTAATCTTTGGAAAGGGTCCTGGCAGTCTATCTGTTCCGAATGACGCTGACAACCACGTACCCATATGGAAGAAGTGCTCTATATTCTGGGAGCTACCCTATTGGAAAGTCCTAGAGGTCCGGTCTTCAATCGACGTGATGCACGTGACGAAGAATCTTTGCGTGAACCTGCTAGGCTTCCTGGGCGTGTATGGGAAGACAAAAGATACACCGGAAGCACGGGCAGACCAGCAACGTATGAAAGACCCATACAACAAGCAGACGGATAAAGGGCGTCAATACTTAAGCAGCTACGCTCTTACCAAAGCAGAGAAGGAAATCTTTTTTGAATGCCTGAGCAGTATCAAGGTCCCGGCTGGCTTCTCGTCAAATATAAAGGGAATAATAAATATGGCAAGAAAAAATTCCAGAACCTGAAGTCTCATGATTGCCACGTGATTATGACGCAGTTGCTTCCGGTTGCATTGAGGGGGCTTCTACCGGAAAATGTTCGAGTACCCATTGTGAAGCTATGTGCATTCCTCAATGCAATATCTCAGAAGGTCATCGATCCAGTAACTCTACCAAGTTTACAGAAGGCTGTGGTCCAATGTCTTGTCAGCTTCGAGTTGGTGTTCCCCCCATCATTCTTCAATATTATGACGCATCTCCTGGTTCACCTAGTCGACGAGATTGCCATTCTCGGTCCTGTATTTCTACACAATATGTTCCCCTTCGAGAGGTTCATGGGAGTCTTGAAGAAATATGTTCATAACCGTGCTAGGCCAGAAGGAAGCATCTCAAGGGCTATGGAACAGAAGAGGTCATTGAGTTCTGTGTTGACTTTATTCCTGACCTTAAGCCGATTGGTGTTCCTGAATCGCGGCATGAGGGGAGACTGAGTGGAAAAGGCACGCTAGGAAAGAAAGCACTGATATGTAGGGACGGGCATTCTTTAACTCAAGCACACTACACAGTTCTACAAAGTTCCACCTTCGTGGCTCCGTATATCGAGGAACACAAGAATTATGTACGCTCCAAGAACCCGGGGAAGGATGACTCCTGGATTAAAGAAAACACATGGAGACCTTCGGCAGTTGGTTGCGATTACAGCTCATGAATGACACCACTGTCGGAGATCAGCTCTACTTGTTGGCCGCGTCACCATCTTCGACTGTATTGAATTTCCAAGGGTACGAGATAAATGGGAATACATTTTACACGATCGCCCAAGATAAAAAGAGCACCAACCAGAACAGTGGTGTCCGCTTTGATGCAACAAACGACGATGGGCAAAAGGACACATACTATGGTCGCATAGAGGAGATATGGGAACTTGACTATGGACCTACTTTTAAGGTCCCTTTGTTTCGGTGCAGTTGGGTCAACATGAATGGAGAAGGGATAAAGGTAGACCAGCTGTACGGATGACAACAGTGGATCTCAAGAATCTTGGTTGTTACAAGAACGAACCATTCGTCCTAGCCAATGATGTGGCTCAGGTTTTCTATGTGAAGGACATGTCCTCCAGACCGAAAAAAAGAAAAAAAAGCAAACGAATACATCAGACGATGAGCCAAAGCGTCACGTAGTTCTTTCAGGGAAAAGAAACATCGTGGGAGTCGAGGACAAGACAGACATGTCAGCAGATTATGATAAGTTTGATGAAATTCCGCCCTTCACAGTGAGAATGACCCAAGCATCCCGTTAAATAATGAAGATGCTCCATGGTTACGGCCGAAGCGATCATACGCGAAGAAGGGTTCATGGCTTTTATGTAAATCAATGTAATGTATTAAGGTCCCTTTATGTGATGTGTAGTAAGTATTAAACCTACGGTGCCGAATGCTTTGTATACTGCAAATCATCGCGTGGTCGTGAGCATGGCTACCACTTCCACCACCACCACTCCCCCTCCTCGGCAATTCATCATTGTGTCACCCTAATCCAGTGGTTGGATTCAACCTACCTGAGGGCTTGTGTTTCCAACAGCGTCATTGTGTTGTCCTTATTCACACCGTCCTACAGGAGGCTCCAATGGCTGGCCGGTGAACAAGGACGAACACAATAATGCCAGGGAACATGCCAGCAGGTAGGCTAAATCCAACCATTGGATTCGGTGGCAAAGGTAGACGCTAGTTGTGTGCCGTTCGGCAAGACGTCTCTGATGTTCTACAACCGTCCGGCAAGACGTCACTGATGATCTGCAACCGTTTGGAACGGTCGCAGGTCATCAGAGACGTCTTGCCGCTGGTTGCCCAAAGATGCCTCTCCGAGTGACGCTGGAATGTTTTGTGTGAGTGAGTAACCTGTCTGAGGAGGTGGGCTATATATAGGGTCGCATGGCTTACGAAGTGGTCGTGATAGTGCTGATCCGACGGCTCAGAAGCGCTCGAAAGAAACACACCGCTGATCCAACGGCTCACAAGCGCTGGAAGGAAGCACATGATCCGTGTGATTCTTTAGTCCCGGCTGGTGTTACCAACCGGGATTAGTTCTAAAATCCAACGGCTCACAAGCACTCAAAAGAAACACACCCCTGATCCAACGGCTCAAAAGCACTCAAAGAAACACACGATCCGTGTGCTTCTTCCTTATTGGTTGGAATCCCTTTAGTCCCGGGTGGTATCACGGCCCGGGAATCCCTTTAGTCCCGGTGGATCACGGCTCGCAGAGTGATCCAACAGCTCACAAGCCCTCACAAGAAACACACCCTGATCCAACGGCTCACAAGCGCTCGAAAGAAACACACGATCCGGTGCTTCTTCCTTATTGGTGGGATTCTCACTATATATATGTAGTCATGGCCTCCATTGGCATAGCACATCTAAACTCATATCAGCAACCTCATCACTCTCCCATGGCTTCCACCGTACCCACTCTAACCTAACTCGGAGGCGGAGGCGCTTTGCGCCTCGAACTACCCCTGCCCACCCGGCTACGACGTCCCCACCGGCTGGAGGCTGAGCACCGGAGGCGTGCCAGTCCCTCCTGTCCCTCAAGGTTTGGCGCGCCGGGCGGCCATCACGAACCACTACTACTACTCGAGCTCACTCCGGAGCAGCGGATGGATTCCCGCTGGCATCCAGACTATCGCCCAACTTGGGACGCCTTCTTCATCGAAAGGTGTGAGAAGGCGCTCGCCAGGTACGAGGAGGACCGCCCGCGTCCTTCGAACTTCAACGAGGCCGGCCGTCGGCTGTGGTGGGCCGGCCGGACTCTCAAGAGGGTCATGGACTACATCACGGCCGGTGATAACCCCCGCCTGCGCTACCTCTCAATCACAGTCCAGGAGACAACCCCCTCAACGACTACATCACGGCCATCCGACGACGACGACGGCGACTACGACGACTACACCCACGAGTATTATAGGCCTAGGCAAGAGTATGACTAACCTGAGCCACATCACTGGTTAGGACAAAATGGTTTGTTGTCATTCGTCTATGTACCCAAGTTGTTTTCATTCGTCTATGTACCCAAGTTTGTTGTTATTCGTCTATGTACCCAAGAAATTGTTCTGCATTTACTTCTGCTTGCCATGGGATTTTACAACACCAAAAATAGAATTAACTGACTTAATAATTATTATTATTACTTAATCATAAATCTTACTTAATCATTTTTTATCGATTTATACATATTATTAGTCGAGTTTCGACTTACGGATTTAAAGATATGAATTTATCCATATTAAATTGAAAATGACAATAATGGTTAATAGTTTGTATAGTTAGAATAATTATTTTAGAAAACAGAAATGGTTTTGGATTATTTATTCAAATTTTAAAACTTTTCATGTTGAAAGTTTTGTCAATTCAAAATATGCAATAAAGTTAATGCATTTTTAGTTGAAAATGGCAAAATGGTTAATAGTTTGTATAGTTAGAATAATTATTTTAGAAAACCGAAAATGGTTTTGGATTGTTTATTCAAATTTAAAAACTTTTCATGTTGAAAGTCTTTTCAGATTCAAAACCATTTGAAATTCATATCCAAACACCTAAATAAGAAAAAAAAAGGCGGGAACAAAATTTCAGAACTGAAAAGTTCGAAATAATTTTGAAAAAGGACTCTTTGGTCCCGGTTTATGCCAAGAACCGGGACCAATGAGTCCCTGTACCCCGCGCTTGATCTGGCATTAACTGCCAACTCTTTGGTCCCGGTTGCTGGCAAGAACCGGGACCAAAGGGTCATTGGTCCCGGTTCTTGCCAGCAACCGGGACCAATGGCCCCCTGCTACTTAACCCCCAGCCCTTCTTCTTCCCCATTCTCACGCACGCGAGACGGTTCATCGACGAGCAGGAGCAAGAAGGGCGGCGCCACGCATCACCACGCCGTCAGGCTGCCCCGCCGCCGATCGACTCCACGCGCCGCCCCGCCGCCTCCCCGCGCGCACGCGCCCCGACGCGGCCGGCCTCCTCCCCGTACACGCCACGACGTGGCCGCGCCGGCCTCCTCCCCGCACAGCCACGCGCCCGGCCCGACGCGCCGGCCTCCTCCCCGCACTACGCCGCCCTCCTCTCCACGCACACCTCCTGTGCCTCCACGCCGCCGTCCCCGCGCCCAGCGCCACCGCCGTCCCACCGCCACCCGCACCGGCCGCCGCTTCTCGGTGAGAGTTAGAATTTTAGGATTTTAGGATTTTTTTTTGTATAGGAAATGTTAGTGTTAGGATTTTTTTGTTTTGTATAGGAAAATGTTAGTGTTAGGAAAAAAAATTTGTTAGGAAAATGTTAGTGTTAGGATTTTCTTTGTATAGGGAAATGTTAGTGTTAGGATTTTTTTATTTTGTATAGGAAGGAAAATGTTAGTGTTAGGAAAATATGTTTGAATCCAAATTTAGATTGTAGTTCATTTAGATTGTAATACAAATTTGAATGTTCAAATATGTTTGCATTATATATTTTAGATTATCTCCAATTAAGAAATAGCTTGTTTAAGAATATTTAAAGTGTTAGAGAATTCTGGACTAAAACTCATTTAGCTTGCGGGTTTACGATACTAGCTAGGATTTTTGTGTTAGGGAAAAAAATTAGTTTACGATACTAGCTAGTTTACGATACGAGTTTACGAGTTTACCCAACTAAAGTTTTGTGCATTGTTATTAATTTGCGGGTTACGATACGAGTTAACGAGTTTACGGGTTTACGATACGAGTTTACGAGTTTACGGGTTTACGATACGAGTTTACGGGTTTACGATACGAGTTTACGAGTTTACGATACGAGTTAACGAGTTTACGGGTTTACGATACGAGTTTACGGGTTTACGATACGAGTTTACGGGTTTACGATACGAGTTTACGAGTTTACGGGTTTACGATACGAGTTTACGAGTTTACGGGTTTACGATACGAGTTTACGACTTTACGGGTTTACGATACGAGTTTACGACTTTACGGGTTTACGGGTTTACGATACGAGTTTACGACTTTACGGGTTTACGATACGAGTTTACGACTTTACGGGTTTACGATACGAGTTTACGACTTTACGGGTTTACGGGTTTACGTATGAGTTTACGAGTTTACGGGTTTACGATACGAGTTTACGAGGAACAAAGTTACCCAACTAAAGTTTTGTGCATTGTTCTTAATTTGCAGAAACTATGGAACGAGACGAAATAAAGGAAAACATACTCCAGGATATAATCCGCGGGCCGGAAGATATAATCCACGGGCCGGAAGATATAATCCACGGGCGGGAAGATATCGTCGATGTCACCACGGAGTTTTTGAACAACTCCGGTGAGGGAGATGAGTCTCTCAACCGAAGAGACGGCTCCGGTGAGGTAGAACCCGACGGCCGGGGTGAGGGAGAAGTCGGCGAGGGAGAAGCCGACGAGGAAGAAGCCGAAGGCTCCGGTGGAACATTAAATGTTGCAAACTCCGGCGAGGTGCATATACATATATTAATGAAGTCGAAGATTGTATTAATTAAGCCTCTGCTGTCTATATACATATATTAACGCTCTTTCTTCTTTTAGCCCTCCGGATCGAGCAAATCTTCTGTAAGGACAAACGAGGCCCAGCCAAAAAGTTGGGCGACCAAGAAAGGTACAGGATCGAAAGAGTCGCTGAAGACGGCACACCGACTGCTCCCCCTGGTGTTGCACAAAAAATGGTAAAGCAATGCGGAGTTCTTGTTAGGGACTTCATCCCGATCACCGTTCGAGAATGGCATCGGCCAAAGGAGAAAGGACAGCTATATGTCAGCGAGAAGGGCAAAGAAGACTTTGGAGAAAGCTCATGGTTAATTTCACCCTGCCGGCGCCAGAGGTGGATTCAGATGAGGAGGATCCAGATGAGGCAGAAAAGATTGCCCGGAAAATCATGGAGCAAAAAGTCAAGGACTGGGCACTTAAGAAGATGGGCAGCTATTCAAGAACTGGAAGAAAAGATTGAACAACCTGTTTGTCAAGAAAAATAAGACTCCAGACTTCGATAAAGGGTATGAGAAGATAAAGGAGACTGGGAAGAATTTGTGGCGTACAAGAAATCGGAGGAAGCTCTGGAAAAGTCTGCACAAAATGCGGCAAATGCTGCTCTAAAGATGTACCACCATACTATGGGGCCTGGTGGCTACGCCCATAACATCCTAAGTGGGAGAAACTTGAGGCGGAGATCTGGCTAAAGGGATCACTCCAGAGCCACTACATGGACCGAACGGGCAAGAAATTGGTTTTACGGGCATGGGGGCACGTTGGACGCAGAAGGGAAGTGCATATATAACAGACGACACAAAGAAAATCCCCTACTACCCATCCAAGAAATTAGAAATGCATTCAAGGATGTTGAAGAGGGACGGTTCATTCCCGATAGAGAGGATGACGAGCTCACACGCGCCCTTGGGAATAAGGACACGACGGACGGTTACGAGGCGTGATAGGCTCCAAGCCCAAGACAATTGCGATTCCCGAGCACAGGAAGAAATTTCCTGATAGAAGCCATCAGAGGAGAAAGGAAAGGGAGGCAATGGAAGCACGCGCTGCTGCAGACCGGCTGCGTAATATAGAAGAAGAATTAAAGCTGCACAAGGAACAAATGGCGCACTTAGCCAGCAAGGTACTAGCGGCCAATCTCAGCGGCACATGGTAGAAGCTGCATGCGATGGTACCGGTGGCCCATCGAATCGGAAAAGCAGCGTGGCTTCCACGGAGCTCCAGGATGGTAATGATGATGCAGTGGCTCCTCTTCGTCGCTACCCAGTGGATGATATCACAGAGAGCACACCTTGTGAGCTATATCTGAAAGTTTATAACTTATCCATGAAGGTGGCGGTCGGCTATGCCCTACCAATTGGACCTAATCCAACTTACCATTTTGCTCCGGTTCCAAATGGCTACGCTGTTGTCGGGGTGGATGCAGTGATGAAAGATTTTGAGGAGCTGAAGCTGCACCACCCTGCAGGTGAAGATGGGGAGGTGCTTGAACTTGGAGAAGCCAAGAAAGCGCAATTCTATGGCCAAAGGAATTCATCGTGCTTCCGAACTGGCAGCCAAGGCCATCGACTCCTCAGCATTCTCCAGCGCAACAGTCCTCTTCACCGCCTCAGCATTCTCCAGCGCAGCCGTCCTCTTCACCGCCTCACAAGTCTCCAGCGCAGCCGTCTCCGCCGCCGCGTGACCAGTCTCCAGCGCAGCCGTCTCAGCAGAAGAAACGGAACAACGCCGCTCCCCCGCTCCGCACTCAGAAGAGAGGTCGCACTCAGAAGATAGTCGACATCCCGTCGGTTCCTCCCAAGAGACCTTATGACAGGACTGAAGCGGAAAACGCCGAGGTAGTGGCTGCCTACAATAAGGCTTTTTTTGCACCAAAAAAGCCCGAGCCAAAGATGGTATATGATGAAAAACCAAAAAGTGGGCTAAGTCCTTCCTTGAGGCCATCCCAGATATCGATGAATCTGCCATCTGACTATGGTCGTGAACTTAAGAGGCTAGCACGTGCCCAGTCTGAGCAGAACAAGGGAAGAAGTGCAAAAAGCGGGAAACAAATTCCCAGCTCGGACAGCAGAAAAATCAATCGGTCGCCCCGCTCATAGTGTGTTCCGATGTCGACAAGGACTTCAAGCCGCTATGGATCAGGACCTGGAATTATTGGATCCAGAGCCATGCTGCTGCTAAAGAACTTGGTATCACTGTATCACAGGCCAAGGAAAATGCTACCGCCATGGGTATGAGCCTTGGTCAACTTTTAGGCTATGAAAGTGCGCCAATGTTAGAGATGGCACGGAAATATGTCCAAGGGGAGCCTATGGTCAGTAATGTGGAGCTCGCGGGTCTATCAACACATATGCGAAATCTGCATACCTGGTACCTGTGCACACATCAAAGAAGGGCGCGAAAGATGGTTTCCGTGGACGTTAGAGTGGACATTTCTTCAAACGTTACATTATACAGGTTCAACTGACTGAACTGTTCCAGTTATTCCAAAAGCGCGACCTCGACAAATCTATCCTCTCTTGCTATTGTCTGTAAGTGATTTATTTTCGTAATTAAGTCTCTAGCTCAGCTCGTTCATTGCCTGTATTATATTATCCTGACTATATATATATCCTTTTGTACGCTATTATGCAGAATGAAGATGCTGGAATGCAAAAGACTCGAGTTTTTGAGATTGGGTTCGTTGACCCATATATCGTGAATTCACATAATTTAGTCAATTTCCCCAAAGACGTGGAGAATGACCTGACCACCTTTTAACCATGCAACATTTCTGTACGGAAATACTATTTCCTTACAACTTCAGGTGAGTGTTTCTGTCTTGTACATATTTTTATTTGGCTTTCTCGATGTTAAGTGTAATTGATGAGCTATGCATGTCTGCTTTATGTAAACGTCCGCAGGTCACACTGGATTCTGCTAAGCATTCAACCTGACAAGTCCATAGTTGAAGTCCACGACTCATTAAGTTGGGACCAAGCGTTGTGGTCCGACATGAAAGAAATGCTCAACAAGTAATTTCAATCATTATCGCATTATATCGCCCTCTTTCGTTCGTTCCCTGATGTCAAGTAATTAATAACTCCTTTGTTCATGTTCTTTGCCAAAGCAGGTGTTGGAAATTTTCAAACAGAAGGTAGAAGGTCCATTCAAAGATGAGCTAACTTTTAAATCGGTGACATGTCCGCAGCAGCCACTGGGGAGTAATTTATGTGGATTCTACGTTTGCGAGTTCATTCGCGAGTTGACCACTGAGCGGAAAACAATTCATTTCACCGACATGCGGGAGACGCTCGACCAAAACTGCGCGTAGGAGCAATTCAAGAGGAATTGGCGGGATTCCTGCTTAGGGAGGTCATCGATGAAAAGGGAGAACATTATGCTTCGGACGATGAACTACATATCCATGATGGCTTGATCTATCTCCATGTAATTAAATAGTTGTATTCTCGCAAGAGATCGAATATTAATTATGTATGCATCAACGTGTACTGTGTATATAGTAGAGCGTATAATATGCGTACGGAAATGATGGAGAGCACGTCGGCGATGCGAAGAAGGGGGGACGACGGAGGCACCGACGAGAGGGAGAGGGGGCACCGGCGAGAGGGGGCACCGGCGAGAGGGAGAGGGGGCACCGGCGAGAGGGAGAGGGGGCACCGGCGAGAGGGGTCACCGGCGAGAGGGAGAGAGGGCACCGGCGAGAGGGAGAGGGGGCACCCTAAACCCTAAATACCAAAAAAAAAAAAAAGGCACACATTGGTCCCGGTTCTTAATACGAACCGGGACCAATGAGTCTCCCCCAGGCCCAGCCAGACCTGGCCACGTGGCCACCCATTGGTCCCGGTTCTTGGGCCAACCGGGACCAGCATTGGTCCCGATTGGCCAGTCCCGGTTGGGCAACCGGGACTGATGGCCCAACCCAACCGGGACCATAGGGCATTTTTCTAGTAGTGAAACCAAAAAAAATCACAAGAGTGACACAAGCCATTCATCATTATTTAAGTACTTGTTCTCAGGCAAAAATCCTAGTAGTAGCATCAGGTTGTGGCAACACTCACAAAGCCAACATGTGTAATAAATTAGGCACAAGCTAAAAACCATCACCCGACAATTTTTCGAACCTTTTGATTACGTCCTAAACCCCTCGACAAATTAGCCGTCAGAACATCCCCCCTCTCACAGGTGCAACGGCCCTGGGTAGAGCTGGCGCATCTCCTGCGGCCACCGCTTATCCACCCACGGGAGGTGAAGAAGCTGCCTGCAAATTTCTGGCTGCACCCTGTCGTTTATGCAAGCGAAGCGCAAGAGAACCTTTTGGAATCACGATTGCTTCGAGGCTGCGAGCCGCATCAGGGATTTGCTGTGTGTTGCTTGCATCCAGTGGGACCAAAATGCTGTGCCATCTTCTGGACAGTTTTCCGGCACAGCGCACAGCTGTATTGGGTGCATTGCCAACAGTAGAGATGGTTGTTGTTTGCAATCTGCCCAAGTTACCAAAGCCAATACAGAATCATGAGGAACGGGAAGGGTGCAATATGGAAAGAAAAGTGAAGCTTGAGTTCACTAGGAGCACACACGGAGTGGTTAGCCAGACTTCGGCTCAAGCAAAAAAAGTTAACCGACCTAGAGATAAATTGCTGATTTACATGACTCATGGAAGTTAATGAAGTTGTAATAAACGGTTTGAACTAAATAACTGTGGCTAGAGGTGAAATGACAACCGTGAGAGTAATGTTTTAAGGAAGTTGTGCATGAAATAGCAAGGTTTTGATTTCTTGACGCGAAAGATAAGCAATTGCATCATCATCGTTATTATGAAATAGCAAGGTTTTGGTTACATTTTATGCAACAAAATATGGATCATGGACAAATATTAACTACAAGGCATTCTCCGATCACACAATCTTCAAAAAACGAGAGAGGAAAGAAAGATGCTGTAAGGTAAAGGTAATGCAGGCAGCAAAGGATCATCTCCAAAAAGAGACACATGCATGCCTGGTCCAGACATCCCATCAACTATTACTACTTGATGCGACGGGCATAACAGGGCTAACCTTTGTTTCAGCACACATTATTTTCTAAGTCTCTGCCTGCAGATTATGTGGTGCAGTATTACATGCTATATACCGGCCTTTATGTTCTCTGCATTGTTACAGAGCTCCCAGACTCTCCAAGTCAGGTTTCCACTAAAACTATGGGCAATGATCTTCAGCAGTAATGATGTCCCTGTCCGATACCCAGCTGATCCTTCAAGGTCACTAGTTTTCATCCTGTTCACCTATGACTTGCTGAAATAACGTTCGAAGGCAAGACAGGGAATCAGAATCTATCACATCTACACATATTTTCATTCCAATGTCAGTCTTCCTGAATTGGGTCACCAACTTGAAATGATGACAATCAGTGGCCTTCAGATGTTCATTTCCGTATATTTACTGCTCACTTGGCATCAATAGGAACGAACCACAGGTCACACAATCAGAATCTCAAGATTACCCATCATAGATGACTTAAATGTAGTTTGTGGACAGAAACTGTGTCCACAACACAAGATTCACAGTGCCATTTACTGTACTAGTTATTCACACCAAGAAACCACTATGATAAATTTCTCACATGTTAGGATGTTGAGTCCTTTGCAGATCCAATGCATCACATTCATGCTCTTGTTGAGAAACGAAAGCACTTGCAATCCTATGAATATTTGCCAGTATACATTGTTATCAGCATTCTTCACCAGTAATCCCCACATGAACAATGGCCACCTCTAAAGTGATGGAAACGTGTTGTATCCCTCAGGATGATTTCTCGATCCTCAATCTTGGAGATGAGCTTCGCAGCATTGTGACAATCTCCACAAATCCTCAGATTCTTGAAAATCCTCAAGGTTGACCCGGGAGCAGTACTAATCAGGCCAAAAGCAATAGCTAGCTTCTCACTGTGCCTCATTAACATTTGCGCCTTCAGACTCTCGTCTACATCATGCAGCGCAAAATCAAGATCCAGAACATAACCCATCTCCTTCATCCGCTCCTCCAACTGCTCCAGCTTTCCATGAATCAAATAAAGCTGAGGATGTAATCTGTCATTTGATCTGAACTCATGAGTTACACCCTTTATCTCAACCCAGCTATACCGTGTGTTTTGACCACTGCATTATCCTTCATCCACCTCCTTACCCTCGAGACGTCGGCCCACTGATTTGCTGCAGCATAAATATTTGCCAACTGAACATAGGCGCCTGCGCCCTGCGGGTTCTTTTCTATTAGCTTTCCAGCAGCAAACTCGGCAAATTCCAAGTTCTTATAAACTCTACAGGCAGCAAACAGAGTGCCATAGGCAGAAGGATGTGGCTCGAAGGGCATAGAGCGGATCAAGTTTACTGATCTTTCAAGAGAACCAGCTCGGCAGAGAAGATCCACCATGCAAGAGTAATGATCAACCTGGGGCTCAATTCCGTAGACTTCCCGCATACTCTCAAAGCACTGTATTCCGAAATCACACAACCCAGTGTGGATGCAGGCAGTCAATACCGCCACGAAAGTAATACAGTTCGCCTCAACTCCTTTATCCTTCATATTCTCGAACAATTTGATAGCTTCCCGTCCATCCCCGTGCTGAGCATAGCCAGAAATCATAGCATTCCATGCAACTACATCCCTCGTACGCATCTCGCTGAAGAGCTTGCAAGCACCCTCCAAGTCCCCACACTTGCAGTACATGCTCACAAGAGACGTGCCCACAGTCACTCTCCTATTCAAAGGCAACTTGATGCACCACTGATGTATCTGCCTCCCGAATCCTAGTGCGGACAAGTTGCTGCATCCAAGGAGCATGCTGCTTAGCCTAGACTCGTTAGGTCGAACATTGGCGTCCCTAACCAGCGTCTTGAACACCCTCAAGGCCGGCGTCCTCCGCGCGTGAATTCTTCACATAGCCAGCAACCACGGCATTCCACGAACCCGGAGACCATGGCGTGCTTCTTGAAAAAACGAGACGGAGTTCCTCGAGGGCATGGCCAGGAACACGGCCCTGGCCCGGCCTCCTCCACGGCCCCGTTCCTCGACAGCCTGGACACCATGGTGTTCCAGGACGCGACGTCCCTGGCCGGGCGCCGGCCACGTCTCCGCGGACCAAGTGGCAGGAGAGGAGAGGAGCGTGTTGTAGGAGATGACGTCGGGCTCCGGTATTCCGTCGAACAGGTGGCGCGCGTAGCTGCGAGGAGGCGGTTGTAGTCGGCCGTCGTCTTACGGGTCGTGGACACGGCCGCGGCGCGCCGGACGGCTTCCGTGGTGAGGGCGCGGGCACGAGCACCGAGGAGACCCAGACGAAGATGGCGGCCGATCATTTGCTTGGCACCCTGAGTGGCATGGGGAAACGGCCGGAGCTTCCAAATCCAGGCGCGCCTAGCAAAGTGGGAGGTGGGAAGGAGCAACAGTAGAGCGCGAGCACTCCCTGGACGCCGCCATCGGTTGCTCTGTTTTGGAAGCACTTCTCCAAAGGAGGCATTTAACAGCGAATTAGGATGAAACGAAGCACATGCCAATTCAGCTCGATTGGAACAGAAACTTAACCTCAACCCTTTTCCATTGAGTTAACAGCGTGCCCAATATCCTAATTCGCCGTCGAAGCTGTTAATCCAGATATCTGGTGTTTTAATATGGTGGTTGTGGTTTTGCAACAAGTGGTGTGATGTGCAATTTACTTCCAAACGAGAGGATGGTATGTAATGTCTGTCAGCGACAAGCTAGATCGGTCGCTAAATTTCTTGTTGGATGTGAGGACTTTACTCACTCCTTTCACGATTCTCTAGCCAGCAAGCCAATGGTTGGTGGCTTCAACCATCAGCACAGCAATGGTAAACACGAGGTTACAATCAGACGTTCTACTTTAATCATCGGCTTTAGAAAGACACATACACCACAGGTTCAACGATAACAGAAATAACATCCATCAAAAGCACAGATTGTTCCTGACTCCGAAAATCTCGAACGTAGTAGTACGTAGTATATGACTACAGACATAAAGCCACAGATAGAATTGTAATGCAGGTAAGGTAGTTCAGTAGTTTTATCTCTACATTTCAAGTCGAGCAACTAGTGCCTTGTGCTTCAGTGAAGCTCCCATCAACCTCTTGCTCCTGCCCTGCTTCACATCACAAGGGAAAACGTCAGTGACTGACTGTATGCATCAACAAATTACTGAAAAACAACACAGAATTTCACAGCCATATTCCAGTCAAGTCTTATCTAATCGGCTGAACCTCTTAAATGGAACAAGATGAATCTAAATTTGATTGTGTATGCCAAGCAAACACTCCAACACAGATCACACCATCATATTTAGAACGCACCTTAGCTTGTTCCAGTCTGATGCATTCATCACCTCTTTCGTTTCAGCACCTTCCACTGCTTCAGGATGTGCTCCACGACGTCCCCCATGCTGGCCTTTCTGTTCTCTTTGTTGTTCCACAGCTCAGACACCACGTAGCTGCCACTGGCGTTGTACTCGTTGATCTCCAGCAGCGCCGTGCTCACAGCCTGGTACACCTCTTCTCCCAGCTGCGCCTTCAAGCCAACCAGCTTTTCGTCCCCATCATCGATGATTTGCTGGAGACAAATCACATTGTGTTAGTTTTGACAATGCATTATGCACTTGTCAGCAATTGTTTAATACAACTCAAAAGATTCAATCCACTGAGCGTACCTTGACCGTTTCACCAGTGATCACCATCTTGAAAGGATGCCAATTAGCGTCCCTAAGGTTATCTTGCCACAAGGAGCAAAATTCAAGAGCCTTTGTTTCAGCCTCTTTGCCATATCTCTCCTTGCAAGCTTTTAAAAACGGCTTCTCATCCAGTTCACCCATCCTCTTGATTCCAATGATGCTACGGGGGTTTAACAAATCAGCCAAGCCCTACAAAACACCAGTCAAGTGATTCAATGACATACTCCCTCCGTAACAAAATCTAAGACTTTCTAGTCTTTTTAGCATTGTCCTAATTCATACGTATGTAGACATGTTTTAGTGTTGATTCACTCATGTAGAAACGAATCAGGACAAATCTAAAAAGGTAGAAAGTCTTATATTTTGATACGGAGGGAGTAATATGCAAGCAAATACATTTGGCAATGGCATCACTGTTATCTTTTTTGCACATCTGAGGAAACATACACGGGAAATATTATTGTGCCATTAACTAGAAACCATAGGAAAACAAGAACAGCAATTCCAGTCAATGCTTAACACCTGCTAAAAACTGCTGGCATGCAGTGAACAGACGTGAATCTAACGTTGAAAGGTTGCTGGTTGTTGGCATATAGCAATTAATTCACAGTATAGTTTCAGATGGAGGGTTTGTAACAAAGATGTTACACGTTCAAAAAAGCTCAAGTCTCGGGACATAAAGATTTACTGGTTTGGAAGGAATTGTAATCAAAATAAGGTATAATTGCGCAGAACTAGTTTAAGACTAGTGCACCATGTTACCTTGATCAGCTCTTTCCTTGCATCTTGCAGTTCATCATTGGTCATCCTCTCTTTGATGATCAGAGTTTGATTTAGCTCATCCATGTGTTCCATGGCCTCCATTCTTTCATCTAGTTCCTTGGTCAGCTCTTCAGTACGTTTCTTCACATCAACACCCTCTCCCTCCATGTGTTTCACCACCTCCAGTTTGCCTCTAAGTTGTTCTATATCCAGCTCAAGCTTTTGCTTCTCATCCAGTTGCTCCTCTAACATCAGGATTTTGTTCAAAGCAGCTTCCTTTTCTTTCTGAAGGGTATTTGACGTGTCAGAGTAAATTCTAGATTTCCATGATTCAAAAGACACTTGAATGAAATGAATAATTGGAGGGTAGGAATGCATACCTTATGTTTCTCAACAAGAATGCGCACACCTTCATTGGCTTTCTTTTGCTCAATTCTGGCCATGTGGAGGGAATCATTTTGACCTTCGTTCTGCAGAGGAATTAGTTAAGCAGTAAGACAATTAGTCAGCGAGATTGCTGTTAAAAAACATCATGAGCATGCTGGGATGCTAACTAAAAAAATACAATATCAATAGATAGATAAACAGAGGTAGATTACCAAGAAGCATTGCATTCCTTGATTCCTACCCCCTAGAAAGAGTACTATTGCTATCACAAAGACTGAATTCTGATATACATGATGCACTACACTCTTTAATATTAAAGGGCATTGATGTCTCTATCACGGTTCCATTTTCTGAATAATTCAGATTTGCATATGTTCTAGACCTCAAACATGTGGTGTGGTCTGGTAGTACACCGTAGGTTGATGTGTTACGGTACAGTTTTATAAATTTTGTAGTGTATGCATTGTGCATGACTGATTTTGATACTGATCCAGGAAAGTAGCAATCTGAATGACGAGCAGTAGTGCTCATGATAGCTATAAAAGCGAATCTTGAAATGAAATGACAGTGGTACATGCATTCTCTCAGGTATGTGGGCTTCTTATGATCTTTTGAATTTGCAGGGATGCCAGGGGTATTAGCTGTCAAAGTATTGTTGTTTTCACTGTGAAGCATAACTTCCCTGTTCCTGTTAAGATGGTTCACTTTATTGGGAGCAATACTAAGTTTACTATAAAGTAATTTCAAATCTGGTAGTTATTGAATAGCAAATGCACTGTTTTTAGACCTTACTCCAAACCAGATAAGGGAGGTCTTTTTTGAGGTTCCTACTTGGACATGAACATTTTTTCATTCTATTTTTACTTGACAATTAGGGGATGAGAGAATTATCAGGATATCACTTGTCGTTCCAAGATGTCTTAATCTGATACATATCTAGTACTCCCTCCGTTCTAAATTGGATGACATCTATTTGGCCACATGTGAATGGATCTATACATGTAACATGTCTAGACTCTAGATACATCCACATGTGGCCAAATGATAGTCATCTAATTTGGAACGGATGGAGTAAATGCTAAGCCTGGACTTTGGAGTACACTTATACAATTTGAATCTTTTTTGTACTTTTAAGCAAGCATGGTAAAGTAGTGTCTGCCCCATGGATGGTGCCCTCTGCCTTGCTCTGAAGTAGTGTTTTGTGTCTTTCCTTTCAAAGGGAAGTTCAATGGATCAGTATGTCCATTCTTAATACTGTGGAAATCTAAATAGTGTAAGTCAAAAAATCCTACCCTATTTGAGATGTTAGGGTTGAAATTTGAATCTGCAAAGCGCCACTTAAACATATTTGTCTAATACATAGCAAAGTAGACGGAAATAACTAGTCTTGAACACTTGGTCAGATCACAAACTTCGGTTGCTCCGTTTTGTAGGACAAGCAACAGTTAACCATAAAAATAAATATACAGTGTGGTAAAATTCAGTTATAATTTGATCGTGGAGTCATTAATTTGTTCTAATATGGGAGAGTTTTCATTTTACACATCAGCGAAAACTCTCAGGGAAGCCTTTGATCCTTTTGGTGATGTGGTTGAGGGTTTGTGATACTAGCAAAGAAATGTTTAAATTGTAACTACCCATTACATCTTTTCATTTGGGATACTGAATATTATGGAATTATTATATTGCAGTCAAGATGATAATGGACAAGATATCAAAAAGATTAAAGGCGTATGCCTTCATAGAATACACCACAGAAGAAGCTGGACGTGCTGTTCTGAAAGCAATGAATGGATAGGTAGCTGACTAAAATCTGTTTGATGATAACCTTTCCATGACACTGATTTATCAATTAAGATTACATATATAATTCTACGTGCAGATGATAAAGAGTAACAGAAAACAAAGGGGTGATAGATTCGTACCTTTTTCCTCTCATTCTCCAACTTTTTTCTTTCCATTTCAGTTTGAGCAACTATTTCACTTAGTTGCTTGGATCTCCTTTTGATGCTACTCTCTTTTTCATCCAACTGCTTTCTCAGCTGATCAGTCTCTTGAGCAATTCTCCTTGAATGTTCACGGGCATCAGACTGCATGTTTCGCATTTCTGCAGAAAAAACAAAATAAAGCATAAACCAGTGGACATGATCATACTGGCAATGCATAAGAGTGTAGCGCAGGAGACTTTTCCATTACTGCAGTTTCATGAGGGTACCTTCATTGTAGCGTTGGTGCAGTGAGTCACTGTCTTCCATGGCCCTTTGAAGAGCGAGATCCATCTGATTACACTTGCACTCAAGTTCCTGTGCATACTGGCTCTTTGCACTAATCTGATTTGTCAAGCTAGTTATGAGAGTCTCAGTCTTCCGAGACAGCTCAAGTTGCAGTTCAGACACTGTCTTCAGCTCACCCCTTTCTGACAAAAACCTACCAACTGGATCATCTGAACTGTAATCCTCTTCTTTTGCCAGCCAACCAAAAACATACTTTCCCCGCCGACTTGCGTCATTCCAGTCCATTTTGCCCAAATGACGTGATTTATAGTGGTTATTGAATGCCAAGGCATCCTTAAATCCAATCCAGTCCTTCTCAAACCGGATGACCACAAATCCAGTGTACCCATTGGAAGAATGCACAGCATTAAACCGCGAGGGTCGGAAATGGTCTAGCTGCTGCATCACAGTGGCTCCACCATTCTCTGTTTGCTCTGCTGGAACATTGGCAAGGATGCCCATCCATGGCCAAACAAAAAGCTCTTGCTCTTGCACAGGCTTAGGAGGATTAAACAGTGCTTCAGCCTGTCGCACCGGCAATGAGCCTGCCGCATCAGCATGATCGGTCTTGAGAAAATTGGCCAGGGCCTGGTGGTTCGCCTTCACCTTCGCAGCACGGTTGGATGCACCCACCCCAATGGCATGCTGAAGTAGCTCATTGTAACGGTAATCCTGCTTCTTCTTCCCGGGGCAGAACGCGCATCTAAACCTGTCAGCGCCTAGTCTAGCCACAAGCCTGCCAGACTTGAGGTCCACGTACACCTTCTCAGCATAGTCATCAATATCATTATCACTTAGCTCTGATGACTCATCGGAACTGCAGTCCATGGCAGACCTGAAAATAAGAAATTTTCAGATAGAAACATTACTGAAGACAGGACTCACAATAATACACGGCAAGGCATATGACAGGACAAAAGATTGTGTGGTCCCATTTAAATTGAACATTTATGGTACAGACAGACATGCATGGACAGCAAGGATTGGCATTTCAGGTTTGTGCAAATCAACAAACTAGTCAAGAAACACAGGGAGCAGCTTATACAAATAATGAAACCAAGATCAGCACACACATGTATTTGATGTAGCTTGTTCTCTAAAAAAAGACAACCAGCGCTCTCGGGAAACATAATAACTGGGATATAAGCACACATTATTAGTTAGGTGCATATGATAAATCACACAAGAAGTCTGTTGTATGTTCATAACTTTGTTATCTACTACAGTGTGATAGGATCAGAAACGGCATTATAACTGTTCACTCACAAACTACTCTTCCCACCATTTTCAGATCTCGACAGCGACTAGAAGAAATACGCCGTACCCACCAGCAATGCAGAAGCCCGTAAGAAGAGTAATTGCAGATATGTAACAAAAATCAAGAAAAAACAGTATTTTGGGCTGCTCATACACAGCACACACACACAGGACAATAATAATGCACCTAAGACAATTGGAGCCTGCATCCATAACCAGCATAACGGCAGGCCGCGTGCTATACCTCGTCGTCGACGGCCACATACCCTCTCAAGCAACAACACAATCACCGGGCGTCCGCGAACAACGCAGCAGCCGTGCCGACCGAGGAACCCAGCCGGGCCCCGCGCGGGCGCACGAGACCCGGCACCAACGGAGGCCGCCGCGGCAGAAAACATGGGAACGAGCGCACGGCGCGACGCCGCCGGCCAAACCATGGAGCGGCGAGGCCTTCGCCGGCGGCGAAAAGCTGCGCTAACGACCCGTGACTCGACGCGAGGTGCCTTTGCTGGGCCGGAACGAATACCCTAGCCCATCGATGTTTATTTTCCTTTTCCAGAGCTGATTCAGCCCGAATGGCCCAAGCCCATCCGGATCTAGCCCATCCAGCAGGTGAGCAATGGATCTAGCGTGGCCTGCCTAGATGGCGCACTTGGCGTGAGTGCTGTAGGATAGACAGTCTAGACTCGGATCATACACACCTAGAACTAGTTTGATCCGTAACCAAGAACACAAAAGAAATTATCACAGAGAGAGAAATAGTAGAGATGAAAGGAAACATTGGCATACATAGTGACGATCCTCGATGCCTTGTACTTGCCTGCCTCCAAGCTACGTAGATCCTGTCATTATTAATCAAAGGGAGATTAATATCTGGGGACGAAAGAAAGTCCAGAGCTGAGAAAGGCAGACTACTAAAGTATGCTAAACTAAAACCAAGAACCAGCAAAGACTCATCAACAGAGTCCAGTAACGAAAAGCGGACTTGTTTATTGTTATGACTGCAGTAACAAAATTATGCTGGGACGTATATAAATCTTTAGATCCAGACCCTAAACTAGTACTGATGAACCAGTCTCGAATCTTTGTACGACATTTGGTCGTTTCTGGTAAAAAAAAAGATGATATTTACCGTTTCTAGGCAACCAACTGCTAAAAATAAAATCCGGAAATGCCCACAAATCGAACATTCGAAAAAACCCCAATGAGCAAGAACACGCCACCAAGCAAGAACACGCGCCCCCCAAAATAACCCAGTAAGCAAGAACACGACACCAAAAAACCCCAATCCTTGTTCCTGCGTGGCCGGATGGCTTACGGCGAGAGGAGGAGGAGAAGTAGTCGGGCAGAAGGAAAGAGAGGAGGCAGAGGGAGGTAGAGAGAGGGTAGGAACCCAAACGAGGCCTTGCTCCAGAGATCCAAGGCGAACAAAAAGCAAGCAGGTAGATTTAAGCAAACAGATAGAAGGAAGCAAAAAAGCAAGGTCGGGCTCTGGCGGGATGAAGGAAGGCACGTACTAGCTAGCGTAGAGATGGAACGAACTAATTACCCAGTAGGAATTAAGAGGTGGAGACACAGATGAGGCCGGAGAAATCAAAAAGGCAAGAACACGAGAAATCAAAAAGCAGCGCGCGTCGGTCAAACAAATAGCTCCGGCCGGCAAGAAAAGCTAGGTTAGGAGGAAGATGAAGAAGGGAGTGAGGCAAGAAACCCAACCTCGCTCGTCTGCTCCTCCTCCTCCTTCTCCCGGGTAGGAGAGATGCTTGTGTGTGTGTGGGGGGAGAGAGAAATAGAGAGAGATTGGAATGGCAAGAGGAGGCAGCGCTCCCAGTCCGGGCTCCAGAACCCTCTCCCTCCCACCACTTTCCTCTTATAGCCACGTACGGCACGCGGCCCGAGGCGCAACCCCATCCTGGCCGCCCGGAACGCATCCGACGGTCGGGCGTTGCCGTCTCCCGTGGTGGGCCCGCTCGGCCTGGCAAGAGATCAGATGGTACTGCGAAAATGGCAGGGAGGTACCCACACAGATGGGGAGGGGAGCGTCCTTCCTTGTTCGCGTGTGGGGGTTTTTTGACCGTCCGGCCCCGGTGCTCTCATTGGTTGGCAGGATACCACATGGCTCTGAGTGATACTCCGTATGTGTCAAAGGTTTTTACTTTGAAAAAGTCTATTTTAAACATGAAAAATCTAAATTACCACTCCCACCGGCTACACTGGCCCACATGTCATATTCATCTTCTTCCCTTATCTTTGTATTGCATAGAGCGTAGATTTTTTTTTTTTGCGAATGCATAGAGCGTAGATTGCATGCACAGTTCTACATCACAAATTACCAAGCCATTTCTTCCCAAAAAAAACCAAGCTATTTCTCGATGGCCATCATGTTGCCATGCTTACCAAAAAAATTCTAACTAGGTATTCGTGCGTGTTTATCGCGCGGTTCCACGTACGGTCCGTATTTACGAGCCTCTGCCCATACTTTAGATGAGTTTTGCCCTCTCGATACGTCCATTATGTCAGAGGCTAAAGAAAACATGTGCCAAGATCTTTAAATATGTGTGTTCCAATGGCACAAAATTTATGCGTGGCAAAGATAAACACCCAATGCATGATTGCATTGTGCAGTGTTTGTTACTTTCGTGCATGGCCTTCAAAAAACCAAGTTATAGCCATGCAAACAGACTGTGTATCCCTAACTCCATTGTTCGAATGGGCAGCTTAATTACCTTTTGTACCGAAGCTAATTAAGAGCATAGGATGGATGATGGATCAATCGGTCACAGCCCAACGGCGAACGTAGGACAAATTTGGAGGGGGGATTAAGAAAGAACAAGTAGTCCTTGAGCTAGAAAGGTTCAAAAAATTCATTTGCACTAGCTAGTCAAAATCGATACAACATTGCATGCTTAGAGAAAATAAAGTTAAAAAGTTGTGTTGTCGCTAAATGAGTTACTAGTCCGAGTAGGAGCATTTAACGAACTAATGCCAACAAACATTAATTTAACCAGCATAATTTTTTTTTTTTGCGAGATAGATCCGGTGAGAACACCAGGAACTTACAGAACAGCCCAAAGATCAAAGAAAATTACACAAAGGTCCTGCAAGTCGTCGAGGACGCCGTCGTCGAAGAAGACGTACCGCGGCGCGCCGCCGCCACTCCTCCTCAACAACCTTGGATCGGCAGGAGTCCCCAGGCGGACGGAAAGTCGACAGAACTCGGCTCGACAGAGCCTCCACCTCGCATCGTCGCCGTCGCCCTCACCCTGGTCTTCATCACCATCACCATCACCATCGTGTCGTTCGAACCGAAGCCGCCGCTCCACGAACTCCGGTGCGGGGAAGAGGCACAACACAGCTCTACCGAGCTGCGAGCACCCCGGAAGAGGCAGATCCACGGCCTCACTCCACGGAGCACCACCATCGGAGAGGATCTCCGCCTCGACAAAACGCCGGACCGACCGCGCCATCCTCTCCCCGACGCCGCCGGCAGGCCAACCCCTTAACCCTAGACTATGTACAGGCGAGAACCGGAGTTTCCCCACCCTCCCGCCGCCGGAGCGGCCGGCGGAGGGAGGGGAAACCGGCAGATCGACGCCGGCGAGCTGGATCAAGCGGTGGGGTGAAAAAATCTCCTCTCCTTACTGTAGCGGGGGAGAGAGCCGGGTCCAAGGTCCCTTCTCTAATCAGCATAATTAATGTCATATAATTATATCAAGGTACCAGATCAGCTAAGTTTTATGAGAACGAGATGGTGTGCCCCTTAATTGCGAACCAAAAGGGCAGTTGATACACAAAACACAATTATTGAGAATTTGGTATCCATAACTTTGTTATTTGGCATCCTCCATACGTTTTCGGTTGCGGTTCGGTTATGTGTTTTTATTTTTTACCTCTCTCCACCTCCGTTTCAACTTCTTTTCCTTTCCTTTTGTGTTATCAAGAAAAATAAATTCTTAGGTGGGTCCCACCACTACCGCTGGCGGTGGAAAAGCCCGGGTGGGAGCACGCGACTTCCATCAGTCAATCCAGCTCTGGCACAAGGACGGCCTAGCCATTGCTAGACGGCTACCATTACCATATTCGTGCTTGTCTCACGCAAGCAAATATGGCAACCTGCTCCTCCCCGTTTCATCCATCAGCCTCACAGCTACTCTGTCTACACGGCCAGCCGCGCAGGCCCGTCTCGGGAAATTCTAGCCTACCTAGCAGCAGCAACGTGTCGAGCCAGCACTCGATCACCAAAGCCAAAGCCAACACTTTTTTTTCCAGCTAAGGCAAAGCCAACAATGGCTGTTCCTCCCCTTAAAAAACAATGGCTGTTCCTGCTAATAGGATACATTCATTAAAGGAGTATAAGGATAGAACTATTGACATGCCAAAAAACATGACATACTAGCTTTGGGCAACCATAGTAATCCACAACAGAGAATGGCAGATATGTCCCATAACTGCCTACGGTTTTTATTTACTTTGCATAATCATTTGCACATGCAACCGCAAGGGCGCAAAGCAAACAATCGGATCACCCATAACAAACGTATATTTTATCTTGATGAAACAGCCAGGAAAGAATACGAGCTGTCACCGGGACATGCCTCCGTTGCAAAATTGGCACGTACAGTATATGTTATTTGCTCCACATGTAAATAAAAATTACAGGGCAAAATCAAGCCTCCAGTTGTGCTTCTTGAACTGTGAGGCTAGTAACCACGATAATAGTCCGGCTAGAGCTAATGGGAACGGCGGCCCTCACGCTCTAGCAGTAATAATCGAGTAATATCTTTATGCCTCCCGTTCTCTGCTCAGAACCCGTTGGGCTTGCTCCCGGCCTTTGAAGATTTCTGCTGCTGGTCTAGATCGTGGTTGAAGGCGCCTGGAAATCATATATAATCAGCTTGCTGAATTTTTTGAAGAAAACTAAAACCATGAAAGAAGACGATAGTGATTCCTGCGTTTAGTGGATCAGCGGAAGCGAGTAGACGCAGTTGGCTTAGCAGGCGACAAAATGGCAAATAAAAATTAAAAGCACTAAAAACAGACATTTGCTATGAATCGTGTACTTCTGCTTTATTCATGAAATAAGCAAAGCTTTTGCCTCGGTTTGAGGAAAATAAAAAAATGTGGAAATGTGTCCAGTTAATTCATGATAAAGCTCGGATAGTTCACATAAAGCTTGAGTCGTCACAACGAAGTTCAGATAAAGCTCTTTAGCGGATGATAATGAAATACAGTAAGGAAAGGTATGAACCTGGGTCATGGGCTTTACAAGCTGAGATATTTCATGTCTCACATCAGGTTGTGCTGATTCCTTTATTTCTTGCAGGTACAAACAGGATGCATCACTTGCAAGCTCTCATTACCAATCTTTTAGCAACAACATAAACAGTGCCATAGCAATGCACATAAATATGATTCGGAGGCAACTTAAGTAAATAAAGTTGCAATTGCACGTTTCAGGCACATTAAAAATTAAGAATATATTAAATTCCATGTATGAACTGTGCCGTGGGAAGACTTACCTGTAACTTCTGATATATCTGTGTCATTGCATCTTTAACCCTTTGAATCTGCACAACAAGTATGTAAATATTGAAGCAATTGATACAGAAAAAATGGTCTCCATGTTTTACTTCTTAAGATAGTGTACCATATCTAGCAGTTTCAACAGGTAGCTGGACTGCCTAGAATAAGTGACAAAACTTCAGACTAAAGTCGAACAAAACCATCAATCCGGGCATTCTTGACTCACAGTTATGCTGTGCATACCGATACTAGGACTGTACAACACAAAATTAACATCTTCTATTTCTGATAATTGATTTTCTTACCAGAATCAACGCAGTACGAGAAACCTAAAAGCAAGCTGAGTTGTTTGATACAACATTTGATAGCCAAAAATATAATAAAAACCTGGTGGTGGTCAATGTTCGGTCACAGGTTAATGACAATACACCATTACATTTAACTCCATAATTAGTGACAGTGAGAAAACAGACAACACTTGTAACCATTTGATGAATCAAAACTTAGCTAGCCACTAAGCTACTTTTACTAACTTACACCCAAATATCACTCACTGCCTACAAAAAGGTGCAAATGAGGTAGTAGTGATATTACACCTTATTATAAAGCACTGTGGTCGTTATGGGGTATGATGACCAAAAATGGCGCAGCAACTCCTGGATAGCCGTCCAATGCTACAAAATACACAGTTCACAAGAAACCCAGTCAGTGCAAGAATAAATGTAAATACAGAAGCTTTTTAATACCGTGCGCGAAGATTTTAGAATTGTTAAACAAAATATACATAACAAAAACAAGGTACATTCAGATTAATTCTGGAAAATCAATATTCTAAAACAAACTGATATTGTAGTACATCTGCATAGAAGGTAAATAGGTGCAGTATCTCACATCCATAAGTTCATCTCGTGTGCGTTGAGGAAGATGACCAAGGAGACTGTCTTGGGGATTCTTAAGATTAAGCCTTCGCGAACGTGAAATTCCTTCATTCAATTCATTAAGAACCTAAACCCATACCATGTAGGTAGTTAGGTTTTCCTGCTCATGCAATTTAATAGCTTAAGAATAGAGAAGCCACAGTGGCAGGAATACAGCATCATGCAAAACATGCATTCGTACAGGAAAAATTGAGGTCTGGAATGTCGTTGACATGATAAGTCCAACATAGTTGTACAAGACGGGACGAATGGATCTACATACTACGAAAATTGAAAAGAAACAATACAACAAATTATTTCACCTTGCAAAATAGATAATGTTTCTTTGGTAATGCAAAGTTGTGGACCAAATAGGGTGCAAGTAATATACAAATATATTTACATAAGCAATCAATACAGTCTTTCTCAGAGTCATACCTAACACACCCCTTAGTTGAAGTGTTTGTACCTATCATTGCACTCGCACAAAAGCTGGGCCTATAATTGCATTCACAGAAATGGTTGGGAACTGATTGGTTGGTTCTAGGCAACAATTCTTCAAGAGTTCTGGAAGTGTCAATTCTTTCAGTAAAATATCTACTGACATAGAGAACTACCAGTCTATCCCCGGCTCCCAGCTACGTATAGAAAAGACAAGAGTCATCAATATAAAGGGGTGGAAGACCAGAGAGGCTAGCTCAGGTATCCGCCTGACCTGAAGTCTGGCAGTATCACCTAGTATCGCGAACACTTAGCTAACTGTGAAGGGCGTGTCAGGGGCTGCAGCAACGCTGACAACCATTCGACCATTATGTACTTAAGTGTGTGGAAGAAAGGAGCTTCCAGACTTTGAAGCTCTCTTCGCAGCTCTGCTCTACCAAAATTTTCAAGACCGAAAATTGCACATTCCCCTTGATTTTATACGGATTCCAACAATTGTATCTAGAAATTAATACTGAATCAGCTTTATTCACAGAGCTGGAAATTCCTGCGATTCATAAAGAAGAAGAGAATTGGCCCAGTTTACAGCAAGTCCAGCAGTTCCCCAATATTATCTCCCCTGTGTCTCCTTATAAGGGAGTCCCCCAGTAAGACTTCTCCCCAATATTTTTTGCATCTCCAGCAATTCCCCAATAATCTCACCCCTATATTCCCCTCACCCATATTTTAGTAGTATCCAGTAACTAACAGCTGCCTCGCCCTATATTTTATTAGTTCCCGTTGGCCTGTCGGTCAGGTCCGGGACACCTCTGAGTCCCCTATAGGTAGGGGAGAGAGAGCTCGATATCAGGGACTGCGATTTTCAGGGAGGTGGATCAGGCTTCTGCTGGAGAGGGCTTTTTCCGTTTTATGTTTGTGCATCGGGGAGCCTATAGGGGACTGCTGGACTTGCTCTTATGAGGAAAATTAGGCCGAAAACCATTTGACAACAGAAGATTGGGATAAGGTATCAAGACTGTTTACCTTGAGAGCCACATCTGACTGAACTACCGGACTGTTCATTTTATTATCTTTCACAAAAGATATTTGATCCATCAAATGACGAAATGCATCATCTGTGCTCAGGGTGCAGCTGCGGGCCTTTCTTCCATCATTGCTGCCACCTAAAGGTCTCAGAGCATTTGCTTGCTGGGAATCAAAATATTCTCGAGGATCCTATGAAGACAGGAAAGGCATAAGAATCCGTAACCTTGCAATATATGACTGTGGTCTGTGGTTGATATGTCAGTTATTAAGCGATAAGAACTAACATTACCTTTATACAAAGTGGTGCATATGGGAGACTTCGTGGAGCTTGCAGATCCTCTATCTCAGTCATACGGGCCACCTTTACCAATATCTCGTGACTAGCATCCTCAGTAACAGAACTTGAAGGTGGTTCTGCAATTTACAAGTCATCAGCTGAATAAGGAACTGTTTTATGGTGAGAAAGGAAAATGACACAGCGATATGATTTCTAACCCTTCTTTGACCTTGCAAGTGCTTCAGCTACAGTCTTCGTATCAGTTGATTCGATATCTGCAAAAGCACTCATTGTTGGAACAAAACCTTGACATAACTTTGATTATCTCAAGGAGTGGAGCAGCAGGTGTACTTATTTGCTTATGAGAACCATAGAGTCTAAAGTGCTTAGGAAATTGCATAAGGTCTTAATGTGCTGTGTGGTTCAAAGGTGTGAGCTAATGATGGCATGCAGGTGGTTAGTAGGCCACTGCATTGCACTAGAAGTTCTGCCTATATAAACAACTATGTAACCAGTCATCTGTATCAAGTCGAAGTGAATGTGCTAGTGAACTTTTATTGCACCTATGTGTGTTTGTGTCTACAAGATTGAGGGTGATACGAAAGGAGCTTCGTGATGGTAACTTCTACACTATTAACACAATATAATCACCTTATGGACTAAAACATATAATACATAGAATGAACATCCAGTAAGCAAATGCAGAGCTAGAAAATGCAACCTAAAGTAGTAGGAATTCCTCTAATGTGAAGGGGAAAGTATACCAACACGAAGCAATTACTACAACGTTATAGTTTGCAACCAACCAACAGTTTAGGACGACTTTTATTTTTATTTTTTGGACATTTGTACAATTGTCGGTGCATCATCTTTCAGGACTTGGCTAATGAAAAATTAGAACCAGGATATAACATTCAGATGGATAGGATGCCAGAACAAACAAGTGTAGTTGCAGAATAACTGTTAGCGTACCCAAATAACTGGGGAAAGTATCATCTCATAAATACATAATATTAATAGACAGCATGAAAACTTTTTAGTTGAGTACAATATTTCTACCTGTTGATCTTCCTTCAAGAACAGCGGCGTGCCGATTCAGATCCTGAGAAAGTGTTCTCCTAGCTAATTCACTATCAGCATCAACTGTCAATAATGATATGAACACTTTCAAGATAGGATAAGCACTTCAGATGCTGGACCGCTGACAGGCTCGCACGGCGTGGCCTGCAACACCCTCCCCGCTGCCCGCTTTGCGACCAAGAACCTGAAACCATACAACATCTGTTATTACACTGCCCCTTCACTCGGCAAGTATGGCATGAAGTATTGGCATGGCTAAGGTTCACCGTCCCTGCGCCTAGCACAGAGAGTTCCCTGATGGACTGGTGGCTGAAGGCGAAACAGCACACTCCGAAGCAAATGCGCAAAGGCCTAGGCTCGATCGCCCTACTGACGCCATGGATGGCATGGAAGCATCGCAACGACTGCGTGTTTGAAGGCGTGCAGCCCTCAACCCACAGCCTCATCGAGAAGATCAAGGGCGAAGCCAAGCTCTGGGCTACGGCAGGTGCAAAGGGACTGCGTGTGATACTGCCGTCCACCTGGGACGTGCACTGATGTATTTCTATTAAGTATATGTAATCCTCTTCGGAGGATGTAAAACAAACTCTATCTTTTCAATGAAATAAAACGCAAAGAATCCTTTGCGTTTTCTCTAAAAAAAGTAGCTGAAAAAACTTGGCTTTGTGAAATTGCGGATATAGCAAAACAGTAGCAAGATACAAACGCACCGGGATATGGATGTAGTCATCTCCTGCATCTGCCTCCATGTCTAATGTTTGATCTACTCGTTTTATCTGTAAACAAGAAATGAATCTCAAGGAACATGACAAGGCATTGTATTATAATAATATTAATAAAAATAAAAATAATAACAATAATAATAAGGTTAAAAAAGGCATTGTTCAATAGGCAGTATTCAAACAATATACAGCTAGAATCATACCTTGAGCTTTGCCTCCTTGGCAAGTATATCATCAGTTTTCAAGAACATAGCTAATTCCTCATCTTCAGCAGCCTCAGCTTTTGCCGCTAAAGTATTTTTTGTCCTAAGTAGATACTCAGCTCTACAATATTTTGTCCAAAAATCCTTTTCCGACAACTTTTTTGGACATAGTCACATGCGAGAAGAAGACAAAACAAAGTAAAATGAGAACTCAAAATCCACTTTATTGTAAAATTAACAACTTAAGCCCAAACCTGCTACATCCTATGCTAAGGAGCATGGTAATAGTATAATACATATGCACAGTCTTACCTTCTTTGGAACATAATCTAAAAATGCCCGGTGCACAGCTGGCTTTTCTGCAAAAATCTGGAAAACATCGAAGAATATATGATGTTCATATCAAGTAATTTGTTCAAGACTTTTAAGTATTCCAAAACCCAAATAAACAATATTTTATTTTAGCAATTACGGGTTAATAATAACTCCGACTATGTCTTCTAGGCATAGCCGGTCCCAAGCCCGGGTAAAGGAGGAGGGTTGTGATAGGCTTGGTGAGCCAACGGAAAAACTAGCCGGTCCCATGGGTATGAAACCCATTTGGGCGAGAGTAGTACTAGGATGGGTGACCTCCTGGGAAGTCCTAGTGAAAGGGTTTCATATCTAAGGGTTGTGATAGGCTTAGCGAGCCAATGTAAAAACTGGCCAGTCCGATGGGTATGAAACCAATTTGGGCGAGTAGTACTAAGATGGGTGACCTCCAGGGAAGTCCTCGTGAAAGAATTTCATATCTAGCCTACCCCAACTTGTTTGGGACAAAAGGCTTAGAAGAACAAATTACGGGTTAATAATGTATGGCAGTTTCAGGTACCCTAGTATCACTGAGCAGATGCAGCCCAGTCCAAGGAAGAGAATAGCCCGATTTGGAGCAACGGCCATAGTTATCAGTTTATCACAAATCCCGCTTGAGTGGATGGAGAAATGGGGTCGCAATGGTGTGGCTTCACTAGGAATGTGGCCCCAATGAATCGTCAGTGACCAAAAAGGGCTGATAATACATTGACATGATTTAACTGAATTTGGAAATAAAGAGGAGAATGGGAAGGGAGTGGGCTGTGTGCCAAGCCACATCTCCAGTAAGTCAAAAGCAAATCAACAGGAACAGCTGACCAAGCCCACACATATGTCTTCCCCTCCCTTACTCTCCTGGTCTCTTAAGCCCCTTCTTAATCCGTACCGCCTGCCTCCCGTAGTCTCTCTTCCCCACACTCTATTTCTCGCATCTGATGGCAATAGCAACTACAGGGGGAGAACAACAATTGCGACTGTAACAGCTAGAACGAGGAATATCAGTGAGGGGGCCGTAACAAATTGAAGAGACACTCACTTCCTCTCAAAACTCTCTACCCCTCCGCTCCTCTCTCATTCCTATCGCACAGAGGCAGCATCCTGGTCGAGAACCATATCACATGCGACCCATGGCCTCGGATGTTAGATCCAGCATGGTGGATCGCAGGGGTGACCGATCTAGGTAACTATGTCCAGGAGCCCAGGACAGGCTGGCAATGCCTTATAGCCTATACAAGCCAATCCTGAGCGTAGCTTGGATGGGCTAGAATCCTAGATGCAAGTGCAACAATGTTTTTGAGTAGCCCACTGGCCCGGGTTTTGATCCAGTTTAGCTAGGAATATATAAAACAATGAGATCTACATTTTCATGCAGCAAAAATAGCTTGTTTACATTTTCTTGACGTAAAATTGCTTAACAAGGAATCATGCCATTCTACATGCCAGGTATTTAAGAAGAAAAGAAAATTATATCAGTATTCAGTATCATGGCAAATAGGCATCAATTGAAATACAACCAAATGTGAGGATGACAGGTGGCGTCTAGGGCCATGTGTCAGTATACTACCCTAATAGAACAGGTGCGGTGTTGGTCCTTACACTGAATGCGATACTTAAGACATACTAAGTAGTTGGTCAAGTGGAACATAAAACAATACTATAATTATTTAGAAATTCCATTGCCAGCAAAGTATATACAACTTATTCCTTAAAGCATAGCAATGCACTAATAACAGTTGAGAGAATTGCAAAAATGATGCTAGCAGGCAGGCCTACATTTACATGATGATTCATGACCAAAGTAAAAACAAACGCACCTGGTGGATAATCTCAGTAGTCAAACTGAAAGTAACCTTGTTTGTCTGTGGAAGGTTACACATAGTAGAAAATGGGTGAGTTAACATGATGAACAACCGCGAAGTCATTATGTGAAAAGATACAATCATTCATAACAGAAACCATCATAATATACGATACATCATGGGCCCGGAACAGCAAAAGATATATGGCATACCTGTCCATCAGCCGATGGCCTAACATCAGTCTAGCAGCTATGCGACCAGCTTCATGATGTGGGACAGATTTGCATCAAAGCTGATGGGACAGACCAGTAAAGATCAGAAAGAGAGGAACTCTAAGTTATGCCTGGTTGGTGCCCAAATTTACCCTACCAAAATATTGGCAGCCTGTGATACTTTGGTTACTGGTTGATCGCCAAAAGTTTGGTTGCCTATGTCATTTTTGCCAAAAACAAAGTGCCAACAAAGGGTCAAGGAATCTATTGCAATTTTTTGGCTAGCTAATGGTAGCCAAAAATTGGTAGGGCATGCTATGGCATGAACCAAACATACCCCAAGAAACATCTTTAACTAAGTGAACCTACGAAATCCAAATGGACTTTGACACCAAAAAAACCTTAGAATCGTTTAATCAAGTAAAAACACAAGCACGTAAGAGCTCAGGAGCAAGACAAGTTAGAACGTTTAGCATTAAACTATCTGACTACCTCATGTTGTTGTCAAACGAAGAAACGGGCTGGGGTGTTTGAAATAATCATATTACCTGTCTTCTCGAAGTAATTTCATCCGTCTTTCCATTTCGGCAGAACTGAGCTGTTCTGGACCAGTTGACGCAACTGATTTTTCAGGAGGCGCATTTGGTCTAGTGGGCACAATACCTTGATGTTTGCCTAAAACCCTAGCTAAAAGGACAATGTCATCAGTTATTTATATGTTTTGTACTTTTGTTGCAAATCTCCACTAATATAAAAAGAGCCAGAGGTGGCTGATCCAAATAACATCAACCGTAGGATCTTAGGAATCCAACGTTCTACAACTCTCCAATGATGTATCATACCCCCCTAATAATAGCCCTTGATCATCGAAATCTAACGATCACAATTAGCCTAATGTTGTACAGACCACATCCACGGGCTCCTTCCCGGGTGATCGTGGCCTCGTGGGACGGTTCCTGCCTGACGCGCATACGTGGTAGAGCCCACTACCATACGTCATTATCCTTTCTTTTTTATTTGTCTTCTTCCTTCGTTTCCCGACCACACACCAGCGCCACCAAGCACCACGACCCGCCGGCGCCAGTGACAGGGAGAGGGGCGGCGGTGCTGGCCCGGGACCGAGCCGGCGACCTCCGACGAGCCGCGACCGAGATAGGAACCAGTCAATACCACGTTGGACTGGAGATTAAAATTCCCCATCTTCCCCTATCTCCCGAGATCCAATCCGATGTTGTCGTTTCTCCGCAGTCCAGGCAGATCCGCCGCCGTGACGCTGATTTCCCCTACCCGTCGACACGACGTCCTCATCGACCCGTCGTCATGTGCTCAACACCGCAGGCCAGAAGGACCGTCGCCATCACGCCGACATCCTATCTTTGTAGTCGCACGGGTTGCGGCGTCCATGGTCCTCAATGCAATTGTGTGGCAACTGGCAACTGGATCCCAAGGTCAAACCTGCTTCCGTCCTTCATTATTGAACAATTGTCTTGCCCCTCCTGAGATCTTTTTTGCGAGCGTGTATATTGCATCCCTGTACACTTCATTGTTCTGATGCGTCTTGTTCATTTCTTAATTACGGTTACAGTGTGGTGATGTGGAGCTGTCTGAAAGAGGTCATGGATATGGTAGAGAGCATTCTGATGCTGCCAGAGATGCCTTTCAGGCTGAACTTGCTTTATGCCGAGAAGAATGCAAAACCAAGGGTGTGACAAAAAAAATGGAATGAGAACTTGACAAGTCAAAATACAAGAAGAAAATGAAGGATTTTCAGAGCTCTAAGGACCTCGAGGTAGTTATGCATCTGTGTATGTTCATACTGTCTACTCTTCTCTTCCTCAATACATTGTTTGTCATGACCGTGTACATGAGGAAACATCAGAGCAATCGTAAATATTGCTTGTACTCTCCATGTTCTGATGGCTAGACATCTTTCACCTGCGAAAGGACAAGTTCCAAGGTACACCAGACACATTTACTCGAGTTACTTTTTCTTGATAAGTACAATGCACAATTACTCAGCAGTGGCAGTTTAAATCCTTGTCACCGTGTTGATATTTGAGTATATAGCAAGTATTCTGCATAATTTACTTTGTGAAGCGTTTAGCTGCAGACTGAATTATTATGTGGTTATGAGTTATGACCAGTACAAGCATGATATTCGTGCAATTGTTTTTTGGTCTTCCATTTCCCTTCTCACTACTGATCCAGAAGCTCATTGCTACAATTAAGAAACCAGATTAGTCAAATATATATTCTCATTTCTGATGTTTAAACAAGTTTCATATCTGATGTGGCGTATTTATTTATAGTTCTGTCTTTGCTAGCTGTATCATTGTTTGCTACGTCTTAACTGCTTCTCCTCCAAGCAAATATAATTAGCAATTGTACTAACTTCGCCACTCCTCTTTCCTATAGGCTAATTTATCATCTGGGAATTACTCGCTATTCCAGCAAAATCTTTTGCCGATGATGGCAAGATGACAGTTGGCTGCACAAAACTGAGACAAGCGGATACCAGAAGTGGTGTCGATTAGGCTATGCTGAATAATGTTAGGAACAATGACGTTCAACAAGTTTGTTAGGAGATTTGGTATATTTATTTTTAATTTACTTTTGGCTAGCTGTATCGATGTTAACATATATACAACGTAGCTGGGAGTCTTGCTAGCTGTACATCTTCGCAATATACATCCCAGTTGTTAAAGTGAGGCTTGGCCTATTACAGTCACAACCTTACATTAAGCAGCATCTGTGAAATTAGGTGTTTGTACCTATAACATTGCTAACCTTTCAATGGAACTCCACATTTGTATAGACTGCAGCTAGAAAGACTTATAGCATGCAGGTAAGGAGAACAATCTTGGGCTTAAATTTATGTGATTGAGTACTGAATGTGTTACTTCAGTTTTGCCCTTACGTACTTGTTTAGTTTGGATGTTGACATGCCAAGCATCTTGCACCGCAATGACATGAAAACTGGTGTGGTTCAGCGAGTTGTAAATGGTATTGTTAAATGTTCATGAACATCACCAACTCTACTACAAGGACTGTGAATTCCGCAATAGCAAAAATATCATCGATGCATGCTGAATTAGCACTTACATTGATTTACTATTTCTCGGGTGCAGATGTATTTGGGAAAAGTAAGGTGAGAATCTCCTAGATGTTTGCGTATGTTTGTTGTGTAGAGTTTCTTTTGTAAAATGCTAGAAAGTGAATTAAGCTTCGTCTCCTTATATTCGAGGGACCTTCTTAGCTTGCCAAAGGACAACCTCAGAAACAACCACATAATTGTAATGAGGAGTGTATTGTTGCGTGATTGGTATCCCTCGTATATATTAATGCTGGACTGTATGAAGAAAAATAGAACAGGTCCATTACCATGTGCTCTTGCATAGTTGCATTCTATGCAAACAATGGAGGAAGTTTAGTTACCCTGTTGATCCGGAAAAATATCCTTTTGCAGCTTCTGGAGGTTTCCTAAACTTAGTGGCTAGCTCATATAATCTGAATACAAATTGTTATATGTCATTTAAATTCATGCATTGCATGAAACGTGCAGGTGCACGTGCTTGGTTACTAGTAAATGTATAGACTAGAGGTGGAACTCAAAATAAAATAATTGAAGTGCACCAGAAGTAACATTAGGAAACTAATAATCCTTAATCTAAAAAAATAATCAGTTCCCATAAGAATCTATGTGGTCTTCATAATTTTAGATATATGATATATATTTTATGTAACAACTTGCTAAAACTAAGTCCAGATAAAGATGTACCGAGCAGATACACTGAATGAGCATTACCTACAAAGTCACGACATGAATCACGGTTACCAACAATATCGAACTCAAACATGTAACCACCACCCTGAGAAGAAGAAAAAACATGCACATCAAAATCTCCTCTTTCAGGAAACAAATGCAGAGCATATAACTATAAACAAATCCTCAACATGATGTTTCAAGTTATCATACCTTGTCAGAATCTTTTGAAAGATTCAATAATGGTGGTGTTGGTTTGCTACCATCTACTTTGTTGAACTTGTGACCTGAGGCACATGGAAAGAGTAAAGTACAAAATTACCATCAAGCATATTGGTACTGTACATGAAATCAATTTAACTGTTTCATCAACCACCATGCATGACATACTCAGGCACGTTGAACATGTAACCTTGGATGTAATTATTCACTTAGTTTGTGTTCTGTTAATAATTTCAATACTCCACAGTAAATTACAAAACACATCCAGTAAACACCCACCTATCTACATAGTAATAGTTTCGTAGCATGTCAGTCATCAGGACAACGACAGTACTTTGATTTGTAAAACACTCTGGTATGTTTCTGAAACCAGCACTTCGTATGGACAAAGAGTAAGTACCTTTGATGGTTCGGAAGTCGATATTGAGCTTCATTAGTGAGCGCGGATCATTAGGAGTAAATGCTAACTTATCTTCGTTCTGCATTTCTGCAATTACAAGAACAAGTGATTGGTCCAATTTAGATCAAGCAAGCTCATTCTGGTAAACTTGCAAGCACTAACAGTGGCCAAGAAAGGAATGAATGAATCACAAGCACATTCCAGTTTCCCGTGAAAAATACTGGTATCATACAGGGAAAAAAACACTGAAAAACCAAACAACTACTCGAAGCAGAATATTTTTAGCAGGACCTGTTAACTGGATTGATCCAACTTGGAGAATAAACTGGGACAGTCACACACCATGAGCAAATGAAAGATTATGTTTGGCACACAATGTTCTGCGATTAAACCCCAGGACCCGGGTGACCTAAACATATAACAAATGAAATAATTCGGCACAGGCACACGCAAGCATTGCTCCGATCCAAGCAGCAGCGTGCTTCAATTTGTTCTGTTTCGGATGATGATGCCGATGGAGAGGGGTTTCGGATGGGAGGAGGCGGAGAGGCTGGAAAAGGGCGAGCAAGGACGGAACGCACCATGCGGAGGATGCCGGTGGTGCCGGGATCCTTGACCGTGGTCTTGTACTTGGCGCCGATCGTCATGGTCCCCATCGCCGCCTCCTCCTCCTCGCTCTCGCCCCGGCGGGAGTCCTAGGGTTTCTGTGGCCGGCCTACAGGGAACAATCGCTCGGCTGCGGCTGGTCGCCACTCCTCACCGGCGCCGGCGCCGGTGCCGATGGGGGCGGTGTGGAGTAGGGCTTGGTGCGACGCGCTGCTGCAGGCCAACAAACACTGGCTGCTACAAAGAGATGCTATATATCGCCTTAAAGCGGCGCGGAAGGCTCGCGCCGCCTGCAGCGCCCACTAAATGGCCTCAACGACGCGGCCCATTTAAGCAGGTGAATTTATTTTTACTTTTACTTTTCGTTTGCTGATTTGATTTGAAACAAATTCGAATATGAATAAATTTCGAATTTGAACAATTTTCGAACTTGAACAATTTTCTGAACAAATTTCGAATTTGAATAATTTTCAAAAATGAACAAAAATCGAAAATGAACAAAATTTAGAATTTGAACAATTTTTTAAAATGAACAATTTTCGAAACTGAACAATTTTCGAAAATAAACAAATTTCGTATTTGATGCTCCGTTCGGATGTTGATATTGGGAGCTCCATATTGATATTGGGTTGAATATCAATATCATGAGATATTGATATTGAGTTTGAATGTCAATATTTTTGTTTGGACGTGTTAGATATTCAGACACAAACAAGATATTGAGTTTGAATATCAAATGTTGTTTGGATGTGTTAGATATTCAGTTTTTCGAGATTTTGATCATTATACTATTATTTAGTGCCAAAATTATACAAAACAGGCATATCAAATTATCCAGTACAATCTGACCATTAAATTAGCACCAAAATTAGCACTCGATGACCAACACAGCACAACACCACCATTAGCACTCGATGACCAAAATTAGCACTCAATGGCACTGGGCGGGTGTGGGCGGAGAGGCCGGAGCAGTCGGGGACGGAGGCGGGGGCGGGGACGGAGGTGGAGGCGGCTGGATGGAGGAGGACGCGGGGAAAGGGAAGAAGACCATCGATCCGTACCTCAAGGGCGCCGGAGGAGCAGAGGAGCGGAGGCGGGAAGCCGGAGGAGAGGAGCAGAGGCGAGGATGCCGTCCTCGGCCGTGCGACGTGGAGCCAGAGGAGAGGAGCAGAGCAGAGGCGACGCGGGGAAGGAGCAGGCGGGGCGGCACGGGTAGGAGAAGGGGGCGGTGCGGGGAAGGAGGAGGTGGGGCGGCGCCGGCGTGGGGAAGGAGAAGGAGGTGGCGCGGGGAAGGAGGAGGCGGGGCGGCGCCGGCGCGGGGAAGTAGAAGGCGATTCGGTGCGGCGCTGGCGTGGTCGTGGTCGCGAGGGAGACGATGGAGAGAGGACGCGCACGGGCACGAAGTGAATATCGACCCAATGTCTAGCTAAACAGCTCGACATTCGCTGGGAGGTTTTTTCCACTACGGATGCCATCCTCGATATCCAACGCGAATACCTCGTTTGAATATCTAGTACATCTGAACAGCCCAGTTTCAGTTATTCGGGTAAGAAAAGCTCCGAATATCCAATATCGACCCTCAATATCAACATCCGAACGGGGCATGAGCAATTTCAAGAAATGAACAAAAATAAAAAATGAACAAAATTTCGAATTTGAACAAATTTTGAAAATGAACAATTTTCGAATTTGAACAATTTTTGAAAATGAACAAATTTCGTATATGAGCAATTGGCAAAAAATGAGCAAAAATCAAAATTTAACATAATTTTGAATTTGAACAAATTCGGAAAATGAACAGTTTTTGAATTTGAACAATTTTTTTAAAATAAACAAAATTTCGAATTTGAACAAATTTTGAAAATGAACAAATTTCAAATTTGAACAAATTTCAAAAAATAAACAAATTTCGAAAATGAACGAATGTCGAATTTTGAACAATTTAAGAAAATGAACAAATTTCGAATTTGAACAGTTTTTAAAAAGGAACCAATTTTCAATTTGAACATTTTTTGAAAATGAATAAATTTCGAATCTGAACAAAATTTGATTCGAATTGGAAACAGAAAACAGAAAAAAAAACGAAAAAGAAAAAGAAAAATGAAAACGAAGAAAGAAAAAACAGAAAAGAGAAATTTCCTGAAAGACGCACGCGCGCCTGCCCTTATTGGGCCAAACTGTCCGGCCTAGTATGGGCCTGGCATTGAGCTCACGCCCATTGACCTCACTGCTTTTGTTCTGTTATATCTTGTCTTCTTCCTCGGGGAGAAACAAAGGCAAAGAGATGGGGAAGGAGGCGCTCGACTACGTGCGGGTGCCGTTGGGGCTGGCGCTGATGGTGGGTTACCACGCATGGCTTCTCCTCCGCATCCGGCGACGCCCGGCCACCACCGTCATCGGCGTCAACTCCATCAACCGCCGGATCTGGGTCCGCCACATCATGGAGGTTTGTCCGCCATTTGCCCACCTCGCATTCCTGCCGGCTTCCAGTCGATCACCATGACTCACCTATCCTCGCGGAGCCATTGGTTCTTGATCGGATCGCCTCCAGATATTCGTTTTTGTTTTTTGATTGATCGGTTCAACTGACGGGTGCATGCATGCAGGAGCCATCGGGGAAGCACGCGGTTCTGGCGGTGTAGACGATCCGGAACAACATCATGGCGTCGACTCTCCTGGCGTCCACTTCAATCACACTCAGCTCTCTCATCGCCGTCCTCATGTCACAGGCGGCTGCGGGGGCGGCTTCCTCCCGGACGCGCCGCTGGTGGTGGCGCGACGGGGGAGGCGGCGTCGTCGGCCAAGTTCTTCGCGATCCTCGTCTGCTTCCTCGTTGCCTTCCTCCTCAATGTGCAGTCCATCCGGTACTACAGCCACACCAGCACCCTCGTCAATGTCCCGCTCCGCGCGCACCGCCTCCACCGCCTGGGGCTCGCCGTCGACTACGTCACCGGCACGCTCACCCGCGGAAGCTACTTCTGGTCGCTCGTCGTGCAGGCGTTCTACTTCTCGTGCCCAGTCTTCCTCTGGCTCTTCGGGCCCATCCCATGTTCGCCGCCTGCACCGCCATGGTGTGCGCGCTCTACTTCCTAGACGTGTGCGAGGACTGGGAAGAGGAACACGATGGCGAGCACGGTGTGAGCGGTGATGAGATCTCGGGACAAGGGAAGGATGCAGTAGAGCAGCAAGTGTAGATACACAATGATAGTGAATTGGGGACTTTGTTGTCAGGTTAATTAATTAGAATTGTTGTCAGGTTAATTAGATATAACAGCCCAAACTTGTGAACCCAAATTTGTGAACCAAATTTTCACTTTTGTGTTTTCATTTGCATCATGGCATCCATGCATCCTCATGTTTCACCTAATTTAATACAACACTGAAATGGAGATGAGGTTGAGTTGTTAAACAAAAGTTTACAAATTCTAATCCATATTTGTCAAGGAAGTTCCAAGAGTTCAAAATAATATTTTTGCCCATGATTCAAAATTTCTAAAGTAACAACATTTGGAAATTGAGCAAAATACCTATTTCAAACCCTATGAACAAATGTGGTCCAAACTATTTTATTTTGCGATACCAATTTTTGTGGAGCTACCACATGATATGAAGAGGCTACATGAATAATTTCATATTTTTCTAAAATGTCTAAGTGCCTCAATTAAATCTCCAAAGTGCTGCTGGTTTTAAAAAGAAAACTGGAAAGGACCTATCCGTGAGGAAATCAAAATTTCCAGGGGGTTATCGGCAAAAGGCCGCCATCTATCTCCTCCACTGGCGCCATGCCGCCGCCGTGGCCATGCCGCACGCGCCCTCGCCGGGCCCCCTCTCCTCTACCTCCCCCCTGCAGGAGAAGAGCCCCACGAGGCCGCACTGCTCCTCCTACCCGATTCCCCTCTCACCTGCTCCCTCTCCTCTTCGATTCTTCCTCCCCCCGAGCTCCGCACCGCCGCGCCATGGCCGCCGCCTGTCGCCGTTGATTGGAGCTTCCCCAGGCAAATCCAAGACAGCAGGAAGGTCCGCCGCGACGTCTTCTTCCTCTCCACCAACGGAATCGAGCCGCGGCGCGAGGAGTTGTCGTCGCCGTGCTCATCTTCTTGAACTCCGGCTGGAGCTCCGCCCCGCGAATCGCCGCTGTCTCCGTCCACCTCCGGTTCCCCCCGAGCACATCCACGCCACCAGGGTGAGCCTGCCGTCCTTTTGGACCTCTTCTCCCTCCCTCTTTCGCCGTAGCCTCGCCGAGGTTTCGTCGTGCTCGCCGTCGCCCCGTTCTGTTTCTGTGTCGGAAGTTCCGAGTCGAGGCCAGACCGGATTATCCGGACGAAGCCAGTACGCGTCGCCTCCAGTCCTTAGCGAAATTCCCAGACATCGGTGCCCATCGGATTTTCCGATTTTGCAAACTTCGGATTATCCGAGTTATGCCAGTACCTCCTAAACTTCGGTCCTTAGCCAAATTTTGAGTCTGCAGTTCGCTCGGATATTGCGAGTTAGGAAATAACGGATTTTCCGATTTGGTCCAGTACCAAAAGAATTTCCCTGTTTCATCTTGTTCTTTCTAATTTGGTTAAATAAATGGTACTGTGTTGGAATTAACTTATAACCAGGACATAAATTAAAAGAGGAAATAAAATGTAACAACTTTGTATCGGTGCATCAGAAAAATGTGTTCGATATACCAAAATGTCCGGAAATTTGTGAACTAACCTTTAAAATAAATATCATGCATATTTGAGCACCATTAGAGGACTGCACTTATTACAAGTTAGTAGAATCATTAAGTTAAATATGGGGTGTCTTTCGTATCCGGTTGAAGTATTTATTCTCGCACCCCATTTAAATTGCTAGAGAGCTATTAAGAAGTTCAGTACCTTAAAATTGTCATGTCATCATGTCTGTGCATTGCACCTGTTGTGTTCGTGGTATTTATTTGTTCCTTTCCGGTGTTGTTTGTGCATTGGTAGATCAAGGAGTTGAAGTGCCACCACCGTATCGTGACGACCCGTACTACCAGCACTCTGAGCAAGGCAAGCGTAATCCCCCATCTGAGCATGTCTTATCCTATGTTTCCGCAAATATTTTCTCCACTATAATATTGCATGCGGTTCCAAATGTCACTTTTGTTGGATTAGAGTATCCTATAGTTGCATTATGTTCCCTATACCATTATCTGTTTCCCCTCCTATTATCCATAGGATTGTATTGTTGGTCGAGATACTTAACTATGCTAGGTGGATGCTTAGCCATGCCTAGTTACATGCATAGTTGTACGATGGATATCTGATGTTGGGAACAAGTGTGAAATGTTGAGATGATGGTGGAGAAATGTGGTGACAGGTGATAAGATGCTAAAAGGTGGGGATGAGAGGCCACTGTGGTTGTGGTGCTTTGTCTCGTTCTCGCCGCCTAGGTGCGAGTTCTTTACCTCTTGAACCAAGACTGAGCGTGCAACCATGCGTGAGGCCTATGCAATTGCAAGAACCCTCGTTCGACTAAATAACTTGTGAGGGGCTAGCCAGGGTCCTCTAGTTCGAGCTTCCATTTGCGTGTGCGTGAGTTGGTGGTTGAGAATGGTATGAGGATGGTGGTGTTAGGAGAATGAGTGGCTGTGGGGCAGGGTGTTGGAGGCACTGGACTGTCCTACCGCCACTGATGATCCTGGATAGTCTCGAGCAAGGGAGAAGTCGTTACCGCTCCCACCCAGCCGGCTTTCCCCGGAAGAGAGCTAATAGCTAGGCAATGGGCCGGACGGTACGCGTGGCAAACATTGTACACCCCTGCAGGGTAAATCTTTTCGAAAAGCCGTGTCCACGGTTATGGACGACTTGGGAAAGGACGATAAGACCATAGAATGACATGAACGGAATGATTAAAATTGAGTACTAAAGGTACTACTCAAGAATGTAAGGTTGACTTCCTCGAGGGTGATTCGGGGAGGTGGCCTTTGATGAACAGGTACAATGGTAAGTGGTGGTTGATGATGAGAAGGTGATCAAAAGAAAAGAGAGTTACTTCTTACCCCTCTTTTGAAAATAATCTGATTAGTCGATGCCATGAAGTTATGTTTTGTTAAATAAAATCAGCTTTATGCAAAAGAGCCATAAAACTTTGAAAGCCTCATCGAGCTAAAGCACTATATTTAATCTTGCGAGTTCGTCGAACTCAACGTCGTTTGTTTTGTTTCAGAGGAGGACTTCACCGACCTCGAAGGTGGGTTCTATGTGGACGTCGACGAGTAGTCTGGGGTTCCCAGGTGGCAGCTTGGGACATCCTGTAACAGCTGGCGTTGGATGTTTATTTGTAGGCCTCTTAGGCCATGATCTAGATCTTGTTGTTAGACAACGTAATTCGCTTCCGCAGGTTGTACTGTTGGGTCTGTGACCTCTGGTTGTAATATTTGCTATCTTTCTCTATTATAAGAGTTGAACTATAATGATTTGTGTCGTAGAGTCTGTGATGTGCAGTTGTTCCACAAGTCTTGATCTTTCTATTATGCTATGATAGTTGTGCCTGTGTTAAGGCATCAATCGGGGTGTTGTGTTGCCGATGATCAATTCCAAGCAACACCTGCCAAAGGTTTTGGCCGGGGATTGGTAAACCCGTAACCTCCGGTTGTATCGCTTAACCGGTGACACACAGCATCACTGTATGGTAGCCGGGTCGGGGCGCTACATTAGATGCTAATGCTTCCTTTATGCAAAGATAGCCAATGAATATTAGGAACATCTCAAACAGGGAGGGAGCATTCCGTGATTTATTTAAAAAGAGAGAATTGACCCAGTTTATGAGAAAATTTATGTCGAACAAGTGAACAAATATACAAATCAGGGTTTTTTCAAGGAAAAACGCGTAAAACTGTGACTACGAACAAGTCACCTAGGATCCTACGCACGGAGCATTGCCGGAATCAAAAGCCGCACCAGCCAAACAATCCTCCAACCGAAGCTCCAAGGGTGAAGAGAGAAGCAATATCCATACACCAAAGAAGGTAGGCATACATGACTCTTCCGAGCACCAAGAGAATAATAACAACCGTGTTGGACAACGTGGCTCAAGGGTGTGTTCGGTTTGCGTCACCGCGTGGAATGTAATGGGTTGGACCTGCACCCAGAGCAGATTCCGGTGTTCGGTAGGAACTAGAACCAGAACCTAGCGATTCGTGGAAAACGAATATTCGGCATAGATGCGGAATTGGGTGGTACCTCCAAATCGGTGGAATCACTCGTTACCGAGGCTTGCTAATGAAAAAACAAAACCAATCTCACCTCCTCACCCCCGTCCCGAACCCTATCTCACCCACGCTCATCCCTCTCCCTCGCTTCCTTCTCTGTGGCGGCGCTCGACCCTCTCCCTCGACTGCCTTGTAGCGGTGCCCTCTCCTCCCGGCGACTGGAGCGGCGCGGCGGTAGGCAGGAGCAGGCGGCGGCGCGGTGGCTAGCAGGCAGAGCAGTGGGGTGGCTACAAGGTCGAGTCCTCGACAGTGCAGCGGCAGGGCGAAGGTATGAATCCACCCCTTCCCTGCTCCCACCCCAACTCCTCTCGTGTACTACAATTTTCGACCCAATCTTGACCTGAAGCAGATTGAGATTGAGAAGATTCGGAGTTTGAGAGCAGAGGCATCGAAATCTGTGGAGTACAATTTTGGATGCCTAGTATGTGAACTTGACATGTATGGACTGTAAACATGGTTGAACTTTATCGCTTCTAGATGAACTATGTGGTATTGTTGCTACCTTATGATATTTCGGTTGAAATTTGTCTTCTTTGTGATCTCATATCTGTATATGTTTGTTGTTGTATATGGTGAATTGTTTTTGTTGAAAATACAAAGTAAATGCTTGACGTGGGCCTACCTATCGGGTACCCCACCATGAGGATACCTGGTGCACGCAAGGACTAGGGCCCAACCGCCGGCCTACTAGATGACAACACTCGAGGCCCACGAAGGCGGCCCAAAAGAAGACAAAGTGCGCCCCAAGGAAGGTGAAGCTTATGATGGTAGAGACCTACCTTACCTGTAAACCTAGTCGGTTGCGAACTCCCGAGACCCAGCCTCCTATATAAAGGCTGGAAGGGCCGCCAATTAGGGCACGCTATTACTCCACCACCAAAGCCCTAGCGAGATCGATATCTCGTCGGGATCGCCATTGTAACACCTTCAATAATCAATCTCAGACAAGCAGGAAGTAGGGTATTATCCTCCGGGAGCCTGAACCTGGGTAAATCGCCTTGCTTGTCAGCCGTGGTAACTACCAGCACTACCATCTTTCTCCCTCTAAATCAAACTGGGGAACTCGACCCTGAGACTTGCCGTGGCCACCCCACGTCAATTGGCGCCGTCTGTGGGAAAGACTAGTGCTAGAATCATGGTTTCACCGGCTCCATCTGCAACGACAACCGGCGACATGCCGGCGATCACGAAGCCGATCCACATTGGCTCCTTCGAATTCGACCCCCACCCACCGGCCCACCGATCGGTGTACGCCGATCTCTATGGAGGTATGTGCCTTACTTTCGGTAGCATGCAAATCCATGTGAACAAGTGGGGGAATTTCGACCCTCCGACCTCGCGCCTCCATCGACTACCGGACCCACGTCTTCATCGACCGCGGAGATCACATCTGCATCGACTACCGGACCCGCGTCTTCATCGACCGCGGAGATTGCGCCTGCATCGACTATCGGACCCGCGTCTTCATCGACCGCGGAGATCGCCCCTGCATCGGCGACCGGACCCACGACTTCATCGACTGTGGAGATCGCGCCTGCATCGGCGACCGGACCCGTGTCTTCATCGACCGTGGAGATCGCGCCTGCATCGACTACCGGACCCGCGTCTTCATCGACCGCGGAGATTGCGCCTGCATCGACTACAGGACCCGCGTCTTCATCGACCGTGGAGATCGCATCTGCATCGACTACCGGACCCGCGCCTTCGTCGACCATAGAGATGGCATCTACAATAGCTGCAGCATCCTCATCGCCCGCGTCTCCATCAGCTGGAACAAGCGCGCCTCCATTGACCGCGCCGATCGAGCCCACACCAGCTACGACACGTGCCGCTACATCGACTACGTCTCCATCGACTCCGGCGTCCACATCGCCATCGGCTGCCACATCAAGCCAGGCCTAGCCGGATGAGTTCTGCACCGACTGCGGCATCCATCATGTCGCCTCCATCTTCGGCTCCGAGGGCAGCTCCGGCGGCGAGAGCAGCAGCAGCAACGCGTACTCGACCGCGCAGTCTTGCCCTGTCCAAGTCTTCATGGTGGATGCAACCCCGAACAGGGATCCCGGGGGTAGCGCCCGCCGCGAGGAACCCGTATATCCGATGACAGTCACAATGCCGGACAAAGTAACAACCCTGGTGATAACTAGGGAGATGGGAATCAAGGCCATGAAGCATGTCCAGGACTACACCTACCCTCCTCCAGAGACGACGCTTGAGGAGGTGATGACGTACCAGTACCTTGTGTGGAAGGAAAACGAGAAGCTGCTGCAAGAAAAAGCTGAGCTAGCCAGGCGTAAAGAGCTCGCCGATGAGTCGAGTGCTCGACGAGCAGCTTATTCCTTCTCATCCTCGGGACCTACCTCAGTAACGCAAGAAAACAGGCGCCATAGACCGCGCGCCCGCCTAATGACGGATGCCGAGAGGGCGGGGACCACCCGCAACCTCGAGTCATCATTTGTGACAGAAGACGCAGACGGGATACCTATCCCCAAAACAACCGCTGGAGCTCTCCTATCGGTGGGCACATACCTGAGAGCAACACAACCTCCAGAGGGCGACCCTCATGCAGCCTTACGCCGGCAGCAAATCAAAGCGCTTCCCTTGGCGGAAGAGGCACTGATCCCAGGAAACCTGCCCGTAACGACAATAGACTCGGGTGTGGTGGGGTTTTTGTCCCGCAGAAGGTTTACATGCCGTGTTCGCGTCTGTTGCATGACTCAAGTTGTAATAACTATTTCCGATAATAAAGATTTCCGATATACGTTGTTGATTCCATTGTTTGGGTTTCGTATGGTACATGTACATGATTTTTACATGCAATGTTTATGTTTCTGATATACGCATGGAAAAATTATATGATGTAGTTGCACATTATACAAGGACTTCAATTTCATATAGTATAAAGAATTTAATTTCGTACTCACCGGTGTTAAAAAATACGATAGATTCCATAGTGTCATAGCCCTGCAAAACATATGAAAACTGCAATCAACAATATAGCTACAAATTTGGTCTTAATTTCATATTACGAGTCAAGAAACAAGCAAGTTATTCAGTTTAGCCAGCAATGACAATAACTCAATTCTCCTGCGTTACCATGCCTCTGAATTCATTTCATAGAAATTGAGATGTTCAAATCTCTTACAATAATAATTCCACAATTATAAATCCAAAAAGTTCAGTTACCTTAGTAGCTGGTAGAGTTGGCGTGTTCTACTGATGTACTGGATCCACTCTAGGTCGACCACACTTCCTGGAATCAAATGCCAACAACATCAAACCAAACCTGGAGGTCGTCGTTGTTCAGCTTGTGGAACATGATGAGAACCAGCAATCCTGCATTCAGATTATGTCCACTGACAAACTGTTGCCAGCCATTCTTGAAAAGGATCCTGCCATCGGCGGTTGGGGCATAGGTTGCTGCAGTACTGTTTTGTTCCTGACCAAAGACAAGATATGATGAACCGGTTCTTGGGACGTCTATCACTGGCACAAGATGCTTTGGGATTCGCTGTCAACATAATCAAACAATAAATTATAAGTACGGACAATAAAATTTGAGAAAATAGAGCTCTAAAAGAGAAAGAAAAGGTTAATACCAATCCATTGTGTTTGATGTCAGTCTCAGTCAGCCTGTGAATAAAAACTGCACCCTTCCCTAGTCCACGCATTAGAACAGCATGGTTGATGTTTGCGACCTCTGATGGCTTGGCCTTGACTCCTTGAGAATTAACAACAGCTTTCGCGGACGCCTCGAAAGCGAACACTTCTGCTTTACGGTAAAAATAAAAAGAAGATAACTCACATGAATATTTCAGTAGCTGTGAAGTATTAAGATGAAAACCTTATATATGAATGCGCAGAAAAGAAGACATCCTATACAACAAAGTTGTCATACCTTGCACGACTTTATGCTTTGGGTTACCCTCCTGGTCTTGAGGATACAGAACAAGATAATCCTTTCCAGGCTGAAACGTTAGCATGACAATATCGGAACGCTCCATGTTATAGTCCTCCAGGAATTTGTTGTACTCGTCACCATGAATCCTAGTCTTGTGTTCCAGTTTGTCCAGGTCAAGCCGGTAGAATTCATTCTCTACAGTTTTGACTGGCCTGTAGTTGCCCATTTAAGTGTTGATCACCATCCTCACGTAACAGGGCACGTTCCGTGTCAGGTGGTTGACAACAAAAAGAGGGATGTGATGCATGTAAAATGCATACATGAACTTTGCATTATTTTACTTATATTTCAATCATATTTGCATCATATAAGGGTTATATCACTGTTTTATAATGATTTTGGGAATATTTCACAAGTTCCCCTATTTTTCTGGAATTAACCCTGCGCAGGCAGAAAACCATATTTTCTATGTTTTGATGTTTCAGGGACCCAAACGACGTCCAAATGACCTGAAAATTTACGAGCATCAATATTTGGAAGGAAGAAGACTTTGGAGCAAAGGAAGCAAACAAGCGGAGGCCCGAGGCCCAAAAGGGGGTGGCCCACGTGGCCACAGTACCAGGCCATGTGGGGCCCACCATCTGGAGCCTCGGAGCTCTGTTGTCGTCGATCTTTTCTCCACCGACTTCGTCTTGACCTAAAACCGACTATAAAAATAGTCCCCCGAGGAGTTTCGCGAGGGGGCGCCGCAGAAACACAGAAACCACGAAACAGAAGACCTGGAGCGGCAGATTGGAGGGGGAAAACTCCGGCGGGGCGCTGCCGGGTGGTCTCCATCTTCTCCAACATCTCCACCATCATCACCATGATGAAGGGGGAGTAGTCCACCCCCTGGACTTGGGTTTGTGGTGGTAACTTATATATCTCTCCTCTCTTTGAGCTTCACTAATTAGTACCGTATGAGCTGCTGAACATGATTACGGTCATCTATGTAATTCCTATGGTGGATATTGTGGTGTGAGATGATATTTGTTATGCATTTACCGTTGTGTTGGATCTTTTATGACTTGTCATACTTTGGAGATATTCTATGATACATGTGATGGTTTGATTTATGCGTAATGCCTTGTTTATCCTTGTCATGAGGTGATTGACACCACCACGTGTGGATATATGAGAGAGATGTGGTCATGCACACGAAATATGAATCATTGCGCTAGTGTTTAGAATATTGTCCATTATAAAGTATGATGTATGTAGGTATGGGATGGCCGATGTGACAACGGCATATGTATTGAGTGACACAATACAGCCCAACATCTTTTATCTGGGGGTAAAAAGGAAGAAGTATGATGTGGGAGTGACAGCAACTACGCTAGCCTTACGAGGGTGACATAGCAACACAAATGATTATTTTCTTCCAACTATGTGTTTTAGAACATGTAGCTGTAACAGCCCAAGTTGAAAACCTGAAAACCTGTATAAAATTTTCACTTTTGTGTCCTCATTGCATCATGGCATGCATGCATCATTGCATCAACTTTTGTTTTGCTAAACAATACCCTTTTTTTTGTTTTGCCAAAAGTTGGAATTTGAAAATGCCAAACTTGCTCAAACTTTCTACAAAGCTTTGCAACCTTCAAAGTTGTGAAATAAAATACTTGACAATCTTATATTTGTCCGGAAGTTCCAAGAGCTCAAATAAGTATTTTGTCTTGTTTCGAAATTCTAAAAGGAATATTATTTTGGTGATTCTCAAAAATGCCTACAAGCAACTATCTATTTTATTCACCAAGCAAATGGACTCCAATTGCTTTGAAATTTTTATGGGTGTTGGCCCAGGTTACCAGGAAGCTACTCAAAAAGTTTCATAATTTTTGGAATTGTTTAACTACTCCAAATAAATCCAAAACTGAGAAGCCAGTACTGGCGAGGGACCTACTCGTGATGATTTTAAACTTGGCAGGGGGGTTTTGGCAAAAACGTCAGCTCTTCTCTCACCTCCCGCCACACACGCGACCACCATGCCGCCGTGCTGCTCTCGCAAGCACGCAGCGCTTGGGGGCCCCCTTTCCCTCCTCTCCCTTGCAAGAAAGACGGGCTTCCACGTCGCCCTGCTCACCCCACCCCTCTGCCCACTTGCTCCCTGCTCTCCTCTCCTTCCCCACGGGCTCACCATGGCCGCCGCCGTAGCCCGCCGATTCCGGCTGCCGTAGCCCACGCCGAACACTGCCGCCTGGGGGAATCGATTCGCCGTGCCGTGCTCGTCGTCCCTGCCAGAGGAATCGGAGAGGGAAGCCACGAGTCGACGTCGCCGCCCGTTTCCTTCGACCACGGCCGCAGCGTCGCCGCCGCGTCGCCGGCCGATTGCCGCCGACCCCGTCCATCCCCGCCGCTGCTGAGCACACCCCCGAGCTCCGGGTGAGCACGCACCACTCCTGGACCTTTTCTTCCCCCTCTCACGCCGTGACTCGCCGGCGTGCAGCACGCAGCCGTGCGCGGCCGTGCTCTGCTCACGCTCGGATAATCCGAGTTGCTTCTAAACCGGATTTTCCGAGTGGAGGCAGTACGCAAATCGTAAGGTCCTTAGCCGTTTTCTTCTTGGGTGCACTCGATCGGATTATCCGAGTCCAAATAATTTCGGATTGTCCGATTTTTGTCAGTACCAAAAATTTTAGGTCCTTAGCCAAAATTTTCGAAATACACTGTTCACTCGGATTATCCGATTTAATTTAAATTCGGATATTCCGATTTTATACAGTATAAAATAATTCTCCTGCCTAATTTTAATTCTTCCTTTTGGGTTCTAAGGAATTGTTGGGAGTTGGATTTTTAACTTATAACAATGACATAGTTAAGAGAGGAAACAAATAAGAAAAGGGCATATCTAAATTTTGGTATTTCGATAAAAATAATAACTTTGTCGGTGCATTCTAAAAATGGTGTGTGATACCAAAATGCTCATAATTTATGTTTTAATAGGTGGCATCATTCATGCATGTTTATCTCATATTTGAGCACATGAAAGCATTAAAAACATTGTGGAGCAATTTTCTTCTCCTTTGAGAATATTTATTTTTCTCGCTCCCCATTTTAAAATGGGACGATCTTGCTAGAGAGCTTTTAATAAACTCCAGTGCATTAAAACGTCATGTCATCATGTGCTTGCGCATTGCACTTGCTAAAAATGTGTGGTGATTGATTGTTGCTTCCCGTGCGTGATGTTTCGATAGGTCAAGCAGACGGGGTCCCACCTCAATACCCCGCCGAGCCGTACTACCAGCACGTTGAGCAAGGCAAGCGTAATCCCCCCCCCCCCTCTGAGCATATCTTATCCTATTTTCCGCAATTATTTTCTCCACTATAATATTGCATGCGGTTCTAAATGTCTTCGTCTTGGAGTAGAGTATCCTATAGAATGCATTAAGATTCCTCATGCCAATTACCTGTTTCCCCTCCTATTACCATAGGGTTGTATTGTTGACCTGGAAATACTTAACTATGCTAGTGATGCTTAGCCATGCTTAGTTAAATGCCTAGTGGTACTATGGTGGTACATGTTGACAACAGGTGAAAAATGAGTTGATGGTGGAGAAATCGTGGTGATGGATAATAAAATGCTTAAGAGGCGGGATGAGAGGCCATTGTGGATATGGTGTTTTGTCTCGTTCTCGCCGCCTAGGTGCGAGTTCTGTACCTCCTGAACCAAGACTGAGCGTGCAACCATGCGTGAGGCCTATGCATTCGCAGTGCAGGAACCCTCATAGACTAAATAACTCGAGCGGGGCTAGCCAGGGTCCTCTAGTTCGAGCTTCCATTTGCGCGTGCGTGAGTTGGTGGCTGAGAATGGTATGAGGATGGTGGTGTTAGGAAAATAAGTGGCCGTGGGGCGGGGTGTGTGATCCTGGCAGTCCTACCGTCACTGATGATCCTGGAAAGTCCTTAACGAGGGAGAAGTCGACACCGTTCCCACCCAGCCGGCTTTCCCAGGAAGAGAGCTAATTGTACAGGTAATGGGCCGGGCGGTACGCGTGGCAAACATTGTACACCCCTGCAGGGATAAATCTTTTCGAAAAGCCGTGTCCACGGTTACGGACGACTTGGGAATGGACGATGATCATAGAATAACTTGAACGGAATGATTAAAACTTGGGTACTAGAGGTACCATTTACGATTGTAAGGTTGACTTCCTCGAGGGTGATTCGGGGAGGTGCCTTGATGAACAGGTACAATGATGTTGGTGATGATGAGAACTTCGGGTCTCAAGAGAAAAGAGTTACTTCTTACCTCTCTTTAAATTACTCTGATTAGTCGATGCCATGGTTTTATTGTTTATTTAAATAAAATCAGCTTTATGCAAAACAGACATAAAACCTTGAAAGCCAACCATCGAGCATATCTTAGCTCGTAATCTTGCGAGTTCGTCGAACTCAACGTCTTTGCTTTGTTTCAGAGGAGGACTTCACCGGTCTCGAAGGTGGGTTCTATGTGGACTTCGACGAGTAGTATGGGGTTCCCAGGTGGCAGCTTGGGACATCTCGGAGTAGCTGGCGCTGTGATGTTTATTTGTAGGCCTCTTAGGCCATTATCTGGATCTTGTTGTTAGACAACTTATTTCGCTTCCGCTTGTTGTACTGTTGGGTCTGTGACCTCTGGTTGTAATATTTGCATCTTTCTCTATTATAAGAGTTGAACTATATGATTTGTGTCGTAGAGTCTGTGAAGTGCCAGTTGTTCCACAAGTCTTGATCTTATTATTATGCTATGATAGCTGTGCCTGTGTTAAGGCATCAATCGGGGAGTTGTGTTGCCGATGATCAATTCCGAGCAACACCTGCCAAAGGTTTTGGCCGGGGATTGGTAAACCCGTAACCTCCGGTTGTATCGCTTAACCGGTGACACACAGCATCACCGTATAGTAGTCGGGTCGGGGCGCTACAAGTTGGTATCAGAGCAGTACTGCCTGTAGGAAACCCTTCTACTGGTCGATGTTGAGTCTAGTGTTTGTGAAAATATTTTGAACCTAAAAACGAGTTGTGAAAACCATCTTAGGATTCTTTTTACTCCTTATCTGGTTACCCTCTAATCTCGGAGCAATCTTACCTCGATTTGTGTTGAAGTTTTGACTGCTCATCTCTGCTTCAAAATTTTAGGATCTCGTGGTTGGGTTCCACCTTTAGTGTTATGTGCCCGGTTGCTTCCGCCGCGTTACATCCGACGTTAACTCGAATGCCTACGAATTTTGTTATCCGTTTCGAGCGTAATCTTTTGTTCCTTTCTTCGGGTTTTATCCCACGGGCTTGAACCGAGGATCCCGGATTGTGCCATTGGCACATGATGCTGATCTTCTACCCAAGTTCCATCTTGTTGATTCCTTGTTTGTTGTTACTCAAAGTATTATCGTCCCTAGTCTGTGTACTTGGATGAATAGTAATACTATTGCCTCAACCATTTGGAGATGGATACTAATTGTGTCATTGTCAAATCTTCAGAATGGCTCGAGGAGGAGGCCGCGCAGGCCGTGGTAACCACAACAATGAGGAGGATGATCTGCCCCCTCCACCCTCGATGGCTCAAGTCTTGATGGCTATTGAGGAGAACCGTGGGCGCAATGAGCGCCTGCTGGAGCAGATAGTGCAGCAGAATGCACAGAGGAATGGCTGCAACACTCTCACCGAGTTCCTCCGCTCGCAGCCACCCACTTTTGCTGATGCGAAGGAACCACTGGAAGCTGATGATTGGCTTCGAGCTTTGGAGCGCAAGTTCTCCGCGCTCCATGTCCCAGTGGCCGAGCAAGTCAACTTTGCCACCTATCTCTTGGTTGGGGCTGCTGGATGTTGGTGGGAGAGCCATGTGGCAATGTTTCCACCCGACCATGTCTTCACTTGGACGGAATTCCGCACAGCCTTCCGTGCGGCATACATTCCCAAGCCCATCATGGATCTGAAGAGGAGGGAGTTCCTGGACTTGCAACAAGGACGTATGGACATCCGCACCTATGGTCGTTAGTTCAACCACCTCTCTCGTTACGCCCCAAGGGACGTGACCAATGATGCTGACAAGCAAGAGCTGTTCCGCAAGGGTCTCGCGCCGCAGCTCCGCTATGAGTTGTTGCCCTTCAGGTTCCAGAACTTCCAGGAGCTGTTCAACCAGGCTCTCACTCTTGAGCAAGGAAGGAAGGAACTCGAGGCTTCCAAGAGGCCAGCACACGGGGATCACCAGAGTTCCTCGGGCTCTGAGAACAAGAAGCGCAGGGTGTTTGTTCCCTATAGTGTTGTGCCGCGTGCTCCCTTTGTGCCAAGGAACGCGGGATACAGGCCCCCACCGCCACGCCCCTCTACTCCGACGCTTGGGGCAAGCGGAAGTGGGTATCGCCCTATGCTACTGACCGCTCCACCTGGAGTTACCTGCTACTCCTGTGGTGAGGCTGGCCACTACTCCAGGGAGTGCCCCCAGAAGGCTCCTATCTCCGGGACACCTGCACGAGGCCCTGCCACTCCAGCTGGCAAGGCTGGGCCTATTGTGCGTGGTCGCCTGAACCACATCTCTGCCGAAGAAGCTGAAGAGGACCCCGGCGTCCTCATGGGTGAGCTACGAATCAACAACAATTATGCTACAGTTTTGTTTGATTCTGGAGCATCGCATTCATTCATCTCAATAGCGTTTGCAAAAGACCACAGCATACCGTTCGAGAAGTTGAACAGTCCCTTGACGGTCTCCACTCCTGGCTCTAATTGGAAGACCGATGGGGTTACTCCTGAGGTCCAGATTAATATAGGCTCCCTGTCCTTCCCTTTCTCGTTGGTGGCCTTGAGGTCAAATGGCATTGATGTCATACTGGGCATGGACTGGCTAGCCAAATACCATGCTAATCTGGATTGTACTGACAAGACAGTTACCGTGACCCACCCGTCTGGTGACAATGTGCGGTATTGGGCTAATTTATCAAGACCTCCATCGTCCATCATTCCCGACTCCCCAGAGATTATCCTATGCTTCATGGAAGGTACCACTCCTCCCGAAATGCATGAGATTCGTGTGGTGTGTGATTTCCCGGATGTGTTTCCCGAAGAGTTGCCTGGCATGCCACCTGATCGAAGTGTGGAGTTTGTCATAGAATTGCTTCCCGGTACAGCTCCAATTGCCAAGAAGCCCTACCGTATGCCGGTGGAAGAGTTGGCTCTGTTGAAAGAGCAAATTGATGCGCTGTTAGCAAAGGATTTCATCCAGCCTAGCAGTTCACCATGGGGTTGTCCGGTACTCTTCGTCAAGAAGAGGGATTCTACCGTTCCCGTCTGTTACTGATTATCGGCCGTTGAATGCGGTGACAATCAAGAACAAGTATCCTATTCCCCGTATCAATGATCTGTTAGATCAGTTAGCTGGTGCAACAGTATTCTCCAAGATGGATCTAAGGTCAGGGTACCATCAAATCAAAATCAGAAAGGAGGATACCCCAAAACGACATTCGTTACTCGTTATGGCTCATATGAGTATACCGTCATGTCCTTTGGTCTCACAAATGCTCCAGCTACTTTCATGAGGCTCATGAACTCCATTTTATGGATTACTTGATAAGTTTGTCGTCATTTACATCGATGACATCCTCATCTATTCTAAAACCGACGAAGAGCATGAAGAACACCTTCGGTTGGTTCTGACACGGCTTCGTGAACACCGTCTTTATGCCAAGTTCTCCAAGTGTGAGTTTTGGTTGGATAAACTTGTCTTCCTTGGCATGTGATATCCGCTAATGGTGTGGAAGTCATCCCTGACAAGATTCAGACCATTCTGGATTGGAACCCAATGTCAGTCAAGGACATCCGTAGCTTCCTCGGATTGGCGGGTTACTACCGCCGATTCATCGAAGCCTTCTCCAAAATAGCCAAGGCACTGACTGACCTTCTCAAGAAGGATAGAAAGTTTGTTTGGACGGTCGAGGCTGAAGAAGCTTCAAACCCTGAAAGCCAAACTCACGTCCGCTCCTGTGCTTGTCCTGCCGGACACAGCAAGGATTTCGTCGTCTTCTGTGACGCCTCTCTACAAGGCTTGGGCTGTGTGCTAATGCAAGATGGCCATGTGGTGGCTATGCTTCCCAACTTAAGCCGCATGAGCACAACTACCCAACTCATGATCTAGAACTTGCCGCTGTGGTCTATGCTTTGAAGCAATGGAGACCATACCTGTTTGGTAACCGTTGCGAGATCTTCTCGGATCACAAGAGCCTGAATACCTCTTCACCAGCCGGATTTAAATCTCAGGCAAAGGCGTTGGTTGGAGTTAATCAAGGACTATGATGTAGTCTGAACTATCAACCCGGCAAAGCAAACGTCGTGGCTGACGCGCTAAGTCGGAAGTCCTATTGCAACAATCTGATGATTGAAAAGGCCCAACCTGCCCTTCATGAAGAGTTCGCCCGTCTGAACCTGGAAATGGTTCCCTCCGGCTATCTAGCAAATCTGGAGATCAAGTCTACCCTGTAGACCAATCAAAGAGGCTCAAAGCGTGATAAGGGTATCCTGAATATCAAGGAGAACATTACTAGCGGGAAGTACAAATGTTTCTCTGATGAATCCGGAGTTGTTTATTTTGGTGACCGCTTGGTAGTGCCAAAGAAACAAAAATTGAGGCAGCTGATCCTCCAAGAAGCTCATGATACACCTCTCTCTATCCATCCCGGTAGCACTAAAATGTACCAAGATCTACGTCCACAATTCTGGTGGACCCGTATGAAGCGGGAAATCGCCAAGTTCGTTGCTGAATGCGACACCTGTCGCCGGGTAAAGGCGGAACATCAAAGACCTGCCGGCACTCTCCGCCCTATTGCCGTCCCCGAGTGGAAATGGGATGAAATTGGTATGGACTTCATCACCGGTTTTCCTAGATCTTCCAAGGGCAATAATGCTATATGGGTCATCATCGATCGTCTTTCCAAGGTTGCTCACTTCCTACCCGTCCGTGATGAGATACGGGCGAGTCAACTTGCCGAATTGTATTTGGCCGTATTGTTCCTTTACATGGGGTCCCTCTGAGGATCATCTCTGACCGTGGCAGTATCTTTGTATCCAAGTTCTGGCAGAGCTTCCAAACTGCTTTGGGGTCTCGTCTCAACTTCAGCACCGCTTATCATCCCCAAACTGATGGTCAGACCGAAAGAGTGAACCAAGTGTTGGAAGACATGCTTAGGGCATGTGTCATCTCTTTTGGCCAAGGTTGGGAAAAGTACCTCCCTTTTGCGGAGTTCTCCTACAACAATAGCTACCAAGCTAGTCTGGGCATGGCTCCCTTCGAGGCTCTATATGGAAGAAAATGCCGCACTCCGTTAAATTGGTCCGAGACCGGAGAGAGAGCACTCTTTGGTCCAGATGTGATCAATGAAGCCGAGGAGAAGGTGAGAATAATAAGAGAGAATCTGAAGATTGCTCAGTCTAGGCAGAAGAGCTACTATGATAAGCACCATCAGGAGATTCACTATAAAATTGGTGATAAAGCTTATCTCCGTGTCTCTCCCCTCCGTGGCGTTCGCCGCTTCGGAATCAAAGGGAAATTGGCCCCTCGCTATGTTGGTCCTTTCACCGTTCTGGAAAAGCGAGGAGATCTTTCTTATAAATTGGAATTACCGGTAAAATTTCCAAATGTGCATGATGTGTTCCATGTCTCCCAACTCCGCCGTTGTTTCAAGGATCCTATCCATGGGGTCAATCACGAGGAGCTGGATCTACAAGAAGACCTCACTTATCGTGAGCATCCTATCCGTGTCTTGGATGAAGCCGAGAGGAAGACCCGGAACAAGACTACCAAGTTCCTCAAAGTTCAATGGTCTCATCATTCCGAGGAAGAAGCAACTTGGGAACGAGAGTCTAGTCTTCGTGAGGAGTACCCCGACTTCTTTTCTCAGTCTTAGAATCTCGGGACGAGATTCCTGTAAGGAGGGTAGAGTTGTAACAGCCCAAGTTGAAAACCTGAAAACCTGTATAAAATTTTCACTTTTGTGTCCTCATTGCATCATGGCATGCATGCATCATTGCATCAACTTTTGTTTTGCTAAACAATACCCTTTTTTTTGTTTTGCCAAAAGTTGGAATTTGAAAATGCCAAACTTGCTCAAACTTTCTACAAAGCTTTGCAACCTTCAAAGTTGTGAAATAAAATACTTTGACAATCTTATATTTGTCCCGGAAGTTCCAAGAGCTCAAATAAGTATTTTGTCTTGTTTCGAAATTCTAAAAGGAATATTATTTTGGTGATTCTCAAAAATGCCTACAAGCAACTATCTATTTTATTCACCAAGCAAATGGACTCCAATTGCTTTGAAATTTTTATGGGTGTTGGCCCAGGTTACCAGGAAGCTACTCAAAAAGTTTCATAATTTTTGGAATTGTTTAACTACTCCAAATAAATCCAAAACTGAGAAGCCAGTACTGGCGAGGGACCTACTCGTGATGATTTTAAACTTGGCAGGGGGGTTTTGGCAAAAACGTCAGCTCTTCTCTCACCTCCCGCCACACACGCGACCACCATGCCGCCGTGCTGCTCTCGCAAGCACGCAGCGCTTGGGGGCCCCCTTTCCCTCCTCTCCCTTGCAAGAAAGACGGGCTTCCACGTCGCCCTGCTCACCCCACCCCTCTGCCCACTTGCTCCCTGCTCTCCTCTCCTTCCCCACGGGCTCACCATGGCCGCCGCCGTAGCCCGCCGATTCCGGCTGCCGTAGCCCACGCCGAACACTGCCGCCTGGGGGAATCGATTCGCCGTGCCGTGCTCGTCGTCCCTGCCAGAGGAATCGGAGAGGGAAGCCACGAGTCGACGTCGCCGCCCCGTTTCCTTCGACCACGGCCGCAGCGTCGCCGCCGCGTCGCCGGCCGATTGCCGCCGACCCCGTCCATCCCCGCCGCTGCTGAGCACACCCCCGAGCTCCGGGTGAGCACGCACCACTCCTGGACCTTTTCTTCCCCCTCTCACGCCGTGACTCGCCGGCGTGCAGCACGCAGCCGTGCGCGGCCGTGCTCTGCTCACGCTCGGATAATCCGAGTTGCTTCTAAACCGGATTTTCCGAGTGGAGGCAGTACGCAAATCGTAAGGTCCTTAGCCGTTTTCTTCTTGGGTGCACTCGATCGGATTATCCGAGTCCAAATAATTTCGGATTGTCCGATTTTTGTCAGTACCAAAAATTTTAGGTCCTTAGCCAAAATTTTCGAAATACACTGTTCACTCGGATTATCCGATTTAATTTAAATTCGGATATTCCGATTTTATACAGTATAAAATAATTCTCCTGCCTAATTTTAATTCTTCCTTTTGGGTTCTAAGGAATTGTTGGGAGTTGGATTTTTAACTTATAACAATGACATAGTTAAGAGAGGAAACAAATAAGAAAAGGGCATATCTAAATTTTGGTATTTCGATAAAAATAATAACTTTGTCGGTGCATTCTAAAAATGGTGTGTGATACCAAAATGCTCATAATTTATGTTTTAATAGGTGGCATCATTCATGCATGTTTATCTCATATTTGAGCACATGAAAGCATTAAAAACATTGTGGAGCAATTTTCTTCTCCTTTGAGAATATTTATTTTTTCTCGCTCCCCATTTTAAAATGGGACGATCTTGCTAGAGAGCTTTTAATAAACTCCAGTGCATTAAAACGTCATGTCATCATGTGCTTGCGCATTGCACTTGCTAAAAATGTGTGGTGATTGATTGTTGCTTCCCGTGCGTGATGTTTCGATAGGTCAAGCAGACGGGGTCCCACCTCAATACCCCGCCGAGCCGTACTACCAGCACGTTGAGCAAGGCAAGCGTAATCCCCCCCCCCCTCTGAGCATATCTTATCCTATTTTCCGCAATTATTTTCTCCACTATAATATTGCATGCGGTTCTAAATGTCTTCGTCTTGGAGTAGAGTATCCTATAGAATGCATTAAGATTCCTCATGCCAATTACCTGTTTCCCCTCCTATTACCATAGGGTTGTATTGTTGACCTGGAAATACTTAACTATGCTAGTGATGCTTAGCCATGCTTAGTTAAATGCCTAGTGGTACTATGGTGGTACATGTTGACAACAGGTGAAAAATGAGTTGATGGTGGAGAAATCGTGGTGATGGATAATAAAATGCTTAAGAGGCGGGGATGAGAGGCCATTGTGGATATGGTGTTTTGTCTCGTTCTCGCTGCCTAGGTGCGAGTTCTGTACCTCCTGAACCAAGACTGAGCGTGCAACCATGCGTGAGGCCTATGCATTCGCAGTGCAGGAACCCTCATAGACTAAATAACTCGAGCGGGGCTAGCCAGGGTCCTCTAGTTCGAGCTTCCATTTGCGCGTGCGTGAGTTGGTGGCTGAGAATGGTATGAGGATGGTGGTGTTAGGAAAATAAGTGGCCGTGGGGCGGGGTGTGTGATCCTGGCAGTCCTACCGTCACTGATGATCCTGGAAAGTCCTTAACGAGGGAGAAGTCGACACCGTTCCCACCCAGCCGGCTTTCCCAGGAAGAGAGCTAATTGTACAGGTAATGGGCCGGGCGGTACGCGTGGCAAACATTGTACACCCCTGCAGGGATAAATCTTTTCGAAAAGCCGTGTCCACGGTTACGGACGACTTGGGAATGGACGATGATCATAGAATAACTTGAACGGAATGATTAAAACTTGGGTACTAGAGGTACCATTTACGATTGTAAGGTTGACTTCCTCGAGGGTGATTCGGGGAGGTGCCTTGATGAACAGGTACAATGATGTTGGTGATGATGAGAACTTCGGGTCTCAAGAGAAAAGAGTTACTTCTTACCTCTCTTTAAATTACTCTGATTAGTCGATGCCATGGTTTTATTGTTTATTTAAATAAAATCAGCTTTATGCAAAACAGACATAAAACCTTGAAAGCCAACCATCGAGCATATCTTAGCTCGTAATCTTGCGAGTTCGTCGAACTCAACGTCTTTGCTTTGTTTCAGAGGAGGACTTCACCGGTCTCGAAGGTGGGTTCTATGTGGACTTCGACGAGTAGTATGGGGTTCCCAGGTGGCAGCTTGGGACATCTCGGAGTAGCTGGCGCTGTGATGTTTATTTGTAGGCCTCTTAGGCCATTATCTGGATCTTGTTGTTAGACAACTTATTTCGCTTCCGCTTGTTGTACTGTTGGGTCTGTGACCTCTGGTTGTAATATTTGCATCTTTCTCTATTATAAGAGTTGAACTATATGATTTGTGTCGTAGAGTCTGTGAAGTGCCAGTTGTTCCACAAGTCTTGATCTTATTATTATGCTATGATAGTTGTGCCTGTGTTAAGGCATCAATCGGGGAGTTGTGTTGCCGATGATCAATTCCGAGCAACACCTGCCAAAGGTTTTGGCCGGGGATTGGTAAACCCGTAACCTCCGGTTGTATCGCTTAACCGGTGACACACAGCATCACCGTATAGTAGTCGGGTCGGGGCGCTACAGTAGCCGTCATAGAAGTTTACCATGAAAGCATGACAATTGTGTGTACTTTTATTATCTATAACATGATCACCACCATAGATTGAGAGAGAGGATGAGTGAAACCATGAACCCATGTCCATTGTTCCTATAAGAGAAAACCTTTGTCTTGTCCTCTTGCATTGAAGAGGATTGGGACACTTTTTACATTCTTGTTTTGATACATTAAACTTCCATCCATCAAATCAATCACCTTGTTCTTTAAACTTGTTTAGTGCATAATCAACTAAAACTTGTGACACTTTAGTTGTAGGGAATAGATAACTTTTCCTTCTTGCTCCTGCATATCGATACCTTACTTCCACATTGAGAGGTGCTACAGTGATCCCCTGCTCTTGGGGGTTATCAGGATGCAAAAAATTAGAAGTAGTAAAAACACAACATATTTAAAAAATGAATTACAACCTGAAGGCATAGAAATAAATATTGAAAGGAATCATTAATTCAATTAAAAGAAAAAAGAGAAAAGGACAATCAGATATAAGAACAAACCATGTATATATCATATTTAGATCGAAGTTGCATGAAGAAGTTCCAGACAAGATGGTTCGTGAAGTTTTTGCAAGGCCCGACAGGGTTCCCACAGATGTTGGACTTCATCTACATGCATTAAAAAGAAAAAAAGTAAACCAGACCATCACAGATCTCACCAACAGAAAATCAAGATTAAAAGAAAGGTGACAGTAACATGAATCAAATGTCATACCCCCTGAGCAGCTTCCTCTTGCAGCGTGGCCAGAGATCAGACAGCGGTCGAATTGGTGGGTCGTTGCACTAACGACATCACAGATGTCCAACTTTATGAGATTGTGCAAATGGAATGTAAAATTCTTCATTCAGACTCAGGGTGACAGTAACTTGTACTGTCATGCTAATTCCTTTTTCAGATTGAGGACAATACTTGGCTTGGACTTCTGTAGCAAAAAGGAAGGGAAAACTAGTATTAGAAGTATGTAATCATGTTGAATACCTGAGATATGAATAAGTCCTAGATACATCTAGAATGGAAATGGTTTTGCGACTGATTTCATGATTCACACAATCTCATACACACAACAATCAAGTAACAAAACGACACACTGTAAAATCAATCTGATGCCAAAAAGCTCCTAACACAATTTGTGATGTCTTGGTATATATTTTTTTGAATGAAGAGGCCACACGGCCTCAATTATAATTAAAGAAACTGGATTCTGTAACAACTCTGTAAGGAAATTTCCTTTTTCACTATACTTTTAGGTTCCGTAAACATGAATCAAGTTCCGTTTAAAACTAGTATCTTTATCCATTACCATAATTCTAGTATGAAAAATTGGCACTGCATTAAGTACTGTGGGAATTGTATTCTCACCTGGGACAGTCTCCAAGTTACTATTTTTCGCCATATCTTCGGTCTTGTCTGTTGCATGTGCGTCCTCCTTGTTCTTGTTCCTGATACTTGTCCTCACCGTGCCAGCCACACATCCTGCTGTTTTTTGTTTCGCCTTATGAATTCTTTTCGGAGCACCACTCTTATTCTGATTCTGTCGTTACACAGCTGCCCCTAACAAAATTGTCTGCAGCTGGATGAAGAACTCCGACATTTCCATTTGTCTCCACATCTCTAGGCGTAACATTCTCCTTCTTCTATCCTTCATATTCCTCTATATATTTGATTGTTTGAGTTCCTCTAAACAAACTTACTTGCAATATCTTCTGAATCCTGAGAGCAAGTACAGGGACCCTCATCCCTGTCCTCATTTTCCAGGTCTTCCAGCATGGATGTATCTCTAGAAAAAATCGCATTCACCTTGTCTATCACAAAAAATGTACATTTTCCTTACTGCTGCTGGGACATCAACTTCAATCTGTTTTTTTCCTCTTCCAACAGATTCTTCTCCACTTCTTGTAACATTCCTTGTTAGACACTGCTCCACTGGGTGTGAAAAACTACAATGCAAATATCGAATCAAACAAATAGTTGCAAAATGTAATTTCTTCGACCACTTATTAGCAAAAACAGACAGAAAGAAGTAAAGACGAACCAAGAAAGAATCAAGAAAAAGCAAACAAGAAAGAAAATCATTTTGTTGTTTATGTTTTGTTAAAAAGGCAAAGAAGAAACAAACCTGAACCAAATAAAGAAACATAAAATATTTTTGGTATTCTTTATATAGAAGATGTAAAATAAAAACCGAACAAAACAAAAGGCAAATGAAAACATGGTCTCCACAAACAAAAGGAAATATGAACTTCAACTCAAACTTTTATCTTAACAGAGAATAAAATTTCAGAAAAAAAAGGCAAAAAGAAGTAAAGACGAAGAAAGAAAGAATCAAGAAAAAGCAAACTAGAAAGAAAATATTTTTGTTCTTTATGTTTTGTTAAATAGGCAAAGAAGAAAGAAACATGAACCAAATAAAGGAACATAAAATATTTTTGGTAGTCTTTATATAGAAGATGCAAAAGAAACACCAAACAAAACAAAAGGCAAATGAAAACATGGTCTCCACAAACAAAAGGAAATATGAACTTAAACTCAAAATTTTATGTTAACAGAGAATAAAATTTCAAAAACAATAAGGCAAAAAGAAGTAAAGACGAAACAAAGAAAGAAGCAACACCAAAAGCAAACAAGAAAGAAAATTGTTTTGTTCTTTATGTTTTGTAAAAAAAGCAAAGAAGAAAGAAACATGAACCAAATAAAGAAAACATAAAATATTTTTGGTATTCTTTATAAAGAAGATGCAAAAGTAAAACCGAACAAAACAAATGTCAAATGAAAACATGGTCTCCACAAACAAAAGAAAATATGAACTTAAAATAAAAAAGAAGAACCAATAAAGACTCAAGAAAAAGCAAGCAAGAAAGAAAATCTTTTTTGTTGCTTATGTTTTGTTAAAAAAGGCAAAGAAGAAACAAACAACAACCAAATAACATTAAAAAAATGGTACTTTTTATAAAGAAGATGTAAAAGAAAAAACGAACAAAACAAAAGTCAAATGAAAACATGGTCTCCACAAACATGGTCTCTGGATCCTGAGAGCAGCTACACTCCCCCTCATCCCTGTCCTCCTTTTCCAGTTCATCGAGCATGGATGTATCACAGAAACTGTACCCTTTCCTTACTGCTGTTGGGGCATCAACTTCAATCTGGTTATTTTCTATTCCAACTTCAATCTTGTTTCCAACTCATGCACTCTCAGTCTAGCCAGCAGCATGACCTCCTCCCTGCTGATTCTGACCTCCTACCTGCTGATTGTTCATCCCAGGTTTGCTTTGCACTGAATTTACGCTGGCACTACCTCTAGACGAATTAGCACCCTGAATCAGGTGATCAAAATTCCCAGCATCTGACATCCCTGATTCAGGAATTAGTTCCATGTTGCATTTCCTTCCTTCCCCCTAAATACTAGAATATTGCCTGAGAAATCACCTCGAAAAGATAATCCTGTTGTCCTCCAAAAGTTGGATTGTAGATCGGAGCTGGCACTCTCTGTTCGTGGGCGAATTGCTAACCGCCATACCCCATGCTGGATTCATATGTCCCATCTGCCAGCCGCTGTATACCCTCGGAACGATATGCGACACGAATCAAATGCAAAACAACTTGAATCAAATGCAAAAAAACTCGTAAGTTAAACCGTGGGCAGAAATCGCTCGACCAAAGCAGTCAGGTAGAGGGGCTGCCCCCGTACATACCGAGATCTTGAGTTTGTGGTGGGTGAAGTCGAATATCTCGTGCACACCGTCGCTCTCGACTCATTCCTCGTCGTGCCTGCCATGCGGGCTCTTGGAATCCTACGCGTCTCCTCGTCACCACGGCACGAAGCAACGAACCACCTCCTCCGCCGTTGGCCGCCAGCAGCGCCTACGCCGTCTCCCGCCGCATCTCTCCAGCAGTGTGTGGGGGGGGGGGGGGTGTGGTGGTTGTTGGAGGCGGCCGCGAGGAACCAGAACGCGCCGCCTACAGGGGGAGGCGGCGGCGTTTCTCCAAACCCTAGCGCCGCCGCCGTCGAATGACGGGAGAAGAGGAAAAAGTATCTCGAAATGTAAACTAGTGAAATCCCGATATTGTCCCTCATCGGCCTGAAGTGAACTATCTTTTATGCCCTCGAAACCGATGGCGGGAAATTTAAAATCATCTGAAGTTACCAAACTACCCCTCGGAGACGCGATGCACTACAGGCGAGAGCCCTGTAGTGAAACGCATCCGAGCCACCCGATTTCGGCCAATGGACGGCCCACATTGAACTGATGTACCGTAAAATGACCCTACAAGTTAGTTAGGTGTGAGAGTTTACCATATATACACCCATCTAGCAATATATTGTGAAATTTGATGCACTCTCCTTAAATAGAGCCTCCTTCATACTTAGTTTCCCCAATGCGTCGTCCTTTTTTGCTTTGCCATTAATAAGACACACAAACATTTTTAATTGAACCTACTTTGTTAGGCGACGAGCTTGATCGCCCAACACATCCTTCATATCTTAGCAAGCATAAGTGCTTCCGGTTGAGACATGCACATCATCTCTACGATCTTTCTCACATTACCTCTATCTCGACTTCGTCACTACAAACATGCTCAAGGAAACTTCCAGCGGTGTAGCCTTTGGGCATTTGGAAACAACACTATTCGCCTTCCGGTGAATATGGCCACAAAAGTCACACTTGACCTTCCGGTGCTTCAAACGAGAAATCCTTCCGGTGCTAATATGGCCACAAAAGTCACACTTGACCTTACTCTTGTTGGTTGGATCACAGTACTTGCCATACTTCCATCCAATTCTTCCAGATGATTGTCCACACAATACAAAATAATTGTTCACGATGTTAAAAAATATCATTCATGTATTGCACAAAATAAAAGTTCATATGATTTTAAAAACAGAAAAATACATTGAAAAATAAAACAGATGAAAAATAAAAATAAGCTGGAAAATGAAAAGATTGAAACGAGAAAAAGGAAATACACACAGCCAAAATCTCTACTAATATAAAAAGAGAGAGAGTGGCTGATCCAAACGATCTGGGCCCTTCAATCATCACGATCCAACGATCCAGGACCACCCAATGATGAGCACCTCATCACGCCCACGCCCACGCACAAAAAAAAAAAAAATCCCCACCACCTTCTCATGAAACAACCGCTTCCTATGGCCACGCGCCCACGCCTCCGCCGCCTCTTCCATCGCCCCACGTCCGTCTCATCCAAATCTCCAGATCGTCCCCGCCTCCGCCGCCGATGCCATCGTCCTCAGACGTCGCCCTCTGCAGCCCGCGTGGCCCCGCACTCCTCTACCCATCATCGTTGCCGCCGCCGAGTACTGCTCGAGATGGTCGCGATCGGATCCTTAATCCCCACGGCCGCCGAGGACTTCCCTGGCAGCACCCGGAGCAAGCAGCGGCACGTGGTGGCCACCAAGAAGACTGGGTTACGCGGCGGACCGGCGGTGCAGCGGGCGGCGGCGCGGGATGCGGCGGTGGCGCGGTGCAGGGCGGCGCGCTGGATGCGGCGGGGCGGCCGACGAGGACACGGGCTGCGGCGGTGCAGGCCGTGCGGCCGCGCAGGACCCGGGCTACGGCGGTGCAGGCCGGGCGGTAGCCCAGGATTCCGGCCTAGCTGCTCCTCACCGGCGCGTCCCCTGCTCCCCTAGCTCCGCTGCCGATGACGGCAACGTCCAGCAGCACCTCGCCTCGCCGCGGATTAGGCTCGGGTGCCATCCACGATGGCGTCCCCATCTCCTCCGATTTGGGTGTTGTTGCGCAGCCGAGCGAGCCATCCACCTAGCCCCTGTTTTGATCCGCCAAGATCGTGCACGGATGCAAGCCAGCAGCTGCACTACAACTACAAGCCACCAAATCCATCCCGATCCGGAATTGGACACTGGTGATTGATGCGGGAGTTGGAGAACTGGGATTTTTTTTGTTGAGAAAAGGGGAACCGGGATGTGTGTGCCTGTTCGTGTGTGCGAGACAACGAGAGAAGGATGCAATCCAGGTCTGAGGATGCTTGGTCTGAGGATCCGGCCTGAAAACTTACGCCTGATGATGCAAGGTAATTATTGCCCATTCATATTTTAAGTCATTGTAATTGTGATGATGCCATGGTGGACATTTTGGTTCAGATTGCCGGAAACATGCTATTAGGAAGTTTCTAGCTCAGAGTCCGAGTTGAGAGTTTATGTAATTAATCGTGATTCTTTTTTGCTGACCTTTGTTGCTGAAATTATTTGCAGTAAGTCTATAATACTTGGTTCAAAATTCTATACATCGTTATAAGACTATGTCCACCTACAGTTTTCCTACTTCCAAGTCAGTGATCTTTGACTGAACCTGTCCACGGTGCCGATGACGAGAGGGACAGCCGGCCAGCCTAAGTTGTTTATGTCGCCTCCATTGAATTGCTCCCTCAGTCTGAAGTGCCACCGTTCTGAGTGCCACGTCCATAGGAAATCCTGAGGTCCCCTTATAAGGTTAGCCTTCATATTTGATGGTCTCTTGATTTGTTTTCCTAAGGAGGACATCTCTTTAAATACGGCTACTCTGTTCTAGAAGTCTATTAATATGCTTTTTTGAATTTTCTGTTTCATCAGTCCCAAATACTTGCTACAAGTTTAGCTGCATTTTATTGGTCTGATCAAGTATCTTAAAATAGTATGTGAGACTTATGGAAGGTCGATTTTTCTAGATCCCAGTGTAATAAGAACGACGATTCACGCAATCACCAAATCCTTGTGTGTATATGTTTAACATAAATCTATCTGGTCTACATATATACTGTACAAAAAGACTGAACATCCATCTTGTGTGGATAAAATCTGCATCTGACTAGATATCATCAGTATAGTTGAGCTTTGATGAAAAAGTTTCAGAAGTTTGGCAAGCTCGAATCAGTTTGACCCGTCAGTGAATGTGCTCCATATATGTCCAGAAAGACTTGTCAAGAAAATTGAGTTCCTGCTGCTGAACCGGAGGCAGCAGAGGCTTCTTTTCCATGTAAAAACTTTGTGGCATGCTTTTCAAAGATATATTTTGTTTGGAAGGACTTCTGTATATTTGAATGTACTAGATTGTATTGATGGTCTTGTGTTTATAGATATTCTACTTGCACCTATTATTTACAGCAGTAGATGGCTCTGAAACACTAGCTAAAATTGGTATTTGAAAGATTCCTGGCCGTTGAAAAAAGTTCTGCCACTAGCCTGTTTAGTTTCTTTGTGCTTTATTATCTAGCAAGTTACTCATGTTGTCTTTTCAAAATTCTACCACTAAATTTTTTGTGTAGTCATCCAAGTGTTAAAATTGGGGCGCAAAGCATTGGCCAGGAGGTCGGGTACACTATTTTCAAGAGAAGTGGGGGCAATGGCAGGAAAACCATGATTCTTCCGTCCTGAGATCATGTTAAAGTAGAATTTTCTTTAACTGTAAAAAGGATGGCATATTTCATAAGTTGTTCTTTTTGCATATTCTAAGAAGGGATCTATTATGTCTCACTGTCTCAGGACCGAAGAAAATTAAAACAAAAATAGCTCCTCGAAACCAAAGGTAAGTTGCTATTTCTGCATATTCTAAGAAGGGGTCTATTATGTCTCACTGTCTCAGGACCGAAGAAAATTAAGACAAAAATAGCTCCTCAAAACCAAATGTGACATTTCTTGATTGACCTTTTTATGTTTTTTGCCCTTAACATAACTTCTGTTTTACTCCTACCGATATGATAATTTTATCAAAACTACAGAAATATTGCTAACCATTCAAGAATGTTTTTCTGAATCTGGTCTGCATGTTTGCATGCATCTACAACAAGTGCAGTTTATAGTGGTCAGTGGTCAACCCAAGAAAACGAGGGGAGTGAAAAGGAAACCCAGTGAAGCGGAGATGGTCAAAGATGTGTTCAGGACTTAAAGTACACGGCCGTCTTTTATTAAGTTCTTCTGTGGTATTAATATCCAGTTAAATCTTCCAAAAATGGTGTAGTTTTTCTACTTCCTACATGTAGTATTCTGTTAAGCTAGGTCTTTTGCACTGCTACTTCACTGATTTATGTTACTTCTTGAGTTCTTGTGCCCCATGTGCAGCTACAACCCAGTGAAGTACGCTGGCTGAGATGAAAAGATGATAGGAACATGGAAGCGGGTTTTGCCAGCATTCAAATGGAAGAGAGAAGATACATTTTAATTATCTGTCATTGAATCTTCGCAGCGATAAACACAGGCTTGTGTTGTTTTATTGTTAACGATGATCTTTTCCTAAAATGTATTGATTTTTTCCTTGCCTTTTTGCTTGGACACATAGGGCAAAGCTTATAAGAAAAGAGGATGGCCAAAAATTACTCATGATTCAGGAAGAAGAGAGACGTGAATGGACGAACAGGAAGAAAAAGCAACGTGCACCTTCCCTATTCTTTTTGGCACGCGACCCCAATGCTTTCATTTTTTTGGCCGTTGTTACTGCACTTGACATGCACCTTCCCTATTCTGGCACATTAGGATTATAAATATTTTTGCTAGATACTTGCACACGACCCCAATGCTTTCATTTTTTGGCCAGAGAACTCATTTTTTCCCTTAAATATTTGACAAACGCTGATTCTATTATTTGATGATTAAATGTACTTAATTAAAGAAAACAAATTTATTGATTTGATGAATAATTGGATGTAACCAGAAAAACAAGTTGATTGAACATGTTACAATCATCCATTTACACAAATACTTTTCATGGGCAAGTTTTCAGTATTATTTTCCAGACTACTGGTATATTAATGTAAAGAAATATTTATAAATTCTCTCTATCACAATACATTTTACACTACATCCGATCGGTTCATTTTGATAAATTAGACTTTTGCGATAATTTAGTTAATATTACACGTGCATTGCACGTGCACAATTACTAGTGAAAGAAGAAATCGAACTGGGCTGTGTCCGTCACCAAAACGTTTCTCTATTCGATTCGGGCTCATGTCCCGGGGAACTCACCCACCGCCTCACGCCCTCCCCGTCAAGTTCCGGGCCGCGCCACCACGAGATACCACTGGATACCGGCGAGTTCGACGGCGATGCCCAGCATGACCGGCCTTGGGAAGGCCCACGGGAAGGCCGCCGCTCCATACCCCCACGAGTCGGCCCACGGTGCCGCCGACGCACTCCAGCGCCTCGACCTCGCCGCCGCTGATGATGCTCCCGTCGAGACGCCGCCGCCTCCTCGATTCGAGGCCCAGGCGCCGCCGATGGAAGCTTCTTCGTCCGGCCGGAGCCCCGCGGCGGGCGAGAGCCGGGAGGAGGAGGGCTCGTGGAGGAGGCTGCAGGAGCTGGCGGGGATTGGCCGGGAGAAGGTGGAGCTGACCGAGGAGGAGGTGCGCGGCAACCATCAGAGGCAGGAGGACGAGGTGATGCGTTGGCCTCTCTCTCACTCTGTTTCTCCCTCAGTTTGCGATTCCTGGATTGTTAAGTAGACTGCGAAGCATCACCGAGTATCTTCGTTGCCTCAGAAAAATAAACCTTAAAGGATGCACACTGAGAGTCCTGTAGTTAATTTCTGCCTGTAGTTAATCTTACATTGAGCAATTCATCACTTTTGCTCCCAATTGTACTTGAACTGCACCTCCAAAAACGAAGGCCTGTAAATTTCACCTGATGTACTAAATCATTATTTTGATACTGTATTATCTTGTTTTTAATTGGACTTGTGTTATCACTTATCTGAGTCTGATAGAATCCAAATCAATGCCTAGATATGTGCGCTTGAAGCAATTTTTGGTGACAATATGGTCATGTTGAATAGAATGGAGGGCCAGCGGTGTTTCCAGGTATATATCCCTCAAGATCAACTTTAAGGCCAGATTCTTATCATTAAGGGCAAGGGTTTCATCTGCTCTCGTTACAGGTTCATGTGAATGTTGAGATCCCAGATGGTATAGATGTATCGGCGAGGCTCAGTTTTGGTGCTGGAGCACTAAATTATAAGGAAGGACATGATGCCAGTGAAGATGATATTTTTTACAAGTTTAGGGTCGAGCATTTACCTCCAATCGTGCTAACTTGTCTTCTGCCTTCGTCGTACCCTAGCCATCAACCACCCTTTTTCACCATGTCCACTGAATGGCTGGACAAAGTGATGATTTCTTCATTATGTCACATGTTGGATATGACTTGGGAAGAGCAACAGGGCGTGGAAGTAATATATCAGTGGGTGCAATGGCTACAAAGCTCTACCATCTCTTACTTAGGGTTTGACAATGAGATAGCTTTAAGCAATCATGATCAAACATGTACTGAAAATGGTGGCGATAAGCGTGATTGTCCCGACAATGCTCCACCTGATGTCACAATTCCAAGGATTATGAGACACAATGATGATAAGCGTCACGAAGCCTTTTTGAATGCTATCTATTGCTGCATGATTTGCTTCTGCGAGCTTCCTGGTAACTCTTCAATTTTCACACAACTGTTTGCACAAGTGTTATAGTAGAAGTCTTTTTCTATGCTATACTTACCCCATTTCATTTGTATTGTACTGTGGTTGTCCTTGCTCTCTGTGTAACTATCTTTGTAAAGAGCAGTTTAGTTCCGAAAGTACTCTTTTTTTAAGCAGAAAATGAAAGAGGCTAGATATGGTAACTGCAACATAGTTATATAGATGCCATGTTAGAGGTTCTCATCATAAGATAGAAATTCATCAGTCATATGAGTCCTTGTTCTGAGTGAATCTTTCTTGTTGTAGGCTACTTAAACATAGAATCATGGTACTGTGTTCTTCATCATCCATGTCCAACATAGTCTTATTTGTTTTCCATTTACATTTGTTAATCCTTGTTATTTGAATTTCACCTCTATTTCCGAGTCTAAATTATTGTTGATTTCATCAGGTGTCGATTTCGTCAAACTTCCATGCCATCATTTCTTTTGCCAGAAATGCATGCAAACATATTGCAAAATAAATGTCAAGGAAGGAACTGTAGTGAAGTTGCTGTGTCCTGATACAAAATGTGAAGCCTCTGTTCCTCCCACTATATTGAAAAGGCTGCTGGGGGAGCACGAGTTTAAACGTTGGGAAGCATTGCTTCTTCAGAGAACTCTTGATGCAATGGTTGATGTAGTTTATTGTCCGAGATGTCAAACTGCTTGCTTGGAAGATGCAGGTGATGAGGCTGTGTGTCCAAGTTGTTTATTCAGCTTCTGCACACTTTGTAGAGAGCGCCGTCATGTTGGGGTGGAATGTATATCTCCAGAAGAAAGACTTCATATTTTGGAGGTAAGAGGACTGCATCTCACACTTTTGCAATATGTTTAATTACATCCAAACAGTACTAGAAAATGTATTGCTATTAGGTCACTTCATGGTCTCAGCGGGCCAAGGTTAGCTAGTCATGTCCTGCAGTCTGTGAGCGTGAACTGATAGAAAATGTTTGGTAGCACTAGTAGGAAGGTCCTCAGTGTAAATGTGCAGTAATCCACCATACTTGACATATAATTTACTGTAATCTTTAGAATCAATACCTCTTGGACGAAGTGGATGGTTTACCTTGTCCCAAAGCCCTAAGCTGAAGCTTTAATTCTCCCTTTTTGGTCATTAGATCATTGGTGTCCATTCTAGGGCAGTAAGAAATACCTAAGATAGATTGGTGTAACCATTCCATCAAATGTGACATACAATTTCATGCAAGAAATTGACTATTGGATCTTGTGGTAAGGCATGGATGGTGGCTATAGGAAGAGATATGCGTCAGATGCAGTGAGAGGATATGAGGATGGCGTATCCTCTGGTGGCTCTCATGTAGAGTTTCTAGAGTGATTTGCCTTCTGATATGGATCTGAATACCATGTAAGATTCTTCTTGTTGGCTTTTAATTTGATAGATAAGTAAGTCTATCTAAGTTGCCATACTTTACTGTGATAACACTGAATGCCTTTCGACCATATTTTTCTTCCTTATCATTGTTTTCATAGTTGGTTGTTGTGAATGCTATCTTTCTTTTATTTGATACAGAAGCGTCAAAAGTCCGTGAAAAAGAAAAAGGGAGATGTTCGTAAAAAAAAAGTGAAGGGAGATATTCAGAAACGTATGGATGAAGTATGGAGCATCATGGAAATTTTGAAGGATGCGAAGCAGTGCCCGCAATGCAAGATGGCTATATCTAAGATAGAAGGATGCAATAAGATGACCTGTTGTTATTGTGGCCAGTCCTTCTGCTACCAATGCAACGCTGCAATTAGTGGATATGATCATTTCAGGTAAGCTGTATTTCAGTAGCATCTACTTTTGTTCATTGACATAGCTGTGACTTGACAAATAATCATGTTGTTGTCTCCAGGGGTGATTGTGTGGTATTTGATCAGGCTGAACTCGATAGATGGGGGATGCAAGTGGTGCAAAGGGTACAACGCCAAGTCGTTGCACGAGCGCAGGCTGCCTTGTTCGAAGGAGAATTTCACCCGTGTCCCACTTGCCGCCAACCAATTCCAAAGGTAAATATCAAAATACCTTATTTGTAAACCTATCTGAAGACCAGCGTATCTAATAATAACGAGGATGATGCAATTGCTTATCTTTCGCGTCAAGAAACCAAAACCTTGCTATTTCATGCACAACTTCCTTAAACATTACTCTCGCGGTTGTCATTTCACCTCTTGCCACAGTTACTTAATTCAAACCGTTTATTACAACTTCATTAACTTCCATGAGTTATGTCAATCAACAATTTATCTCGAGGTCGGTTAACTTTTTTTGCTTCAGCCGAAGTCTGGCTAACCACTCCGTGTGTGCTCCTAGTGAACTCAAGCTTCATTTTTATTTCCATGTTGCACCCTTCCCGATCCTCATGATTCTGTGTTTGCTTTGTTAATAACTTGGGCAGATTGCAAACAACAACCATCTCTACTGTTGGCAATGCACCCAATACAGCTGTGCGCTGTGCCGGAAAACTGTCCAGAAGATGACACAGCATTTTGGTCCCACTGGATGCAAGCAACACACTGCAAATCCCTGATGCGGTGCGAAGGTTCTCTTGCATTTTCCTTGCATATTCAGCGTTGGCAGCGAGCTTTGGTTTCAGCTCCGGAGTGTCTTTCCTTGTACCCTGGACAGCAGCTCGGCCAATGTTGCACCTGTGAGATGGAGGATGTTCTTGCACGGCTAATCGAGGGTTCTAGATTGTATTCATGATAGTTTTGGTTGTGGCCAATGTGTACCAAACCTGTTGGCTATGTGAGTGTTAACACAACCTGATACTAGTCTAGATGCTTGGCTTATGTGTTGATCTTGTGAAACACCGGTAAGTTTTTGGTTATGACCTACTTTCAATAAAACACTGGAATCGAGAACCACAAGATTTTTGCTGAGCTCCTAGTGGAGCCTGGACTTCGGACAACACTGTGAACAAGATGGGCTCGGCTTTCAAAGTTTCAGAAATTGCCAGCTCATCACTATGGAATCCAGAGAGCTCGTAAGTCGCAAGGAATCTTCGTGAGCCTTCAACAGAGACGGGCTCGGCTTCTGGTGGGCACGGGCGCATGGCACTGGTCGGCTTCGCCTCGTCGGCTTCACCGAAGCTGACAAGTACCTGTAGGCTTGATCCAAACAGAGCGTGTATTATTTTTTGTAACTTTTCAAAATGCGTATTATTTATAAAAATAATGTATTGTTTAATAAAAGTAGCGTAGCATCTAAAATATAACATGGGCCACCTATAAAACAATTAGGTGCTCTATTTGTTTCTAGAGTTTTTTAGTAATTGGTGGGGATAATCCTATCCAATCCTATCAAATTCTTATTTATCTCCAATCCACTATATTATTAGCACCTGATTAAAGACAAATTAATGGCAAATTATCCCCTAGAATATTTCCATCTAAATTCCTTCCAAATTAGTCTCTACCAATTAATTTCCATATCTATCCGTTTACCAATCCCCCTCTATATATATGCTAGCATTGCGTGGTCTTGACCCAAATCAGGAAGCAACCTGCCAGCAAGTAGTGCAATCCTTACCATTCACATGGAGAACTACATGAAGCGCATCCAAGCATTATTGCTCCTTATGCTATGCTTTGCTATCCATTCACAATGTAAGTTGGCTAGAAAACATCATCTTCTTCCGTATGTTTTTTTGATTCACCTCCTAATTATGAGTATATAATGGCCTTCAACTTGGGACGTCGACATTAATGTTATTTTCGTGTCAATAAAATTTTGTAGGTAGAGTCATTAGCATGGATCGCATCGAAATCGGTAGATGTATCGGTGGCGCTGGCGGGTCGTGCTTTACTTGCGTCCCCATGGAGAAGTGCTACAGCACGCTGGACGACTGCACAGCCATTGTCCGGGACCTGCAGCCGCAGTTCCCTCTTCTGCACATATATGAAAGTGAATTGTTATTTATTTACTACTTACTCTATCCTAAAATTCATACATAAATGTATTGTATATCAAGACGGAGGTAGTACTCCCTCCGTTTCAATTGACTTGCTATCCACCAAATGTGAATGTATCTAGACATGTAACGGAACCTGTGGGATGAGTGATATATTATGGGTTGTTACAGGATCGAGGGTGGATATCCCACATGTCTAGATTTGTTATCCCACATGTAACGGAACCTGTCTAGATACATTCACATTTGGTGGATAGCAAATCAATTAAATTGAAACGAAGCGAGTATTAGATAACGGAACCTGTGGGATGAGTGATATATTATGTGCCGATGAAGAAACAACTACAAAAGGAATAAGAGATACCCAGGGTTACAATATATGGTTTTAGTTTGAAATTTCGTCGACAACTTGTACGACAATGCTGTATGGTCTCTAAATTTTCATTCTGGTTGAGCCATGGCCGGTCTCGTTGCTTGTACGTCAAAGTTCTAGAAGCCTGACATAGCCCAAAACGTGTAGAAATCTTGACACCGTTCAAGATTCAGACATGCGCAGCAGAGGCGGAGTGACCATTACGAATTGTTGTGGATCCTGGCCCACCTTAACCATTTCTACGCAACAGGGTCATCGGAATTAGAGAAATAGATTAGCTGAATTTTTGTAAAATACTGTACTTGGCAGCCGGACATCATATAAACCGCCCCATATGTTACTCACGGGAATAACGTATACCCCATCATCGTTATTCACGGAGAAATAGATGCATGGACATGATCAAGAGGAAACGCAAAACCCTAACCTGCACATCATCGTATCGGCGGCGGCGCTGCCGCCACGAGGACCATGCTGACGGGTGGAGGGACTGGGCATCGCTGTGCCGGGACGTCCTATGCATCGTCCTCGGCAAGCTCACGCAGGCCGACGTCCTCCGCGTCGCTGGGCTCGTGTGCTCGCCCTGGCACCGGGTCGCCAAGAAGGAGCCCCTGCTATGGCGAAGGATCGATCTATTTGACGGCGCCCGGCGGTACCGCCACGAACAACAGCCACCTGATGGCTGGAAAGCCATGGCGCGCGCTGCCTTGGATCGCAGTGCCGGTCGGTGCGAGTCGTTCGCTGGTCATGTCGACGAAGATGTCCTAGTTCACCTCGCCAACAGGCATGTGCACTCCTCCTAACTCCTACTCCCATCGCCCATGCATGTTGCGCAGTTCATCTGATCTCGCGGCAACCGACTAACTCTAATCCTCACTGGTCGATCGTTTGCACGCAGAGCGCCTCTCCTGAGAAGTCTCGACGTCGCATACTGGCCTTGCATCCATGACAAGAAACTCATCACCATGATTATCATGAATCGCCCTCTGCTGGAGCACATCGAGATCTGGAGCAGCTTCTTCCAGGAAGAGATGCTTGTCGCCCTCATGGACCACTGCCCGCGCCTCCAACTGCTCAATGTCACCCACTGTCGGCCCACGTTCAGGGATTGGGAAGAGCCTATTGCAACCAGGATCCGCAACAGCACCATCAAACACCTCAAGATGCCCGAGTTCGTGCCCGACGAGGTCTTGTTTTAGTTCACACGTACGAGTTCGTGACACTGAACCCAATTAGTATCTGCTGTCACGCATATCTTTTACGTCTTCACCAATACCTGTTACCACAGACTTCCAAATTAAGGTCTAGTGATCTAGTCCATGAAGGATTTTTCTTCTTGGCAACATTTTTCCGGTTATAAATTGCTTCTGTATCAGCTGAAATCAATGCATGCGCCACCAAGGACAAGACAATGGAAGATCCATATATAGGCTCTCTCTGAATATGTTGAGCTGTTCGTCGGACACACAGCTTTGCGGAGATAATTATTATTTGTCTGTGTTGTGATCATTCATTTATATTTTCATGTGATTTGATTAAGAACTTATGTGTGATGCTATCAGATATTCAGATTAGATCGAGCATGCCAATCGCTTTGTCAATGCCCCACTTCTCTTTTGCCCCTTTGTATCATTGTTCCGTGTGATGGAATTTCTGGAGAAGTTGTGGTTATTTTTGTGAGAATGCAAGCTGGAACTTGTTCAAGATTCAGGGTGGAAAATGCTATAAAGATTAGAGTGCTGCCGGAATTAACCATCATTTAACACTACTTTCACAACCTGCTTACAAGAATCTCTTATGGTCAAGGGAGATATGATCAGCAATATCAGTATGCAACCAAGTGAAACCACGTCTCCGGCCTGTGTCGTCCCTTCACTCGTTAAAAAATGATCCAGGAAAAAATATACGTATGGCTGCCACAGGTCCAGGTTCATTCATGGCCAGACCTCCACTTAACGCTCATTTAACACTAGCTCCAAAACCTTTCTACATAAATTGCACATCTAAAGATACATGCGTCCCAGGGAGTTGACGACATGAGAATCATCAACGGTGTGAGTAAGCAGCCAACAAAACGCAGCAACCTGCGATAACCTGGAACCACGGCTCCTTCTTTCCCGTCCTATTCGTTGTTCTTTTTTTCGTCCCCGATGCCTCCGGGGACCGTAGATCGACGGCGGCAAGGCGGATCCGGTGCCCTCGCGCCCGGATCTGATGGGGGCGGGCCTGGGCCTGGCCGTGAGGATGGCGGGTCGGGGACGCCGGCAGCGTGGGCTTCTGGGGCCCGGTCGGCCACGTCATGGTCCTTCGGCGACGATGTGGTGCGGCGCGGGGCGCGGCCAGGGGGATGGGCCCGTGCGGGCCACATCTGGGCCACGGGGGCCAGCACTGGGTGAGGCTGCAGCGGCGGGATGGAGCGGGCGGCGTCGGTGGCGAGCTCGGGAAGGAGGAAGCAGCCCCTTGCTGCGGCAGGGGCGAAGTCGGGAGGAGGAAAGCAGGGGCGGCGGCCCCGGAGTTGCGGCTGTGGGTGGACCGTGGTCGGCATGTCGCCTGCTGTGGCATGAGGTTACGCAGTGGTTGCGGCACGCGGAGATGGTGGTCTGGTCGGTCAACGATGGCCGGTCGGTTGGGTTTGCGACACATCCCCGGGCGAAAGCCTAGCCCGGGTTGTCGGCCGGGGCGAACGATGGCGACGCCCCCGGACGCCGCGTCCTTCTTGAAGGCGTCGTCCATGTAGTGCTCTCGCTTCTCCACACCGGGTTCTCCAGGGGGAAGCCCCAGATGCCTCGCGGGGTCGGGCGAAGGCGCTCGTGCGTCGCGTGCCTCTTGGGGCCTCGCCTTGGATGTTCCACCGACCAGCGGTACCTGTGGAGTGCTGGTGGCTGGCGGCTCTGGGTTTCACCTCCGCCGTGCTGCGTCGACTTTGGTCGTTTGGGCATGTTGGTCGTCGGCTTGTTTGGGGCGCAGCATTGGGGCTAGCGGGGATGTCGAAGCAGCGGCTCCGTATGCTTCGCCTCCGTCGTGAGGCGTCGAGGGTCACCTCCTCCTCGTTGCGTCGAGGTCTTTGGTGTCGGCTTTGGTCGCTTGGGCGTCTTGGTCGTCGACCTGCGTGGTGCGTGGCTTTGGGGCCGGCGTGGATGTCGGAGCGGCGGCTCCAGACTCTCACCTCCGCCGGGTTGCATTGAGGGGTCTTGGTGTCGGCCTTGGTTGCTTGGCTAACTTGGTTGTCGACCGGTGTGGGACTGTGGGGCGCGGCCTCGGGGCCGGCGTGGACCGAGTAGTAATTTTTTTCTTTTTTAGGCCTTGTCCTATGTTTGCTTCTAGTTTATCAATATAAAAGGCAAATCTTTTGACTCGTTTAAAAAAAGAGAGTTACTACTGGCCTTGGATTTCCCTCTTTTTCCATAGCAGGCTTCTCCTTGCATCAGTTCATTTGGCATCAGTGTCAATGGCACGATTTTTAATATGCTGAAAGAATCAAAATAGTACAAAATTAACATCAACACACATTGACTCCTTCTAGTACTATGAAAAATAGAGGAATTTCTTTTTCTTATACCCGTCTAGAGCTTGAATGACGTCACTGATTCTGCCATCCATCAATCCAAGAAAAACACAAAATTTGTAGCCAACGCAAAGGAATGTTGCAACATCTGGCGTGTGAATTCGCAAGAAAAAAAATCATCAAATTTGTTACAATTTGAAACCACATGCTCCATGTAACACTCAACAAAACTAGGGAATAAAAAAGTGTAACAGATGTCTGGAAAATTTCAAAAAAACATGTCTTTTGCCTTGACAACAATATCTTATGCGTTTGTTCTACAAAATGAACACATGTACACACACGATATATCGAAGAATCCAAAAAAGTTAAGAAACTAGGTTCGTTAGCTAAACTGGGCTGCTGCCTCATTTTACGCATCAAACAATGAGCCAGACACTACTGGGCCCAAAAAAAACGAAAACGCTCCTGGTTGCTCGTGCGAGCCGTCGCACGATTCTGCGAGCGTGTAGCGACGTGCGCAGACACGTCCGTCTCCTTTCTATTCCCTTTTAGGCAATTTGTGTAGTTACCGTTTTAGGTATCGTCCCTCCCTATTCCCTTTCGAATTTGTTTGAATCGTTTCCGTCGGGTTCCTTCCTCTTCCTCGTGTCCGTCTGCGTCTCTGCGAGGAGATAGCGTCGCCGCTCTCTCCCAGCGACTCGCTGCATCCTCTAGCCTCCCCGCTTCCCGGTCGCCTCGCCCCCCTCTTCGCCGCCGGCGACGAAGATCAACCGTTCCCCGGATCCGCTTTTTCTCCTCCTCGCGCCGCATCGGAGTTCCCCATCTCGCGCGTCGCCGCTCTCCCCGGCGACTCGCTGCATCGTCTAGCCTCCCCGTTTCTCGGTTGCCGCGCCCCCTCTATTCTTCGTCGCCGGCGACGTAGATCAACTGTTCCCCGGATCCGTTTTTTCTCCTCCTCGTGCCGCCGCATCGGAGTTCCCCATCTCGCCCCCTGTCCGGTGCTCGCGCCGTCACCTCCTCCTCGCCGGAGACGCAGGTCCACCGTCCCCCGAGTCCTGCCGGGGCTTCGTATCTACCCGGACTGCATCTTATCCTATTCCTGCTTTCCCGTCGCGTCTCCCCCCGTGGACGCCCCAAATCCGCCGGGAATTTGTGGTATCCACTGGAGTCCAGTCGCTTCGGATTAGGGTTTTGGGTGTTCGAGTTTAGGCGACTTTGTGGAGATCTCCCGAGTTCTACCCGCTTTCGCACCCTGAGACTTCAGATCTAGGGATTTTTTTACTCCGCCGGTGATTGTTGGTTTGCGCTGATTTTTCCTGGTGCTCCGGTGAGTCCTATGCGCACTCTATAGCTATGTTGTTGAAATGTATGTGTAGGGATTTTATGCTCGTGTGCTTTAGATTTCAATTTCTATTCCCTTTATTAGGATTATTTACTACATCCCCCAATGGATTTTGATATGCATTTTTTAGCTGGATTATTGCGGTGGTTGGAGCTAGATTGGGGGGGGGTGTCCGATGATGTGCTACTAGGTTTTTAGGTTTGTCAATCAGTCAGTAGCAGGATACAATTAGGGTTAGTTTTTTCAGTTTAGGGGTTTTCGGAATGCAATCGCACAATCATGTAGAATTTTTGATTCGACGGTTGCTTTTACATAGCATTTGTATGGTTGTACTAGAATGGAGTGTGTTTATTGTTGATCTGTGTATAACTTAACTAGTGGTAGCTTTTTTTTTTGTGAAATCTGTATGAATCCATTAGAATTGTAGTATAACTGTGTGTTTTTGCATGTTTGAATTTGTGTTTTGTATTTTTTGAAATGCTCAATCTGTTTTTGTTTTGATTTGTTATGGTTGTAGGGGTGGGTGAGATCTGATATGGCTGGCAAACGAAAGGGTGGTGTTCCGGCTGGTAAGCGTAAAATTGAGGCTGCTATGTTGGAGGGTCGACTACCTACTGCGAAGGAGCGTGCACGGAGCAGGGCTTCTCCTTGCGGCCTTGTGAAATTATATGACGATCTCAGCGAAGACCAGAAAGCTGCTATTGTCACTATGGGCCTCGAATCTATGCTGAATATCAAGTGCAGTGTCTTGAACAATACCCTGATCAACTGGCTAGCTCTTAAGTATGATAGGTTCTCTCGGGCTTTTGTTATACCAGGGCGTGGTAGGATAGTTTTGGATGCTCAAGCTGTGTACCGTGCTATGGGTCTTCCTCGCGGCGAGATGCGTGTGGTTTATGGAGTTGACAAGGAGATTGAAAGTGCTTTGGGACCTACTCTTTTCCCTGGATTGTCCAGCACTCCTGAAGCTACGAAGCTGCATACCTTGCTGAAGGAGATGAAGGGGCCGATAGAAGCTTCAAGCAGATGTTTAGTATGTATCTGGTATCCACTGTGCTAGCTCCAACAACTAGAAACAGAGTCAGTAATAGTTGCTATCCAATCATGGTAATTCTTTCCGAACTGAGATTCTTGTATATATGTGTGCTTTTTCTTAGACGTTATATGTTTTTGTTCTGACCAGTATAGCATTTGATCTTTTTTTGTCTGGCAGGATAAAGTTGATCATGTGAAAGACATGGACCTGTGTCAGTTTGTGTGCGACAGACTTCATGAGCAACTGTCGATGGGGAAATTATCAGCCGCTTGCCTCCTTTGTATAGAGGTCCATTTTCTAATTTCCAAGGAACATCATTCAATTTTTTTTTCTGGTGTTTGTTAACTGCATCTCATCATCTTTTTTTCTTTTTGTTTTAGCTGCTCTGAACTAAGTTTCTTTATTTTACATTGCAGCTCTTGTACGTTGACTCGGTTGATATCAGTGAACTTAATATTTTGCTGCCTGAAGGTCCTTTTCTCTAAATGCAGAGTTGGTAACATCTTATATGTTTCGTTTCTGCAGTCTCCTGGGTACACACCTTGGAAGAGCCAAGAAACTGAAGATAATAGTCAAGATTCCATCGAGAGAATGCTCATTTTCTGATGGTTTTCTACATTGTGTGTGTGTCTTTTATTCAGCGGTACACATGTGCTGTGATGTAAGAAGTTTGTTTCAGTGGTTTTACCACGAAGTTTGTTTTCTACTAATACCGATCAGCAAGCCTGTTTAGATATATTTTTTGTCTTATTTTTCGGTTTTGTATTTAGTGCAGCGACTCTTGCATGTGTATGAAATCAGACTTTTGTACTGTGACGGTTCGACAAACGTTTTTTTATCATGTTTCTTGGTTTGTAAATTTACTTGTAGTGTCACTCAATATCTTTTTTTTCCCTAATATGGTTTGATGGTTAGGAAAAAGAATTATTTTTCATCGGTCAGTTTAGGTCACAAGCATTGGTGATATCTACAAAAGGATTTCCTAAAATGTAAGCATTGGTGATATTTTTGATAAATTTTTCGTAGTATGTTTTCAAATTTCTCGCTTGTTAAAAAGACTGATAGTGCTTGCGTTTATCTTTTTTCATGTGTTTTTTTCTATGGTCCTTATACGTGGGACATGGATCCTATCTGCTGGAGCCTGGACGAGGACGTGCAACCTTTCGTTTTATCTCATCCATATTTTTCCAGAGGTAAATATCTAAATAGCAAAACCTTTTTTCTCTGAATAGGCCAACGTTTTCTTTAGATCTTTTTTTTCTCTCTCTAAACAGGCCCTATTTTGTTACACTCTTTTCATATGGGCCTCGGTAACTGCCTATCCGCTGGGCCGCTCCAACATGTGCACGTCGCGCCGTTACAAGTACCGCCGCGTGGTGGGAAGGTGGGGAGACTGGGGTTCGACTCATTTCTCGAGAGAAGTGACAGGCGGAGAGCACGGCGGTGGTAAGTTTTGCATTCAATCTCTTTTTTGGTCTCGCGCTGTGCAATCTCTGAATCTTTTTTCCTCCTCTCTTAGATTCATTCTTTGATCGGTCTTGTTCTTCCAATCCATCTATCGGCTCTGCAAATCTCTGAAAATGTTCTCCGCCCCTCTTTGATTCATTTTTTTTTGGTCGGTATAGTTTGTTCTTCCCCGTTTTACAATCTACACCATCATCCCGTGGATTCATACCTTTTTCTCATTTATCGTCTGCAGCTTTTCTCCCGAGGTGGTTTTTCAAGTTATTTTGGCGCAAAGGTTACAGTATTGGGAGATACATCATCGGCGACGCAATCAGATTTTTTTTTTGTAGCGGGTGAGTTTCTCAGCATACTCTTTTTAGGGGTTTTTTATGTCCACTGACATGCACTTCTTATTCTAGGTTTTTTTGCTTTTATTTTATATTTCAATCTTGCTTAGGGTTTTTTACTGTTCAAGTCACATTTCTTCCCATTTCCTGACTAGGGTTTTTTGGAATGTTGTTTTGAATGTTTTTAGTTTGGCAATTCATGGTATAGATGATTGGTAACACTCTAGTTAGTCATACGTTTGGTAACTTGCTTCGTAGGTACTTGGTATCATGCACTAGTATTTTTTCTGCATCGGTAACTTGCGCTTTGCATGATTGGTAACATTTTATTTTTAACGCAGTATCAGTAACATTGATTGGTATGAATAAGTACTTTAGCAATACGTACTTAGCTTTTTTTTCAAAGCGCTGTATGTTTTATACATCTATGGAATAATTACTGTATTTACATGTCCCATTTCTCATTTTGAATGTATGTAATTAGTACTGTTACTGCTTGTTTTTTACTATTCAAGTCACATTTTATTGCTATATCTTTTCCTAGGTTTTTTGGAATGTTTTTGTTTTGATTGGTAATTCATGACATAGATGCTTCTGACACTTTAGTTAGTCATACGGTTCGATAACTTGCTTGCTAGGTACTTGGTATCATAAACTATTATAATTTTTTTAATCGTTAATTGGTAACTCCTGCTCTAGATCATTGGTAACATTTTATTATTTCATAGAATCAGTAACTTTTTCATTTCTCTTGGAATAAGTAATTTAGTAATATGTACTTGGCTGTTTTTTCAAGCACACTATGTTTATATATCAAATGGAGCACTTACTGTATTTACATGTCCCATTTTCTCTTTTGAATCGACGTAATTAGTACTGTTATTGCTTCTGTTATGAAGAACGGGCACGATTTTCATGTGTTTTTTTTTTGGTAAATACATGGTAGATAACTTTTCCCAAGTGGGAAAATCATGGGGTTCACTCATGAGACTGAAGTCGAGTGCCATGAGTCAACAAAGCTCAATGTGGTGTATACCAACATGGCTTCAAGCGTTGATGCATGGATTGACAAGGTTGAACCTATACTGGCGGCTTTGAACAAGAAGGTAGTTGGGGTTGATGCAGAATACACAACCATGAGTTCTATACCAGAAGGTTGCAGTCTTGCAATTGTGCGTCGAACAAGAGTGCTTGGTTTATCACGCATGCAATGCCGATGAATATAGCAACAAGCTGTATCGGTTCATGATGGACTTGCGGTATACATTTGCTGGATTTGACATATATCAAGACAGGAAAATCATGGCGGCCTCAGGTCTGTACATCAACCCTGCTAAATTCAAGGACATACAGACTATTTGGGCAGACCCCGACCTCGTGAAGCGGGGCAAGCAAGGCCTGAAGGATGTTGCTGTTGCAGTCATTCATGGCTACTATAGGAACATGAAGGATGGTTTTGGGGAGAGGAGCACCGCATGTGGGCAGAAGCACCCCTCCCGCGTAAGCATTTAGGATATGCTGCTAAGGATGCATATGTGACGTACGAGGTGTACAAACGTCTGGATTTTTATTATAGGGGTTTCCTCACACTTCAGACGGATGTGGGAAGAAGCGACCAAGGGAGTGGTGAACAGTCCAGTTTAGTCCATGGACCCTTTTTTACAAGTGATGCAGCTACCGTGGAATACCAGTGCTTAGGTAGGGGGGTAGTATTTTGTAAAATATCTATGTGTGGTCAGTCAGTGTGTAGTCTTTTAGGTCGCTTTGAGGACAGTTATGTATAGTAAGTCTGTCCTTTTGGGTCTCTTTTGTATGCAAATATGTCTTTAATGAAGCTGAAGTTTCATAAGTTTCTGTGTCCTTTTATGGTTGGTGCTATCAATTTGAACATACGTGTATACTCTGAAGACACACAAAAATTAATGTGTACAGACATTTATTACTTATGTCAGGTTAAGAAATGGATCTGGCATGGGCGAACTTCAATGCTCGATATGTTTCCAACCTGTGAGAAATTGCGGTCGGACTGATAGGCGTGCAACCTCGTTTGAGACCATAATGCTGCAGGGTTTCCGAAATGGAGGGGTAATTTTTAAATCCTTTTTATCAATTTTACATCTAGTTATTTTTTTGCTACATGTCTCATATATATATTCCAATGTAGGATGTCCCTTGCAAGTGCAAAGTCAACATTGACAGTCTTGCTACTGGAAAATGGCTGGTGGCAAAAGATAGGTGGGACCACACTTTTGATTTCTACCTGGAGAGGAGATGGGGACGGACAATTGTGTGTGGTCCGCACTGGAGGTCACTGGTGAGGATGTTTGACATACAACTAGGAGATGTTGTGTGCTTCAAACTTGCTCATAACAACATGGAAGATGAGATGGAGCAAGATGTTGAGGGAAGAGTCATGAAATACGACCTGTCTGTCTACAGTACAGTGGACAACATAAAACAAGAGAAACATATAGTTCATTTTACAGGTAATATGGCAGCAAACTTTCCTTTTGTTAGCTTTCTGGTGTGTTTGACTGTCCATATAGTAATCTGAAAATGTTATTTTCTTTTTTAACAGGTTTCTTCCTGTCATTCCTGATGTCAGAGCTGCTCTACACAACATAGTTTTCTCTGACATTTTTTATGTACAAGAGCATGATATGGCTGCTGTTAACTTTGCATTGTGCAAAGTTGCCTCCATGGCAGCTGCAAGGGAGCTGCAAGAAGGAGAATTTTATGTGAAAACATCTGAAATGAAATATTTTGTTCACAAGGTTAATGCAAACAATGTGAATGTTGGGGGCCTGGTATGTTCTTTTTAACTAGTCAAAACATGACACTGATCATAATCTACTATTTTTTTTAGGTTGGTAATTCCTGCTCCAGATGCTTGATTACACTTTAGCTAGTTATAGGATCAGTAACTTGCTTTTGATAGGTATTTTGCTATAATTATCTAGTATTTTTCTTACGTTGGTAATTCACGGTATAGATGCTTGGTAACAAATTAGTTAGTCCTAGGATAGGTAACCTTCTTGCTAGGTACTAGGTATCATCATGCACTAGTCTTTACATTTTTTTGTAAACTCGTTCTCTAAATGCTTGGTAACACTTTACTTTGTTCTAGGATAGGTTACTTACCTGATAGGTACTTGGTATAATCATGTACTAGTTTTTTAGGTTGGTAATTCATGTGCTAGATGCTTGGAAACACTTTATTCATTCCAAAGGTCGGTAACTCATTTCTTATGTGCTTGGTATCATCATGTACAAGTTTTTTAGGTTGGTAATTCATGTGCTAGATGCCTGGAAACATTTTATTCATTCCAAAGGTCGGTAACTCATTTTGTTATGTGCTTGGTGTTTTCAGGTTGGTAATTCGTACGATATATCATTGGTAACACTTCAGTTAGTCCTAGTATCGTTAACTCCCTGGCTATGTGCTTGGTGGTATCATCATGTACTAGCTTTTGTAAGCGGGCAATTCGTGTGCTATATGTTTGCTAACACTTCAGTTTAGTCCTAGGGTCGATAACCTGCTTACTATGTGCTTGGTATCACCATCTACTAGTTTAATATGTTGGTAATTGGTGCGCCAGATGCTTGGTAACACTTTTTAGTTAGTACTTGGATCGGTAAATTGCTTGCTAGATACTTGGTATTATCATGTACTTTTTTCTTTTCTTTAGGTTGGCATCTTTTTTCTTAACAATGGAAGTACCAATGTGTTCTTAATACGGGTACCTAGGGGATGTGATAATGTAATTACCAAGGTTCTGTGATGATATAGTTATTTTTCTGTCAGGTAATACCTCAAGAAATGCTTGATGGCTACAAGTACGGAGTCGAGGGCACTTCGCTCCTATGGAGGAGAGGCCTCCAACACCCAATCCAAGGAACGTACAACTGCGAGGATAGGCGCATTGTCTTTGTACAAGGCATGAACGAACTGTTGGAGGGACAGAACATTGCAGAAGACACACTTATCATGGTTAGGGTTGAACCTGCACCTGAAGCAATCCGTCTCGACCTGGTTGAGGCGATTTAATCCAGTGTAGGGAGGAGCAACTGGAGTCCAATCAGATTTAATATTTTGCAATGCTGAAGTGAATTTCCATAGCTATGTTTGTAATTATCTACTTTTTAGTTCAAGAACTATGCTTGCCTTTTTAATTTATAAGTATGTCTATTACGATCTCCGGATGTTTTTTATGGTTCGAATTTTCAATGTATCTATATAGTTTAAATCATTAGTTCTCTTTTATCAGATTTTGTTTATGTATCTGTATGTTATCATTTTACCTAACTCTGTATGAACCACCTTTTTTGCTTATCCCTTTTTGTCTGAACCACTTTGTCTTATATTTTTTGTTTCTTGTAATGCAATCTCTGTACGAACCATTTGTATCATGTAAAATATCTATTATGTGCTTGTGTCCTCTTCTTTTGGCATGTGTTTCTTCATATGTATGATAGCTAGCAATCTGAGACTGGCATGCCTCTAACAGTTCTGAAGTTTGACATTTTCAGAACATAGGTACCTAGCCTACAGTGTTTTTTCCGATTTTCTTTTTTTGATTTTGTTGCTTAGTAATCTGTCTCAACATGGTTTTATCATTTCTTATTCGCAGTTTCTGAAATTTAACAAATGTGGTAGGTTTGTTTTACCACGAATTCACTGGTCTTTTTTAAATTTTCTGCATACCTATAGTCAAAACAATCAATAACACTTGATCAATTTTATTTTAAAAAGTTAGTTTAAGCATTCTTATACTATTTATTGTACAATTTTTTACAGTGAATAGTACACGTGATCAATTTTTCATGCACTCTGCATCTCATTTTTCTGACAGTTATGTTTTCAAAGCCCACAACGAATTCTTTTTTTTCCTTACCTCACTAACGGCTAGATCTCATTTCTGACCGCTTCTACTAACCCACTCTCCTGTTTCGGTGGGCAGTTACCCCTCAGCCTCTATAAAAGCTGGCAGAGATCGTGGATAGCTATTACTCCCTAAGTAACAGCTCCCAAGACACGAGGTGAGAAAGATAGAAACCTCTGGTTCATCTCTATCCCCTCCCTTTTCTTTGCTCGATTTATCCAGATCTAACAAATAAGATTGCTGCCTCTTTTTGATTTCCCATCCACTGATCTATATCCCCTTTTTAACTTTTATTTG